>CAMQGK010000571.1:4927500-5527500 GCA_947000775.1 Pterois miles | reverse complement strand
GTCTACCACTGTCCAGCAGCCCCCTTATTCTGCAAGGTAAAATTACATTTTTTTTTTCAATGGAGTCTGGTGGCTTTGGCGAGATGGCTACAACAGCTTCAGTTTCCCATCGGAAACACAGACTGTATAACTGTCTCACAGCAAGGTAAACCGATGAAAATATTAAATTATATTATATAATGTAATATGGCATGCACTTAAATTGATATTGTTTTTTTTAGATGAGCCTTTCTTTTAGGTGTCTAAAATACATTTTTCTCCAAACTGGGGGCATGCTGTCCGTCATCTACCGTCAGTAATACAATACACTGACTATGGATAACAACCTCAGCCCCACTTCAAAACACCCAAACTATCCCTGTAAAACGATTCTAACCATACAACAATCGTCAAAATCCTACACCTGTGTACTTCATAGTCTCTGGAGATGTTACAACTTGCCGTCACCATAACTCTGATTACTGTCAAATGTTTTGATACAAACCTTATCACGTCAGACAGGCTTTACACAACCCCTGACCTGCCGGCGCCACGGCAGTCTTATCAATATAATCTCTCCCATCTGGTTTCTGACAAACACAACACAACAACTCAAAGTCTGCTTGAAAAAAACAGTCGCTCTCATTAATGCCGCAAAAATCCAAATTGACCTTGTGTGTCTCTAACCCTCAAGCCACAGTCTGAAATTCCAGCGGTTTGGAGTCACTCAGGAATTTTCCACAGCCGTACAACGTCTCCCAATCAACAATGAGGAACAGATTAGTGCAAGCCAGGAATCGTATCCTCTTGCCTCTCCACACTGTCCCTTGTTCCTGACAAAAATCTCAGAAAGCCACAACAATCTATGGGCTGTGATGGCTAAGAGGAGCTGTTTCCTGTTGTGCAACGGGACACATGAGCACCGGTGCGTCCCACAATAAACCTAAAGTGGCTTATGCTGTCAAATTGCTGATCAATACTTGGTGTGGAGACAGCAATCAGCAGGCACCTGCTCTGCTCTGTCAGTGTTCTGGGCTAAAACACACATTTCCTCCCTGGAGACGCTGGTATTCTCCAGAACTCAACACAAACGCTCCTCCAGTGGCAAGTGTAATCTCCCTTCAAATCAGATTCTTGAAAACCCCCATCACTGCTCTGCATGGCTGGACCTTTTGGCTCCCGTTGCTTCATTGGCAAACGGTTCACAACAGCTCCTTGCGCTGCTCAATTGAGAGAAAACTAAACTTTTTTTCCCTCTGGACTGCTGCTGCTTTCTGCTTTCTGCTGCGTCTTACCATGACAGAAATCACAGCTGGAGGGGCAGTGCTTCTGCATCAGCTTACGCTTGCTGTCGCAATAGCCTTTGCGAGCCCAGGCCGGACAGATAAATAACCGGTCCAAACATCCTGGAGGAGAGGTGGAAATGGAGTGAGTAGGAGGAGGAGGAGGAGGATCACACAAGTCAGCAGCAAAAGTATTTGGATCTCTGATCTGCTTTTTGTTCCAATGAAAATGACTCACCGTAATACACGTTAATGATGACTCATGAGTAGTTTATACAGCATTTATTAATGCCACGTCCAGTGTCAGTCGTCAAAGACACTGTGGTCTACATTCTGGTTGGCCAAAAATGGATTATACAGTGTAGGTTTTGTACAGCTGGTTCTTCACTATCTAGACGTAATTCCTCTAATGTCAGGATCAGACCGCACAATATTTTTGGGCTTTGGAGATGGTCACTGTGTCAGATGAAGCCATAAATTAAATCCTTGAGACATAAACACACATCAAGCACATATGGGTACTTTGCAAAAACTGCATATCCAGACTTTTATACATATTTGACTGAATCACGTTAGGCTTAGTGTTGTCTATAATCAACCATCATGTTGATAGCCAACTGTTCGATCTTTAGGCTGAGATTTAGTTGGAGATGACAGTCTGATGGTGCAATGACGTTGATGTTTGACTGGATTACCGCAGCAGCCTCACACTCAAATTGACGTTAGCTAGTCGCTGTTTACCACACTGATAGTGAGTATTAACTTTTTAATAATTATCACATGTGCCTCAAATCTCAGTGTGAAAGCCTTAACGCTTTTCATCATTTTCTCTCCTGTGACAGCGAGCTTCTTTCCCCCAAAAGGGAGGTCAGCCTCAGCGATGACACCATGTTGGTCTGGTCTATAGCTTGGAGCCATAAAGCCCCTCAATTACATATTTTTTAGGGCATGGCAGGGGAACAAATCGGAGATCAGCGTTTTTGGATTTGTTGATGGTGCAACCAACTACACAACTCTTCGTCAGTGTTATTACTGTTACCGGTTTGTTTAAAGTAGAAGTTTGGAGACATGTTTCAGCTTCTTCTGCCGTTACCATCTATGAGGGAAACAGGATTGTGTTTCTTCAAAAGGGGGTGTGGTCATGCAAGCCTACTCTGGATGATGTATTGCTGGTCCGATGTATAGCTTGCCTTACTTTCATGACGTGCAGGTGATTGAGAAGGCAGTGCCAGGGACCGGCTTCACCGATCCACCAACAACATTCTTCCTTTTTTTTTGCTTTGCCGTGTTTAACGTTTAACGCCAACCTCATTGAGCCTGTTGTAGAAGTTGTAAAACTGCTGTGAGGCTTTTCAAATGCTGCGCCAGTTGTCTTCCACTATGACAGACTCTTTTTGTCTGTCAGGATCGGGCCTGTTTTGTAGTCTGATCCCAGCATGAGAACTGGATTTGCTTCTTTAAGTCTCAAGGACCTTTCCAATTATTCAAGCGGTCACCTTTTGGGTAAATTGCAAAATGTCTTCAAAGCCAAATAAATTGATTTTCCTTTGACTTACTACTTCTAGACATCCTGCCTGCTGGAGGACTGACAGCATTGTCAGATGTATTTGCAATTGTCAAAACCTAAAAGAAGCACATTCCCATTTATGTTCTGGTAGAAAAGTATACAGGATTGAGGACATACCGTAGAGACGGTGCAAACCCCACACATCATCCTGTGTGATCAGTTTGCGCCCTGTCAGAGTTGCATTCAGGTGCATTATAGCTTTCGGGTCCTTGGAGTGCATGAGTCCCAGGACGTGGCCAATTTCATGAGTTGCCACATGGACAAGATCCGTCAGCCAAACCCCTACAACACAGATACTGTTGATTATTTTCTCTCTCAGTTGCTGTGCACCCCGCGAGCTCTCCAGCCCAGCGTCTGTTGCATCAATCTACCTTATGGGTTAAATATTTCAACAAACATGATAAAGACACATGCCTTTCTTCCAGCTAAAGCGCATGTTTCCCAGAATCCAGTATTCATGGTCGTCGAAGTGGATCTCGCCAGTTGGCGGGAAGAATGCATGAGCCAATTCTCCTGTGATGCCGTCGAAACAATGGTGCAAGTAGGACTGCAGACAGTCTGTGTGGTTGACGGGGTAGAAACCTGCCAAGACAGAGAGACAGAGACATACCTCAGAGCCGAGGAGGGAAACCCTCACTCCATTATTTGTGCTCTGTGTAGACAACAACACGGGGATGATGGATTACAAAAGACAGAGCTTTTTCTTCAGCCGTCACCCCACAGGATGACAACCATTCCTCTCACTGTCACTGAGGATTTATGCAGGACCCTGGAGTTTGCACCCAAAGGGACAGATAAAGCATAATTTAGACTGCTTCACCATGTGCTGACATGTATGGAAGTTGTTAAGCATTTGTTTTTTGTTCATTTAGAATTATGAATCATGCTGAATATAAGCTTGGTAATATAGTCGCGGTGGTGTGATTTAATACGCTTGGAGGCAAAGACGTTTCTCCGCCGACAGCGTTCAGAGAAAAACAGCAAAGCAGAAGTCTGGAGCTCGGAGCCAAGAAACATCTGCTGGGGATTGATGCAGCCGCATGCTGAGTACCCACCGATCTTCATGTCTGCTTCCTGGTCAGCTGGCACCTCTCTGAAGCTGAACGGCGAGACGTCGCTCCACAAGCTAAAAGCCTTGGCGATGCCTCGACGCGTGTCGCTGGCATTTATCAAGTTTGTAGGGAAGGAGAGCAACCTGCTCAGAAACAACAGCGTTATGTAGTTATTACTGGTCTTCTACAGCAGAGCAATCTGCCAAAACACAATGACTACTGTTCAGACAGAAATCACATCAACAGCACGTTCAACTTGATATTCTTGATATGATATTGCTTAAATATTACTTGATATTCTCTTATAAATCAACTAGATTAAGCCGATATTAATAAGAATCAGATAGCGATCAGTTGGTAACATCCACTGTCAATATAAAGGAGATGAAGATATTATTAGACTAACACATTTGTGCATGCAACTGAAATTTTTAATTTCCTTTCTTGGAAGTCTTCTCTAAGCACAAATGTTCAAATGTCAAAATCAGTCAAACCGTTTGGCTTAAAAGTGAATTTTTCATACTATATCTAATATTGAAACACTCTCATTCCAACTTGGTGCATACCATCACTTTGTCAGGCCTCTTGGTGTCCAGTTGGCATTTCTTTAGGTTTAAGCAACAAAGCCACTATAGTTAGGTTTAGGAAAGAACTACATGGTTGGGTTTAAATCTATGTTTGTACAGTAAAAATGACATTAAACACAGGACAGGAACAGCTTATTATGACATGACTCATGACACGGGAACAACGGTCTCCTGGATGAAAGCCTTGTGTTTGTTGGACCCATCTACCTCCCCATCTGCCCGCTGGATGTGTCTATTACATCACCACACTCCTGGCACACTTTCTTGGATTGTTTACTGTAGGTGTAGATGGGCTTACCTTGTAGTTAATGGAACGCCGGGTGCTTTTGGGATGCCTTGTGTGGCGGTATATAAGTTGAACTGTTCAAGGTTATAATAGATTTGAATTTTCAGTTAGTTGTTATTTCATTTTATTTTTAACTTTTAAGCTTCATTTTAATTGATGCTATTACATTTTGCAATTTTAATTTAAGTTTTCCGGTTTCGTTTTTCTTAAAGGCTATCATCTTTACATAGTTCCAGTTTACTGGAAATATTTTTCACAGCTTATTTTAATTCTAGTTTCAGCTTTAGTTTACTTAATTACACGGCTTTGTTGAACACTTGATTCTGATTGTACAATCATGGTGTTCTACGGTCTGTTATTTCTTTATAGCAGACTGTTTCTATGCACAGGCGGTCACTCTGGGCACAGCTCTGATATCTTGTTTAAAATTATTGATTTCTTAAGTAAGCAGCCGTGCAATAAGCGGGTATAATGTACAGCTAGTGGGTTAGTGTGAAATAAACACCTTCAAACAATGCAAGACATGGGGATGCTGCATCAGTCTCTCTGGGTTTATTTCAGGACTTCATGGGGTCATTCATCTTTTTAGAGAACAAAGTGTCCCTGGATTTTCTCCAAACAACACAATCCAAAAGTGTGGCCAAAAAATTGCAGTGTGGGTGAACGCGTTCACCATATGCTTAATTTTCCCCTCTGACAAATGCAAGCAGACTTTTGTTGGTCCTGCAAACCTTCAATGGACATCTTGACTGACATGAGACGAGAAGATAATTGACTTTTTTTTTTTTTACAGTTTAAGGTAAATGATTGGATTAAGGTGCTGCAATCTCACACCAACAACAGTCTGATTTCATTTGATATCTGTGCAATACCAGTCTCCATCTCTGTAGTGTTTTTCATCATTTGTTTCCTTGTTTCTATCACTGTACTTTGCTGTTGTGTTGACTGGAGGAAGAAGGAATGAATGAATGAATACTTGTATGTTAGCTTGAATTTGTCCCATTTGAGCTGCTCCGGGGTGAGGGTGTAGCGCTTGTTCCTGGAGAGGTGAAGCACCTGTGAGTGGGCTTCTTTGCGGATCCCGATGAGCAGCGCAGTGGTGTAAGCTTCTTCCTTGGACAAAGAAAAACCTTTAATTAATCACCTCACACTGAGGGGAAGTTAGGAACTGGACCTTGAGGAGCTATTATTGGGTTCAGCATGGATTACTTTCTTTGTCAGATCAGTGAAGCTCCAGAAAGGGCTTGACCTTGGAAGTTACAGGTGTTGAACGCCATTTGTAATCTTGACAGTTGTGCTCAGTTGCTGTTATTTCACTTCTTTGCATCTGAATGTTACATATTGATTTTCACGCGAGGGCGTTCCATCTCATGGAAACAGGAAGTGGTCAGCAGTTAAAGTGTTTTCCAAACATAAAGTATGATCCTTTTCACAGCTAGGCTGTGTCTGATGTCCCTTTGGGGATGGGCAACATCGACTCCAAATCCTCACACCTGGATTCCACAATGTTTTTACAGCTTTTAAAGGCCGTCTATTGGTGCTTTGCATTTCATGTTTTCATAAATATTCTCTGACTGAAGTTAAGCTGTGGTTTTTCTTGGCTGCAATATTCCATAATAGTGATCGCATCAGTAGATAAAATCTATGACTTTATGGAGATGGGTTTAAGTGATAAATCCATTTTCCAACACTTGTTGGGCCACGATTCTGATTCAAGGAGCTGAGGAAGGCTTCCTGTCCTAACTGATAAATTTAACCTGAACTATGTGCTGCGTAAATACTGTAAATCAGGTGTAGGATGTCAGGGGATGAAAAGATCCTGCCAACCATATAGCCTACAGGTTGCAATGTAAGAACGTCACTGTGCTTTAAATTATTTTGTCAAATACTCAATTCTGATTGGTCAATCACAGCGTTCTATGGTCTTATTTCTTCATAGCAGACCGTTGCTATGTATAACAGACCGTTGTTATGGGTGCAGCTCTGATGTTGGACTCTAGCGGACCATTTTTGTCTGAAATTGTTAATTTCTTAAGTAGCTGTGTAATAAGCGGGATAATGTACAACTACTGTGTCACTGTTGTGAAATGAACCCCCTCAGGCGGTACATGGGTGATGCCACATTGCTCTGTCGGGGTTTATCTTACAACAATGACCGGCTCGCTGTACATTATCCCCTACTTCTTCTCCAATTGTCTAACGGCGTCAGAAACATCATTTCTGAATCTGAAGTTCTTCCAAAGGCAACACAAGTCAACACACAGTGTTTGGCCGGGTGTGTATAGGTATGCAAATAGGCGGTATCAAGCTTTTTTTTTTGGTTTCATGTGTCACACAACTATTGCCATCACTTTTCTTTTCACTTATCCCAACTCGTCACATACTGGCGTTTTGTCAGATCCTTCAGTGCCACTCTTCGGTCGCAGTTACACTTAATGTTGTGAATGAAACAAAAACACTTGTTTAAGATTAGACAACAAAAAAACTATAGTTAGGTTTAGGAAAAAAAGCTTGCGGTTTGAGATAAAATTACTACATTCGTAAATTGAAATTTAATGCTGTGAACACACACACAAAAAAAACACGTTGTAGGTTTCACACAGGACACCAACAAACAGCTGACTGTAACATGAAAGTGAAACAAGCAGCAGGCTCCTGGATGAAAGCCTTGTGTTTGTTGGACCCATCCTTCACCCCTCCCTTCCACCCTATGTGTGTTTTTTTTTTAAACTACATCACTACACTCCCCAAACATTTCCTGTGAGCATTTAATATTGATGTAGATGGGTTTACATTGTAGTTAAAGCCTGCTGCATCTTATACAGACACTAAAGGGTTCCTTGTGTGTAGGTATCACATGCCGAAGGTGTGAAAAAGCACTGACGCCCTGGGAATGACAACGGGCTGCAAGGGGTCGGAAGATGATTAACAGGAGAGAGAAAAAAAAACAACTCATTTCTGCTATACAAAATTATATTCGTATTTTTTACATTTGCTTTTTCCTTGTGGATTTGATAAATTGACTTCTTTGGAACACAAAATGATTTAAATATAGCATTAGCAAGGAAAAATCTGACTGTGGTTGAACAGGTCACAACCAGTGGACCTATACTGTATGCAACTTAGGCTCCAATGTATGTTTTCCCACTGGAGAAAAGTCCTGAAGATGGCGAGCAAACATCAAACACGCCCTTCACTTTGTATTCTCCACCATATCCTCTGGTTCCTGCTTCGCCCAGTCAAGACAAATAGATGTAGTACTTCCTTCATTTCCTAATCAAAATAGTGCGACAGGGGCAGGCAGTCTGGCAGACTGTCCCACACCGCTGCTGAACTTGATGGCCTCTCTTGCTCTGATGTTAATTATAATGTTTCTGCATTGCATTAGGGTCATTGTTTTATACAACTGTTCCTGACCTCGGCTAACACACTGGAGTCTGGTGCTCTGTGATTTATGAGGTGTTTAAGGTAGTAAGGCCAGCGGCGCAGCTCCTTCGCTGTCTTGTTAAATTCATGGCAAATCTAAGCTCATATTTTGGCACAAATAGAGATAAACCATGAGGGACGAAACAAACGTGCTAGACTAAACCTTGAAGCCAGCGGTGAGCGCTGACTCTGACGGCAAAACATCTGAGGACGAATCCAAGAGTTTAACCTTTAATCCATGAGAACAGGGATTATGATTTTTATCCTTATAAAGCTTATTTTCTGTATAATTCAAAAAAGTAAACCAGGTATACAAAGTTGATGTCAACACTGATAGAAAAATGTTAGTGAGATATAGTAATATAGAAGTTATTCTGATACATGTCTACATTTTAATTTCATGTAACAGTATTTCAGAAAGAAAACCCATAAAAATGCATTCATGTTAAACTTTATCCACTAACTGATGAATTTAGACTCTAATGTGTGTTTTACTCATGCTGTAATTCATTCTGGTAGCCTACAAGAAGCTTATCTAAGGCGGTTATGTAATCCTCCAACAGCAGTCTCCTTGATTGACACATAATGGGAGTGTGTGGCAAAGGAAATGACATAGAGCTATCCTTCAGGCTCAGTATCACAGTGGGTGGGTGGCAGTCTGCAGGAACACATTTATCCAATTCACTGAGGATATTACTGTACAGGAATCCATCCCACTGCCTAATCTAATTATGGCATTCCTCTAACTTCTCCGCCTTTATAACCCAAAATTAATTGAATCTGATGCGCGTTGCCATGAACTATAACAGTGATTTCATGTGAATGATATCCGGCTACCTTTTAAAGGTAATTTGTGAAATTGCATTGGCAGTTGGAGAGATGCACTCATGTATTATAACAGTGCAAGAAAATAGCGTAAATGATGCTTGGACTACTTTGTAAAATCATTGACTCTGGTTCTGGCCTCATACATTTCGTTCACTACTGAAAACCATACTTCACTAAAAAAAAAACAAGTTAGATTTTAATATTTTACTGATTGTCTAATATGCAGGGCTTGCACAACAATGATAAGGCAGTTTATCCATCTTTATGTACTTTGGTGAATTCGGGTTGTAAAGGATCCACCACAGTGCAAGACAGTAAATATGAGTTGAATCCTTTAATTACAAAATTACTGTTTGAAATAAGTGTAATAACAATGTTCTACATGCCGAACTGAAGAGTGGCTATTAATAATTAAAAATAATTATAAACCATGCAGCATTATTAGTTTATAGCATCACAGAAATGAAGCTCAAATGTTAAGTCGCAGAATTTTTAATGGAGTTTGGTGTTGTGTGTTTTTTTTAAAGATTAAAAACAACTTAGTAATATAGCTTAAAAATAAGAAACCAGACAACGTGTTGGACTTGACAGTTGCAGTCATATGATGTAGTCACAGCATACCTCTAGCCTCCAGGAGGGAAACGCTGTGGTTTGGTTCATCCCTGCTAACAGAAGACTGAGCAGCGCGGCAGCCAGCAGCGGAGCGAAGCCCCATTCGCCTCTGCGTAAACTTCTGGGAGTCTGACAGCAAACCATGGCTGCGATTCACACCTCCAGGGAACAAAAACAAACAAATAATCCCTCAGCGAAGACTACACGGGTTTACCATCTATGAGCACTACTTCTTGGCCATTGCACGATCCGGTGGTGTGTTACTAGCTTCTGGTGCTGTGTGCAGCAGGCAGCGCAGTCAGACCTGCGGACCGGGTGGTGGAGGCAGTGCAGACTGCATCTGTTGGTTCTCTCTTCCGCACAGTGCGCCTGCCAGACGGCTGGTTTCATATTACTGGAGATGGGGCAGGGGGTCAGTGTCGAGACGATCTAATGAAAACCAAACGCGCTTTGCCCATCAAACCACTTGTTGCAACCGCTGGAGCTCAGTTAAAGCAGTATCAGATGGTTTATTTTGAACATGATTTTCTGGGGTTTATGTTATGTTGCTGGAGGAAAATAGTTGAGTCTTCTTCTTCCCCCACTGTGGCAGGGTAGAAAACAAAACAGGGCATCCTCACTCTGGACTTTAGCCTACAAATTATTCTGTTACCCATCATACAAACTCCAAAAGACCCAGGACTCCAAATAAAATCCAGTGTAGCATGTAATCACATAAAACACTGCAAAAGTTTTCAATTAAATACAGGTGCAGTTGCATTATATTTTCTTTTTAACTCTCTTCCAAAGAAATATGTTTTTATTGTTCACAGTTTTGTAGTTTTAAAACTTTGAGTTTGTCCGCCCGCTGTGACCTGCTGTGTGACATTTACATTGTAGGATCTACAAGAGTATATAACCTACTGTAGATTGATTGCACTGGCGTTGCAGTGTTGATTTAGTTAAAGGGGACATATCACGCTCATTTTCAGATTCATACTTGTATTTTGTGTTTCATTCAGAACATGTTTACAGGTTTTAATGTTCAAAAAACACATTATTTTTCTCATACTGTGTCTGAATATGCATTCACCCTCAGGCACTGAAACGGAGCATTTCAGACAGTCTCCCGTCCTGATAAAACCTAGTGTGCTCTGATTGCAATGAAAAAATATGGTGCATGTTGGAGGTATATTCTAATGAGTCTGCATGTGACATAGGACGGGGAACCAAATCTGAATGGCTTGTTGGATCACATGTTTTCTGATCTCAGCAGTCAACACAAAACTGATTGGGTTGTCTTACTTCACAGTTTGTGGGTTGGTAGACACTCCAAATACCCAAATATATGTGCAATGAAAATGTGAGTTTTTCATGACATGTCTCCTTTAAGGGAAGTATTACAATGACAGTCTTGCACCAAACTTTTGCACACCATTGCCTTCTACATGACCAGTTCTGGCTCCTGTTGTAGGATACATGGGCCGCAACTGGATCGTGGACAATACTGATGGATGGTAGGGTGAAAAATGTGCTAAGTGTGATTTAGGGCCTTCAGCCAAAGAACATTAATTCTATTAACTCTAATCCTACCAACCTATTTAACAAACAAGGACTTCTGAGAATAACTACTGTAAGAAACAATTATAGTAAAATGTTAATGTATTTCATCTCAAAACATTATTGGTTATGCAATTAATGTCATCTAAAGAGAGACTTATTATTATTGTTATTATTTTAGCAAAGTTACAGTTAATTTGTATATTGTGTAAACGGAAAATAGAAGTATAGTGAATAAAATAGTGAATAAGATATAATAAATATTTCTGGGAAGAAGGCAAACAAGGACCAATGAGCAGACGTGATTGTTGTTTGGACCCAGAGTGGTCAACATCAGGCTCAGTTTAGGAACTCCCATGTTTCATGAGTTTAATTCGCCCCCCAATTACAGCATAGATAAAAATCACTTCTCCTATCATGGTCTTAAGTTTTCTTGCCCCAACAAACCAATAGACAGTGTAAATGATTAACTAGCAACACCCCATCCCATAAGTCATATCACCGAAACAAAAGCAGCAATTCATTGCCATTAACAGTATGTATGTGATTTCTTCTGTGAGCTTTTTTAGTCTGATGATTAAGAAGATCAGATCAGGACTCCTGCAGGGTCTAACATCTCCAGCTGGTGCTTACTAAATAGTAAAAAGTGGTAACCAATAGGTATAAACAGCAGCTGTATTGACATTGATTATAGGAAAAGCACATGAGTAATTAATAACATTAGCAGAGGCTGCATATCATTATGTCTGTCCCAGGGTTCTGGTATCGTGCATGGTGATTGGCTTGGTTTATGGGACACATATGTGGAATAGAGCCAGCTTTAAAAATATCAGTGCCACCTGTACTAAGAATGCAAAATATAATCAACAAATAAATTATACTATACCAATTAGACTTTATCCCTAGGGGGAAATTAACAAAATACCCAGCAGCAAATAAAGTAATATAAAATACATATACACCTTTTTTTAAATTAAAAACAAAATAAAATGATGTATGCATCAATAATCATAATCCAATCATGTAATGTATATGATTCTAAAATGGGCCATGAATAATTTTACATTTGGTCCTTATGGTATAACTTAATGCTATAATTTTGTGCTTCTACTTCACTAACATTTTGAATGCAGGACTTTTGCTTGTAACTGAGTAATTCTACACTATATTATTACTAGTTCTACTTAAGTAAAAGATCTGAGTACATCTTCCACTACTGACATTAAATAGCTTCAGGTGACAGCCTGCTTTTGTTTAAACTCTGCAAACACAACATTGTAACTCATGGTTAAAAAGAATCAACTTCAGTCATCACATGAAATGTTTCGTTGGCAGAAATACTTGTGAACCAGTAGCTAACCAGCCTTAACTGGGAAGTGAAAGTGGTGTTTTCATCATCATTTTCTTTCAAGTTTCAAGTTTCTTTGTTTATCTTTATTTGTACAGCAATTACAGCAAGCAGAAATCTTTTGTCTCAGGTTCCCTTCAACAATTTGCATTAAAATGTACGTATAAAAAATGAGGAAAATCATATATATATGATGAGAAGTAATACATTCAGTATATGTACACAAAGTGTAAACAGGAATGTAGTATGTACATAACGACAAGTAATAGTTTATGTACAAATTATAGCAATCCCATTGCTCTTAATAATACGAAGAAACGTTTCTAATTAATATAGGATTAATATTTAAAGTCTCGCCATAAACTGAATATGTTGATGTCTTGTGCCACTTTGTAGGAACAAAGTGCTAGCCGGAACCTTTGTATGAGACGCGGTTTCATCGACCCCTGTGCGTAGATGCACTCTGGGCGAAGGAAATGGCTCCCGTCCAGTGCAGAACGGTTCACAGTTGCCAACTGGTCAAGTACCCTCCAAATTGACACGTAAGCCATGTAACAGCCTCTCGCCGGACCGGGCTCAGCTGGCACAGAAACATGTTTTTCGGCGGAGAGCAGCCCAGTTGGTGTCGGATGTTAAAGACGTAACCGGTAAGAACTGCTGTCAGTCATTTCCTCCCGTCTGTCCCCGTACAGACACGTTAGCTCCGCGGCCAACCGGTTAGCTTTAATCCCATAATCTCACTAGTTAACCTGAGGGTTGTTTGCCTCTCCCGTGTCTCTCTCCCTTATCTGGGTGGCGAAGGCGCTTCTCCCGATAGTAACAAAGCTTCTCCAGCATTAAGGCGTGGGTGGTATTTAACGAAATACCATGGTTAATTGGTGAGATAAACAGTTAGCCACTGTTTGTCCAGCCACGAAAACACCCACGTTACCGTTAAGTCAGTGGCTGTCTGGCAGGACCGTTTTAACATCATAGCACTGATTTGAGAGGGCACATCTGTACAGAGTCAGAAAAAAAAATATCACCCAATATTTATCATGCAACTAATATAAAAACTCACACTTTAAAGTAAATGAAAAGATAAGATAGACTCTATCGTCCCCAAGAAAATTTGTGTTTGGACACAGACAAACTAACATAGTGCATACATAGAGTACAGTCCACACACAGACATGTTGGCAGTCCACATGCACACAGATACAGTACCTTCAGGTACAGCTGGACAATACAGTATATTATATGTCTTATATATTATATGTGTCGTGATATGAGATTATCGTTCTTTGGATGTCTTAATACCATAATTTGGCACAAGTCTTTTCCTGGTTTTACAGGATGCATTACAGTAATGTAATTTTCTGAACTGAACGTACCAGACTATTATGTGCCTTTATCCACTTAGTCATATCCACATTACTGATGATTATTTATCAAAAACCTTATTATCTAAATATTTTGTGAAAGCACCAATGGTCAACCCCACAATATTGTCGCGATATCGATATTGACGTGTTCGGTCAAAAATATTGTGATATTTGATTTTCTTCATATCACTCAGCCCTACGTACAGTACATGCATACACTGTCACTGACCAACACATTTCACACTGCCTATCATATAACACTAATAGTCATTCATGCAGTGTACTACGTGCAGTTAAAGTAAATAAACTTAAGTAAATAGGTATATTTGAACATATCGGACGATTAACAGGCATCTGCTAGTTCTTACATTGTCTTACGAAGTCTTACATTGTCTGATTATGTCAAAAAGAATCAAGTAAATTTATTGAGGATATTTTATGATCTGTGTATTTCTGCAAGGAATGTAACATTAAACTGCCAAAATTTAGAATAGGAGTTAGGTGTGTCATTTATTTTATATGTTAGGGCTAGGGCTGAAGGATTTTGAAAATAATATACGATTGCGATTATTTTGACTGATACTGCGATTGCGATATGATTCGCGATATTGGAGGGTATGATATTTTTCACAGCATTCTCATTTGCATTGAAAAACATACTAAAATGATTATGGTGTGACTTTTGTGGGGTTCTCTACCAAACAAAAATGTTGTATTTAACCTGTCGACTATGATGTGTAGGCCAGGACAACCATGCAGCACCACAGTATTTAATTTAAAATGTTTGTATTTTTACACACATTTCTCCTTTAACAAATATTGTGATTTCCTCCTCATCCTGCAATTTGAAAATTGCAGTAGGCCGG
Source organism: Pterois miles (assembly GCA_947000775.1). Lineage (NCBI taxonomy): Eukaryota > Metazoa > Chordata > Actinopteri > Perciformes > Scorpaenidae > Pterois > Pterois miles. Next base: position 5,512,763 of record CAMQGK010000571.1, on the reverse strand, counting down.
AATGCGATTTCAATAAAATTTTGATTAATTGTGCAGTTAAAGTAAATAAACTAAAGTAAATATGAACATATTAGATGTTTAAGAGGGCACCTGCAAGTCCTGGGAAAGTTAAAATTTAACTGGCAAAATATGGAATAGAAGTAGTTGTTGTGTTTTTTTTAAAGTATATATGACACCTGAACATTTAACAGCTGTGACAAACTACCTGCAGTCACTTCTTCTTCGCTGCTCTAAAACAGCAATTGCTAGTGGCAGCCATGATACATCCAGGGCGACAGCACACAGTGAAGGCTTATGTTTTGGGTCGGCGTTAGAAGTTGATTTTTTTCTGGGTACCTTCATTTTGGTATCGATACACAGACCCAAATTTTGGTCAGTATTGGATGCATTTTTGAAACAATAAATGACAGGCTAAATTCACACTTTGGCTCATTCAGTAGTGGGAAAATCCCACTGGGTTTTTGTTGAGGCAACCCGTGTGATGCTAACTTCCTGGTTGGCCTACAAAAATACATCATCCCTGGAGCACTACATTGATGCCAATATGCAATATTTGACACCATTCCATATACAATGCTGCAGCACAATTTTATTACCCCTCAAGTATTAACATTTGCTACTTAGCCATATTTCATATAGGCAAATTTTACAGTATCTGTCAAGACTGTGGTGCGTTATGCACTGTCAGCTCTCTTGTAATTTTGTTTATGTTTTTACTGCTATAGGGACACACCAGAGTCTGACATTTGGGAGCGTTGCTGGTACTGTAGACCCCTTGCAGAAGAATGGCCAAAGAGCAGAAACAAAGCAAGGCAGAAACATTTGTACTGGCTGGATCAAATGGTCACAATGGCCAACAATGGCAGACGGGTCTGAGTAAGGTAGTCGGTCATCCTCCAGGCACTGACCACATGTCGAGGATGGCCCGTGTTGCTTCAGATGTGAGGCAGAAGTGTGCGGCCTACGTGCTGGCACTGAGACCATGGAGCTTCAGTGCCTCGCTCACGCCGGTGGCTCTCGGCAGCGCCTTGGCGTACAAACTGGAGGGCTCTGTGGACTTGGTCATCCTAATGGTGTGTGCTGTGACTGTCCTAGTAGTCCACGGGGCAGGCAACCTTGTAAACACCTACTATGACTTCTCCAAAGGGATTGACCACAAGAAGAGTGATGACAGGACTCTTGTGGATGAAATCTTGGCACCGCAGGATGTCGTTATGTTTGGAGCCTTGTTATATTCTTTGGGGTGTTTGTGCGCCACTCTGCTCTATTTCCTGTCTACACTTAGGCTGGAGCACCTAGCCCTTATTTACTTCGGGGGACTGTCCAGTTCTTTTTTATACACTGGAGGTGAGTAAAATATTACTTGAATCACTTCATCTTCTGTCCCAGTCACTAGAAGCACACACATCATATGTTTAATCTTCGTACGATACCAGGAAAGTGGTTAATGTGTCGTGTTGTTACCAAAGGGCAGAAAAACAAACCCTGAACTACTTATTTTATTTACTCACAACAGATGAGTGCCCAGTTCACCAAACATATAAAATTTGGGGCTGTCAATCAGTAGAATTTTTTAAAATTGTGATTAATCGCATGATTGTCCACGATTAATCACAATTACTCTTACTTTTTTTTTTTGTCTGATTAAAATGTACCTGAAAGAGAGAGATATCAAGTATTTAATCCTCTTATCAACATGGGAGTGGGCAAATATACTATGTATGTATATATTTATTACTGGAAATCAATTGACAACACAAAACAATGACAAATATTGTCCAGAAACCCTCACAGGTACTGCATTTAGCATACAGTAAAAATTATGCTCAGATCATAACATGACAAACTGCAGCCCAACAGGCAACAACAGCTGTCAGTGTGTCAGTGTGCTGACATGACTATGACTTGCCCCAAACTGCATGTGATCTTTGGTGCCTTTAAATGGGGTCATGTTTACCGTGTTTACATGATAGGAAGGTGTGTACACGATGTGCTTGGCATTCAAGTGGTTAAATTGTGAAGAACACTGCTGCTAAGCAATGACAATATTACGTTACAAGTCTAGAAGCTACAGTGGCTAACAGTTTAGCAAGCTAGCAGATGGGTAACATAATGAAGGAAATGCAAAGACAAAATGGCAGAGGAGAAAGAGGATATCAACATGTTCCTCAGACATATTATAAAATTACCAAGAAAAACTATATTTTTATTTTTTATTTAACCTTTAACCAAGAAGACCCCATTGTGATTAAGAACCTCTTTTTCAAGGGAGACATGGCCAAGATGGATAGTATTGAATTTACATACAGATTATGAAAAGCAAGTACATGAGTCTGCCTCAAGTATATGACTAAAATTACAGTATACTGTACAATATTAACTTATTATGTAATGACAAATGAACTTCCATGGGCTCCACCATTTCTCACAAAGTCAACAAACACATCACAAGCTGTGAACTCTGAGCTTTCAGAAACTTTCCACCTACATGGTTGTGATTACGACATGAGGGGGGCGTTCATATGGACCCAACACAGTAAACAACCCCATTTGGAGGTACCATATCATAAAGAGGGCATGTCTGTAAAGGGGAGACTCGTGGGTACCCATAGAATTTCCGAATTTCCCTCCGGGGATTAATAAAGGTTCATCTTATCTTAGAACCCATTTTCATATTCATATCTTGTTTGAAAATGACCATGACAAGTTTGGTGTGTTATTAAACCTCCTTCACAACAAGCTTTTGTGACATGGTTGGTACCAATAGATTCCTTATGTTTTCTAGTTCATGTGATGCCAGTATTTTCACTCTATCTTTAAAATATAGAGGTGCTGAAACAATTTTGTTTTTCCCTAGTTTTTAAGTTAACTTGTTAATAACATGTAAGCTTTGACAGCCCTAATAAAAATTCTTAATTATTGAGCCGTGCAAAAATTTTTGGGTCTAGGAATCAGCTGTTCCTGTTAGGCGTAATCCCCGACCATACAACCTGAGCCACAGTCACCTGTGTGTTGCGTGAACAGGCCCTTTAAGTCAAACATGACACTGGTGTGTTACATTTCTTCATGAAGTGAGGTGCATTTCTGAACAAGTGTTGATTTCTGAATGAAGTGTACCAGTACACACCTTCCATTAAAATATCTTTTCGCAAAACCTCTTGTTTTAATGATGGGATGCTCTTTTCTGTTGCAGCCTCTTTTTGTGATTCAGGCCAGATTTGTTTTGGTGTGTTTTTGACTAAAAATGTTTTTCTCATGTGGTTTAAAAAGGAGTATTAGGGTCATTGTAAGCAAAAATGCCTCTTGTCTCGTAAATTATGACTTTATAATCTCACAATTTTTTTTAAAATTTATTTTAATTTTGAGTTTTTTCTCATAAAGCTCAAAAATCTTTTTTTTGTAAATTTACTTCTTTAATCTCTGAGATTCTGAGGTTTTACTTAATGGCCCTAATACACCGTCATAGAGCTCTACTTTCACAAATATACATAAAGGTCAGTTTTATGTGTCATGGTTAGTGCTACTCATCCTGTGAAAACAGTTGCACAGTCTTCTTCGAGTCTGATAAAATAACCTGATGAATGCGTTGTCAGGGTTACCTCAGCTTGAGCTTTGACACTACAAATACTACAGTAACCCTGTGTTGCAACCAGGGGTTGTGGAGTTGGAAAGACTGCGTTTAGCAGGCAGAAAGTAAAGATTATATCTGAGGCATTATTGGACCAATAGGATCCAGTGTTTCTTAAAGGAACTCTTCACCCACAAAATGACCATTTGTATATCAATGACTCACAGCGTTACCTCGAATTCTTGAAGGAAACGGTGTTTTTCTCACAGCATGCCTCCATGGTGAACGGAGTCAAAAAAATAGAGTAAATCCTTAATGAACTGAAATAAATGCAAGCTGCGTTTAACAACAGCAAAACTATATCAAAACATCTGTTGACAAACTCGCACAGTTTGTGCAGTATAATCCAAGTCTCATTTATCCAGTCATATGCTCATTACTTCCCAGTGACATGCATCTTTGCCAAAATCATATAATTTAAAACACTTCCACCACCACCGTCTTGATTTTGACCATTTGTTTTTAATCTCTAGTGTATTTTGAGTCCCTGAACTTGCTAAATTGCTGGAATACTCCTTTTTAATTGTACGCACACTCTCTAATCAGAATCCTAATGACTATTCTTGTCAATCAAGATAGTTTTTCACTACTATTTGTTAGCATTAGTGTAGCGAGTTTGCGTGTGAGGCTCAGATTAGCACAAGTATAATTGTCTGCCTTAATTTGCACATATGGAGCAAGACTATGAATGAAACGGTGAACACAGAAATTAAACTTCTGTACTTTGAGGATTTGAAGGTACTTTGTCGACAACCACTGTTCAAAATGTTAAAGTGGTTTCTGTTTACTGTTTTCCCCAGGCATCGGCCTCAAGTATGTGGCCCTTGGGGACGTGGTAATCCTCATCACCTTCGGCCCACTGGCAGTCATGTTTTCCCACGCGGTGCAGGTTGGCTATCTGTCAGCGCTGCCGCTGGTGTACGCCGTCCCGCTGGCCCTCAACACAGAAGCCATCCTCCACAGCAACAACACCAGAGACATGGACTCTGACAAGCAGGCGGGAATCGTCACCCTGGCCATCCTAATAGGCCCCACGCTGTCTTACGTCCTCTACAACCTCCTGCTCTTCGTCCCCTACGTCCTCTTCTGCATCCTCGCCACCCGTTACACCATCAGCATGGCGCTGCCACTGCTCACGCTGCCCATGGCCTTCCCCCTGGAGAAGCAGTTCCGCAGCCGATGCTACGCCAAGATCCCCCAGAAGACGGCTAAGCTCAACCTCCTCATGGGACTTTTCTACGTGTTCGGGATAATTCTGGCACCTCCTGGCAGCTTGCCCTCACTGTGATTAATTAAATTTGATATTTCAAAATTTTGTTGTTTTAATACAGATTAGTTTATGTACCTCTTTGTATTTGTACAAAGCTATCTGAGGGCTTTAACTGGCTTTAATTTATTGTCATATTTATATGTTGAACAGATTTAGTTTAGGTCCTCCTCTGTGACACTGAAGGCATAAGTGGACATATATTTTTCGGTATTAAGTCTGCTGTAATGTGTTGGTACAAGTACGAAGTGTTGGTGTCATTTTGTAGAGGTAGGCAACATTTTCATCATGCAAGGACACACAGTAAACCTACAGTTGCCATATTTGTTGTTCTCCAAGACACAGCACAACACTAATACCTAAAAACATCAATTAACTGTTATTATGTTGTCAACATTGTTTTCTGCTCGGTACACGCTGATAAATTGTTCATTGCGATTTTTTGTTTCTTTTGAGAGCCAAATAGTATTTCATTGGATTGTAATAAAACTCATTGAAGCTGATGTCCCATGGGTTTATTCTGGATCAGAGTTCACTTTGATTGCAATTTGATGACCAATATTGGTTTAAGGCGTGACACTGCAGGCAAAAACTGGTCTACTACAAGTACAGGCCCTGGCCAATTTTGAGATTTTGGGCTATGTTGTTTCCATAACATGTCTTCTTTCATACTCGTGGGAAAAAAACATCCAAAATACACATTTAGGTGTTCATTTTATTTCACTCTGTCTATTTGCATTTGCAGATTTCTCCTAAATTCATCAAATCATAGCATTAGATATTGCTCCATTGGCATATTTAAATATAACGTGTCAGAAAAATTGTCTTTGTGTATTTAATCAACTGGGAGGTAGAGTTTTTTTAACCCTATTCACTTGTAGTATCTTGCAAAATGTCTGGATTTTTACAAGCCATATCTTTAATGGACATTTTCTCAAAATGAGTTTTTATTTATCTTTATCTTTTTATATTTATGAGCCTGAAATCTCCATTTCAGCAACACTTAGATTTCATTCCCATCTATATTCTGAAGGTTTTTATTGAGGGGTTTGTCGATATATCTTAGTATAATATCATATATTTTATTCCCAAAAACAAACAAGTTTTTTTTTTTTATGGCAGTTGAGAGTATTTCACAAACAGTAAACAAAATCACTGTAAAAACCTTTTACTAATATGTCAACAAAACGAAGTATGGCTTCCAATGTTCACATTTCTGTTTTGGAAATGTATGCAAATCGGTATATATTTAATAGGATAATGTCTCATTTGCATATTTAAACATACATGTTTGAAAAACTTGTAATACAACAAATAATTGGATAAGCAGTCAACTGGAGAAGTTTCATGGCGATATCTATTAAATTGTTTACCCTGTTCATGGGTTGTCTCCCCTTAATGACAAATTAATGAACAGTGTTCAAGTCATTTTTTATTTTAACAGTAAATAAGATCAAAATATGGAAAAACATCGACTGAAGTGTCACATGAGATGTAACAAAGTGCGTAAAGTGATAAAGCAGCACTTTGTCACCATTCAAAGTGTGACAATTAAATGTCTGTCAAGATGGATTTAGAGCTCTGGTTTCCAATATGGGGTCCTGGCCCCACTAGGGGTCACCAAAGCTGCACAATTTGATTTTAAAGGCTGGAAGACAATTAAAAAATACATACAGTTGGCCTGCATCTCAGCATTTCATTCCTTTCTAAATGAAATTATTTTTTTAAACTTGGGTTATTATTTAAGATATTTAAAAAGTGCACAGTGAAGACTTGAACACAAGAAAAACCTGGTCCTGCGTTAGAAAAATACGTACAGTTAAAACAACCAAAGAGCTGATCAATAGAAATAACATAAAAAATAATAATATACATAATACAGACAGAGAATTGTATTAAAAGTGTATTTTATAGTGTCACAGGAAAAAATCTGCTCAAAATTTACACAAACTTCCTAGTTATTGTCTTCACTATTTGGGGTATTATTGTTATGCACTGAATATAATATGAAATATCCATAAAATGTGTCCCTTAGTCAGGAGTTTGGTCAATGATAGACAAGGGGTCCCTTGAGGGAAAATGTTGGGAACCTCTGGTTACACAATCAATGTGACAAGATAAAATAACAATAGTGGTTTGTGTACTTGTTTCATTTGATACAAACATAACTCAGGAGCTGGACGGAGTCAATATAGATGAAGTAGCCCATAATATAAGTATATTACATTAAAATAAATAAGTATAAAATAAGTATACCAAAAACTCTGGATGTGTGACATGATGTTTGTCAGCAGGAGGCGCTATTGGAGAACCATCAAGCCCAATAGCACACAAACCTTCATAGACTGTAATCCCTGTTAAATGCTGTATTTGTGGGGTCACAACTATCAATTCAACAAGTAGTACATTCTATGTCTTCAAAAATCAAAACTTTTATTCATTTAAAAAATATCATTTCAAATTATTATACACATTTGTATTAATTTTATGAGGCTATATACCACAACCGTAGTACATTTCATTGACCATTTTCATTTGTTCTGTTTTGCTACTCTCCTGTAACATATTACTACTCATATTATTATTATGTCATCTTATATTATCTCCTAGAAACTCCCTCAAACATAAAACACCTTCTGAAAGTCATTTTGAAACAAAAGCTCAGAAGCTCTGTCGTGATCAGACATTACAGTATATATATTTTGATGTGACCTTTAATTACTTTTCATGCACTGTGCATGGTGTGTCCTTATTGAGTGTCCTTCATTCATTCACTACTTCTGGAAAACATATTTTTTCAGCAATTACTGTGTTTGAGTGTTTAGACTTAAATATTGTAATGGTGTTTCATTGATCTCTCAAGCTTTGTTTCAATAATTATGTGGGTCTGCGTGGGTTTCTCTGTGAGTGATCGGGTTTCCACCCACAGCCTTAAGACGTGTAGGGACAATTAATTAGAAATTAAAAATTGCCACTCCCATGTTATAAATATTGTAAACGGTTCAGTAAAATTTTAATAAACATGTTCACATTAGCCTTTGTTTGTGTTTCATATACAGTATAGATATAATATTAATATAATCATACTGTGATGATTTGGGGAATAGTGACATGTTTTTGTACTGTTTTATACACACTGTTTCCATAAAAAAGGCAGTGTCAATGAACAGGTCACAGGTCATTATTTTCTTGTTTGATTTCACTGTATTTTAAGTAGTTTGTGTAGATTCCTTTAGTAAATATAAATTAAAATTCATTTTTTAGGATATTTTTTTTCAAATTTTTTCCTTTTCCCAAAAATTCCCTTCCATTTTTTTTACATTTTTTTTTGGGGTAATTTTCAATGGTTTTTTTTTAAAAATAGCAATCTTTCTCATTTCTGCAAGAATTCATACAGAGTGTGCTGCTTCTGTTGTGTTGCAGAATGAGAAGTGAAATCAAAATGTCCAGGTAAAATGGCATCTGTCACAGGGGGGGCGCATCCACAAACTCTTATTTTTTTACACAATGGAAATTCTTATACAAATTTATATTTAGGGTTTTTTTTTTGGTGAATTTTTTTTAAAAAAAGTAAAATTAAATCTTCTTAAAAATAATCCCAGGCACACCGTAGGGCTTCTGAAAAAATAAAATGCCTTTATTTCAGAACTGGAGGCAGAAAAAAATATATACTGGGCTATACTGTACTTTATACTGTATTCATTATTTATCTAGGCATATTATACAGTGCCAGTCATAATCAACTGTGGTTTTATTGCTATACTATTATACTTGGACTATGCATCTTCAATATTAGGCCTATAATACGCCTATAATGCTCCAACTGGAACATTGTAGGGTTAATATTACAGAGTTAAAGTGCTGTCCTGTGTTATTTGTAGCCTATGGCAGGGTCTCATTCAGGTGGAGGGGCAGTGTCCCAGTCAGGATGCTCCCATATGCAGCAGGATAAAGAGATGCATTCTGAATTTCGAGAGGATATATACGGTTTAAGGGTCCACCCCCTAGAAATTTTGAAGGGTATTGCCAAACAAAATAAAGCCATTTTAATTTTGCACAGACCCTACAGTATGCCTTGGATTATTTTTGAAGGAAACTCGCATTTTTATAATTTTAGAGACTATATTCCAGCCATGCAATGAGCCCTTCAACGCTTCAATAAACACAGTACACCTGAAGGATCCAGAGAGCACCTGTATATGATTCCCACAAAGACCCAACAGCGTTTCCAATACATTGTCTTAAAAACAACTTCCGTTTACATCCAAAACACTGTTTATTCAAATCAACTAAAAATGCTGCTTCTCTACCTGAGAAGACATTTTTTTTCGTTGAATTCATGTGTTGAATTCAATGTTTTGCTTATTACGAGGAGCACATGAAGGCAGCATTAGTAGTGACGTAACGCATGGGCGTGTTGTCATGGCTGTGCGCTGCAAAACCAATCCAATATATTTTTACTTATTTGTCCTAAAACAAGCCATGTCAGCGTTGGCGGTGGACAGCGACATGGACGTATATGTCACCTCAAAGTAAACACTCCTGACAAAGGCTCGGTAAGTTGCTAGCTAAACCGCGAAATAAGTTGTTTTTATACCAATAAATGATGGTCAAACATGAGTTAGCTAGCTAGCGTCAACGTTAGACAAGCTAGTAATGCGCATAATCCCATCCGTCCTCTCACATACAGAGTTCAGTTCACAATGTCGCTAAATTATTGTCACCCCGAGTGTCGATATATGTTAAAACGAATTGTTGGATAACAGTATATTAGGATGTCACTTCTCTGACCACGAAACGTGTCCATATAATTTGCTTGTCAAATTGCGTTAACGTTTGGCTGTATTATGATGGGCGGTAGGAAGCAGTTTGAGCTGTTAATTTTAGAAACTGACACTTGAGCTCAAAGAAGAAATACTGGTGTTTATATGTTTGCGGATTGAACCGATTAGTTTCGACCGATTAGTCCAGTAATTCGTTAACTAAAAGCCCGCCTTTCCTAGTGTCCTTCCCCGTAATCAAAGTAATTAAAATGGACCGTTTTTGGTTTGGTGTGACGGTGTCTCCACACTCAGGAGCAGGCAGTATCGGGGGTTTGCCTTGACTAGCAAGTGAGCTAACTTCGGCTAGCTGACCAGAGGGGTGTCACTGTTGTTTTACTGTACCTGCCACCAGTAGCCAAGTTGTCAGTCTTGTACTTCATGTTGTGTTGGGTGGTGGCAACAGTTGTTGTCACCTGACCTAAGCAAAAAGACATATGGGAGTATGAGGAGCACTCTTAAGACGTGTTCACCAATGTTATATATGAGAAAGAATTGCCTGGAGTTGTTTTCTGAGTCTTATGGCTGTGACATTATGCTGTATGAAGAGCTGTAGCTGTATTTACACAAGACCTAACCCTTTACACCTGTCATCTTTCTGGTCATTTGGTAGTGATGAAGCAGAGCCCAGCAGCAGTTGCCACACACTGGAGCTGCAACTGGACATAGTCAGGATTGCTCTCAGCCACACCTACTTGGAAAGCCAAGTTTCAGTCATCTGCTGTTTCTTTGTCTTGTTGTCCCTGCTTGGCTCCACAAATCTAAATCACAATAAACAAGCCTGGAATGCTTGCTGGCTTACATCACAGACATGGCTAGTGTTTTAGAGAAACGAGAAGTTCATTGAGACGAAATGGGGAAAATATTGTGTGGAAATTATCAAGGTAAGAGTTTTTATACACTTGGGAGAACTTTTTGGAGAGGGGTTTCCACTCTGTTCATCTCTCTGTTAAGGTATGGGGCCTGTTTTGTCTATTTTAGTGCTTGGACTCTGAATAGACCTTTTCCCATAAATTCCTGGTACACATTTGTCTTCGCACTTGTTTCTTTTTAGCAGTTTGACTGAAAGGATTAATCCCTTTGTACTCTGTGGATAAGGCATATTTTTAGAGATATTTGTTTTTTAATAGAATTAACGTACACCATAATGATGGGTGCAAAGATAAAATAAGTTAAGCTTTCATTGATCCCCAAAGGGGAATTCTGATGTTGCTGCACAAAGACAGTACAGAAGCTGGCTTGTGGATTATATAAACCCTTTGTTTGATTGAGGAATGCTAACTGTGTTTCCGCATCATTTTTTAAACATGCAGTGTGTAATTTTAAAGGAAAAGTGATGGCTGACAGACATGTTATGATATTCCAGTGTGAAGCTCAAAAGTACGTCACCACAATAGAGTGATAGCTTTACACATTAATCAGTGTTCTTAGTAGCAGGCCAAAACCATTATTTTTTGACTGAGGCTTCAGAAAGAAATGAAACATTCCAGTGGTGTAATTCCTCTTGGGGGAGAAAGTTTCTGAAACTGTTTCAAGATCATCGACCTGGTGCACGTGAAATAAGATGAAATGTTTTAGAATCAGCCCACATCAAAGTCTAGTAGGTAAGCAGTAATAACGAAGGTGGAAGTTAGATTTTTATAATGCTCCCATATTTAATTTCCCAATAAATGCATGTTCATGGGAGCATTATCTCCGTGCAGACAAGACTTTTTTACATGTTCTTCTGTATAGCATTTTTTTTTAACCAGTGATATTGATTCAGTTATTCAATATCTAACCAGTAAAACCCCCTCATATCCATTACTGTTATCCATCTCTACTAGATGACACTAATGGGCCAGTATTCTGTTGTTAGATTAAGACATTTTTGGTATTTCAGTTCAGCCAGATTTTTATGGTTGACTAGTGAGCTACTGCACTGTGCTTTGGTTAAAGGGATAGTCAGGGTGTTTTGAAGGGGGTTTGTATGAGGTACTTATCTATAGTCAGTGTATTACCTACAGTAGATGATGGTCGGTATGCCCCAGTTTCGAGAAACAGACAGGAGTTACCGCACAGAAGCATAGAAATGTACTGTTGCAGCTTTGAAGAGAGCATATACAGTATATGTTTTACTTCCAGTTCAGTTCCCCATCTGAAAGGGCTGTCAGACAGCAAGTTAAAGTGGCAAAAATATTTTACATATAGCGTACACTTAAACTGATATTGATATTTTTAGGCAAGACTTTCTTTTTGGTGGCTAAAATATGTTTTTCTGCTGGCCCTGTCCACAGCAGTACATTGCTTTGCTTTTGTGCAGGAACTCCTATCTGCTTCAAACTGGGGGCATGCTGACTGTCTACTGTAGGTAATGCATTGATTATTGATAAGTACATCATCCAACCCCACTTCAAAACACCCAAACTATCCCTTTAAGTTTGGGCAGTAAGATATATAAATAATGTATATACTGTATAGAGTATGTATAGTGTGAAACAATAAAATGTGCAGACAGTTTTGATTTGTATTTCCAGACAAGGCACCCTATCATGATATACACTATATCATCAGTATCTATGTGACGATTTTATCTGTATGGCCCACTCCGAGCTTTGCTTTATGACCAGTTGACACAAGTTGAAGAAGGGAGGCTTGTTTTGGATCTTCCCAGCTGGACTGAGGATTCAGATCAGCAGCCGTCTGGCTATGAGCCAGTCCTGTAATAGTTACAAAGATGACAGCTTCCCTGAGTGAGTCATCTAGTTTAACATAGGCGGAGTAAACGTCATTGATCTCCGTCAGAATATTTGGTGTCCATGGCAGCAGTTTGTGAGATGATAGGATCCAGTAGAAATACCTATACTTGAGACAGCAGTTCCAGATTAGATTAAAGTATTTTTCAGCCTGGACTCTATTTTCCCATGCTTTGTGTCTAATACACCAATAGTGACAACAATTTCTGAAATTGCTCCAGTTTTGAGGGATTGCGCTGTAGATGGCAGCTGCTCAAAATCTGCAGTATGGTGCTGTTGGGGCAAGGCGGCACCGTCATTTATATCCACTAAAAGTGGTTGTTTTTGCCATGACAGGCTCTACTTGTTATTATAAGTGATGTGTTGCCAAAAGATGACGGTGGAATAGTGGAGTACATCCATGGTGGAAATGCGAAAGATTGTTGTGTTGGAGTACAGAGAGCATAGCTTAGTGTGGGTTGTTATCTGAGCCAGAGTATACAGATAGTCAGAGTTCACAGTGAGTCTTGGATACAATCACAAACAGACCGGATCAAGCGAAAGGATTGGTGTCACGGTTTTGATTCTAAGTACTAAATCAATTGAAATCAGCTTCCGATCTCGATCATCAAAAACAAAAGCATGACTGACGATAATTTTATTTCACTTCACCGCGTCGACAGCTGTACACAAGAAATGTGACAGCCATTTCAGTCATGGTTAAAAATATAAACGAAAAAACAAAAATCACAATTATCAACATAAGCCATCAGGTTCAGAAAAGACACATTACATTACAAACACTAACAAATATTACATTTGCATTTTAGAACATAATACAGCAAAATTAAACTACTAAGTTGAGCACTTGGGGCTAGGGCAGTGTGGGCTGTCCCTGGCGCTGTAACAGTCTGGGCATTTCCTGCATGCCTAAGGCATTTTACATGAATTAGCAACACAATAACAAACAGACTGGATAAAGAGAGGTTAGAGAAATCTTATATTTCTCTATAGGGCCTTTTCCATAATGTTGTCAGACCCTTAAAATAACAATCAAACACTTTTAGTGACTGTAACTTTACATTGACGCTGCTCACTTGCCCTCACAGCTGGTTTTGTGGCAGCGCTCTCCCTTAACACTGGACCAGTTTAAAAAAATGTTGTCCCCATTAGTCAATTAGACACAAATACATCGGAAAATAAGTTGAAATACAAGTTGAAAAGTTGCCCTTTAATGTAATTTCTAAGTGTATTAAAGGACATGCCATTGTGGTGAGTGACTTTAGTTGTCCAAGCCAGAGTACACAGGACAGGAACAGTATTTGTATGTAGTATTTGACTTGGGACTTGGAAAAAATGTGTGGTTACCTGCCAGAAAGATTGATTGATCTGAGACTCCTTGCAGCTGTATCCCATTTTTCCCATATTTGTGTTTTTCCCCCCAGCTGTAACCATTATCTCAACAGTCTCCCTGGTCTGATGACTGCCATCACGTGTGTGTGTGTGTGTGTGTGTGTGTGTGTGTGTGTGTGTGTGTGTGTGTGTGTGTGTGTGTGTGTGTGTGTGTGTGTGTGTGCTCATGTGTGTCTCTCTCTGTTTGAAGAGGAGCTGCATGAATGAATGCCCCCTTTTGTATGATGTACAGTAGACCAACAAGTCTACACAGACCAACAAGTCAACACAGATCAGTAGCAGCTTTGTTTACAAGATTGGAGAGTGGTGTGATAAACTTCATTATAACCCTGCAGGTCTTGACCACTTCCTTAGCCCCTGTTCATTCACTGGCTTGTGTCCTGGTAATACCAGCTGTACATTTGTGTGTGTGTGCCAGCATCAACAGCCAGCATGCCATTTTTGGCAACCATATTGTTGAGCTCTCCCACAGCTGTGGACACATTAAAGAGTATTGTTCAAGGCTAGGAAAGCATTGGGAAGCAGACACTTCCCTCTTTCCTGTGCGAGTCTGCAGGAGACTCTGGGTTGGTATGATCAGCTCACCAGCAGCGGTTGCACGAGCTGAAAATGAGGATTATGTCAGGTGCCCATTCATCAAAATCTCCTCCAGCCTCCAGCCCCACCCCTTTTCCTTTCCCTGAGAACCCCCACAACCCCCCCTACACGCCCCCCCCCCACCACCCCCACCCATACACGCACCCAAAAAAATAACAACACCTAGACCCTCCCCCTGAAACATATTGCCCCTCCCCCCACCCCTCTGTGCCCTGCACGTCTGCTCATTGGCAGCAGAGCAAAGCTGTCCCCGCTATGAAAGACAGGGCTGCACATCCTGATGTAGAGCTTGATTTGTTTGTACATATTGATCAGTAAACACAGCGTGTCGGCTTCACATGCGTGTCACTGACGCTCACGTCCGTGGTGATGGAATATAGCATCAGAGGAGTCCTATGCGGAGCAGAGCCCATTGGCCAGCTTTTATGCGAGAGCAAGGGTACGTCAACCTGAATGCAGTGCTTGTCGGGCTGCCGCTCTCCTTGGCTGTCCTCTTCGCTCTCCGCTCCTCTCCTCCTCCTCCACGGTGGTAATCCTTGCTGACACAACGCACAAAGGACTAAATGCTGGCTGCATCCTCCAGCAGCAGGGCTCTCTCCTCTTCCTCCTCCAGCTCTTATCCTTTTACAGCCAGGCGGCTCGCCTGTACAGCAGGACGCTGTTTCTGTACGACTGCTTTTATATCACATCTCTGGAATACCGGCCTGGCTGCCCTCCTCCTCCACCCCCTGTATCCCCTCCTCCTCCTCCTCCTCCTCCTCCGCCGGTTCATTCAGGGAGTGCATCAGAACAGGGCTTCAGCCCTGAGGAGATGCTTTTTATCTTGCTGGAGCTGGCAGGACCATTGGTAGCTTTTTTCATCATCTGATGCGTTTATGTAGCAGGACGTAGGAGCTGTTTCCTCTTCCCTTTTTTTGTTGTCTCTCTATTCACCCTACTGCTCATCACTGTACCAACAGGTAAACCAGCTAAACAGGACATGCTTTATTTATCAAGTGATGCAGTTTCTGTCTTGTCTGTTTGGGCAATGCTAACACGTCTGTGATGATGCTGTTGTTATTTTAAGATAGAGCTTTTCTTATCTATTGAAAATAAATCAGATTTCGGAAATAAGATTAGCAATACAGTGTCCTTCGTCTTGGATGAAATATGGCTGCTTCTATTTTCATTGACTCTCATGAATGTGCTGATTTCATTGTTTACCTCCCAGAAAGGTGAAATGATCACGTGCAAAGACAACATGCATGCAGTCGATATACATCCGTGGCCACGCTGCTTACAATTGTGCCACATGTCGTTGCAATCTGTAGTAAAGCCATTAGATGTGCTAAGCAGGCAGGCAGACTTGGCTGCTGCTATCACTGTTAGTGTAGCAGACTGGTGACCATTAAAATGTTTGTCTACACCTGCAAGTATGGTGATGCTTTGGGTGTAGATTATTTATTGCCAGTAGCCTAATTACAGCATGTTTGGTGCCCAGGTTCGACTTATTTGAGCAGCTATTACAACATTAGGTACTTAACTATATCATAAAGACCAGTATTTCCCATCCTTTGTCTTAAAGGGACCTTTTTCTGTCATTGAGTAAACTGACGACACCTAACTAAGCAACATTTTATGGATATTTGTTTTTGTAGTCAGTGCATAACAGTAACAGTACAGAACAACTGAACTGAAAAACTGTACAATTAACACAAATAGTGTGGGTAATAGCTGCAGGAAGTTTGTGTTAAATAAGCAATTTGGATAAATTTTGAGCAGATTTTCTGTGAATATTGAATCGGAGATGAGTTCTCCTGTTATTTATGTTTTGCTTCTAATACAATTATGTCTGTGTTTTTTATGGCTTAATTTTTATTTTTTTTCACAATCTTGATAACTTAGGCTTAGTTTAGCAGAGAAGGAAGACTCTGTGAATTTAACTTGTGTGCAGGTCTTCACTGTGCTATTATTCTGTTTATATCTTAAACCATAAGCCAAACTTTAAAAATAACAATTTCATTTAGTTTTGTCCACAGAAATGTACGAAATGCTGAGATATAGGCCAACTGTAATAGTTGTCTAACAGCCCTTTTGGCGACCAGGTTGGGAACCACTGATATAATGACTACAGCACTGTGAGACTCTGTATCAAAAATATGTAATCATATCCTCTAGGCGTAGGATTCATTTAAGGAGGATAATTGCATTACTGAGACATTGATTTTTATCTTTCAAGCCCTGAATGAAATAATCCTATCCAGGCGTAACTTAGATAAGATTGAATGATGTGTTGGTTTCAGGTTAAGTCAGTACAAATTGTCATTGCGCATGTAGTGCATGTGACTCAATATTGACTTTTGAAGTGACGTTTGACTTGAGGTCTGAGCCTGGACTGATCACAGCAGTTTGGACTTACAGTTGTGTAAGCTCATTTTTACAAGAGGCCTTAGCAAACACAAGAAATGATCAAATCTTCCTCACACTGCTGATTATGTGATATTACAGTGCCCCTACAAAGTAATGCATTTACCTGAAACACAGTACTCTTGTGTCTTTTGGAAGTTATTTCTTTACCTTACATAGCCAGTATGCTTTTTTTTTTTTCTCCTGATAAGGCATCAAGCTTGTCCAGTCCTTGAGCAACATCTGTCAAAAAATCAACCGAGCAGAGGAGAATAGAACTACATGTTCCAAAACAAAGAGCAAAGTTCACAGCAAACCAAGTGCCAGAACAGGGTTCACTCCCCTCTTAGTAGGATGACTGCTTCATAGCACTCAGGGTTTCAGATGGTGCTGCTGGTTGACCTGGGATAAAAGGCTTGTGCTGTCACGGCACGCTGGAATCGTACAGCTTCCAACATGTTCAAAAGTGGGCTGAAGATCATGGGGCGTGAGTATGATAATCCATGATCATTTGATAATCTCAGCAGTGTCATCAAACGCTCAGTAAGTGTTCTCAGGGTATCGTGGTTTGCTGTGGTAGAAGTTTTGTGAAAGGCTGCAGGGATAAAAGTTTGCTGATAGGAGGAATTCTGCTGGTATCAAGTTGCTTTTTAAATCTGTTGTTGCGACCATTAAGCTTTGTAGGGATGCTTTTGGACAAAGCTGACACATATTTAAAGTACATTTTGAATTAGTTAAATTATATGTTATCATTATTTTCCACACTCCACAGGACTTGTTTGAGTGAGATTTGTGAAAAAGAAGGTAGGCCAAGCAGATGACTGAAATGGAAAATGTAATTTTAGGCCTGTTGCCCACTCTGAAGAAATCTTTGTAAATATGTTATTTACTCAGGGTCTTTATTGATTTTACTGAAAGTCCTCCGGCCACCAGATGTTTCTGACACAAGCCAGTTCCAGCAGGCTTTTACTCTGATATTAAGGCTGATGAGGCTAAAGCCATATAGCGTCTGTGTAGATTGCACTTTGCTAAGCATTTAGTGGCAGTGATAGGAAGAAAAACCAGCACAGGCAAACAGCCTCTTCATATTAGACGTGAGAGTGAGGATATAAGCCAGTCAGACCACGTGTCAGCGGACATACAGCACACGTAGGCCTCTAGTGCTCCACACAGTAGCACGTATCTGATGGCACTGGGTCGGCCAGTAATAACACTCCTGACTCATTTTCAATTTTGAAGCTGCTCAGTGACTTTTATCAGTGTGTAGATCTGGGTCTCTCTGTATGCTGGTTAAGAAATTTAATACATCTGCATAGTGAAGTAGTAGTCAATGTCTGTCAATGTAGCTACTGCCCGCTGATTTTAAAGGTGTTAAATTCGATATCCAGAGCATTAATATAGCAGCAAACTATTGTATACTATACTACTATTGTCTGTGTGAAGATATAGAGGATTAATGTCTACCTGAGCAGAGAATGAAGTCGTTCTTCCTCTGTGGGTGTTGCAATCCAAGGTTTTCTGTGCTTTGTTGACATAGCCAGGTTGGCTTTTTATGATTTTTAGTGCATATTAGTGCATGTGAGCGTGCACCACTGGCTAGGTCATGGCTACAGCTCTGCACTGCTCTCATACAATGGTTGTCCCAACCAAAGGCGTCCCAACCAACGGCGCCGTTGCAGAAGTGTAGCACCCACCCTCCAGTTCCCCCTCAGGAAAACACTGTTATCTCTGTCAGCAGTGTTGCCGTTGTTTGCACTGTTAGCTTTGCTAGCACTGCTAACGTGGAGTACACACTACACAAGAATCAAGCTGATTTTGGGCTTGTTTGCCTTCTCCCGACAATCATCTGCAAAGCCATGATTTTTTTTGATGGTTCTAAAGATTATCTTCCCAGAATCCAGAGGACAGCCAATGGTGTAGTCACGTGGGAAAGAACGATAGCTTATTGAGAAACAAGCTGACTGAAGAAGGAAGGACAACAGCTGGCGTCATGGCGGCTGTGGCTAATGCATGAGCTAATGCATCATGTGAAGCATAAAGTAGCAGTAAGATGGACCTCAGAAATGGCTTCATCCATCCATCGTTTGTGAAGTTTCAGTACAAATTAGTGCAAAACCTAACATCACTAATTCTTCCTGCCTTGTCGTCCACCATGTTTGTTTTGAAAAATCTTTTAATGTGGGCCAGCCTTTATTTGAGAGCCGTTGCCGTGTTGAGAGCAGTTGAAAGACAATAGAAATGCTCCCAGTCCTGTATTTAACACCTTTAAGATAGGGGTGGAACGGTTCACAAAATTCACGGTTTGGTTCATATCACGGTTTTAGGCTCACAGTTTTCAGTTTGGTCCGGTATATTTATGGTACAGCAAGGGGGCCAATTTTCAATGTCAACATGGTTTTCATTTAATTGGCAAAAATAAGTTAACAAGTGTTTGCCTTAACAAAATGATGGCTTACATAAGGAACATAAACACAAACATTGTCAAATCCTAAATGAAAGATTTGGTCTTCTACAGTAATTAGTGCAAACAAAAAAATTAAGCTTTGTCATTTTTATATAAATACAGTATGATGACATCATAGACTAAGGCCATCAACATAAATTGAAGCATAAGTTCAACCAGAACTATACTAAAAATCAACAACAGTATAACGTCTCAAGTTCCTGATTATCGGCTCTTAATACAATATTAATATCTCTAGCAATGATGCAATATTGAAGTGCAGTATTTGGAAAAGAATATGGTTGAATTTCTGTCCCACTGTGTTAGTTAAAAATGATTAATAAATATAAAACACATTACAGAGATTGTGCTGTTGCTCCTCTGCTTGTGTCAGTGTCTCAGAGAGATACTCACTGTGTGGTTCTCATAAAGGCGGCACATCTGCAAAGCCTAGCTTTTATCTCCCACTCTGAAGTGATGTGGTGGGCTGCCAGTCACAGTTCAGTAACTTTCAGTAGCCCTGGATGTCCATCCATCTGTAGTGAGAGCTACGTAGGCTGTGTTGGACTACTCTTTGACAGTTCCTAGTTGTATTTGTTCAGGTATTACTGTGTTGCCTAGGTGTCAACGAGAGGGAATATTATAGCGCGGTTCAAGTAACGTTACGTTAATCATATGCTGAAATCCAGGGCGCAGGGCTGCACATCTTTCACTATAAACCTCCCCAATGCTTTAGTTATAGTTTTGTCTCTGTCTGAATCTGCATGTAGAGGCTGTTTAAATGCTGCGGGGAGAATGAGTTTCCTACCTGACTCTCTTCTCCTTGTGCTATCAGCGGACACAGCTGAATGATGTCTTCATAAATGGGTCATCATATTGGAAGTATTGCCACCTTGTTTGTTTGCACAAATTTTAAATGATATCACAATTATATTGTCAATTATATTGATGTTTAAAACACCACGTGTTGCAGTTTAAAACCTCGAACCTCCATTAGCGTAATACACCTACATTATGGAAATTACATAATATTCCTGATTAATTGTTGAGGTTGTGTTTATGGTGTGTGTTTATTTGTGTTGTGGACAAACGCCTGTGTGTTTGTTTGTGTGAAGGAGGTTAACGTCGCCCTCCCAGATTGGCCCTCAGCAGTGTGTGTGTATGACGGAAGCCAGCCCATCTGTTATTGCAGGCAGAGAGCTGTAATCCTGCCTGTTTCAGCCGTCAGTGTAAACTGTAAACTGTGATTTGCTTGTGATTCGTTACCATTTCTAAACCAGCTGACTATGTCCAGCTTATGCCAAAGTAGCTTTAAACTTTTTCATATAACTACCTTTAGTACAGGTGTGTCAAACTTGTTGTCACTTAGGGCCACACATCATGGACCAGACTTAAATAGTTTATTGACATGCTTTTATTTAATCAAAAATTTGATTATATTGCTGCATGTCTCATACTGTCCTCTCACATACAATTTAGTGCTCATAAAGCCTCTAAAAAATCAACAAAAAGGTTGCTTTAGTCAAGCTAAATAAACAATTAAAAATAAAAATTCTTATTACATTTTTACATGTAGACTAAAATACAGCCAACTTGCAACAAACTGTTTCACAGATCTGAATATTCCATCTCAATGGTTGTGTGGGACATTAAAGGTCCAGTGTAGGGATGCTAATTTTGAAAAATTTCCTGAACCGACCGTCTTTAACCGATTATTAACCGTTAGCCAAAAAGATTTGTGCCTTGCCTGCAGCAATGCGCCAGCTGCAGTATATGAGCACAACAGACAACACTGTCATGAAAGTTACTGTAGCAGCTGCAATGCTGTGTGTAGTGTTGAGGACATGCAGCCACTTTGGCCGTAAAAGTCACCACCACCGCATCACTTTCTCTCTCTCTCTCTATCGTAAGGTAGGCTCCAGCTTAGCAGACTAGCTTTTCTCCTTTAAGTGATACACTGCTCCTCCAACTTTTTAATTTTGTTAATATTTCTTTTAACCGTTTAACCAATAGCATTGATCAGTAAAAATGCTTAATGTTAAGAGTTAAACAGTTAATTATTAACGTGTGTGTGTGTGTGTGTGTGTGTGTGTGTGTGTGTGTGTGTGTGTGTGTGTGTGTACATGGGAAGTGAGTAGTGAAGACAGAGAGAGCGGCTGCGACAGCAGCGAATAACATTATTGACTCAGGCCCAAACAGGAAAAGCAAACCGTTTGATTTATCCGTTCTGGGCTCCTGCAGGAACTTGGTGATGCAACGTGGTGGACTCCGTGAAGGGGGGACTCGTTCCAAAGAACATATTGATAAGAAGTGAAAGCCATTTGTTCGTTCGTTCCAGCAGCAGCGTTACGCTTCAACCATTTTGGACTGAAAGTGACTACCTGATGCAACTAAAACGTCCGTCTAAAAAGTGCTGCACAAAAGCAAAACACAATTATTTTTTATCTGCTCTCATATTGTACTAAAATGGCCTGTGCTGAACAATAAAATATTATAAATATGATAAGCATTTTCAGCCCAAAATGGTGTTGTCAAAAAACACGAGAGTTTCATTTCTTTGCGGCAGATAACATTACACACAAGATATAGAAATGCAGTAAACACAGACGTGTAGATACAGGAATTAGACGCTGGAGTCCACTCTGTGCAAAAACAGCTGCTGAATTTTGATTTTCAAAGTGAGGCTACTTTACTGTACTTTATACAGTACATTGGTGGTCCCACTTGTCAACAAGGGGTAATAGCTTCTTTGGTATGTGGTAATTGCTCACCGCTGTTTATGATGCAATTTTGGGATTCAGTCTTATTTTCTAGCAGTGGCCGTCTGTCAACACCAAATAATAGCATGCATTGGGATTTAAGCAGATGAGGGTATGTGAAGCTTGAACCGTATATCCACACCTCTCCCAGGGTGTGCATTTGTAAGTGGTGTTATTGTAGTGCTCACAACAAGAAATGGTGTTCCTGTATACATGTTACTTGATAGGAGCTTGTTGTGTTGATAGAGTCATCCCCTAAATCCTCCGTGGTGACGTGGGAGGTGGTGGGTATGTGTTTTATATGTAGGTGGCAGGTTTTTCCGTCTGTGTCTGCAGAACAGTTCCTTTATCCAGAATACAATGGGACAAATGTTGCAGGCTTTTCAGTGTGTTGGAGTGTGGTTTAAAGGGTAACTTAAGTGTTTTTATATCTGGACCCTATTTTTTTTCTGAAATTGGTCCAGTATTTAGGGAGTACGCTGCAGCCACCAGCCACTAAATGGGCTGTAATGGCATCGCTAGGGGCAACCTGGATCCCTCGCTTTATGTCTGCTAAAAGTGCTTGTTTGCTTCTCAGATTATGAGTTACTGTCTGAAAACGTTATGGAAAGGACCCTACAGAGAAATATAATGTTTTTATTAGGGTTGTCAAAGTTAACATGATAAAAATGCATTAATGCAACTTGTGATTTTTAGGTTGTAGCAGACTCAGTTTTACAGCCAGAGTGAAGATACTGGTGTCATATGAAATGAGAAAACCTAAGGAATCCATTGGCACCAGCCATGTTACAAAGCTTGTCGCTAAATAATGCTTTTAGGCTATTCATCATGATTGTATGATCACTTAGTGGTACATCAACTCGACATTTTCTACATCCAACCACACCCAGACTGCTGGGAGGAGGGAGCTTTGTAAAAGCCGTTCGCTGCTCTTGAAAGCTCCTCTGTTTGATGATTGGCTGGGATATTATTTCAGTGCATCAAAGAGGCAAAGCTGTCATTTTTGGATAGAAAATGCAGTATAAGCAGTCTGCTCTGCCTCCTTTGATCCCTCACATCCCATATGTTTTCATGCTTAAGCAGATGATTTTAATACCAAAATGACATTGTAATCTTGATAAGCGTGCAAGTGTAATCTCAGCCACAGTACAGACATCTGTCAGCCTGTTATTAAAAGGGTTTGTTTTAACTGAACCCTGTGACTGAACTGTAAAGCTTTATGATAAAAAACACTAAATTTGCAGAGAAATGGAGGGTCTTTGGCAAGCTCAAGGCTATATTCACACAAATATGGATAGACTTTAAAACAATACTTGAAAGTTTCCTGTCTACACCAGCATTTCTAGATCAATTACTACATTTTTGCTGTCCACAGAAAACCTTTAAGTCTCTCCTCCGTCCCTGTATGTAGATCAATGGTGGCTGTAAACAGGGAAATGATGGATTAACACCACCATCTGCTCAGGAATTAGGACAGATGTATTGACTCTTGATGACAAAGGGTATGGTCCATTCTGTGACCTCAGACTGTCTCTGTAATTACTTATTTTGTGTTACAACACCATAATACTATCACATGCTGGTCTTGTTCTGTCTATTGATAACTGTACAAGTATGAAATAATGATTTGATTGAACACTAATTTTACTTCCTGCTGTTGGCTTTTTAAAGGAATAGTTCAGGTGCTTTGAAGTGTGGTTGTATGAAGCAATTATACATAGTCAGTGTATTATTTACAGTAGATGACGGTTGACACACCCCCACTTTGGAGAAACAGACAGGAGTTACCACACCGGAGCAAAGCAATGCACTGCTGTGGACAGGGCTGGTAGCATAACATATTTTAGAGACCTAAAAGAAAGGCCACCTAAGAAAAATCACATCAGTTTAAGTGTACACTATATTTAGAATATATTCGCCGGTTTACCATGATGTGGGACGGCTCTTTCTGTAGCCACTGGACTCCAGTGGAAAAAAAATTATCTTTCAGAACGCAGGACTCTCTTGTCTACTGCTGCCTCGATTGGTTAGTTTGTGCTGTTGTGTGAATTTGGTGAATCCAAACAAACTAAAGTCACACAGCAAAACAAACTCACTAACTGGTCGAGGCAGCGGTAGACCAACAACTTCTGTGTTCTGTGAGGTAAATATTTTTTGATAGTTTTTTTTTTCAATGGAGTCTGGTGGTTTTGATGAAAGCATGGATGGATAAAACAGCTTCAGTTCCTCGTTGGACAGGGCTGTCTTGTGGCAAGGTAAACTGGCAAAAAAGTCTAGTGTACTCTTTTTTAGGTGATTCAAATACGTTTTGCTGCCGGCCGTGTCCACAGCAGTACATTGCTATAGATAATACACTGACTGTAGACTATAGTATCTAATACAACCCCACTTCAAAACAGCTGTAACACATGTATAGTGCTGTTTTCAAGTGGTGTTGGTAGACAGCAGGACCTGGATGTGAGTCTTTACAGTGAAAAGTGACTTAAGTGCTTAGCTTTGTTTAGGGACTGTGCATATATCACTATGCTTTCTTAAACACTGTTTTAGGAAAGAAGCATAATTAGGCAGACCATCACAATCTGCATTCTGTGGGCTGTAATTTAAAAGCTGTAGCTGTTGGTACTAGTAGATCTGGACAAATGTTATGCACTGTCCTGCAGTTTTACAAGCCTGCACTTTTCCTTTTCTGCAACCTCACTAACATTTTAGTTGTGTAATTAGACACAGAAATAGCACTGCAGTATCAACAAGGGATCCTTTATATCTGTTTTAAATCTTATTATAATTGCAATAGCGGAGACTGAACACTGCACTAGTGTATAACAGCATATTTATGTCATGACCACATGCTATTAATAGATGTGATTGGATGTCTGCGATGGCCATGCTCCTCAGCAAAAGTTAATATCTGTGTTGCTGACTCAAGCTGCCACATGAATCCTGCTTCCTTCCTGTATTAGTTGTTATTTCTGACATTCAGTCTGAACAAAAGAGTCATCGGTCAAGGGTGTGAATGTGTAAGTTCTTGTGACAAAATTTTGACTATTTTAGGACTTCTGTACTTTCAGTCAGTTTCAGAGATTCAGGAACATCTATGCAAATCCCTTAGATTTGTACAATGCTACGAGACCTTTTCATATATGTTGGTAAATGGCTACTGCTTTAGTTTTCTTCTCAACAATGAGTTCAAACTTTTTGTCCAGAACTCCGGACTAATTTTGTTTGCGTTAGGATGTTAGCTTACATGTTTACAACTTGCACATCATGATCGCTATTTTGGGGCTAGGTTTAAGTGGACTGTCTAACTAAGGATGCAAGTACAAGTGTGTGTGCGTTTGTATTTGTGTTTGTATGAGGGTTGGTCCAAGATGGCGACCTGCATGGATGCTTTCCTGTGAGCTCGTGTATTCATAATGAGTACCATGTGTTTTAAATGATTTAACCAGACTCAGAAGTAGTTCTTTACGATGTGAAACACTACTCTTACATCTTATTGCAGATAATAGGCTACCTTTTTTTCCTAAAGTTTTAAACAGGAGTTTTTTCCCCGCCACAGCTAACAGTTAGCCTGTGAAGAAAAGTTTAGCTAGCGGCTACAAGACTAGCATCCAAAAATGACTAAAAAAGAAGCAAGAAGAAAAGGAGGACTGATGATGGATCTGGAGCCCCCATCTTTCACAGGTCTGTGTGAACCCCTTCCTGAGACTCCTGTTAACAGCCCCAACCCAAAGAAGGTCCGCACTGAATCTCATGAAGTGATGGAGGAAGCTGTGTCTAACGCAGACATCTTAAAACTATTCAAGGGCTGAATGACAGATTCTCTAAATTTAACAAATGGTGAAAAAACACGGCGGAGATTACTGATGTGAAGGAACATGTGAAAGGACTCGAGAACAGAGAAAGCGACAGATGACACTATGAAGAAGCTGAACGACAAGATTGTTACTCTGCAGGAGAAACTAGAGGAGGCGGAGAGGTACAGTCGGCGGTGGAACCTCCGTCTGCTGAACCTCCCAGAGCACAGCAACGAAGACGTGAGAAAAGAGGTGATGGATGTAATCGCCCAGATCGTCCCAGAGGACAAGAACAAGTTCGGGTTCCTGATAGATACCGTACACAGGATTGGAAGAACACGAGATGAAAACAGCTCCCGCCCCATCATCATTCAGTTCACCATGCGCATTTTCCGACACAAAGTATGGAGAGCTGCCCTCAACTCCGAAATGATGAAGAACAAGAAGCTCAGGCTGGCAGAAGACCTCACCTACACGGAGAGACAGTGCAGAAACAAACTCTGGCCTATGGTCAAACAAGCCCGCAACGAAGGGAAGAAAACTAAATGGATCGGTCCGGTGGCTATTATCGACGGTGTGAGACACACCGCACATGCATAAGAGAACACAAATGGATCTATAAGGTGATCTAAATGCCCTAAGTTCACTATGTAAGCTGCTCAATATTATTATGATCCTTTAACTTCCTCAAGTTTACAATGTAACTAAACACAGTTTGTAATAACTAGTTTAAACTCACTGTTGCACTTGTTCAAATCGAATATGTTTGAACTAACTCAGGTTCATTAGCTTACAGGTTATATTCAATATTTTCTTCCTATGGATTTTATTCTATTCTAAAAGGGTGGCCCTATTAAGTCATTTATTGTCCGCTGTATATCATGACAATGATGATTTAATTACTAATTTAGGTTAAATTTAGTGCAATTTACGTTGTTTGTAGTTAAATAACCTATTTTTCACAGTGGCAAATTCACTTGTTTGCTGGAGCAAGTTACTCACTTCACTTACTTAAAGAAAAAACAGAGTCTGAAAATTTCTTATTAAGGTACTTAATACTTAGAGTTTTATCCCTTGAGAGTATCCTTCTTGAGTTTATATTTTAGCACTTTTAAAGTTCTTAGTTATCTTAATAGGCATTCAGCTCATTTTATTCCTTTTCTTTTTTTGCATGGCAGACTTACAGTTTAGTTCTTTAAAAATAATATCACTAAATGTTAGAGGTATCCGTAACAGCACCAAAAGAAAGTCAATTTTTATTTTCTGTAAACGAAAAAATGCTGATCTGATTCTTTTACAAGAGACTCATTCAAACGATAAGGATGTGAAATTTTGGAAAACACAGTGGGGTGATCAATGCTATTTTTGTCATGCCTCACAACAATCAGCAGGTGTTGCCATTCTCCTAAACAAATTTAAAGGTAACATTATTGAGTCATTATGTTCAGATGTGGGTAGATGGATCATTTTGGTTTTCAAATTGGATAATACCTTCTTCATCGTTTGTAATCTGTATAACTATAACAACACAATTCAGGCTAAAACTTTATGCACACAGTTATGTAAGAAACTTGAAGCCCTCAAACTGAAATACAAGGATGCACATATGATTCTTGGAGGAGATTACAATGATGCTCCAGACGATCTTGTAGATAGAATGCCAGTAAGAACAATCGAACACACAAGATTCAAAAGTACAGCATTTATCTGTGAACAATTTTCAGTTATAGATGTTTGGCGATACCTTAATCCTGATGCAAAAGAATTCACATGGAGTAATGCAAATAGATCTCTGCAATCTAGAATTGACTTATGGCTTATATCATCTTCATTCTACAGTTTGTTTCAGAATCCTTTCATGATTTTGCCCCATTATCTGATCATAAGTTAATTACTATCCATTTAATAGGAAATAAACAAAAACAAAATCATTTACGTGGCTTCTGGAAGCTAAATAATAACTTATTAAATGATGATATTTTTTGCAATATTGTAAAAAAAACAGCAGAACAAATATTTCAGGACACCAAAATGAATCATACACAAAATGGAATTTTTTAAATTCAAAGTAAGAGAAGAGCAATAAAACGAAGTAAAGAAAAAAAAAAAATATACTAAGAAATTAATTTTATAATGAATTAAACACATTATTAAGAAAGAAATCTATCAGAGGACGAAGAAAATAAATTGAAAAAACAAAAGAGGAAATAGACAATATATATATTAACATGGCTAAAGGGGCATTTATAAGGTCAAGAGCTAAATGGTTGGAACTGGGTGAAAAGAATTCCAGTTATTTTTTTGCCCTTAGAAACGCAATCAAAAGAGAAACAATATTTCTGCACTTAAAATTAATGACAACATAACAACTAATTATTTGACATATCAAAATACGTTGGTTCATTTTATAGCAACAAGTCAAAGTCTGACATTAATAAATGTAATGGATTTATCAAATCAGTTAAAAAATTTACTCCCACTATCTCAGAACATTTTAAAACCAATTGTGAACGACCTATCACAAAACCTGAAATTTTAAATGCTATCCAATCAATAAAAAAGGCAAATCCCCAGGCAACGATGGACTCTCGGAGAATTTTATTTACATTTTTGGGATATTATTGTTACCCTTTATTGGAGTTATTTAAGAATGTCTTGTAAAAAAGAAATGTCCACAACATGAAGCAGGGTGTTATAACCCTAATTCCTAAACCTGATAAAGATCACTTACTAATTAAAATTGAGACCTATCACACTATTAAATATAGACTATAAGATTATTTCATTGTCTATCTAAAAGGTTAAAAAAGATCTTGGAGAAATCATAAACAAACACAAACTGATTCATGGCCAATCGACACATCAGTTCAAATATTAGACTTTTCTTGATTTATTAACTATTCAACCATGTTATAATGAATCCCTATAGTTTTTCTTGATTTTTATAAACTTTTATACAGTTGAACATTCTTTTTGTTTAAAGCGCTCCAATCTTTTGTTTTGTCCAAATTTTGTGTCAATTATTGAAATGTTCTATAAAAATATTACAGTTGTGTGTTATTATATCCAAACACTTCTAAAAGATTTCCAGTTATAATCTGTCCGTCATTGTCCAATTTCGCCTTTTTTATTTTTAATTGTGGTTGAACTTCTCTCATTACATGTCTTAAATAACCCAGTGATTAAAGCTTATCTATTTTTGAAAAATCAGATTAACGCAACTAGCTATATACTGCATTATTCTTAAAGATAAAAATCAGATTGAAAATGCAATTTCATTAATAATGAATTCTCAGCTGCTTCTGATTAAAACTAAACAAATCTAAATGTGAAATCTTGTGCTTCACCAAACAAATGCAAAACTTTATACATATTCCTGTTAAAAAGTGTGTTCGATATCTCGTATTCATATCTGTAAAATGTTAAGAACGTCAACAACTTAATTTCTCTCCCAAAATAAAAAAACTAAAACTATATTAACTTATGCTTCAAAAGACTTATCAATTTTAGAGAATCCTCTTGACCAAAGCTAAGGTGTTTCCAGATTTGTATATCCAGCCCTCTCTCTGAACGTCCATATTCCACATGTAAGGATATTAATAACATGTTTGTTAATTTTTATGGAAAAATAACATCATCATCTGAAAAACCGACTCTCTGGACCTAAAATAAAGTGGTTTTGATCTGCTGGACTTTATGGACCTGAATTACACATTCAAGGTAAAATGGTTAAAAGAATGCTTAAAAGCCCAAATCATTATGGTGTTTCATTCCACATAACATTTTCAGGAATGTTGAGGTCTCCAATTTTTGTTGTCATGTAATTATAGTATCTCAAGGTTACCAGTTAAGTTGTCAGAATTTTATCAACAAGCTTTGTTAGCATGGAAACTTTGTTATTCACATAACTTTTCTCCACATAAATCCATTATCTGGAACAACGAATGTATCACTAAGAGAACAAATCACTCTACTTACAAAATTGATTATAAAAATATTATTTATTTAAATGACTTATTTAATTCTAATCCAGCTACTTAGTTACAAAATTTTCTTACAAAAAGCATCCCTATCAAATTTAAAACTTTAACTTAGTAATAAGCTCCATCCCCAATGGAATGATTAATTAATGAAAAGACAAACACAGATATGCAACAAACAACTATTATACTCTCTATATAAATGCATTATATTTTAAGTAAAAATGTAACAATAAACATATCAGAAATGCTTCTATAATGCAAAAAAATAACACCACGAGGAAATTTTTTTGAATGCTTTGTTTCAATATTAACTGGCATAAACGTGGCTTGTTCCTTTTAAATTCTGTATTACAAACAAAATCAGAAATTGCATCTAAAAATATTACATAACATATATCCATCTAACATGTATATCTCAAGATTTTTGACATAGACAACAAATGCACATTCTGTAAAACTGAACTTGAAAATGTTACTCACTTATTTTATATTGCTCATACAGTAAGATTTTTGAAAGAACTTGAAAACTATATAAATTATAAACAAAATATAAAATCAACATAGAAAAAAGAGCATTATTACTACTTTGAATACAAAGAAAAAAAAATAGGCATTATTGTCAACCTCTATATTTTATTAGGAAAATTTCATATCCATAAATGTAAATTTCAAAATTCACTCCATCAATTAAACCATTTTTATTGAAGTTGATTATTATTTTAAGTCTCTTACATTCACTACAAATAAAAATGTACTTTGTTGATTGAAACACATTCAAATATCCTCAACTAAGTTTCTTTCTAAATAATATTATATGTATTTTTTTCATAAGTCTTTACCTTTTTTTTTTTTTTTTTTTTTTTTTTTTATATATGTACAATGAGCTGAAATGACTATCTGTTCTTTATTTGTATTTCAAGTTAAAAAAATTATATAAAAAAAAAAAAAAAAAAAAAAAAAATTTGTGTTTGTATGTGTCAGGTCAGGGCTTGATTAGCGCAGCAGGACGTCGCAGTCTTGTCCAGCTGCTCTCTCCAGAAATATGCCATGACATACAGCAAGGCTGTCAGTGAATGATCCACCAACAAAGAGAAAAACACAGCTCTGAAATTAATGAGACATATGGCATGTTGCTGCATGAGTCCCTCAGCAGCCACTGCCAGACCTGTAGTCAGACAACACACAGGTTGTATGATTTGCCTGTTGAAACGCAGTGGAATTAACTCAACATTTTCTGTGGCCAGAGTAAAGCTTTGACGTGAACTCTAGACAAGTTGGCAAGGATCAGCTGTTATGTTACGTAATACTGAACGGGCCAACTGGGTATTGGCCCAGGGACCCAAAGTGTCAGGGGCCCCCTTGGCCTTCACCTACAATATGTCACCCGAAGAGACATGTACCAACCTGGAAGAGACTCAAAATGACTGCAAAGAAACAGAATACAGAAAAGAGATATACAATGACTACAAAAAGACACATAATTACCAAAAAGAGACATAAAATGACTACAGAGAGACATAAAATGACTACAAAGCGACACAAATTCACAGAGCGATGTGTAATGACTACAAGAGTATGTTTTTGCCTAGGGGCCCATTGTCTCATAATCCGCCTGTGTTAAGTATTGACTAGGTAAAAGAAGTTGCCACTATTTGTTTCACCATTTATCTAGTTCATTTATACTTACAGTGTCCTACTGTGCCTTTGCTGCTGTAATTTCCCCAGGTTTCATTTAACGTTTATCTCCTCTCTTACCTCCAGTCACCCCTGATCTGTTCCCGGAAACACCCCTGGTTCCGTCCCTGCCTGCAATATCGTCGGCACGAGCCAGCTCCGTCCATCAGGAGCCCCGGAGGCGCAGCAGCAGCGGGAGTGACAGTGCTGCCAGGCCCCGGCCGTTGCGCTCAGCCTCCAGGCCAGGCCCCAGAGGCAGCATGGAGGTGGGCATGCGTGTGGTGCGTGGCCTGGACTGGAAATGGGGAAACCAGGATGATGGTGAGGGCCACGTGGGCACTGTGGTGGAGATCGGCCGGCAGGGCAGCACTACCACGCCAGACAAGACGGTGGTGGTGCAGTGGGACAGCGGCACACGAACCAACTACCGCACTGGTTACCAGGGTTCCTATGACCTGCTGCTTTATGATAACGCTCAAATTGGTAAGCACTCATGACTAAAATGCTGGGTCAACTAGAGCTGGTTCTAGTTTGAACTACTAGTGCCAATATGATACCAGAGTGTCAAATTACAGTACATTAAACAAAGACTTTCTATGATTTTTTTCTATGATTGTGACCAACACCAAACACTATTTAGTTGCACAGTTTTTTTTTTTTTGTTGTTTAAAATGTACCTTAAAGGGAGACTTGTCAAGTATTTAATACTCTTATCAACATGAGTGGGCAAATATGCTTGCCTCAGTCAAATGTATGTATATATTTATTATTTATTACTGGAAATCAATTAACAACACAAAACAATGACAAATATTGTACAGAAACCCTGATTTTTAGGAGGTTAATTCAAAATCACAAATTGCGTTAATGTTTTAAAGAAATTAGTGGTGTCTAAATGAATTTGCTTTAACGCCTTATTTTGTTGCCTTTGACAGCCCTAGTTTTTAATAAAAGATAAGTTCAGCCTTTCTGTTTAATCAAGTCGCTGCTACCTTCATGCTCCTGTCTTGATCATAGGAAACAAAAAAATGCCATACTCAAATTCAGAATAAAATGGTCATTGGCTGGACGACACTAAGAACCCTGCCGTCACCTGATCCGATTATCATTATTGGTTTCTGTAGTTTCACAACAGAAACCAAGGATGTTCATTTTCAGCACAAATTATCAGTGTATCACACACACAGCCTTCACAAAGCCCATTTTGAGTAGCATGGTACAGTAAAGACTCAGCTCTATTCTGGACTTGAATGACACGTACAATAATGCAGGACTCATTAGCATTTTAGCTCCATTTAAAGTGACATTTCTGCCTCAGAAGCTTGCCCTTTAATAGAGCGAAAGAGGAGGAGGAGAATAGATGAGGAGCTAAGGGGGTGGGGGTATTTTTGTCATGATGTTTGTGCCTCACTTCTTTCACATCTCACGATATGAGCCACTGTGATAAGTAGACTCGGTAAGAACATGACATATGCCTTTACTGCTTTAGTGACTTGTATATTGGAGGTACATAGTAGTTTATTACTTGTATTTTACTATAGAACAGGGCTCCAAAGTGTGACCGTTTTAGTCACATAAGTGACCAAAAATCTGTGGAGTGCGACTAAATACTTTGATTGGGAGGATTGGTGCTCCCCTGGATCAACATCACAACCATAAAACGTGACGGTAGTTCAAAATGAAGAGAACTAGTGATTGGTTGCTGCGGTGCCCCTTACACCTGTCCCTGACCCTGAACGGCCCAGCCTTGAATGGGCACCACCGCTAATTTCTTCTCTGCTCTGATGAACCCCAAACAGCTGATCTGCTTGTAGCACATCTCTTTGTGTCACACAACCACTCACTGCATGCACAAATTACATTATGCTGCTCTGATACCAAAGTAGTATGTAAACATGTGGATACCTGACAGTACCATAGGCCTGTTAAGCCTGTTAAGCTCACTATTGACCCGTCCAGGTGAATCAGCCTATTTTCCCTGATAATGTGCATTGCTAACAACAAATCAGTGTTAAAACGCAGGATCAGAGCTTAACGGGAGGTGCCACTTAATTAAAGTTATGACGCATTCAGGCTCTAAGATGAGTATTGAGCAAAGGTAAAGTCTAACTTTATCATGATGTGTTCAAATGTAATCTTGTTTTTGGCGCGAAACTTGAATAAATCCTGTTTGAAGGAGAAGTTTTCACAGTAATATAAAGCAGATAATAGAGAGGGAATTATGACCTTTTTAACTTCCTTACAAAAAGTAGTATGCAAACTGTAGTAAAGGCGTGCATGATGGATTTATTATCTCACTTTTGTTTTTTAAATGGAAGAATAATGCAATTTCACTGGTATTTGTGTTGACTGCTAAATTTTTGGTGTCATGACATCCCTACTGTAGGCCTATGGAAACTAACAAAACACGTAAAATGTGTTGTTACGGTGCCAAAAGGTGCAGTGAAAAATTTTGGGTGCACCTAAATCATGTACTGGTGCACCTAAATAAAAAAGTTAAGTGCACCAGCTCTGTAGGAACCTCAGGCATGTTGAATTTATATCCCCACTCAACTTTCTTCACTGCCTCTCCTTCCCCTCCAGGCGTGCGTCACTCCAACATCATCTGTGACAGCTGCAAGAAGCATGGCATCATGGGAATGCGATGGAAGTGCAAGGTGTGCTTCGACTATGACTTGTGCACCCAATGTTACATGAACAACAAGCACGACCTGAGCCATGCTTTTGAGCGCTACGAGACGGCACACTCCCAGCCGTGAGTACTGCTTTGCCTCTTCCCCAAGCACAATCGATCCTCATTTAAATTGTTAAAATAAGCAGTGATATGGGTTACCAAAGTAAGCTAAACAATAAGGTCATGAACAATGTGAATATTAGTACTAGCTGAGTCACTAACTGAAAGTGTTTTTAAAGTTTTTTTTGAAGTGGGGTTGTATGTCTACTCATGTGCTCTATGAGGTAAATTTACTGTTTTTGTGAATGGAGTCTGGTGGCGAGATAAAATGGCTGTGGGTGGGCCACCTAAAAAAAACACAATGTCAGTTAACGTAAGTGTACACTGGATTTACAATATTTTCACTCCTTTACCTCACCATCAGACAGCCTTTTCTGATGGGAAGTAAAGCTGTTATATTGCTGTCTTCAAAGCCACAATACTCCATTCACAAAAATTTTACCTCGGAGAACAAGGGAGTTGCTGATCTACCTCTGCATTGATGGGTCAGTTTGTGTTATTGTGTGACTTTTGGATCTGAACTAACACGGTGTCCACAGCAGTACATTGCTTGGCTTCAGTGCCAGTACTCCCGTCTGCTTCTGCAAACTAGGGGCACGCCGTCCGCCATTGAAGTTACTGTATGTAATGCACAACAAGGACATCTACAGTATACAGTACTGTACACTATATGTAGCAGCATCATCACGCAGAGACCTATGTCAAGTTTTGAGGGCACATATTTCTAGAAGGGCTTGTGAAAATAGTATTTTGGTGCTAAAACATGCATTTTTGAAGGAAAATTTGAATTTGATCACAAAAACTGGGAAGCTCCAGAATGAATCAGAAAAAAAAATCAGTGTCAGTTCAAGTGTGCACTATATTTAGAATATTTTCACCATTTTACCTTGACATCAGACAGCCTTTTCCTCAGAGGACTGAAGCCGTTTTATCGCTGTCTTCAAAGTCCCCAGATTACAAAAACAGTCATTTTACCTTGCAGAATATTGGTGTTGCTGGTCTGTAGCTGGTCTATCCACACAGCAGTACATTAATTAGCTTCCGCACCAGTTCTCCATGCCGGCCGCCATGTAAGTTATTATATGTAATGATAATACACTGACTATAAGATTGTACAGTATATATACTGTACATGTAGCAGCGTCATCATGCAGAAACCTACGTCAGGTCACAAGGTTTTAAGAAGGGTTTGCGAAATAGCATTTTGATGCTCAAACATGCGTCATTTTAATGTTTGAATTAAGGAACACCAC
Organism: Pterois miles; assembly: GCA_947000775.1. Lineage (NCBI taxonomy): Eukaryota > Metazoa > Chordata > Actinopteri > Perciformes > Scorpaenidae > Pterois > Pterois miles. The sequence goes on along the minus strand of CAMQGK010000571.1, from coordinate 5,477,299 downwards.
TGGGAAGCTACAGAATGATACCCCCCAAAAAAAACTTAGCTTGTGGTCAGGATCTCTTCTCAGTCACCTGGCTAGATATCATCAGGGTTTATTTCCAAAATAAAATAAAAACATTTTTTTTTTTTAAATGAATGGCTTGCCTTAAGTCAGCTTACTCAAAGCACACTTGGCCTTGTTGTGTATAAATGTTTAGTGAGCTGATTCTTAGTGTCCTACGTGTCCAGATTAGCTGAGTTCTCCCCTCAGAATCCAGTCTTCTGCATCAGTTCACAGTAAAGCCCCAAACTGCTTCAGGCACTGTCTGAATGTCAGCTGGATGGCCTGTTCTCATTTTAACGAGGTGATATGTATGACCCAGATTTCTTCCATAGTTTAGCCTGGTCCAGGTCCAACTCAGTTCTATTTATTTTTCTGTGCCTGCTGTCCAATGAATGGTATAAAACAGGGGTGAAAATCAGGACTTGTTAGATTTTATTTGATTAAATCTTCTTATTAGCTATTAGGTGCAAAAGTGGTAGTGGTTATTATTATTTTCCCTAAGAGTTTGCAAACCACAGACAGTACAACAATTTTCACATGTCTTTGACAATTTCTACAGCAGTGCAACAAATGAATTGTTACAACCCTAGCTCAACATCTTGACCTGGTCATGACTTCACATTCTCACTAGATATGAGAAACGTCTTTATTAAAGTTGTTTTGGATTTATGTTGGGTCCACATTTGAATATGGACCATTTTGAGTCTCGTTGTTGGGGTTGAAAGTGAGCTGCACAGCAACGCCAGATTTGGGCTTTAGGTGAAACCTGGCCTGCAGTAATCATTTAGCATTCTGACAGTAGCTGGAATCTCATTTCGTCTCCCACCTCAGTTTCTCTTCAGAAGTATTGATTTGTCATTGAGGCCCAAATGTTTGGCTCAGCAGTGTCCTTCATTATAAACACCTTTATGTGACCCTCCAAACAGGTCAGAGCAGGTTATTAACCCCCATCTGTGGATGCTGCACAAAAAGACGTTTTCCATTTCATTGAATTGGGTCCTCCCAATGTTTTTGAAACATTTCAGAGAGTATAATGATTTCCAATCACTGACAGTGTAGTACACAATTTTACCTTTTAGGATATGTTGAATTAATACATTGAAAGATGAAACTCAGATGTGTTTGATCACTGTTGACTGTGATTAGAAAAGATACTGTGTATAGCAAACTGCCTTTGTGGATAAATGTGTCAAATAGTGCTACTATGAGTATCCACATTTTTAATCTGAGTCATTCAAAAGTTGCCTCAGTAATCAAAAGCATGTGTGATCTGTAATGTCTGAGTGAGACAAAGCTAAACTTGGAAAAACTAGAAACAACAAAAAAGATATTCCCCACTTTTATTCAGTGCTATCATTAAAATGTGTGTTAATTAATACTGCAGCCAAGTGTTTTTAAGACTCAGTTTTACTGTAAAATTCGCTGTTGTTTGGTAGCAATAATTACATTCTAATTATAGTTAAATTGTGTGACATTGGTTGAGGCCACAGTAGAAGAAGTAAAATGTGTTAAGTTGCAATTGCATGGCACATTTTATGCGTTGGGTAAACACAATTTGAAATGCAAAATGCCAAGGGAAAGTAAATGAAACCCCACAGTATGAATGCTGCATATGCATAAAGAATCTGTATAAAACTCACAAGATTAAGATCTGAAAGAGTCAAGTCAGGTTAATTTTATGTGTATTGCCCAAAAGTTTTTTTGCAGGGAAAAAAGAAAAAATGGAAACAACCTTAGGAAGAGGAACAGAGGAGGGATCCCCTTTCAGGATGGACAGACATGCAATAGACGCTGTGTGTTGTACAGAGTAACAACATAATGAAAATACAACAAAGACAATCCATATGACAAAACTTAATACATATGTGAACATAATTGTGTGAGAAAGTGGATCCAGAATAATGTCAGTCAGCTTCCCAGCATCGGCAACATGACCTCTCCACGGCAAACAGATAGAGCCTGTTGTTGGATACCGTCAGTACTATATTTCTTTAATAGATGAATATTGCCTTTCAAAATGCTTACAGCCCTATAATTAATTTCATCAGTCTGAATGAGATTGAGAAAGTGAAGCTCAGTTAAAGACATTTGTCTGCAGCAATTCTGAACGGATTTCCGTCACTGATAACACACAGCGTCTCAATTATTGCTTTCAGGGAGATTAATTTTATTGAATCTGAAGTATGAATGGTATATTGATGTCCATAAGTGGCAGAAAAGACAGCAGAGGTGTCAATTAAATCTTCAAACATCACTGGTTCTATCTTCTGTATAGTATCATGTATTTATGACCTTATGTTGGTTTGGTGTGCATCATTGACCACTCTGTGGTAAATGTACAATGTTCCATATTGGGTTAATGACGGAAGTGTCCTTTAGAGTAGACTGATGTCTTTATGATTTCCACTCAGTATCCTATCATTCCTTTAACTTCTCCAGTCCGTGTCCTATTTGCAATTATACACCCCCGAAGGTGACATTAAAGGTACGGTGTGTAACATTTAAGGAGATCCATTGGCTGACATGGAATATAGTATTAATAAGTAGTTCATTTTATGCCCTTCATATCCTCATATGGAGCCAGCTGCAATGTTTCTACAGTAGCCCAGAATGGACAAACCTTTGTGTTTTCACGTCGGCCATGGTAGATCGTAGTATTTTGAGGTACAGTGAACCCTCGTTTATCGTGGGAGTTGCGTTCCAAAAATAACCCGCGATAGGTGAAATCCGTGCAGTAGTCAGCTTTATTTTTTACTATTATTTTACAATGCAATACTGTACTATAGAATGAAACCAAAAATCAAAACCTGTTTTCAGGCCCAAAATTTGTTTAAGAAATAAAAATATTAACGTTTTCATACAAATAACTATGATAGTTTAAAGAACGGTATTGTAAAACGATAATTTGAGTACAGTACAGTATAATAATGAATACAAGGTTGGAAACATTGTCACTCGCGTCTTTCACAGTCCCTCCAGCTGAGCCTCTCCGTCTTCACTCCGCTGCGCTGTAGCGTCTGTTTCAACTGCAGGCTGCGCAGGAGTCTTTCTCCGAGAGAACAACATCGTTATGGGTAGTTGTTGGCACTCTTTCTTTTTCAATCAGGATTCAGAGCACAATAAATGCACTGTAAAAAAAATCCGCGAAGCCGTGAAAGGTGAACCGCGTTATAGCGAGGGTTCACTGTATTACAAATTAGTGAACAAATTTGAGTTTTACACTGTGGTCTTAAATTGGATTGAATCTACAGGATCAACGTTTCTTGAAACCACAAACTTTGAATGAAATTGAGTCCTAATTGCAAATATTAAAGAATGCATTTGTAAAGATTCTTTATGTCCTGTTTAGCTATATTCAAGTTTTCAAACTCAAAGGCTTAAAGGTTAAGTCTGTCATAGCAATTTTAGTTTACTTTTAGTCATTCGTACATGAATGACAGTCCCAGCATACCCCAATTGCATCGTATTACAACCTGTGAGCAGCTGCCGTCTACAGTGCTCTCCCTTTATACTGGACCACTTTCAGAAATTGTTGTATCCATTAGTCAGACACACAACATGAGAAAAGAGGGTCCAGGTTGAAAAATACCAGTTACCTTTTACCATGAAATTATCCATTCATAACATGCAGTTTTGCCTTCTCACTTCACCCTGTTACCAAACACATCTTTGCATAATCTCAGTAAAGATAGATTTGTGATTGTCACCCGGCACTGGGAAGGGGTGTACATGTGGGAGAACATCACATGAAAGTCACTTCTTTTCTTGTCAGATGAATGAAATAGAGGAGCACTCTGCAGTATGAGCTGCTAAACATACAAGGTTTCTTTATTTCCAAACCACACTGACCCATATTTTACTGACAGCATTTCAAAAGACTAATTTATAATCTAGCAGTCATGGGACACACTTGATATTTGCCTGGAAAGACAAATTTAGCTCGGTTTCATAATGAGCGGGGCTTCTTGTTGTGCCAGCAGCAGACTGGGGTCTGGATTTAACATACTGTAGCTAAGAGAGACTCCTTTCATGTGGACTAAACATGTGTGAGGGTTTAGAGACGATTTAAGTGGGGTAGATCTATTTGTAGTTCACATACTTCAGACAGTAACGTTGCTGGTGTCTTGAGGGGACAACAGGAAGTTGTCAACACTATAAACTGCTGCAGCTCACTGACACTCGAGCTGTACCATCACAAACATGGTGTGAGACCTGAGCCTGATAAACCAGTACACGAGTGTCCTATTGTAATTACAACAGATTTAACTGGATTAGTATGCTGACATTCTCAGCTGTGCGGATTAGCATGTTAACATTTTCAACTTCCTAAAAGACATGCTTAGATAACAGGTGCTGGATAGGGAGCAAATCAAGATGCTACTCACAAAGCATTAAGCTGCCAGTGCTGCATTATTTGATACACTGATGAGGGATTTTTTAAATTAGTGAATCTTCAGGATATGAGATTATAATGGATAATATATTATTGTTTCAATGCAAGTTTTCTGATACATATGCTGTGAGAATACACTGGAGACAACTGTTTAGTGTTCTGAATGGTAACAGTGTCCTGCATTTGCTTAAAAGGAAGTCCATCTGCACTGTTTTCCAATGGAAACGCCCACTCAGCTATTAGCAAAAAGTAGTGATGCAAGTTATCAAGTAAGCTAATCAATGAAGTTATAAATTGTGTGAAGTTAGCGGTGCCAAGTTTGGAAATAGCTGAAAGGGTTTGTTCAGATTTTTTGAAGAGGGGTTGTACTGTATGTATACTGCCACATTCTGTGAGGTGAAATTATTTTTTTGTGAATCGAGTCTGGTGGCTTTGAATAGAGCATCATAACGGCTTTAGTTCCCCGTCGGAAAGGGCTGTCTGAGGTAAAGCAGCTTTGTATTGGAGCAGCAGAAAAATGTGTTTCAGCGATCTCAACAAAAAAATTTATATCAGTTTAAGTGCACTGTGTGTGTGTGTGTGTGTGTGTGTGTGTGTGTGTGTGTGTGTGTGTGTGTGTGTGTGTGTGTGTGTGTATATTATATATATTATATATATATACATATATACATATATATGTATGTGTATATATATAATATGTAATATATATGTGTATATATAATATGTATATATTGTGTATATATAATATATATATATATATATGTGTATATATATAATATATATATGTATATGTATATATATATATATGTATATATATATATGTATATGTGTATATATATATATATATATATATATGTATATATATATATATATATATATATATATATATATATATATATATATATATATATATTTTCATTGCTTCACCTTGTTGTCAGACAGCCTTTTCTGATGAGGTCCTGAAGCTGTTACATTGTCTTGAAAGCCACCAGACTCCATTCACAAAAACAGTAATTCTAGCTCACAGAACACAGGAGTTGCTGGTCGACTGCCACATCGAATGGTTAGATTGTTTGTGTTATTGTGTGACTTTCGGATCTGAACTAACGTGGTGTTCACAGCAGCATATTGCTCAGCTTCCATGCTGGTTCTCCTGTCTGTTTCCCCTAACTGGGGGCACGCTGACCGCCATCTAAGTTACTGTATGTAATGAACTGACTACAAGGATGTATATATACTGAATATATAGCAGCATCATGTTGGAAAAAGTTTTTAAAAGGGTCACTAAGACATACATACTAAATCTGAACCACTGGGAAGCTACAGAATGGTATAAAAACCTTAAAACAAAAATATGCGATCGGCTCCAGCCCCTCTGCGACCTTGAATAGGATAAGTGGTGACAGATGATGGATGGACCTGCCCTTTAAGATGTGTAGACGACATTGACACACACGTGTGTGTGTGTGTGTGTGTGTGTGTGTGTGTGTGTGTGCGCGCGCGCGTGTGTGCACGTGTGTGCGCGTGTGTGTGCATGTGTGTGTGCGTGTGTGTGCATGCATGCTGACAGTGCTCAGGGCAGCATATGCGTGTACCATATGTTTACGAGGAGGTTGGTGTGCAGCTGGTTAATCGGCTCTTCAACACACAAACAAGACACAAGCAGTTCCAGGGAACATATCCGGTCAACTCAATGCTTAATCCTTCCTTTGCACAACAAGCTACATTGTAGCGTCACATTTAAGGCATCAACAAACTAATAACCACTGGAGTTTTCCAGACTTTTCTGTCTCGGTTCTAGTGGGTTAACTGGAATTACTGTTCTAATTAGTTGTCTGAAACGTATGCATAGATCTTCACACTTCTGCCTTGTTTCTACTCTTATCACAAAACTGCTGTCTTCTTTGAAATGGGTATCAAGATTAAAGATTCCCTTACTATTACATCGCAATTGTACAAGTAAAGAGAGAGTTGCTTTGGCTCCTTGACCTTGCAGCGTAAAAGCATAAAAAACAAAATAATAAAAATACACTAAAAATAGTAATACAATAAAATACAATATGATGACAATATAAGTATGTAAATAGTGTGCATATGCTATGGTCTTGGTGCTTTAAAGCAGAGTGTTAGACTTAAGAATATTTTGATTTATGCTTTGAAAGATAATGTGTTTCCACAGTTGTAAACATACCTCAAACGGCAGTAAGTGATAGGAGTGTAATGATACATTGATCTGGATCAGTATATCGATTCAATGATAAGTGATCCAAGATCATTGATGCAAAGTGTAAACATTGATACATATCATCATCTTTAAGATGCACCTTTATTTTGAAATTCCCATGGCACGTCTTTGTCATTATTTCCATGCAGGTGCAACTTTTTCCTATAGAGCCCAGTAATGAAATAATACTGTATATACTGTATATTTTAGTAGTTGTTGTTTTTTATGTTAATGTCACTGTAACTGATTGTGTTAAATATATATAATGATATTGTCTAAAATAGACCTCAGGCCCCTAAATTAAATTGAATCAAAATCTTATCATGGCAGAGTTTGTGATATCAGGAAATAGCCTATCATTGTCCAGAGAATCTATATAATATCGTATTGTGATATACACTCCTAGTAAGTACAGTAAATGCAAACAGGGCTGACATTTCAAACCAGGGCTATCTTAGGCAGCCCACAAATGGTATTATTACTCTAATTCATAACCTCTGAGTTCTTATTTGCTTGTGAATGTTTGTTAATTGTGTATATCCCGCTGCCTTCATGTCAAACACTGAAGCTTTCTGTTGTCTGACTGTTGACCCAGCCGTGGTGTCAGTAGGTGTGTGGGTCTCTGATCCTGTCTGGGAGCAGAGGTGACATTTGGCTGAGCAGGATTAGAAATCTTGATCCCTTGAAAGAGCTGTTGTCTTTCTCAAAGTAGCTACACTGAGAAACAACATGAGGTTATGTTTCTAGGGACATCTGTCAGTTTACATCCTCTTCACTACTTAAATAGAGCTCTCCCATCATAAACAGATCCATAACTCTTGATACCTAAATCAGTGTTGTGCAGAAAGTTGGCACAAGTTACTACATTTTCTTTTTGACCCCTAATACTACAAGTTCAGGAAGTCTGTTACTACATAGTTTTATCCAGATTCCCTCGAAAAACTGAGCAGCACAACCAATTTAATACATTGTAGCACTGCAGAAAAATGCTCTTGTACATTTCGTCTTTATCTTTATTATATATGTTTAGATGGAGACACTAATTCTAGCACGTACATGCCCTATAGTTTTCCTTGAGGTGGCCTTCTTTTAGATCTGCTGTCTAGGGATTAGGCTCAAAGCTCTGTTTACAGGTAAATACCATTCTCGGCACAGAAGTCCAGTCCCGTGACATTTGCCGTCAGTTGGCTCTAAGAGCCAAATGTCCTGCTGTAGCATCCAGGAACCTGGAAAATCCAAGTAGTGATGGGGGATGAAGTTAGCCAAGGCTAACTTTAGGCAAAGCCCCAGCACTAGACAAACATGTGGGAGCAGCAAAGCCTCGATGAGGCTCCCTGAGGACAACAGCTCTCACAAGGCTCTTTTTCTTGTGATCACATTGGATTTTATATGACTTTGAGTCTCTCCAAAAAGCTGTTTGGTTTAAATGGAAGCTCGGATTTGATCTTATCAAGAAAGTATGGGAATAGGCAGCTCCTTTGCACCAAGATCTGATCAAATCTTTACCATAAGGTATGTCAGATTTTAGGATAGGACTGGTTGTGTGTTGGTTGTTGTGGTGTAGTAGCAGATAGTGTTGACTCTGATGTCAGCAGCTATGCATGTTTTCTAAATGTATTTTTTGAGTTTAGCTGTTCATAGTCCTGAAATCCTATCAGAAAAAAACCCTTGTCTAACTACATCCTCCTCATCTCGTGACCACTTGTAGAACAACTAACACATTGTTCAGCAAACTTATTCTTCTAAAACTAAGTCATCTGTGAGGTGGAGGATGCACATACAGTATATATCATGAACCAGGATGACATGAAACAAGTAGCTCTTTACACGTTATGCATTTTGGTGAGAAATTATAAATGTATACAAAATAGGGTTAGGGTTAGGGCTGACAGTTCATTAAAATATTTAATCGTGATTAATTGATTTTTTTCTTTAAAACACCCAAATTAACTATTAATTGCAAATTAATCACACATTTTATATTTGTTCAAAATGTACCTTAGAGGGAGGTTTGTCAAGTGTTTAATACTCTTATCAGCATGGAAGTGGGAAAATATGCTTTCTTTATGATAATATATGTACATATTTATTAATGGAAATCAATTAATAACACAAAACAATGAAAATATTGTATTGTACTGCATTTAGCAAAAAATATGCTCAAATCATAACATGGCAAACTGCAGCCCAACAGGCAACAACAGCTGTCAGTGTCAGTGTGCTGACTTGACTATGACTTGCCCCAAACTGCATTTGATTATCATAGTGGGCATGTCTATAAAGGGGAGACTTGTGGGTACTCATAGAACCCATTTACATCCACATACCTTGAGGTCAGAAGTCAAGGGACCCCTTTGAAAATAGCTATGCCAGTTTTTCCTCATCAAAATTTAGCATAAGTTTTTGTTAGCCTCCTTTATGACAAGCCATGACATGGTACCAATGGATTCCTTAGGATTTCTAATTTCATACCAGTATCTTCACTTGAGCATTAAACCTAAACCAGCTACAACCTAAAAATTGCAATTTACCTTAAAGTGTAAAAGAAATAGTGGAATTTATACAAATTATCGCATTAACTTTGACAGCCCTAGTCTATACACCAAAATGTGTTCAATAAGACCTTCAACTTTGTCCTAGATGGTCCGTAGAGCATTTTGTTCAGCTGTGTCTCCATGCTCTTATCACAGAGTGAGCTTGGCACCGAGGCAGAACCTCCCGCGGATCATCCTCAAAGGAATCTTCCAGGGGGTTAAAGTGGTTCGTGGACCTGACTGGGACTGGGGCAACCAAGACGGTGAGTGGTGTGTTTGTGTGGGGGGACTGTTCTTAACCACTGACTCGATGCTGCCAACTCACCAGGCCCCCTGCCTTCTTCTTGAGCATGGAGCTGTTTCTCTTCAAAGTATTTACCCTCCACAACCCATAATAACATTCTAACCTCACATCTCATTAACCCACAAAATGTTGTGTTAATGTGTGTGTGTGTGTGTGTGTGTGTGTGTGTGGCATTTATATTGCCAGTGACTCATCTGAGTCTGTTTCACAGATGTGCATGTGTCTTTACTGAGTCCATTTATCTACTTTGTTTTTCTTTTTTCAGCCCTGTTTAGCGGCATAAACTGAGAAACCCCATCACTTGAAATATACTGCTAGTGTTGAGAAAGTAGAGATTGTGTTTTTGTGGTTTCCATGAATGTCTGCAGTTTTCTGTCTGTCAGACTGTTGTGCTCTCTTTCAGATTCAGACAGCCCACATTGGCTGATGTTTGAAATAGTTTAGATAATAATTGAAAGCAATCTTCCACATTAGTGAGCTAAATTAAAGCCCTTGAATGTTCCTTTTAGGGAAAGAGGGAACGCTAATAGGTCTTTATGTTTCCTGATGGGGTCATCCTCGTCTCTGAGAATAGCTACACTCCCTTTTCTGGGCTAGAGCGAATGAGTCAAAATGTCCTTTTGGTGTCTTTGAAATCAGTGCCCCAGGGTTTAGTTAAGTCACTCATCAAGCTTAAATGGTGTATGCTGTAAGCTCTGAGCATGCTCAGAAACCCCCAGCCCACCATGTAGTCTTATGGGTCACTGGTTTAGTAGGTGGGGAGCGGCACTGAGGCAGCTTGATGACTTTAATGGCTTAACAAGACCATACAACCTGATGTACGATATAGATGTGAAACAATCATGTGAAATGTTTTTTTTAATGGTGATTTTTATTTTTTTTACTTTTTTGTGTCGGAATCAAGAATTGTCTTTTGTCAGGTGTTTGATTCTTGGAGAAACCATTAAAAGGATAGTTTGGGTGTTTTGAAGTGGGGTTATCCATAGATGATGGTCGGCAGACCCCCAGTTTGGAGAAACTGGATCTGAAACTGAAACTGGTCTGAAGTATGTTTTTCTGCCGTCCCCATCCACAGCAGTACATTGCTTTGCTTCCATGTGGTAACTTTTGTCTGCTTCTCTAAACTGGGCTCATGCTCATGCTGTAGGTAATACACTGACTATGGATAAGTATCTCATACAGCTCCACTTTAAAACACCCAAACTATCCCTTTAAGGAGTTGGCTCTAGAAAATTTAAGTGAACTTGTCAGTTTATGTCTCTCCCACACCTCTGTGTCGCTCATCTCTTTGGTCTCTTATTTTTTTCATTTTGCTTGTCAAATTTTATCACGTTGACACATTTTTATCCTGATCAAAACATACCAAACTAACAACATTTCTTTCTCTAATGAGCTGATTTATCTTTCTCCCTGTTCTCCCACACACTGATGCGTTATTGTTTCTTGCATATTTGTGTGTGTATGTGTGTGTAGGCGGGGAGGGTAAGGTTGGGAAGGTAGTGGACATTCGCGGCTGGGACACAGAGTCTGGTCGCAGCGTGGCCAGTGTCACCTGGTCTAATGGCACCACCAATGTCTACCGAATGGGCCACAAGGGCAAGGTAGACCTCAAATACGTGTCTGATGGCCAAGGAGGCTTCTACTACAAAGACCACCTACCGAAGCTTGGTAAGACAGACAGATTCCTGTTTCAAAGTATGCTCCCAGTCATTTCTTTCTGACCCATATTGGCCTTCATTAACAATCTGGTTTGAGTCTGTTTTGTCATTTCTTACTTATAAGTAGAGGTCAGCCCTCCACTTCATCCTAGAATATCCTAAATAATTTCTGTAAGAACTGGTTATTCAAAAACATATTGGGTGACAGTTTGTGCCATGGTTATTATAATGATTTGTATGGCTGCAACTAATGATTTACCTGTCGATTATGTTTCAATTAATCGATTATTTGTTTGGTATATAAAATGTTGATCAGTGTTTCTCAAAGCCCAAGATGACGTCCTCAAATGTCTTGTTTTGTCCACAACCCAAAGATGTTCAGTTTACTGTCATCGAGGAGTAAATAAACTAGAAAATATTCACATTTAAGAAGCTGGAATTAGAGAACTTTGACGATTGATTTATTAATTGAGAGCTAATCAATTAAATGTTGCAGCTCTAATATTTTTTGGTATTTTTGCATGACATTACAACGATGTAAATATGAATGTCTGTAGAAAACTTCAAATCTAAACTGTTGATGATGATGGCTTTTAAAAGCCCTCATGTCTCCAACATTAACACCTGTCCATCCAGGAGAGCATGCGGAGCTGCAGCGCCAGGAGAGCGCCGATGGCCACTCCTTCCAGCAGGGCGACAAGGTCAAATGTCTCTTGGAGGTGGAGATCTTGCGACAGATGCAGGAGGGACACGGCGGGTGGAACCCCAAAATGGCTGAGGTATTCAAGTCTTCTCTTCTGCCAGAAAGACAAATCACAACAGAACTCACTCAATTTTTTCTGCATTTATTTATTTAATTTCACACTGGTATGGCTTACAGCCATACCACCCTGAACACGCCCGATCTCGTCTGATCTCGAAAGCCAAGCAGGGTCGGGCCTGGTCAGTACTTGGATGGGAGACCGCCTGGGAATACCAGGTGCTGTAAGCTTATTTTTTGGGGGCGGCAGTAGCTCAGTCTGTAGGGAGTTGGCTTGGGAACCGGAGGGTCACCGGTTCAAGTCCCGACATGGACCAATAACTGAGCGTGAACTGGTAGCTGGAGAGGTGCCAGTTTACCTCTTGGGCACTGCCGAGGTGCCCCTGAGCAAGGCACCAAACCCCCAACTGCTCAGGGCGCTTGTCAGGAGCAGCCCCCTCACTCTGACATCTCTCCAATTGTTGCATGTATATGGACCTGTTTGTGCATGTGTGTGTATAAGTTAACATGAGTGAAAAAATTGAATTTCCCCTAGCGGGACTAATAAAGGACTATCTTCTTCTTCTTCTTCTTGAAAACTACAGCTAGCATATAGCCAATCTATGCACTCTGACCCCATGACACACTTTGAGTGACACTCATTTGCATAATGAGGCAGAAATGCCTCATGAAGAATACAGAAATAAATACATTTGGGCAAATAAATAGGGGTTGAAATGCAAAAGGAAAATTATGTATAAATAAATAAATAAAGGCATGAATACATAATAAAATTCAAATAAAAAGGGAATTTAAAATAAATAAGAAATACATGCAAAAATAAATAAATTTAGAAATTAATAAAAATAAGTACTTGAGTAAATAAAAAGGAAAATTAAACAGAAGAGTAATTAGATAAGTGGATTAATACAAAGACAAATAAAGAAGCAAATTGAAACAGAAATATCAATATACTGTATGTCACATTTTACACTGCACACATTTTTAATATTATTTCTGCTACTTTTAATGACATTTATTTATCGAGTCATGTATTTATTTAATCATTTGTTTTCGATTGTGGCAGATTCTGTCCTCCATAACTCCCTATTGAGTTCCTCTATATTGTAAAAGTACAAAGTGAACTTCCCCTTGTTTGAACTCTTTGTACTTTGCACGTAGTGTATACTCTTTATGTTTTAGCCAAACATGGCCTCACAGTCAAAATACATGTGCCTTTTGAGCCTGGCATACAGAATATTTATGTAAGTGGCTCAGATGGACGTTAGCGTGCAACAGAGTGAAAGGAAACAGAGCATCCAACTCTCAAATCACAGCTGCTGAAGGGAACATTAAGGTCACGGCCATGCAGAGGGAGACCCTGGGTGAAACAGCCTATTTGTGTTTGCAGTACATTTGCCGGATCGGGACTGTTCATAGAATCACTGACCGAGGAGATGTCAGAGTCCAGTACAGCAACAACATCCGCTGGACTTTCCATCCTGGGGCCCTCACCAAGGTACAGATAAGTTACAGCCAGAGGATCTTATATGGTTCAGAACTTCAGTTCACAGGAGTGTAATTGGATTATTAGTATGTTTTCAGATTATGTTAATCTTAATTTGTCTTTTTTCCCACAAGGTTAACACCTTTGGAGTTGGCGAACTAGTGAGAGTATTGGAGGACATCGAGAGTGTGAAGAGACTGCAGGCTGGCCATGGAGAGTGGACCGACAGCATGGCTCCTGTATGCTCATTTAGCTTGAATAGATGCTAACCTGATAGTACAACTGTAACTCTTAATAGTATTTCAGGGTTGTTATAAAAGCTGAATACATGCCATACTGTGGAAGAGGTGTGGACTTGAGTCACAAGACTCGAACAATTGTGTCATAAATCTTTAGATGAAGGTCATGATGACTTCAGAGTTAACTTGACAAAATCAGGAAACTCAACTTTGACTTTCACACCAATGACTCATGACTTCATTTGGACTTAAAGGGTAACTTCTGTATTTTTAAACATGGGCCCTATTTTCCTATGTTTTTGTGTCTAACTGACTAATAGAAACAACCATTTCTGAAATTGGTCCAGTGTTGCGGGAGAGCGCTGTAGATGGCAGCTGCTCACAACCTCAGCGTAATCCTATTGGGGCAAGCTGGCACCATCATTTATGTCCACTAAAAGTGCTTGTTTTTGCCATGACAGGCTCTGATTTTTATTATTGTTTCTGATTTTTATTATTGTTTCAAGTGTCTGACATTATGGCAAGAGTCTCACTGAAGGAGAAGTCTTGTTTTGAAATTTGGCCTGGCAAGGTGTAGCTGGAAGATAATGGCAGAAGAGTCGAATACATCCATGGTGGAAATGTGAGAGCCAGACAGGTAGAGTTTGTGTTGGAGTACAGAAAGCGTATCTTAGTGTTATCTAAAAGATTTTCAATGTAATGGCTGAAAATTTAGGTGATTTCCACAATGTGGATGGGGTCTTTGAACGCAATGGCCATGAGTATTTATTTGAGCCAGAGTATACAAATATTCAGATTTCACAGTGAAACTTCTCCTTGAGCGGGACTTGGACACAATAACAAACAGACCTGATCAAGAGAAAGGTAAGAAAAATGTTTTATATCTCTGTAGTGTCTTTTCTTTAATGTTGTCAGACACTTAAAATAATAATCTGAGCCTGTCAGTGGCAAAAATAACAGTGAATGTAACGTTACATTAATGCTGCTCACTTGGCCTCGCAGCTCGTTTCACGGCTACTGGTTGCAGCGTTATACATCAATACTGGACCAATTTCAGAAATTATTGCTCCTAATAGTCATTTAGACACAAACACATGGGAAAATAGAGTCTTTGCACATTTTGCACACATTGTGAATGGCATTAAATTTGGTGAAGGTGCATAATAACTTAAGTTTTGACTCTGGACTTTCATGTCTGGATGTGCAATTTGACTTTTCTCACCTGTGTTTTCTGGCATTTTCATGTTACCCCCAGTCTGCGTGCATGATGTTAACTGTGTCACTTGCTAAGGTAAAGCCTTTATTTGGCAGACCTTCCTCTGAATAAAAAGTGACCTACTTCCAGAAAATTGGTTGTACATCATGAAGTAACCTTCGTGTTGAGATGCTTCCACGAATGCAGCCTGGTTATTTACCTAAAGAGGCACAGAAATAGCTCCTCTAAAAAACATGAATAGTTCCTGGTGGCTTTTCCACTCTTTAATTTATTATGCCACATCCACCTTACATACTGTTGTTCTCCTAGGTGCTTGGCCAGGCTGGGAAGGTGTTGAAAGTTTATGCGGATGGTGATTTACGGGTGGCGTTTGGAGGCCAGACGTGGACGTTCAACCCAGCGTGCCTCTCGTCCCAGACCGTGGAGGTGGACGCCAACCTCATGACAGCCGAGAACCCGAACGAATCTGGAAGTAAGACCTCTGCCGGGACGAGGCGACTCATCGCAAACGCTCCAGCTCCAGCTTTAACTTCTGCGTGCATTCATTCTTTCATTCTCTCCTGCCCTCATTGCAGCTCTGCCTCTGCCATGCTTTCACATAGAGGCTGCAGTCATGGCTATTCCCCGTCTGTCCTTTTTTTCAGCATGTGTGTCACTACTTGAA
This sequence comes from Pterois miles, assembly GCA_947000775.1. Classification (NCBI taxonomy): domain Eukaryota; kingdom Metazoa; phylum Chordata; class Actinopteri; order Perciformes; family Scorpaenidae; genus Pterois; species Pterois miles. The sequence continues at coordinate 5,461,782 of CAMQGK010000571.1, read as the reverse complement.
ATGTTCTTCTCATGATCCTGCATGTTGACAGCGAGAGGCTCATCATGTCAGAAGTCCTCAGCAGTCTCTTAATAATGACTAAATCTGTTCTGTGCACCTCAGCGGGCAAAAGCTTTACAACACAGGGATGTGTGTGTGTGTTTGTGAATGTGTGCACACTGCATGGGGGGTCATTTTCGCTCATTCCTGTGGTTTTGCATTGCTTTGACAAAGCCATAAACCTGTGCTGTGTCTGCTATTTTATCCCTCTGGAAGGATTTGCGACACCATCTCCAATCAGTTTGTTCACACTGGACTGATTTAAGCTAAATGAATCCTTTTGTCTCTCTTGTCTGTCAACTTCTTCCTGCCCCCCCCCCCTCCACCGTCTGCCTCTGTCTCTCTGTTCAGGTACTGTCATCTCAGTGTTGGAGAAGCTGCTTTCTCAGTCCACAGAGCAGGACAATCCTAGCCGGCTGGTCATTGAGGCAGCACACGGCAGTGCCAGCAAAGTGCGGGAGTTGGTGCAGAAGTATCCTGACAAGGTTAGTGCAGCACTCCTTCTCTTTGCTGCAGTCCGCTGCCCGTTCCAAAAGCACTTTCCACCAGGACACCAACACTGGGGGCGGGGAATTTATGTGCCTGAGTGACTTTTAGATCCTGTTGAGACTTGGCGTTAGCTTGTGTCTTGAATGATCACAAGTGGACAACTATAAGTACGTCTGTTCACACCTGGCATTAGAATGTGTCTCCACATGCATCTCCAGTGACCGCTTGTGATTAGCTCTCACTTCCCTGCTCTATATGCAAATAAACACATAGTAAACACACGGCTGATACAGCAGATGTTACAACGTAAGATCCCAGGAATGTCTGTATTAGTGTAATATCCTACATATTTGTGAATTTAGGTACATTTTATGAGCCTAAAACTATAAGATTATTGTCTACCACCATTCCCAGGGGATCTCTGTGCCGCCAACACCGCTGCCTTTGTCAGGCAACTGTGGCACACTGAGCTTCAGAGAGCTGGGAATGAGAGTGAACAAGGAGGTGTCAAATCTGTGCAGAGCACCAGAACAAAAACACAGACACAAACATCCAAAACACAAGATTCACACAGAGTGGTTTCTGTGACATGAGAAATACAGCAGGCAGCAATACACTTCCTGTGCCTATTCCGATATAGATAGACTCTGATGTAGATATACAGTATTTTAATATGCTGCTGTTGCCTATTCATGAAATACAGTTGTGCTGACAGGACACAGTAGTGCACAGAAGCCGTTTCCATACCGTGAGGCAGATACGCGCTCACATCTGCCGGTCTATTGACATGAGGAGTGCAGTGAGATCCCGCAGACCCCAATGGGCCATCAGTCGAGTAGGTGGCTCTGCAGTGTGACCCATAACACATTCACGTACACACTGCTGAAAGAATGTGGCCATATGCGACCCAGACCACCTCTGAATGTGGGTGATACAACGGATCTCAATGTGTCCTCAATGCGTCTTGAGTGCGTTCACACCTGTACTTAAAGCTGTCCACTTGTGATTGGATCACTTAAGATGCATGTTAATACTAGGTCTGAACAGGGCCTTGGGGGACGATACACTGGCATTTGCCACTTCGATGAAGCTAACTACACATTTTCACACACAATTCCAATATTGCTCACAACTATGTACTCTGTGCTGTTATGCTACAACACAGCACCGGGGCAGGGCTGGTTTTTCTCTCCACTCCTCCTTATATTTGAAAAACAGTATGTTGCTCCTCTAGCTCTTGGGAACATCACCGACTTCTGTATGAAAAATTTTGCATGCACAAAGTGCAACTTCTTTCATGTACAGTATATAGTTATTAATTTACAATATTTATACATATTATGTGCGAGATATCCAAGAAATGACATGGATAGTCAAATATGGGATATAACATGTAATGATCAGTCTGATAAATTATGAAATTGTTTCTCATACTTGGCTTGTTTGGTCAAGATGCTCAAGTCAAAGGTGGGAGAGCTAGAGAGTGATCAGTGACTGAACCAACTTTTTAGGAAGAGAACTGAGATAACTAATAATCTCTTAAGGATGCTCCTACATGAAACAGTGAAAATGATGTAATATCTCTGTCACCCCTGTAAAAGAGATTTTCAGTCTCAGTGAGGCACTTTTCCTGCTGAGATAAAGATTTGATGCCCTAACAGAATTTGTCATATTCAGTTAAGACAGGTGGTGCAACAGTAGGAGGGGGCAATCTAGATAAAATCATCTGTCATGGTGCATGTAACTTTGTAATATAACATGTATATAATGATATATTTTTTGGAAATTTGATGAGATAAATAAATTAAATAATCTCCATCCATCCATCGTCAACCGCTTATCCCATTGGGGGTTGCGGGGGGGCTGGAGCCGATCCCAGCTGGCATAGGCGAAGGCGGAGTACACCCTGGACAGGTCGCCAGTCCATCGCAGGGCACATAGAGACAGACAACCATTCACACTCACATTCACACCTACGGGCAATTTAGAGTAATCAATCAACCTAAACAGCATGTCTTTGGACTGTGGGAGGAAGCCGGAGTACCCGGAGAAAACCCACGCTTACATGGGGAGAACATGCAAACTCCACACAGAAGAGTCCCAAGCCGGAATCGAAGCTGCGACCCTCTTGCTGTGAGGCGAGAGTGCTAACCACTGCACCACCGTGTAGCTCAAATTAAATAATCTGTTTTATCAAATATAATATATGAAATAGCTGACAAATCAAGGAGTTATATCACATTAATCAGAAAAAATCTGTTAATCCAGTGCAGCTATAAAACAGTCATGTGTATTGATTTGCAACTCACAGTGGCTGAAAACAACCAGAGACATCAATGTAATACATTGTACTCAGTGATGATTACACTGCTTACTGGGATTATGTATAGAGTGTATGACCAACGTGGTTGATGCTCATGCTCAGATTATTTCCAGCCAGTCTATGCTTAGCTCTGTCAGTGTCCTGGACATCATCGCCTTGAATGAATCTCCAACCATGTTTGTGTTCCTGGCAGGTGGATATAAAGAACCAGGGAAAGACTGCACTGCAGGTTGCTGCTCACCAGGGCCATATGGAGGTGGTGAAGGCTCTGCTGCAGGCCAACAGCTCCATAGAGGTCAAGGATGAAGATGGAGACACGGCATTGCACTACACTGCCTTCGGGTAAGAGGACACACATTTCGAGTGTACAAAGCTGAGCCTCTGCTCTCTGTGGCTTTAAAAAGACCTGCAGACTGACAGAGGTACAGATCAGGTGTTTTTGTCTCGTTTCCCTGTAATGTGATAATCCATTCACAGAAGTGGCAGCAAGTGTTGCCTAACCAGTCAGCTATATCTCCTCTCACCACATTAACACATGCTCTTCTATGCTTGTTGTCAGAAATAACTGTGCTGGCTTCCAGCAGTGGTACACCATGCAAACAAAATGGCAGGGTTTAAAAAAGGATATTTGTGTAACTTAGCATGCAACCCTTGAGTTTTGTCTTCAGAACAAGCCTTTGAGATGTGATGCACTGGTTTGAGTTAACTCACTTTTTTATTTTTCTTTCGGTTTAGTAATCAGGCAGAGATCACACGGCTGCTGTTGAGCAAGGGGGCAAATGTCAACCTCCTGAACAACTCCATGTGCACGGCGCTCCACATCGCCGTCAACAAGGGCTTCACCGACGTGGTGCGAGTGCTGACCGAGCATTCAGCTGACGTCAATCTCCAGGTGAGAGGACCTAGTGTGCCTAATACCTCTGATTAGGTTTTGATTAAAATTCGTTGCCCCACAAACCCCAGAGAAGACCTTTAATGTGTTAAATTTTTTATAATTTTTCTCATCTTCACTTCAACATATCATTTAAACTCAAGGCAAGTTTATTTGTATAGCACACTTAATGTACAAGACAATTCAAAGTGCTTTACATTAAACATTAAAAGCATTACAGTGGGGTGCAAATGAAGCATTAAGAAGTACATAAAAGAACAAAATTATATTAAGACATTGCAACAATGTAAAATAACGAAACTGAATAAAAACAAGCAGTCTAGATAAGTTAAAAGATACCGTGCAGATTTCATGCATAGGCACATGAGAAAAGAAATGTTTTTAACCTGGATTTAAAAGTATCTGCATTTGGTGAAAGTTTAATCTCCACTGGCAGTTTGCTCCACTTGTTTGCAGTATAACAGCTAAATGCTGCTTCTCCATGTTTAGTCCAGACTCTGATCTGGATCGGATCTAAGAGCCCTAATGGCGGGTCAAGTACTTTTTTGCTGTTTTTATGTTATTCTCTTGCTTTCTAATCGTGTTCTTTATGTATTAAAATCTGAAACATTCAGATTTTCTTAATGAAGTCTGGTGGCTTTGAAGAGAGCATAGATAACAGCTTCAGTTCCCTGTCGAAAAGGGCGGTCTGATGGCGAGGTAAAGTGGGGAAAATATTCTAAATATAGTGTACAATTAAAGTGACACTGAGTTTTTTAGGTGGGCCTTTGTGAGCCATTTTTTTAAACATGGGGAAACCTGCTAACAATAGAAGATAGACTCCTTTCCCATTATTGCTGTGTCACGTTCGACGTCACAGACGCACCGGCCGGCAGGGTTAATAACACACTGGTGGTTACTTCTTTTTTTTTCTTATACCTCTTATTTATTCAGTCTTTCTTTCAAACTGTCAAACCAGAGTTGGTGATTGTGACGGTTTTGATGAGTTTATTGTGTTTCTTTCAAGTTTAAATGAAGAGTGTGTCAACAATAACGGAGTTAAAATTGCTGTTGTCTGACTGGAGTCTGGTGGCTTTGAGGAGATCATATTAACTGTATGCTTTGTACGTTAATAAATTACTGTATTTTTCGCACTATAAGGCATGCCGCATTATAAGCCGCATTAAGCGAAACAAAACGGTCAGATAAGGCAACTTTATTTAATTCATTTAATAACTCAATAACTTCAATAAATCTCAACATTTTTCAGTTGTTTCAGTTCAGTTCATTCCTCTTCCACAAATCCATCAAATCCTTCATCATCAGTGTCTGAGTTAAACAGGTGGGCGATTTTAAGTGCACCTTATAGTGTGAAAAATACGGTATAAGAATTGTCCAAATTTTATTTATTATAAATTTACTTCAACACACATCACATAGCATCGGGTGTCGTGTTTCCATCACTGCCGACTGGAGCTGCAGCCGATAAACACCCGTGACTGCTACAGAGTCATTTCTCCTGGGACTGAATGTCGATTGTAAACTTTCCCACTGAAGACAAAATCCAAATGTTAGACGGTTTTTAGTCCAGTGGGAATGGGGCTCAAGTGAGCTTCTGTCAGTCATTTGCTACTCAAGTCTTTAGCAACTTGCACATTGCTCTTCCAAGCAGTCGTAAACACATTAATACAAACATTTATAGTAGATGACTGTGATGCTGCTTCATTTCAGCCCTCGTACTCATTAAAGCTATTTAGTGTGTCTTTTAGGGCATTTTCCAGACTGTCTAACATGCCTGCAACCATGCCCTGAATTCACTAACAGCATCTTTTTTTCTGCTTGAGTAGGGTGGCTGCTCAGCTAAAAACACAGAGTAGCAGCCCACAGTGTGTTTTTGTTTGTTTCCACAGACAATCAGAATGTACTGCAGCATCTGTCACACTCCTAATATAGGCACAAATTAGTCTAGACTTCAGGATTACAACAAATTATAGCAGACAAAATCATGTCATGTTTGCATGTCATGTTTGCTGCCCTCTACAAGACACTGTGATTTATGCAACTGCCAATATAACACATTTTAAATTGTTTTATATTTAGCTGTGTAAAGTCTCAGCACCACTTCAGAAGAAGCTCTGTTTAGTTCCAATATGTGCAACAGCCTCAATCACTAAAATGTGTCTCTCCCTATCAGGATTCATATGGGGACACGCCGCTCCATGACGCCATTGCTAAAGATTTCCGCAACATCATCGAGATCCTGGTGTTGGTGCCCAACATTGACTTCACTCAGCAGAACCACCGAGGCTTCAACTTGCTGCACCATGCCGCCCTCAAAGGAAACAAACTGTGAGTAGATGTCACATCCAAAACTTTCTGCAAGACATTTTAAAGCTTGGTTGTGACCACACATATTATAAGAAGTGACATTAGATATTAAAACCCAAACTTTCTCAAGAGAAGTTGAGGCACATCAATATAGTTGGGATTTCACCTAGCAGTATAACCGCATTTTACGGTACTTATGGTACTTTTCACTCAAAAAATATTTCACGTGACTTACCACAGAGTTAATAATGGTTATAATCGTAAAAAACGGCAGATCTACCCCCTCTTAGTTGACTAATCAGTCCTTTTGGTCTTAGTTGACTAAGATTTCTGTAATCAATTAGTTGTTTTTCATGCTGAACTACTTATTTCCAAGAAACTTATAAGAATGTCTCTGGTAAACACAAGATTTAAAGTGGTGCTTTTTGTGTGATTCTTTGTGGAGAAACTCAGTTTCACAGATTAAATCAACTAGTCAATTATAGTTGACAAAGAATTTATTTGGTTGAGGACGGCATAGTTAATGCACAACACTGTCACTCAGTATTGATAAATGATAGCCGTGTTTTCTGGGTGTGCATTCTCCAAATCCAGCTTGCCATCAAGCATGTGTTAACCAAGTAATTCCAACTCTAGATCCAAGATACAAAGGGAAAAAATCATGTCTGTTCTTTTCAATCTGCTCAGTTGTTCTCAGTATCCCAGTAGTTTTGAATGAATGTATCTGATGTGATCCTTGAAAGTGATGCTTTTGGGCGTGTGCGATCTGATCTTCCACACAGCTTCAATAGTAACAGTCAATATCAGGTTCTCTGAATTTTCCCAATCTACATTTAGTGTAGTCATTTTTCAGCAGTGCAGAACCAGGGATTGACAAAATGTCAGATAATCCTCTGACTGTGAACAGTGTACCAGTTTCCCCAGGAAAGATGGACTCATCACAGCAGTCGTGAAAGCTTTCGTGACTTGGCGAGAGGCTGCGTCATTGGCTGTGTCACAGCAGTTATTGAGAAGGATAAGGAAAACGCATTTCTTTTTTATGAAAATATCAAAATTGCTCCATGTATTCTGTTACTTACTGAAATTGTGACACCAGTAGGGAGCTGGTGAAAGATTAGCTCAGCCATTTTACTCTACTCACTGAGGTGCTTGAGGCGGCCTCACCATCACAAAGGCTCCATTGTCCTCTAACTGTGTTGGTTTTTTAGGCGGGGTAACAGTGGAGGTGCTTAATCACAAGCTGAGGCTTGACGCCGCACTGACCAGGCCGGCAGAAACACATAACTAGATGTTCTCACAATGATAAGGTCTCGTCCCTCAAACTCAACTCTCCTGTCTGGCTCCTTTTCTGGTGTGCCAGTGTCCTCCTCTGTCCATGGTGAATCCCATCAGCTCCCACAGACCCTGAATGGTTTCTTTTTTAAAAAAGGTATCACAGTTCTCAGCAGCAGTCTGAATTCATTTTAAAATTATGTTATTAATATTTTTTCAAATGGAAACACCCACTCAACCACGGAAAGCAGTGACTTAGGCTACCAATGTAAGCCAATCAATAAGGTCATGAATAGCCTTCTAAAAAAATCAATATCAGTTTGAGTGTACGCTATATTTAGAATATTTTCACCACTTTATCTCACCATCAGCTAGCCCTTTCCAGTGGGAAACTGAAGTGGTTATATAACTCTCTTCAAAACCACCAGACGCCATTCACAAAAACAGTAAATTTTACCTCTCATAACGTAGGAATTGCTGGTCTACCGCTGCATCGATCGGTTAGTTTGTTGTTGTTATTGTGTGACTTTCAGAACCAAACTAACATGGTGTCCACAGCAGTACATCCCCTCAGTGACGGTATTCCTGTCTGTTTCTCCAAACTGGGAGCAGGCTGACCGCTAAACATAAGGAACACCACTGTGAAGCTGCAGCATGATATAAAAACCTCAAAAAAAACAACTACATAATGGACCCTCCCCTTAAAATCTAAACATTACGCATCAGCCTATACAAATAATATAACTTTTTTTTTTTTTATACCATGACTCAAACCAACCTCAATAGTCTGTTCTTTGATATAATATTCAAAGAATGAACTGTGCATATCTAATGCATGCATCACTGCAACTGATACGTGTTGATTTGACCTGTAATATTATTATCCTAGCTATTTTCAGCAGTACAATTGATTCATTGCAGTAAAATGCCTCAAAAATTGCCATAACAGGTAATTTATTTGTATTATTTATACATCAATTCTTATTTATTCAAGTAAAAATCTGAACTTGGTTGTTTCCAGTGTAGTCAAAGTCTTGAAACACGTCAAGGCAGCAAAGATCAAGTGACTGAAAATAAATGATATACGGTAGCATGTCTCCTTACAGGCCACAGTGATGACTTAAGAGTTGATATTTTTCACAGTGCACCAAGTTTGCTTTTCCAGGGCTTTTACGGCCTCATTTGAACTTCCAAAATTATAACAAAACCATGTAATGGAAAATTGTCCCTGGCTCTTTTTATAGAGGTGCCATGAAGGAAAGGAAGCAGGAATGAAAAACATCACCATAAATGTCCTCCCTGAAGCGACGCCACTTCATTCAAGGTTTAAATTAGAGATTATTAAAGTGCAATTTATGTAATTTGGTGAACAATATATTCAAAATTTATATTCCAAAGAGTGGGAGCCCTGTTTTTCTCGTTAGTAAGGCGTAAGGAGTAAATTACCATAGTTTGGTCCTGGGGTATTTGCCTGCAGACTCTCTACCATCTACTTATTCCAGTCTGTCAAGTGTTAAACCAGTGAAAAATGACCATTAGTAAATCCATTTTTCTCATTGAAGGAAAACTTTGAAGTACTAAATTGTGCCCTCCCACTGACCCATATTTTCTCATCACTCCAACAACCAGCCTTCTCCAAACTTATATTGTACATACCTTGAAAATGATCCTACAGAAAAATCATATCTGTACATGACTGTAGTATGTGGACAAATGTTGAGCAGGGAAAAGAAGACAGTCGGTCAGCAATAACTGCAAGTGAGAGAGAGGAAAACGAACGGGAGTGGAAGCTACAGTAAACAGTCATTTAATAAATGTCCGATCTGTTCTGGCAAGTGTCATATGTGCAGTGCTGGGAGTTTAGGCTGCGCTCCCCAGCATTCATTTAGCTTGACATCAGCCGCTGCGCCAGAAGTAGAGACAGGATTTACAGTGTTCAGGACTCGCTCGGATCACCAGTCCATCCATATATCATCAGCAGGCTTACAGTGGATTCATACAGTACTGGTACTGTGTGTTTTCTTTGTTTGTTCTGGCATACATACAAATTGTAATAAACAGTTTGAATGTGCACAGTGCCATTGACTGTATATAGGAAGTGGATGTAGTCACAGTGACGTCACCCATTGGTTTGTGACTGCTGTTTTGAAGCCTTGACTTCAGCATTTTGCCCGTCACATCTTGTTTTTTGCAACCAGAAGTGGCACAAGAGGGTGGAGCTAAGAATAAGAGATGTTTAGGCGACCAAAATGTTATATTTAACTTTCATGAACTGAAAACTCACTGTGAAAGGTTTAAAGTTATAAGATGAAAATGCAGACAACTCCCAGACTGGACAACACCATGGTATCAACCTGTTAATCACATGGTAGCCACGTCCTAAAGCATCCCCTGCTTTATAGTCTATTTGACTCTAAATGGGGCCATTATTTACTAAATGAACATCATGCTGATCACGCTGTATTAAAGAAAACTTGAAACTAGTGATTAAGACCATAAACTCATATTTACCATGTTTACTGAGGTAATAAATCCAGTTTTTGCCATAGACTTCTAAACAATCGGACTTCTTGTTGCAACCAGAGGAGTCGCCCCCCTGCTGGCTGTTAGGAAGAATACAGGTTTAAGGCACTTCAGCACTGACTTGACTTCTGAGACCTGAAGGTAGCCCAGTGGTGCAAGCATTAGATTAAACACCTCACAGTTTATCTTCTATTTAACTTGAGATTAATTTCTATTTATTGGCATTTATACGTATTATTTCCTTAATATGCTCTTTGATACTCATCCAGTTTTTAGTAACAACTAAAGGGTTCAACGTAAAAAAAAAAGAAAGAAAGTCAGAAATCTGCTTGCCCCTATATAAATTGTATTATTTATTAGTGGTTAACAAATAACAACAAAGACTAATGTTAAGGGATGCACAATATGGATTTTTTTCAGACGATACGTTAACACAGAATTACCTGCTTCTCATGGCAGATACCAATACCATAACCAATAATATCCCATTTTTGTACTTTAAAAAGATGCTGATAACCTGACAAAGAAAGAACAGTTCTGACTCTTCATATATTCATTTATTTTTTCGAGTAAACATAACATCAAAAAACTTCACAAACACACTTTGGCTTTTCTAGAGAATTTTGCCTAAGAGATTAGAATAATGTTTGACATCATCTCGCAAATCAGACAGTGTATTGTCATATTTTATCTGCTTTGCTCTCAAACTTGCGGCAAATTGTGCAATACAGAGTTGAAGTTTCACTCCCATCCTACTCCTGTTTCCAGGATCACTGAAATGCTTGTAGTTCAGTCAGATGCCCGACCGGTAGGGTGCATGTGCAACTCTCAACAGGGATGAAAAGGAAGTGAGATGACTCAAGCTTCATGTTTAGTGTATTTATAGAGCACATTTAAAAACAACAATAGTTCACCAAAGTGCTGTGCAGTGGTAAAACAACAATACAATATATAAGAAGGCTCACTCCTCAGCTACTTCCATCATCAATTCTGTGACAAAAACATTTCTTTAATACTTTTTAGGAAAGTAAATAGCTAGATTTACTAGCTCAAAGTGGTATTTTACTCTCCCTGGACAAGCAAGCAGTCCTTATTGTTGAGCGCTGAACTACTAATGTACAATCTGTCTCTCTGCATGAGATTTTTCCCCTAGTTGGTCCGTTGACTGAAGATTTACTGTCCTCTGCTTTGAAAATAAAGACCATCCATAAACGTAGATATTTTAGTTTGTTTGATGCAACACTGTCTGAAGTTCCTGTGAGCAGCTGTGGCCCTCTGTTGTTTTTTTGTGACAGAAAGACGAGAATGTTTTGTTTATTAGCGTATTTATATATTGTGAGGAAATGGAAAAAGAGGGCTTAGAGGCCAAGTTCACAACCAGTCCTGGGAAAGAAGAGACACGAGGCAAGCAGCCAGATTTCTTCTGAAGAAGCAAATGGGTAAAGATCGGATGGTTAGTCTGTTTACTGTATTCACTTGAAAAGAGAGACTATTTGCTTGTATTTCTCCCTTTCTCCTGCAATCTCAGCTCCTCATAACTCCTTTCATCAGATCCCTTTTGTTCCCCAACAGTTTACTCTATTGACTCTCGTCTTTCTGGAGTTACATGGTGGCTTTTGACAGCAAACTGTCTGACACACACCAGATAGATTTCACAGCATTCTCGCTCTCATAGCTAATTACACATGAAATCAAAGACCTTTATCTTTCATTTCTTCTCTCGCTTCCAGAGTCAGAATTAGTCCTCGTCACAGTACATTTCTTCTGGTTTTATCAAGCTTTGATCAAGAAGCAAGATACAAACAAGGGTGATGCAGACTCCTAAAAATAACCAAATGATGACTCCAGTCTCCAGAGAAGTCATTACCAGCGTGCCCTCTAGCTGTGTGTGTGTGTGTGTGTGTGTGTGTGTGTGTGTGTGTGTGTGTGTGTGTGTGTGCTGTGTGTGTGTCTGTGTGTGTGTCTGTGTGTGTGTCTGTGTGTCTGTGTGAAGGCATGTTTGTACAAAACTGCCCCAAAACGTCAGCCCAGTCTGAATATTTATGAGCACACAGCAGGAGTAACGGTTATGGAGATAATGCAGATAAGTGAGGTGTACAAAAGTGTCTACTTCACATCTGCGAGGTGGAGCTCTTAATCTAACGAAGGTGGAGATGACTATGAAGCAGGAATGACATTTCCCTCCTTATCAATACCTTCATCTCACACACACACACACACACACACACACACACACACACACACACACACACACACACACACACACACACACACACACACACACACACCCATGGAGCTGCAATGCAGATACAAATGACCTCCAACACAATGTCTCCCCAACAGCCTTCATCCTTATTAATACACCCAGAGGAGATCCCGACCATACGTGACTATACATGTAAGGAAGCAGCCTGTGTTCTCAGCGGGCGAGCCCTCAGTGACGCATTTAAAATATAAGTAATTAATTAAAATTTTATTGACAGTATATGGCCCCTTTCAAAACCTAGGTTACTAAGTGCCTTACAAAATGATAAAGGATTGAAAGAACACAATATAAGTACAACACAAACATTACAACTGGAGAAAATAGCACAATAAAAACAAAATGATAGAAGCATTACAACTCAAAATACAGTTCTTGACTCAAACACAACAACAAAAACGTAGGACTGCCCCCTTTTAGTCGATCTGTCAACTACTCGGCCGTTTTGGGCTTAGTTGAATAAGATTTCTTTGGATTAGTCATTTTTTTATGCTTTTTTCATGTTGAATGACTCCCTGTTCAACCCTGTCCCCTAAAAATCACATTCCCTTCCAACGAAACTGTGAATTACATTTTGAGGGAAATGTGTTTTGTGGATTATGTTTTTTTCTTGATGTGCCACAAAGACTTTCACCAAGGAGACTGCTGTTTATGTCCTGTGAAACTAAAAATTAATTCAATTATCATTTAATTATAATTATTTTATTTAATTAAGTATTTAAGTTAAATTAATTATTTAAATTCACGTTCATAGCTTAAACAACATAATAAGCATTTTCATTTTAGGATTACCAAACATAACCAAGTACTTTTGTTGCATTTATTATTATTTCAGTTTACATTAACCAGGTGTTTAAAACTGCAACAGCAAAATGCGTTTCCCTCGAAACATAATTGACAATGCAGGTCAGTTCGATGGGAATATAATTTTGTAGGAGACAGGGTTGCCGTATTGTATTTATCGCAATGTGTTTTTAGTAACTGCTTTTTTATTGCTGGCTATGAAGTAGCATGGGTTGTATTACTGAATTGTATTGATGCTCTGCTGGATTTCTGCATGCTGGTTAATAATCAATGTGTTTACATCCTCTAGTTGAGTTCTTTATTGATAATAAGGGGTGAAAAGGAGCTGTCTGTATTTTGAGTGATGGAAGTCAAACAGTGAATGTTAAGATGGAAGCAGTGAGCATCCGTCAGTCAGCTTCACTCTGATAATTTTGATTCACCCCAGCCTCATCTATCAGCATCAGCAACACCAGTGATCCCAAACAGTGAAATCCAGCCGAGCTAACATTAAGATCAGCCTAACATCCATAAAGGACAGGTTGGGTTATGTTGCTCCGTAGCCTCCATGGTGGCCTGCCAGCTTCCCGGGTGCTCACTGAGGCTGTCAGCTTCAATTTCACACATCATAAAGCTACAGGCTCAGCAACGTAGCAGAGGACAACTCAACAGCCCAGCCCCACACTGCAGCGTCAGACTCGCTGTGTGAAACGGAAAAATAAAAAAGTTACAATAATCTCACTTCACTGAATCCTTCAAAGAACTCCTCAAATTAAAGATAACATGCTGCTATCTGACAAAACTAGATGGATGGTGACCTTGAAAGTGTTAAAGTGTCGAGCTGTGAGGGGTTGATTGTGATAGTTCATATGATAGCACACATGGTAAGCTTCAAGGATAACTGTGATCTACTATTACTTAACACTTTGGGAAGAGGAGTATTAAAGGTCTGGTGTATATGATTTAGCGACATCTAGTGGTGTGGTTGCAGTTGCAATCAACTGAAACTTCTCCGGTTTGCCAACCGTGTAGACAGAGGGAAAGCTCTGAGTCTGAAAAGTGAAGCCAATGCTGAAGTGCCTTAAACTTGCATTCTTCAACAGCCAGCAGGGGGCAACTCCTCTGGTTGCAAAACACGTCTGATTGTAGACTATAAAGCAGGAGATGTTTTAGGGCGTGGCTACACTGTGATTGACAGGATGCTACCTAGACGTTGTCCAGTCTGGGAGTTGTCTGTGTTTCCATCTAACAACTTTAACCCTTTCACAATGTGTTTTCAGTTCATGAAAGTTAGAACCACCTTGGTCGCCCAAAAATGTCTTATTCAGCGTTCGGATATGCTTCTCGTGTCACTTCTAGTTGCAAAAAACCAAGATGGCGACGGCAAATGTGCCAAACTCAAGGCTTCAAAACGGCAGTTCACAAACCAACAGGTGACATGGTGACTGCGTCCACTTCTTATATATAATATATGAGTGTAGGAGAACTACAGTGGCCCTCACAAAAAGAGCCAGTGTTTGGTTTGTCCGTTCTGGGCTACTGTAGACCCACTCCGTATGTAGATATAAACGGCTCATTCTAAGGTAAGGTTGGCTGTATTTAGTGAGAACTGGCTGCCTGTGGTCCTTCGGTGTTTTCTTGTTAGAACGACTTGTTAGCAGGTCAACAACAGCTGCGTCTCTCTCCAAGCTCATATCAAGCACACTGTGGCTACACAGGATGATATGAGCTTTATATTCTGAGAGCTGTTCATAATCTGATCAGTGTCTGATCAGGTTCATCTTTGTAATACTAGGCTTAAAGCAAGATATGGGTATACAAGTGGTCTCCTAAATAATTTATGCTGTATCACATTTAATCAAAGAACATTAATATTCACCTCAACAACCAGCATTAGGATCGTTTTTATTCCCACTGGGCACTAGGTTGTTTCCTCTGGTGATAGCAACATGAGAGAGAGTTCAGTAAAAAGTACTGGAGAGACTATTACAGACTCTGCTGTTCTTAATTGAAGCCCTGACCCTTAAGGAGTGTTGTGCGCTCTGCTTAATTGAGTCTGGTGTTGTTTGTCCTGGCGGCAGCGCCACAGAGAAGATCCTGGCCAGAGCGCGGCAGCTGGTGGACGTTAAGAAGGAGGATGGCTTCTCTGCGCTGCATCTGGCCTCCCTCAACAACCACCGGGACGTTGCTGAGATCCTCGTCAAGGAGGTGAGCTGGAGACAGGAGCACACAGTCCTTTACAATGTTTTCTTTCCTGATTGTTTATTGTTAATTTTTAGATTAATATAGAACAGGAGTTGCACCCTCCTTTGTTGTCGACATTTAACTCACCTCCTCTTCAACAGGGACGTTGCGACATCAACATCCGCAACAACCGGAACCAGACGCCGCTGCAGCTGGCGGTGACACAGGGCCACACCGACCTGGTGCAGCTGCTGGTGTCCGAGGGCGCCGACGTCAACATGGAGGACGAGGACGGTGACACGGCCATGCACGTTGCCCTCCTCCGCCCACAGCTGGCCAACGTTATGCTCAGCCCCGCCGTGGGAACCAGCAGCACCGAGGAGAGCGGCGAGGGATGCTCCTCCACATCGCTCTACTGCAGGGTGAGAATGCAAGGGATACTGTACAGTGAGCCGGTCATCGTTGTGAAATAAACCCTGACAGGATGATGCAGTGGGGTGGACCCTAATACGATGCATCGCCCTGAAGCTGTTTATTTCACAACAATGGCCCGCTAGCTGTATATTATTCAGCTTATTACATGGCTACAATTTGACACAAAATGGTCCAACAAGAACTGCAGCCGTAGCAATGGTCTGTTATAACACCATTCTATATAATATAACACAGTAGAACTCCATGATTGGCCACTCAGAATGAAGTATTCAACAAAGCTATGTAATAAATCATATTATTCTGAATATCTTTAGGTTTTCAATTGACAAAGCAAGACATTTAAAGACCTTGAACTTTGAGAAACTGGGATTCTTCATTTTTTTTTACTATTTTCTGACATTTTATACAACAAACGATTAATCTGTTAACCTAGAAAATAATTGGCAGATACTGATACTGAAAATGGTTGTTAGCTGCAGCACTTCACTGAGCTTGTTGATGATATGGCTGCCTACATTTACGGGCCATAGCAAATAGTGTTCATTTTATTTATTCAGTCAGGATTGTTAACTGATATTATTCTGTGATTATTGACGTTACTCGTCTCATAACGGGAAGGAGTTAATGCAGCTACGGTGGTTGAGTGATGCATTACCACTGAATGATGAGCTAAAGGGCGCTTTCACAAGCCAACATTTAGTCTGTTGTAATTGAACTGTGGTGCGATTTGTTTGGGCAGTTGTGAACAGAGTAATCGTACTCTGGTGCAGAACAATACAACTGGTCCAAGACCGCTTGTGAGAGGTGGCGTCTGACTGTTTCCAAGCGAACCAAAAGGCAGATTCCCTGCGCGGGCATTTCTTGAGATGGACGCTGGTAAACTACAGGTTCACAAGAGTGAGAGAGGATGGACCTGGACTTCTGCAGTAGTCAGATATTTGCTTGACAATCTGGGCCAAGTGGAACATACAGAATAAAATAAAGTTGACAAAAAAATTGACATTTATAATGTCATTGGAGATAAACTGGGGGAGAAGACAGCAGATCAGTGCTGAGTCCAAGTGAAAAAACTAACCGCAATATTTCAAAGATTCCCTGCATAGAAGTAGCAGCTCTCAAAACATAAAAACAGAAATTCGCTCCTTCGTAAAAGCCCCTCAGGAAATTATATATTTTTTTGGTCCACTTCAATTTGTGCACTGTGAAACCAAACCTGACAAAACAGAAAATGAACCAAAAGTGTCAATTTCACTCTGATTTGTAGCCAAATGAACTACGGCTTGTGAAAGCACCCTAAGAGAGACAACACAACTTTCAAAAGACATGAAATAACATCTAACTTTTTACGATGTGGTCAGAGTGTAGATAAAGACAGAAGAGACGGCTACTGAAGAGACAATCCCCAACAAATAAAGGACCAACAGAAGAGTACATGAAGCATTCAACGAGGAGTGAATATAGTCTGAATGAGGGATAAATAGACACTAAAAGGCGGATAGATTAAGACTAAAGGTGGGGAAAAGGATTAAAGGTAAAAACAGGCTCAGCTGAGTAAATACAGACTGGAGAGATAAGTACAGACTTAATATTGAATGGTAAACACAAACAGAGGGAAGAAACGTAAATGTGTTGGTTTATAGTCTGGGCGGTTAATTTAGGATAAAGGAGTTAGTTGGCTTTACCAGATAAATGAGGGGATGAATGAGTGAGAGTAGGGAAATAAGTCAGGTGGGATTATTCTAAGGAGAGGGTTAACTGAGGAGAAAGGACTTTGCTTTATTGTGTAAACAGGGCAGGAGAGAAGGGTTAACTGAGGAGAAAGTCATCAGATATGAGTGCACGAACGTGTACTGTATATAGGTCAAAGCAGGTGTTACAGCTTCATTTTCTGGAGAAAGGCATCACAGTTGAATTGAATTCTACATCTTAATAACTACGTGGATTTAAGCTATTAGGTCTCAGCAGTTATGATTTATTTTCTTAGAAGTAAAGATTACCTCGTCTTTGGCGGCTTTATGAACAAGCACTGGCAAGAGACTGAGAAGGTGTAATGACGAAGGTGTAATGAAGTGAAAGAGGAAGTAGCAATATAGTTTTGGCGAAGACAGAGCTCTAGTTAAGATGTCTGATAAATTTAGGAGGACAGTGTAAACACACCATGTCATCTTTTCCCCAGAGGATGTCTTGAAGTTGGAAAGGACCCCACTCCATTAATTTAAAGGATCTAAAAGAAGTGGTGGTATTTTTAATAGTCAAAAGCACATAAATTACTGACTGGATCCTCAGGTCACTCTCTAGGATGTCTTGCCTTAATGTGACACTGCCACATTTTGAATTATAGTCTGTTTTTCTCTGAAATATATATGTGATTATTCACTAGAGCTTAACAATATTAAACCAGCATTAATTGATTTTTTGGCCACTTGGGGTCAGCGCAATAAGCTGTAAACACAACACTGACACATTATCACCTTAAAGCAGAGGTAGGCAGTATATTTTAACCTTTCAGCATATTGAAAATTAAAGTGTTGTGAGAGAAAACTAGACTTCTGCACCTCCTCATGACACTGATTTCCAGATTTATAAAACCTATCCATGACTTTGGCCAATCACAGGTCAGTTCAGAGAAAGAGTGTTCCTATTGGCTGTTTTTCACATTTAGATGTGCGTGCATGTCCCTTCAGATAGTGAAAGCCTGATTCAACTGCAGAAAATCCTGCAGGAAAAGTTGCTATTGCAGCTTTGGTAACAATGTCTCAGAGATGGAGAGAAAACGATGCTAATAGCTCATCTTTCCATAGACTAAAGCTCATGGCTGCGGCTAGCGCTGTGAACTAGCCTCACAGCTACGGTAGCTACGGCGGTAACTCGGGGAAAGCATAATTTTCTCTCCATCTGTCTGAGCTCATCGCTGCGGAGCAGACGTGACAGCTACGGTTAGCAGAAGGCTGAACTAGTAGCAGCCTTTCTCTCCATCTCTGAAACACTTCATCAATGTTGTCGCTCGCTGGAGCCTCAAATCACAGTTTGTCATCTCAAAGGGTTCTACAGCCCACAAGTCTGCAAAACAGGATGGTAATTCTCAGAGTTGCTACTATGTGATAGCACCAGGGTCACAATGATGATCGGGAGGTTTGAAATTAATGAGTAGTGCTGGTACTGGTTACTGGTTACCTTGATTTCTAATGTAACAATAAACACGATGAAAACACAATCAGCCTCATAACCTATCTCAAATGAACCGAACCGAACCGAACCGAACCGTGACCAGCGAACCGAACGGTTCGTTTTTTTTACCTGACCCGTTCCCGTCCCTAAACTGTATCCACCCGCTGATGAAGACTAGAGATATATTGTCACAGCATCTCTTTTAATCTCCGTCATGCTTGTCAGAGAGCCATTTACTCTACAGAACTGGTTTAATATTCCTCATTAAGAGGAATATTACATCTGACTGTTACATCCGTCGGTGTCGATTTTGTTGCATCAGTGAAGAACGTCCTTTTCAGTCTACATGACCGCAAACACTGCAGCTCTAGTCGACATCCTGGGTACCAGCCAAATACACACACACACCCACATACACACACACACACACACACACACACACACACACACACACACACACACACACACACACACACACACACACACACACACACACACACACACACACACACATCAATGAAGGTGGCCAGAATTAAGTGCTCAGGGCAGTTTTGGCCACCATCAGCAGATGAGTTATTGGGGGAGCTCTTCAGTGCTGATTAGATTTGAGTTTATGTTTTAGCCTTTGTTGGATTGCTTTGATTTTACTACCATTTCTTTCTTGTTGCTCGCCATCAGTTGTGTCCTTGACTAAGTTTTCAAAGTGCTTTTTCCACAAGATCAGGTCTTAGCCTTAGCAGGAAAATGTGTGTGGAGGTCTGCCTCAGCATCATGCATCTCTCTTCATCTGTCTCTTCCATTGTCATCATCACGTGTATCCACAGCTGAGCGCATCGGGTCTTCTGGGGAACACCGAGCTGAGTGTGGGCGCAGCTATCGCTTGTTTTCTAGCGCAGGAAGGGGCTGACATCAACTACGCCAACCACAAGGGAAAGAGTCCCCTGGACCTGGTGGCAGACAGCAGCATGCTGCAGCTCATCAAGAGCTTCTCTGAGAAACACAGGTCTGTAAAAGCAGCGTTAGCGTTCATAATGGCATTGATTAATATTACTAAATGTGATGGAATGATTGATTCTTTTTAAGGCCAGGTCACTTTAGAGATGAGAGTGCTGGTCTTGTGCATTGTTATAGCTGTGTGTTGACTGTCAGGTTGCAGCGTCTGCAGGCCATCACATGTGGGCAGGGCCTGAGCAGCGCCAGCCTGCGGCGGGTCCACACTACGCCCAACACCATGACCAACCTGGTTCTTCCCATGCCGCCGGGGCCCAGCGAATGCCTCATCTGCTCCGAGCTGGCTCTGCTGGTTCTCTTCTGCCCCTGCCAGCACAGCGTGGCCTGTGAAGGTGGGTGGAGACCAGAGTTAGTGACAGCCTCTGTGATGGCCGTCATCAGGGCCACACTGGTACCAATAGGCAGAGTATGATTTATTTTTATATTTAAACAATCTCTGAAGGTTTCTCTACTTTTTGCTTCACTCTCTATCTTAGATGTAAAATAAAGTGCACTAATTCTTTATACCGTAGGTGCATGTACTTTAATTGTATTTTGTGTCTCTGCTGTATCTCATTGCTGACCTGGTTCCTGTCTAAACAGAGTGTGCCCATCGGATGAAGAAATGCATCAAATGCCAAGTAACAATCACCAAGAAAATCAGGCAAGGTAAAAACAATCCTCTTATTATTGTTAACTGAGGTGTGGTCAATTGGAAAAGGATATAATGGAATATTTTTAGACAAAACAATAAAGGTCTCCTATATACTGTATATACTGTATACTTGTATTTGGGACAGAAATATTCCACTTAATAGTGACTTATCAGCTTTTATTTGGGTTTGTTTATTTTATTATCTTCATGTCCTGTGTTTCTTTTTTAAAACCAGTTTTTAATTTAGCTTTCAGTGTTGTGACTGATTGTTGCCCTAATGTTTTTTCATGAGTTGCTTTAATGATTTTAAAATTACATATGCACTGTGCATGTTTTTGTGTTGACATGGACTTGTGTCTGTGTAGTGATCACTAGTCTTAGGGTGTCAGTGAGACGTAGCTTTGGCTGGTAGCTTAAAGCACCTGTATCTGTCAAGGACAAGCCACCAATGACATTGTCAGTCATTTTGCATCGTGCTACATCCGTGGTCAGTTACTGTATTGTGCAGCCTTCTGTCTCATTCATACTTCTGCAGAAAAGCTTGGGCAGAGATGGTTTACAGAGCTCAGAGAGACACCAGAACACAAAGAGACATCAGAGCCCGGAGGTGGCATTTTCTGTGCCTCACATCCATTACAACAACAACAACTGTATTAATTCTAGGAACAGCAGCTCATCCGCATCATCCAGCTCCACCATAATTATTTTTCCAGCCATGGAGTTGTGTTGGGCCTATTGGAACTATTGAATCACGACCATCAAATAAATCAAAGACCACATGACTAAGGATTTGAAAACCAATCCAAATGAAAAAGAAATGCTGCTGCGTGCAGTCCGTCACAGTACTGTGTATGCCTTGCATGCGCGAGTGGAACACAGGCACACAGCAGCAGGAGTATAAATAAGGTTTTATGATGTGTTCATACTACAAGTGACAAAAACAGCAACAGCCAAACATAGCCACATTGTTGGCAAGTCACTGTTGCAGTGTTCCTCCAGTGCTCATTGTATTATATCAACATATTATTTCTTCTGTTAAATAGCACTGGGAACTAGCTAACAGCATTTTTTTAGATGGAACGGGACAGAGTGACACAAAGTCATATGATTAGTTGACGCTTCACTGCGTCATTGGAGTGCTGAAGAGAGACCAGCTCAACTTAATTTGTAGGGTGTCACATCGGTCACACTGCGACCAGTGTCAGGTGTCAATTTGTAGCTTCATGTCGCTGCTTTCCACTGAAAATGACTTGTAGCTTGCTGCTGTGGTGCTCACAGTGTGAACAAAGCATTATTATCTTTGAACCACTGGCTCAATGAAACAGCAGACAGTCTGATCTTGCACAGCTTTCATAAATTTGACTTATTATCAGAAAACAATAACCTAGGGTTATTGTCTGAGTCTGTAAATTCAGTTTTTTATTGCTTGATGTTATTCGTGTTCATCATTCACTCCTCAGACCAAACAGAGGTGGACTGCAGCCCCGGCACCGAGAACTCGGAGCAGCACAACCTGCTGGAGCAACTGCAGTCTCGCTACCGCCAGATGGAGGAGCGCATCACCTGCCCCATCTGCATCGACAACCACATCAAGCTGGTCTTCCAGTGCGGACACGCCTCCTGCATCGACTGCAGCGCCGCGCTCAAGACCTGCCCCATCTGCCGGCAGACCATCCGAGAGCGCATCCAGTTATTCGTCTGAGCTTCTCTGTCCCGTCAGCTCTTAACGACCCAAAGAGGATGTCGGATGGAGAGAAGTGGGGGTGGGAGGGGTCAGCTGTTACCTTTTTTGAAGACCCAGTGACCCTTATCTGCCTGTCGCACCCTCTTGCTCATCCCTCACCTCCCCTGATCAAATACTCAGCCCATAGGTTGCTTTATGCTGTTACATCGCTGAGTCCACTGTTTCTTACATTTTGAGTAGTTCCCTCTCAAGAAATGCAGGCAGGAACATAACTTTACCTTTGTTTTTGGAGCTCGACGTGAAGCAGGCGAGGCAAAGTTGTGAGGCGATGCCACCACTTCTTTGAGTACCTTGATCTCCTAAGCCGGAAGAAAAAGGTCCCTCACATCTTGGTTTTCCCCCCTCTCGCCTCAGCCTCCACCTCCTGTAATCTGTCCTATCTTTGCTGCTTCAAGTAGATGTCTGTTACCCATCATCCTCTCTGGCTGCCTGGCCTCCTTTGTTTACAAGGCTGCGCAGAATCAGAATCCCCGTCTTCTCGCCTGTCCTGTGAGTTACATTTGCTCTCATTTGTACCGATCTCTTAATAATCAGTGTTAGTCTCTGCTGAGGGAGTTGGTATAACTAAAGGCTCTCTATATAGTCCCCAACCACTCGCCTGTATGCAAGGAGAAATACACACTATATATGCATGAATATATGCATATTGTAAAGCTGAAAATGACTGTGTCGTCATGGGTGATTTGTTGTTGTTGTTTTATTTCTCTCTGGTTACATTTGTGGTTTTTAATGTACCAATCAGTACAGGTTTTTATTTATGTGTGAAAGGTGGTATTATTTAGTATAATGTCCTTTTTTCAGTTGGTGTTTGCTTAGCAAAAATCTGTTTTTGTTTCTACTGAACTTCACCCCAAGCCTATGTCCTCTACTCAGGGTATCAAATCATTGAAAGCACTTGTGATATCCATAACAGGTTAAATAGCCCCCCCCTTACACACCCACCATTACAGAGCTACAGTGTGTGGGATCATTTTAATGGAGGGTCACTGAAAGAAAAGGTTATAAAGTTGTGCATTCTCAAAATGCACTTCAAAATTTCATTCATCATTAGTGAAATGAATGTTCGTCGAAGAGTTTCTGCAACAAAACTGACATTTTCCTACAAAAACACAAAACAAAAAATCCTTAAAGCATCCCAGTCAGCTTTACAGTGTTGTGTCGGTCTGCCTGTTTGTGTCTGAGGGCCGCAGTCTGCCTGGTGTAGAGACCCCAACGAGTAGCGAATACTCGCGCTTTATTCATCCACCAGATGTGTAGAAGATATAATCAGAAGGGCAAAAAGGTGACATAGTTGTGTTGCACCTCTAGTTTCATGTCTACCTTCCCCTTTCTCCTCTGGAGTTCTGGATTGTACATCATCTTCATCCTTTCTAATGTTTTGGTGTGTTTTCTTGAAGGGCTTATGCATATGAGAAAAAAAAAAATCCTATCTATTTTAATCGTTATTTAATTTTTATTTTCTATATAAACTTCCAGAGACAGGAGAGTTTTTTGTCTTCATTAGATCCCAAATTTTGGGAGAGCCAATGTTAAAGATGTACATTTGAATGTCGGGGAAGAAAAATGTATCCTGTCTCACTCTGCCTTTTTTTATGTGTAAAGACAAAAGATGTAAGAGAAGGAGCTGGAGAGACCGAGACGTGTTTACTGCGAGTTTAACTTTGAGGAAAGAACTTTTACATCTGTGCCAAATCGCATGAGGATGTGCATGGGCATGCACGCCCGAATTTATCTAGACGCACTATGCTAAACCCCTCCAAGCTCAAGTGAGGGTTCAATTATTCCAGCAGTGTGACGTAAAAGCAAATGTTCATATTTTATTATGTTCAAAATAAAAAGTGTTATCTCAGCAGTTAGAAGTTGAGCTAATGGTGTTAGCCTCCTGACTTTAGCTGTAGTGCTCTGAATCTCCTCATGTTCTCAATGATGAGTGACGCAACATCCAAAATATTACCAGTCCCATATTGTTTGGAGCTTTTTACAAGTATATATATTTATATTTTGTGAGACATTATCAATCAAGGGACAAGTTTCTTACAGAAATTTCGACATTTTAAGGATTGTCCGTTGGTGTTCTAAGTTGATGAGTTTACAGGCAAAGGCAATAATGTTTTAGAAAAATAGGGAAGATGTTTGAGTTCTTTCTTTTTCTCCCCCTTAAGGAGGTTGCTGTGAGGGCGGGAAACAATTTATGTATAAAAACACAAAATGTTACTATTGGTGTTTGTACAGTTCAGCTCTTGGAGTTCTGATGTTGGCCTTACTGTCCATTCCTCCTCTGTTGATGTTTTCTCAGTTGTATTCTGTACAAAAATATTTTGCAATAAATATAAAACTGTTTTCTAAGGACATGGGGTAGGTGTTTGTTGTTATATTAACCATTTAATTTCTTTCAGGATGTTCTGTGTGAAATTGTCTGATAAATGTGCAGACAAGGACCCCGGTGTGAGAGTGAGAAAACCCCCTCAAAAAAAAAAAAACTTTTTTATAAAATCGGGGGGGGGGGGGAATTGGTCGATAATTTCTCTGTTTCAGTGCTAATTGACATCATCCCACAAATGCATGATGCTTACAAGTTGGACATCGTTGTGAAGGTTAATAAACAGGCTTTCTAACAATTTAAAATACAGTGACAGGTAAGATTATAACAGAGTTTATTTGACATTTCCTGAGTTTATTTGACATTGTCCTCAAATTTAGGATTTTCCAGTTTAGTGTCATTCCCGAGGCGCGAAATACCAACGCTTTGTCATGGTCAACATTCAATACTGCTGCACAAAGCTGAGAGACGCACTGGGCTTTCCATTAACTACAAGGTAAACCCATCAACGACAACAGTAAATGCTCAGAGAAAATACTTTGGTGAGGTGGTTTAAAGAGTGAAAGAGAGGGTAGGCGGTAGGGGAGGTGAATGGGTCCAACAAACGCAAGGCTTTCATCGAGGAGACCACGGTTCACGTCCTGTGTGTTAGGTTTCAATTCACTTTGCAATCAGTATTCATTGTGTTCAGTGTCATTTTCACTGTACAAACAGTAGTTTTAAGCCCAAGCATGTAGTTTTTTCCCTAAACCTAGTTAAGTGGTTTTATTGCCTGAACCTAAACAAGTGTTTTTGTCTAATTCACAACATTAAGTATGTTTACTGTGACCGAAAAGTGATTAGAGGGGACAAAGCGTCAATATGTGACGGGTTGAAATGAGAACGTGTTGGATTTTCCCATTTAAAAGAGTTTATCGTTTAGACATTTTTGTGTCATTTAACATAAATCAAATGCACTGTTTCACTGAACCCACAAGATAAGATTATGTCCCAATTTTAAATGTTGACTAAACCTTGAAATATGCAGTAGGACTGTCAGCATTGTATGTGGGAGGATACAATTTTTAATTTTACATTTTAGCATTATAAGTTAAAAAGGCAGTTAGTGTTTATTCTGTACATATCTTATTTATCTTAGTAATATCTCACTATGGTGACGATGTTAAGTACCTTGTCTCTCACCATTATTAACACACACATCATTAATACTGGTTCCCAGTGTTAACCATGAAGAGGATAGATACTATATGTTGGAAGGTACTTTCTTTTTCTTCCAGCAAGTCTCCCAAGAAGAGCTCCCTCTTCCTGCCGTGTGGTGTTCAATTTTACTACACTGCACTTTTAAGTAAATAACAGCTGTTTTAGTCAAACTTTCCCTGACTCCAAAAATGCCAAGTTTTCTGAAGTAGTAGCGTAATAATAATTATAATTTTAATAAAACTAGTTGTGTTTAAAGAGTTTGTTGAATTTTTAAAAAGGTGTAATATTTCTGGACCATCCCTTCTCCAACTGGAGACTCTGCTCCGCTCAGGAAAACAGGAGGCGAGGAGCAGGTTGTGCTTGCTGTAACCCATTTAGGCTGGATGGTATCGGAGCAGCGTCTCCAGTTAAATGCTGCCGCGTGCCACTTCTTAGTCCTAATTGTCTTATGGCTCAGATGGCTTTGGCAGATGACTCAGCGCTTTAGCAGTGACGTCCTCTCTGAGGACAGGATGACAGCTCTGAACACTGTGCACCGACAACGCCACTACAGTCTCTCACAAACGTGTTGGTTTTTTATATATATTTACAAAGCTAAAAAGAAATGTGAAAGAATCTTGTATGCATCCAGGGTAACTATGTATGAACATGTACTAATCTAGGCTACAGTATTTACAGTTTGGTGGACTGGTACTTATTTAACTCTAAAACATGAAAAAAAAAAATTCAAAAATCAGCAACTGAAAAACTGACATTATAAACATGTCAACATTTTTCTTGAAAAATTATTTTTCCACATGCGGAATTATTTCAAATCAGTTTGAAAAACAAATTGCTCTGCTTTGTTTGCTATAGTTGACCTGTTCAGTCCAAAATGTGTTTAGTTTATGCCCAAGTTTATGCCCAAATACGTATCTTAGCTTATTCATGTATTCTCAAATTTGATTGGTTTTCTTGTCATTACAAAGATAAAAAGATAAATTTTCTGCATTTTTAGTCAAATAAGACCCTTTAATTATTAAACTTGTATAATTTTCTATCAAATGTCCACTTGATGTTATTTTCAACTTTCCACCTTTGTATATTTTACTGTTCTTGTTTATCTCCTTAAGATAAAAGGTGTGTACTGACTTTAGATAAGTTAATATTCTTAGACTTAGACTGCTTTATTGTAATTTCCACATATTCAGGGAGACTTACATACAGGGTAATGAAGTTATGTTTCGCAGGGATCACAGTGCTACATAGAACAGTATGAAATACTGTACAGCAGTGTTACCAGGATTTAAACAAACAAAGTGATGAATATTAGTTTCTGCTGTGCAACCTCAAAGATTATAATCTATAACCAGCCAGAGAACCACATTCGGTCAGAAAACAACACACCACCTTTAATAAGTACGTCATTCTTAAAAGATGGCGAGTGAGTTTTTTATTCTGAAGGTTTGTCATATTTATGGACACACACACACACACTCTCTCACATTATGATTTTTATCCATGTTATTTTCTTTAGTAGATTGCATGTGGAGCTGGAAATGCAGAGGGCCACCAGCACCCCACCCTCAGGTCTGCCACAGGGGGCACTATAGCTCACAGATCTGCTGCTGAACCCCCTGAGGCTGCCTCTCTGGTATCAGCATCTACTGCTCCTCTGCTGCTCAGTGCATGTGACACACTTTTGTTCAATACACCCCTTCAGCTCACAAACAGAGCACACCCTGAGTGTATTTAACTTTAAAAAGTGTGTGATTTGGAACAGAGTCATTGCTTTCACTGGGTGGACATTTCGCCGTTATTTTGTATGTACAGCAGAAAAGGGGAACAGCATCACAGTACAGTGCAAGTTATTACAAAGCAGTATTGTTTACGCTGTTCCCAGTTCACCAAGGTTATTGTTTTTGCCAAGAGGCATCCCAATGTGAAAAGACGAATTGTAGGAAATTTGTAGCTCAGCCAACATAATATAAGACAAACTAATTTAATTTAATTTAATTTAATTTAATTTAATTTAATTTAATTTAATTTAATTTAATTTATACAGGTACTGTTGCTGCTGCTCCAAGTTAAAATCTGGTAACAGTCCTTGGATGATGACAGCATTTTCACAGCTGGAAGGCAGAACTTGCTCTGTACCATGACGTTGTTCCCCTTTTCTACTTTACATACAAAATAATAGCAAAATTTCTGCAGCTTTCTTTTCTCTTGTCTTTATTTGCTTATGAGGTATTGAGGTATGTAACAGAAACTGATCAAGTGTGCTTATATATTGTGATTTTGTGATTATTAGGTTACTAAGTACATTTTTGTTTCATTTGCCTCCATTTTTTTCTGGATATAAGACAAGTATGAAAGATATAAGATGTTAATTTATGAGATTTAGAGGTTAGAGGTAGAGGAGCTGGTCCACGCCAGGTTAGCTGTTTCTCTGTGCTTCCAGTTACGTTTACTGGCTGTAGCTTCATATCTATTAAAAAGTAGCTCACCGATTAATCATGTTCACTCCTTGTTTAGAAATTAGTGCTGATGTAAAATGTGTCCTTCAGACCATAGGTGTTTTGTACAGTTCGCATAAAGGCATGCAGCGTTAGAGCTTTTATTCCTATAATTTCACAGGAATCCATTAGTTCCTGGCTCAAGGAAAAAGTGACTTCTCCAATGTTATATGGTGCTGAATGTTGAGAAAAATGACAGATTATTAGTCATATTTAAAGCTTTTCTGGATTAATTATTTGCCTACTGGTGTTCTGTCACTTGTTCCTGTTTTCATTGCTAGGAAAAACCCCAACAGGGATGTAAAAATAGGCCAATGAATGGGAAATCATTTGGTTTAAAGGTTTCATGTCACCCAGATACTGAAATGAGTCAGTGAAATGGACTGGCTCAGGTTCACTCACCCAACTGTCTCTTACTTCATAACAACACTTTATCAGTACAGTTATCAAATGAGAATCTCTTGTAGCCCACTGTATAGATTACTATTTTTTCACTTTTTAAAACAGGGTTTGGGATCCCTTATTGACTCAAGTCTGTCCAGTGTTGTTAGCAGCTCTATTAACTGGCTCTGAGCCCTAAATATGTGGGTAAACTAGGTCAGACTTCTACGGTAGGTAGAGAAAATTTTCATCTCAGCTCTTTTCTTGGATGGTAGTGGCCTTTCTTATCTTTGAATAACTTCAAAATCACTTAACTGATGGGCCGAAAACATAAATAATGGTTTTGAGGTCAGCCTAATTTGATATATTTTGACAGTACAAATAAGCCTCTGTGTTTTGTTTAGAAATTGTATAGGCTATACAAACTTTTTATGGTTCATATCAGGCTCACATGAAGGGTGATACATTAGTTTATAACTACATAAATTGTAATATGGAGGGTAAGAGAGCATTTTGGTGGAAGATCCCCCCCCGATATGATAAGAAGCTTATGCTAACGCTTATTATAGATTTCTGAGAAATTACATACTCTATCATCTAACACAATAACATTGTTACACTGAAATCTGTGACCACAGAGAGCAAGCGACACTTCGTCAGGAAATGTGACCCCGCTGTACCGGTGTAGGCCTAAATAAGACAAACACCAAACCACAGATCACAACACCTGACCGAAAATACACAAAACTAAATTGTTTTAAAAATCACATAAATGCATTTTAATAGTTTTATTTTAAAGATATATTCACAAAACTTTAAAAGAAAAGCAAAAGGTATAAACAAAATGGCGCCACACCCACCTGCCAGTATGTGTTTGAAAGTCTTACCCTGGTTTTACTCGATTCTGATTGGCTGCATGGTGGTCAATAATGGTGCCTTCAAGGGGGTCGTGTTTGCTATGTTTACAAGTTGGGACCATATGAACGCCCCTCTCATATCATATTCATGACCTCGTAAGTAGCTACGAGTTTTTTCGTGTTTGTTGACATTGTGAGAAATGGTGGAGCCCATGAAAGTTCATTTATCTGTGCATAATAAGTTAATGTTGTACAGCATATTACAATTGTAGTCATATATTGTTTTTCTTGGTAATTTTATAATATGTCTGAGGAAAATGTTGATATTCCTAATGACCTCATCTTTCTCTGTCATTAAGCATTTTCATTCCTTCGTTATGTTACCCACTTGCCACCTGCTAGCTTGCTAAACTGTTAGCCTCTGCTTCTAGACTCAGACAGTAATGTTAATATTGTGTACACAACTTCCCATCTCATAAAAATGATTCACAAGTTCCATTTGAAGGAACAAATATTATTAAACTACCAAGAAAAACAATTTATGACTACAATTACAATTTAATGTACAATATTAACTTATTAAGCACTGATAAATGAACTTCCATGGGCTCCACCATTTCTCACAACATCACTAAACCCATCACAAGGCGTGAAACACGACCCCATGTGAAGGCACCATAACACCTACAAAGTAGTTCCCGTGAAACTGCCGCTTCACCATTCTAGATTAATGCGCCGACTATTAAAAAAAAAAAACGGCGGAATATTTTAATCACGGTAGAGTAACGTTAACTAGTCCCTCAGTACCTGATCCTCCGACCACCACAGGGTGGCGACTGTAGCGCACAAGCTGCAAGAAGTAAGTTACACCTCTCTGAATTTACTATACTTTATATCACATAAGCGATTATCTCACATCTCATTTGCTATTCCTCTCGCTACTTCAGGCTGCCGCCAACAGTAAGTGTGTACTTTTGTCAACTGTTGGCAACGTTACTGACGTTGACTCCTGCTAGCCTAACGTTAGCTTTATCCTAGTGTTATGCTAATCAAGATTTCTTAAAACTGTTGATTTGGGGAGAGTGCCACGACTGGATAACTAGCTAGTCTTGTTATTAAACATACTGTCAAATTATATTTACCGTTTATTAACCATATATAATGTAATTGAGGCTGCTAGCATAACGTTAGCTTTCTGGCTCATATCTGAAGGGACTAGAGTTATCTCCCGCTGCCAAGTCGTACCCAAGGTCCGTCCTATTTACTGGAGTAGTGAACGACGTTTCCATTGCATAGGGTTAGTAGGGTAGTATCAGTAAACCCTCAGGTGTTGACAAGGAAACAGTTATATCTTGTGGAAAAACTTGATTCTACTAGCAAAATGCAGGAATATATATATATATATATATATATATATATATATATATTATATATATATATTATATATATAATATATATATATGGCTTCCAGTCAGAAGGATTATCCCTATACTGAAGTATTCCTGAATATTATCTCGACATGCCCAACAGGAAGTTCACTGCTTTTGCATGAAAACATTTTGTGTTTACTGTCACTTCTTCTTCTTTTGGAAATTGCGGTGTAAATTGAATTTATTCAGGATAATTTTGGTGATATTCTATAGTTTTGTTGTCAATAAACCCTGTGAACACAAAAAACAAAGAGAAGAAGAGAAGAAGAAGATCTACCTTTATTAGTCCCACAATGGGGAAATTCAATTTACACTCTAAACAGGTACAGTATATAGTACTCTAAACAGGTACAGTATATAGTACCTATACTGAAAGCCTGATATAACTTATTCCTCTGTGCCGTAGAGCTCCAATGTTGTTCAAAAACAATTAAAGCACACCAGTGAGCCACAGTGTTGCATTGGGTGACACAGTCCTTCATTACCATGAACACACACACTGTAGTTTATCTTCAGTCAATCCCACATAGACATTTCTGCTGCTGTAATGACTGGCTACAGTAGTGCACAAAATGTGTTGTAGGAACTACAGTGCCCAGCTGTTTAGGGGAATTATTTGGCCTTTTTTTTTTTTTAATTTAAATTGTGATCTGAGTGGCCAAACCACCTTGGATGTGGTCAGGGATGCATTGTGACCTTATTGAACACAAGTGTACTTGAAACTGTATTCTCAATCCACATAACTATGTATGCAGAAATGCACAATGCTTGGTCTGTCCCGGATACCAGTCACTGGGCTGCCATAAGCAGAGAGATCACTACCACTTTGTCTGTACTCATCCCTCTATGTGTACGATATAGAGCTGGGAAATATATCAATATCAAATCGTGATATAAGACTTGATGGCATAAGTGTTGTCATTCGTGGTTTTACAAGCTGCAGTAAAGTCAAATGATGTAATTTTCTGAACGTACCAGACTGTTGTAGCTGTTCTATTATTTGCCTTTAGCTGCTTAGTTATTATATCCACATTACTGATCATTATTCATCAACAATCTTATTGTCTAAATATTTTGTAAAAGCACTAATGGTCAACCCTACAATATCATTGCTCGCAATATTGATATTGAACTATGTGGTCAAAAATATTGTGACATCTGATTTTACTTCATATATTGCCCAGCCCTAGTGCGAGTGTTGATGTACTTCAAAGTCACATTTACGGGCTCTCTCCTTGTAAATGACGGCGATTTGAGGCTGATGTGTCTGTGTGTTACACACCGCAGTGCCCGGCTGCAAGGTCATGCCTAATGCAGCCTTCCTCTCAGCCATTTCAGACAGAGCTCTCGAATCTTATCCGGATTTCAGTGTGGACACTGTAAACATATAGTAATACCAGCTGTAAGTGTAATCACATTAAATCATATTTAGATATTTACAATCTGGATTCAAGACACATTTTAATGCCAGGTGTAAATGGGGTCTGTGAATGGGTCCCTGTTTTGTTTATCTTGTGTATGAGGAGGCTCATGCATGTGTGGGCACGTGCAGGTGATGTGATACAGAGTCCTGCAGTACAAGTGGTTTCACACTATTCCACTGATCACTAGGTGGTGGTAACACGTTAAGATATGCTGCAGGGAAGAAGATGACTGTAAGCTAGTAAACATGGATGTAAATAATCCTGTAAATGTTTTACAAGGAAGGAAATGCATTCAACACGTTTGTTAGATCTCAAGGATGCACACAATATGTTTTGGTGAGTAACACTGAATGTAAACATAACTTTTGTTTGTTTACACTAAAACTCCACAGAGCCCCTTTATTTGATCTACGTAAGGACCCCGATAGGAGGGAGAGAGCAGCGTCCATGAAGATGGTAGAGATTCAGCCGTGGGGGATGAAACAGGATCCACTGGCTCGTCCCATGCTGCCTGAGATGTCAATTTAGGATACTGGCAAGTTGAACAGGTTAGTTGACTCAGACATGCAATATGTTTACACTATAGCCTGGTTACAGTCAACAGCCAGATTCATTGTCGACCTCAGGAACATGTCTGTGATAAAATATTCTACTTCACTGATTTGAAAAAGGGATGCGGTTGAAAATGTTATCACACATCAGTGATAAAAGGTCGTGGTTTGATTAAAGTGCTTGCAGTAACTTGAAGTCACACATAACCAGTGGACAATCTCCGGGTCTGAAAAGTGAAGCCAATGCAAAAGTAAACTTCTTTCTAATAACCATGAGAAAATGACCCTACTTTTCACTTGATTTCTTACCTCAGTAAACATTGTAAACATGAGTTTATGGTCTCAATCGCTAGTTTCAAGTCTTCTTTTATACAGCATGATGTTCATTTAGTAAAGTATGGTCCCATTTAGAGTCAAATAGATGATAACACAGGGTATGTTTTAGGGTGGTTGTGATTGAAAGGTTGCTGCCTCGGCATTGTCTGGTCTGGGAGTTGTTTGTGTTTTTGTCTTACCTTTTTAAACCTTTCACAGTGTGTTTTCAGTTCATGAAAGTTAATTGTGACATTTTGGTCGCCTAGCATTTGGTTATACTCAGCTCCACACTCTCGTGTCACTTCTGGTTGCCGATGGCCAAAATGCAAGACTCAAGGCTTCAAACTGACGGTACACAAACCACTGGGTAATGTCACGGTGACTACGTCCACTTCCTGTATACCAGGGGTGTCAAACTCATTTTAGCTCGGGGGCCACATGGAGGAAAATCTATTCCCAAGTGGGCCGGACTGGTAAAATCATGGCATAATAACTTCAAAATAACGACAACTTCAGATTGTTTTCTTTGTTTTGGTTTGGTCCAAAATAGTACAACTACATTCTGAAAATGTACACATCGAAAATAATCCTCTTGACAAAACTTCAAATTAGTTGAAAATTTTGAGGAAAAAATTGGTGCAATTTCAAGGACACAATTCCTCAGTGACTGAAACTTAGACTTCGTCTCAGTATATCTACAAAGGCATACAACTTTAAGTCAGAGCCTATTTGGGATTGAACACAACACAGCAACTCTTCTTGGTATCAAATACCTCATTTGTCATTTCCACATCTTAATCCTGAGCTAACTCACCACACCATACAAATTGAGGTAGAAACTATTCAAGAGGGTTGAGTTACTCCCTGCCTGGTAGGCTACACTATTTATTGATAGAAAAATAAAAGCTGTGCAATGCATGAACAATTTCAGAGCAGATCAGAGGCGTTCACGGTGAATGGCGAGCAAAAAACTTTGAAGTCTTTCTCCTGTTCACCAAAAATCTGTAATTTGAACCGCTTCATGTCTGCGGTATGTTGGCTCACGAACACATCTTATAGACAAGGAAAGTGAGCAGCGTCGCCACCCGCGAGTTGAGTCTCCCACAATGACAGCTTCAACTTGAACACACATATGCTGTCATAATACTGCTTGCTTAACAGAGTTGCTATTGCGACATCCAGTGGACACTTTTAGAAGAGCAGTTTCTTTCATTAAAAAATGCAGCTCATTTTCATACTTTGCAAAATCATCTCACTGGCTGGATTAAACCCATTCACAGGCCTGATCCGGCACGTGGGCCATACCTTTGACACCCCTGCTGTATACAGTCTATGCTCAGTTAATGTTTGGTAACACAAAATAAGAGAAGAAAATATAAAGTTTATTTTTCACCACTGCAGTTTGTGGTGATTTGCTTCACTCACTTCAAATTTCTGGCACAAAAGTAAATAAAACCAAGACACAGATCAACATTTTGCACTTTTTGCACATTATGGTGAGCATAGTGGAGGTTTAATAACCGATAAGGAGATCATTTTTCTACCTCTTGAGTAGTAGTGTGCTAATTCCTGTTTCTAGACAAAGGACACAAACAAACCAAAAAAACCAAAAAAAACAGGACAGCATATATAATAAATAATTTATAATTAGACTGAGGCAATACTGATTTATTATTAATTTGCTTTGCCTTAATCTGATCAATACTATGTGTTTTGCCAAAGACTGTCACAAAACTGCAGCCAGATCCACGACGCCCTGAGAATCAGCTGTTTGTTACACTCACAGTAATTGTGAGTCTACATTTGCTCCTGTAGTTTCATATTATAGTGTAAATCAAACATCCAGCTAAATGTAATGAGGCAGGTCAGTGTTTCCTCTAAGATTTTACAGTAGTTTATTTGTAGATTATTCCTCATACTGACAGAATAATATCTTTGCTCCTCTTTGGCTTCTGAACTTTATACAGTTATAAGGTTTACATGTTTTGGTGGAAAATACCACAGGATGCCAGGGCTTTTCCATAGCTTAGGATTTAGTGAATCGACTCCCCTGCAGCAGGAAGAAACCAGCAATTCAAGATGAGGTGGCTTTGTTTACACTGTCACTAAACACCTGTTGTTCCATCAACAAGTTGCGCTGCATCGGTTGCTTTTCGTTCAACATACAGATGAAAAATCACCAGCAGTTGAACAATTTCTGAGGATTTGCTGATGTAGTTTGTGTCAGGAGTGGGTGGAGGGAGACGGTGTTGCTATTGTTTATCGAGTGCAGCGAGTGTTCCCCACGGGGTCCTTGAGGTTCATCTTACAGCAGCTCCTCCGAGAGAAAAGAGCAGATGTTGATTGTAAAAGAAGGAAGTTATTCTTTTTTGAGATGACTTTATAAAGTTAGATAAAAATCAATGACATTGAATAAGACAAAAGAGGGAGGTGGAGAAGAATCCTCCACCCAAAACCACACAAACAACAGTAGCAAGCCTAATGGTGAGAGAATTATGTGCAGCAGCTGTACATACCACTACTTTAATTAGCATTTTTTACACGATAAAGCTTTATTTAAAGCTTGATATGTTTCTGAACATATACAGTACTTATCGCTGATCAGGTATCTTACTGTTGCTGAGGCCAAGCACAATTTTTAAATCTTGCTCTGAAAGGCTTTACTCCAGGCATGTCCAAAGTCCGGCCCGCGGGCCAATTGCGGCCCGTGTTCAAATTTCCACCGGCCCGCAGCCTTTGTCATATAATCAACAATATGCGGCCCGCCACGATATCGATGTGCAATTGAGGAGGTATGCAGCAGACCCCTCATCTCTGGCTGAGGAGTTCTAGTGCCGCTTTCGGGATTTTGCAGCTGTTGAAAAGGAGATCAGTCTTTTTAACTCTCCTTTCTCCGTGGACTCCTTTCTCCGACGACGCTCCAGACCTCCTCCAGCTGGACCGCATTGAGCTGCAGTGTGATGCGGAGAGTCGCGGTCGGCACCAACGGCTCCCTTTGTCAACTTTTACCGCCAGCTGGATGAAGGCAGGTTCCCAGAGATTCAAACAGTTGCTCATAAAATGCTGAGCTCGTTTGGCTCCACATACATGAAGAAGACGTCCAAGAACCGCCTGAGGACCAGATTAAGAGACTCTCACCTGCGTGACTTCTGTGCATCAGAACCACTGCTTTAGAGCCAGACCTGGTCTACTGACTGTAGTCCAGATCTCAGTGCCACCCTTCACATTAGTGCAGACAAGTTATATGTTTAGTCTTCTGAGGAAAATCACTTCTATTTTTTTTTTTTTTTTTTTTTAATGAATATGTTCTGAGTCTTTTCAATCCATGGATCATTTGTCCTTGTTTTTCAACTGACAATCAAACTGGCTCTTGTATAACAAACTAAACTGTCTTCATATTTATTGATAACAAACATTAGGGTCTTAACAAACAAATATACAAATACTCAGCATTAAATATTAAAATCTAATTTGGTCCAGCACTCATTTTTCCATTTCATATTTTTGATCCAAGTCTAAAATTGACATAAATTTCGTGTTTGATATCTGACTCTAAATCAAATATATTTTTGTTTTTTGATTTTTGATGTTCAGTTGAACTGAAAGAAGGGCTGATACACAGGTCGATATGGCCTCCAATAAGATACCTGTTATTCTCTTATGTTAATGGTTCAAAGAGTGTCAGGCTGAATGGTCGGCCCCCACACAGATTAACCTCACCAAATCTGGCCCTCTTTGCCAAAAGTTTGGACACCCCTGCTTTACTCTTTTAGGTCAGAGGTACATTAATCTACTCCTCTACATGTATATTATTTAAAACTGTGCTTTACTTGGCTCGATCTTTGTAAGTGGTGCTAATCATTATCCATTGTGTCGCTTAAAGGTGCACTCAACCAATCTAATGCATAAAAATCATTGCACTCATCACCAGCCCATGTACACACTTGTATAATGTCCTCTGTGGCTCTGGAGAGTCAGGAAAAATAACCTTGTCGATGTCATTGTGGTCAATTTTGACCATTCTTTTTTAATCGATTACAGTGCACAAACTAAAGCAGATAAAATAAAAATATATATTTTTCCTTTAAAATAACCCCAGCATGAGCTTTAGTGTTGCATTAAATGTGGACAAGAGGGCATAACAACCGGCCTTACAATTAAAAGCCAACCAAACTAGAGCCATGCCTTCACATTAAAGGGATAGTTCAGCTGTTTTGAAGTGGGGTTTCGTGAGGTACTTATCCATAGTCACTGTATTATCTACAGTAGATGACGGTCAGCACACCCCTAGTTTGAAGAAACAGACATGTGTTACCGCACGGACGCAAAGCAGTGTGCTGCTGTGAACGGGGCCCACAGCGAAACATATTTTAGCCATCTCAAAAAATCTGTAACTGCTCAAGTATATGCTATATTTAGAAAATTTTTACTGCTTTATCTTGCCGTCAGACAGCCCTGTCTGAGGGGAACTGAATTGAAGTTTCACTTTCAGTTCAGTTCCCTGGCAGAAAATACTCTACTATACTCTTCTATACTGTACGTCACTTTTTGTTCCATACTGGTACCAATGTCTGTTTTTCATGCTGGGGCGTGCTGATCATCTAGTCATCTGGTCATCTACTGTAAGTAATACACTGACCATGGATAAGTACCTCATACGACCCCACTTCAAAACACCCAAACTATCCTTTTTAAACATGAGAGCAGAAATCATGCATTTACTTTATCTGTGTGGTCACGACTGTCTGACATGATGATTATCATAGAAACTTTCCAGCCTAATCTGTAGATGCAAATGTGATACAAAAAAATCTGTGTGCCGCCAAAAGCAAGTGCTGTTTATGACTTTGAGTTAATCTTAAATTGTCTAGACTTGTATCCCAGCTTTGTTCGACTATTGGCAGATACAGTCAATTCTTTGTCACTGAGGTTAATGATTAATGATCCTGAGGTTTAGGGTGCTTTGTTCTACCTTGTATCCCAATCAGAGTACAGGGACTCTAATATCAACTACATGTAATACTTATAGATAGTAAAGGAGCTTGTGTGCATCCACGTACAGTGAGCACCTTGTTTTTCTCCGTCTCCCTGTGGCTGCAGGCACCTGGTTGCTATGATGGGATTCCCACTGATGCAATATCAGCCAAGCTCAGCTCAACTCTCTGGGTACGTGAACATAGTCTAATTTTGGTCTGAGGTGTTTTTGCTCATGATATAGTTATGAAGACTGTGAGGAGGAGCTGGTTTCTTTGTGTCTATTCTAGATAACATGTTCGTAATGTGATTTCACAATTTCCTTCCACATAAACTACTCCAGTGTGGCAAGAAGTCACATGAATAGCTGTGTTTGATGCATAGTTGTCTTTTAACTCCCTGCAAACCAACCCCACCTTTGTGTTCCTGCTTAACACTTCAATAGCCCACCCATGCCACAACTTGTGAACCCCCTCCCCTTCCCCTCTCCATCCTGCCCTCATTGTAGTCTACCTACTGGCGCCTCGGCCCAGAGTGCCTCTGTTACTGCAGATTTGTTAAGAAGGTGGTCATTACATTTCCTATAGGAGAATACGGTCCATATGTAGAGGGACTCACCACAGCAGATGGGTAAACTAGATGGGAAGCAGGTTAATTAAGGACTGATGACACCAAGATGACATGTGTTGCCCTTTCCTCTGGGATGTACAAATTTAAACGGAACTATATCATGGGGGTTAAATCCAATATGTTGAATTCACTGGAAAACATTTGGTTCACATCAATTTCTTTAAAAATATATCCCATTTCAATACTGTTTTAAATTCATTTCCCAGACCTTTCAATTCAGTGTCACTGCCGGTCGTCCCTGTCAGCTTCCTTGTACAAACTCGAGTGGACGAAGGGTGTTGTCTTAGTTACAGTATATCTGCTGCTGAAGTCAGTTTTGCATCTAGGTTTGATTTGAACAAAAGAAGTCAGGAAGTGACCTGAGTGAGACAGAGCAGCCTTGTCTCCTGTAGCAGGTACTACATCCGCTCAGTGAATGCAAAGTTATTTGCATAGGGAAATACAAGTAATGTCTTTTGGAGTAGAAGAGTTCGACATGTCGTTGGAGGATTCAGTCTCTGAACAGATGATGTGATTAAGTTTAATGTATTAAATATATGACATTTTTACAGCTGTATTACATACTAGGACTTCTGCTATTAGGGCTGCACGGTGGTGCAGTGGTTAGTGCTGTCGCCTCATAGTCATAGGTTCAAATCCGGCTTGAGTGCAAAACCATGCTAACGAAAAGTCTTTTTTTTCTGTTAAGGAATCACATTGCTGTGGTAATGTGAGCTGACGAATGCAAAATATATTGTTATTATTATTGGTATTGTTAATATTAATCACACATTTTTATCTGTTCAAAACCTACCTTAAAGGAACATTTGTCAAGTATTTAATACTGTTATCAACATGGGAGTGGGCAAATATGCTACTTTATGCAAATGTATGTATATTTATTAATGGAAATCAATTATCACAAAACAATGACAAATATTGTCCATAAACCCTCACAGGTACTGCATTTACCATAAAACAATATAGTCAAATCATAACATGGTCAGAGGTCAAAAGACCCCTTTGAAAATGGCTAAGACAGTTTTCCTTCACCTAGCTTTAAAGCTGAGCCTGTTGGAACCTAAAAATCACATGTTGTGTTAATGAAACAAACATTAAAAACATGAGTGGCATTAAAACGAATTTGCGTTTGGCAGCCCTAATATTCATGATACTGTATATTGTAGTGGACTCTCCATTCATCTCTTCTCATCTGCTTATTCGTGATCGGGTAGAGCCACAAGCAGTTATAAGCCTTTTCTGTATTGTTTTCCCTTCACGCTGACACAGTGACAGCTGGGAACGGTCCCTTAAAAGCGTCAGTGTGTAACCATGGTAACACAGTTTGTTCAGAGTAACGTCTTCTCAACGGTTGCTTTTTAGTGTTTGCTGTGCTGATTCAAAGAAACACCTTTTTGATGTCAAAGATAGTTGTTTGTCACTACTTTCCTGTAACGTCTACATTATTAGTATTTAGTAATGTTCGTAAGAGAAAGAACAGAAAGGACATTAAAGAAGATGAAAACATGTATATTTCAGGACCGTCGCCTTATAATTACCCCCTCTCTCTCGGCTCCATACTTGTTATTTTTTACCTGCAATGTCCCTAATATGGCCTGGCATCAAATCCTGTATTGCTACAGCTACTACAAACCATACAGCTCATATGCTCGGTCGCTACATCTCTGCTGGTGGACACACAATCTTTCCCACTCTCACTGAGGCTGACTGATTTGCCTTGGATGCAAATATCAACTGAAGATGTGCTGCAGAGATGATAAAGCTCAAACAGCATAAAAAAGGCTATAAGCAGAAAAGGAGACAGAGAGAGAGAGACAGAGAGAGATTTGACTTTCACTATCTGGGATTATCTGGTGTATTCTACTGAATGCATGGTATTTTTTTCATGGTCATTTTTCAACCATTATTAATTAAATTAGCATCCTAAACATGAGATACTCATGGTATCTGTACACCTAATTGACATTAAAATAGCAACTCATCATCTTCACATCATATTTAGACCTCTAACTGCTGTAATGATACAATTAGGCTAGTACTTGTGTATTTATTAAAGTGGTTGACTAGTTTATCTATTTTCCAACATCACTGATGCTACGCAATCCATTATTCTACTTCCTTGAGATCAGCCAAACATTGCTGCTTATCTGTGATCAAGAAATAGATGTTATTTGACTTAATGATGAACCAAAAACAGTCATGAACTGGGCTTTCAGCTAGCTAGCTAACTAACGGGGTGACACCATGAATGCCATCAAGGAAAAGACCATGTAAGAGTGTATGTTATGCACATCAGTTTGATTTGAGTCTTGCCCCTCTGTGGAGATAAGCCTTTTACCCTGCCTGTGAGTGTTGTCTTTCAGAACAGGATTAAGGTACAGTATAAGCCATATTTACTGATGTCACTTTGTGTGAACTGGTTTGTTTTGAGGAGGCCGTGGTCTTTAGGGGTTCCCAACAGTGGCTGGATTAATTGGATAATTAATGGAGTAATTTGTTTTATGTCAATAAATACTGTAATTCCAACCGTGTAGCATCTTTTAAAGGAGAAGTGTGCACCATTTAGGTGATCT
Source organism: Pterois miles (assembly GCA_947000775.1). Classification (NCBI taxonomy): domain Eukaryota; kingdom Metazoa; phylum Chordata; class Actinopteri; order Perciformes; family Scorpaenidae; genus Pterois; species Pterois miles. The sequence continues at coordinate 5,420,565 of CAMQGK010000571.1, read as the reverse complement.
GTGCGCAGAAATTGATCAGTAGGGCTGTCAAAGGGGTCCCATGACCTCTGACCTCCAGATATGTGACTGTAAATGGGTTCTATGGGTACCCACGAGTCTCCCCTTTACAGACATACCCACTTTATGATAATCACATGCAGTTTGGGGCAAGTCATAGTCAAATCAGCACACTGAGAGTTGTTTTTGCCTGTTGGGCTACAGTTTGGCATGTTATGATTTGAACATATTTTTTATGCTAAATGCCGTACCTGTTAGGGTTTCTGGACAATATTTGTCATTGTTTTATGTTGGTAATTGATTTTCAATATTACATATATACGTATAACTGCATAAGCTAATAAGCATGCATATTGGCCCACTCCTACAGTAACCCAGAATGGACAAACCAAACACTGGCTCTCGATAGGACCATACATATTTTAGTGTTTTTGCATCGGCCACCGTAGTTTTCCTACATACTTGGCATAAGGGAGAAGTTTCATTTGGTTGCAATCTCCAACCTCAGCGCTAGATGTCGCCAAATCCTACACACTGCATCTTTCAATCCTTAATCTCTCATTGTTACACGCTTCTCTCCAGGTGTGATAAATGAACAAGATATAGCATGTAATGCTTCCAGCCTTTGTGGACATGCTCAGTGTACTGGACACACAGAGATGAAAGTGATATCTTCTTACGCAGGGCAAGACAACAAACAGGGGTATTTCCCTAAAAGTTGGACTGTTCCTTTAAAGTGCGGGGCCCATCTCAGGACTGAAAGTAAGCTATGATGCCTAGCGATACAGGAAACATTTACAAGTACTGTGGGTGTTGCACACCTTCTGTATGAATAATACATAGATGATATTACTATTATGTGAATGGATATGCACATTGAATAAAGTAATGTTCTGTGATGATAATAAGTTTGAACCTGTTGGGAAAAGTTACACACACACATGTGCACACACACGTTCCTTTGAAGTGTGTGTGTGTGTGTGTTGGCGTGGTCTCTGTTTGCCCCCCCCCCCCACATGAATAGAGTCGAGCCTTGTGCAGTCGACAGCTGTCTCCTTTGAACGCCCAAAGACAAAAGGCCTTAAATCCAGCGACCTCCTTCTTTCATGTGTTCATTTGATACCGCTCTTCCTCACCTTACTGTCACTCCATTCAGCTCTGTGGCCCGAGGCTCCAGCTTGTTACCACGATCAACCTCTTCATGGAGGTTCATGGACTCATCAGCTGCCTCTGAATGTTTCTGAGAGAGGAGAAAAAGCTTTCATTCACAACAAAGTGCAGCTGCGTTAGAAATAAGCAGTGAATGTATCTTAGCCATTGATGTTAGAGCTTGTGGGTTTGCCGCTCTTTAGATGAAAAACTGTACTAACTACGACAAAAACTTTAACGTAAGTCATATCCACTTTAAATAAAGTAGACCGATGAGAGAGATTATGTGTCTGGTACAGGTTCTCCTGTGATTTATAGTAAATATTTTTTGGGCATATATCCGTCTTTGAAAATTAATTATAAAAATGGTGATGTGATTCTTTCATCATCCCCCCATTTGGGGGGCCGAGAAACCGAACAAACCAGAAAACCCCCTCTTTTAGGGACACTACCATCCCCCTCCCCTATTCTTATATATATAAAAAATGTATATGAAAGTATATGTTTTATCTGCTGTTTTCTTCTTTTCATTTTCAATATGTCGGAGTGAGTGGTTACGTGTGAGCTTATGACCGACTTTATAGTGCCGACGGGTGGTAGAGAAGGAAACTCTGGCACATGCAACCATTTTGGTGGTTTGAAGTATCGCAGTGTTGTTAGATTACGTATTGCAACACTAAAGCTGTGGTGCTGCTTTATAGAGGGATCCTGTCTCAAAATGTAGTTTTAGAGCAGTTAAATTTTGAGCTCATATGTACATTTTTTCTAAATAAAGTTGTTTTTTAAATATTTAAATTGACAGTAGGGCTGCCACTCGATTAAAATATTATATAGATATGAAATAAATAAATCACAATTAATCAAAGGAATCAAACATTTTTTATCTGTTCAAAATGTAACTTAAAGGGAGAATTTTTTTTTAGAATATTTTGTGGCTTTTGCCTTTATTTAATTTATTTGTTATTGTAAATCAATTAACACCAGAAAACAACGGCCCCCCGCACCCCCCCCCTTCCCCCCCCCCCCCCCTCCCCAAGATATTAGCATTATTTAGCCTCCTTAGCGACAAGCTAGTATGACATGGTTGGTACCAATAGCTTTCTTATTTTCATATGATATCATTATCTTCACTCTAGAGTTACAATTGAGCCGGTCCAACGTTTAGAAGATTGATTATGTTAATTTTTTTTAAAGAATTTGCGGCGTTAAAACATGTTATTATTGCATTAACTTTGACAGTCCTAATCGGCACAGAAAATTAAGGGTCAGACATTAATATTCCAGCATAGGAATAGAGCCTCAGGTTCATTGGGGCTCAAGAGGGGCCCAACAGCAAATGTTTGCCTCCTTACAAATTAATCCGACCATGGGAATGACATGTAACATGTACAGGGAAGACAAAAGAGAGAAATATCTGGTATAGTCAAATATCTGAAATATGATGGGCCAAATGAAAGGAGAGCCACACAAATCCCAAAATGCCCCATGAAATCTGGAATAATCCCACAACATTATTCATTGCTCATATTCAGCATTATCATTAGTTATTCCCAGACAGGTATTGGCTGTTTGTTGTGTGTGCAGTAGTGCGGCAGCTGCTGTGAAACAGAAGAGATGGATGCAGTCTTTCTCATTTTTTATTCTACATCACCAGCTCTGCGTGTAGCATATTCATGCAGATGCGTTTGCATTGCAGTCAGTGCAGACTACGTGGTGCATGCATGACATGCCAGAAGCAAGAAAGGTGTTTTTATTGCATCCAACATTACTTACAAAATAACTTGTCATTCACAGCAACACTGAAAAGTCAGCCGTTTACTCAACTTCCAACCAATAAAGAGACATATACTGAAGTATAAAATGATTTTCAAGTCACCTTGTAATCAGAGCAGAAATGTTTTTTTCTTTCTGTATGTGAGTATTAGTTTAAGCGTGAGCTCTTTAGACACATCTACTGATGAGGAGAAGCAATGGGCAGCAAATGCTGTAAAGAAATTTTTTTATTTTGGCTCGGGCTACACTTAAACAAATCTTATCCTCACTATGCCTCCCATACACCTTATGCCCTCTGAGGAAAAGAAGCCATAGATGAAAGCTAAAAATAGTTTATTCCAAAGGAGAGTGGGGAGTCTTGGTGGTGTGTGATAACCCAGGCGGTCGGCCCTCAGTGTGTCCGGCTGCCTCCCATTCACTGACAGTAATTAGAAAATCCTCAGGGCAGGATCTTCCTGACTGTGTGTGTGTGTGTGTGTGTGTGTGTGTGTGTGTGTGTGTGTGTGTGTGTGTGTGTGTGTGTGTGTGTGTGTGTGTGTCTGTGTCGGGGGTGTGTGTGTGTGTGTGTGTGTGTGTGTGTGTGTGTGTGTGTGTGTGTGTGCGCGCGCGCGTGTGCGCGCATGTGTGCACGTGCATGCGTATGTGCACGTATGCATGTGTGTGTGTGTGGCGTGCATGCCAGTGCAGTGTGCTGTTAAAGTGTGTGTTTAGCCTGTGCATAAGGAGGCTGAGGCCCAACACTGTACCAGGCAAAGGTTTCCACCGGCCTGCTCTTGCATAACTCAGTGAGTGATAACAACGGTGAATTCCTCTCAACACACAGCTGCCAACATGTTTTTCCTTTGCTTTTTTCCTGTTCACGTTTCTGTCTCACAGCCTTGGATGAGCTGGAGAGTACAAGTTGAAGATTTCCCGTGCAACCTGCTTTGTCTTGAAGAGATGGAGAGATAGGGAGATCCTCCAGGGCAGAGGTCACGTTCATCAAGAGGTAGGTCAGCTGGGGTTAAAGCTGAAGGTACTCTCACCTGATCCAACCTGATGGGAAACAGACTGCAAATATAGCAGGGGTGTTTGACTCATGAGAGATGCACAGGCGGGGGCTTTGTTAGCAAGAGCTGCTTATATTTCATCCCTAAGAAGCTGGTATGAAGTGTAGCTGGAGGTATACTGAGTCAATAGAGGTAGATCATGTGAGTGCATTTGCTAAGTTTAAGGTGTTTTTATGTAGCATTGGGTGTGTTTTGGGCTCTTGACTGCAGCCTACGAGGATGTTGACTCTTCAACACCAGCATCTTCCTGAACGATCAGATTAGACTCTATAAATGCACTCCTATGTACAGTACACTGGTTATAAAACGCCAGCATCACAGCAGTATACACACAAAATGTCATCTTTACCTGCACCTTCAACACTTCCTTTACCCATCACTGTTCAGTGAGCAGCTGGTCTCCATGGCTCCTGCTCTCCCATAGGCTCTTTTTGATTGGCTGGTGGGACTAGATGAACCTACTAGCCTTAGTGTCTGGAGACTGCAGTGTTGACAGAGCGGCACCCAAATCCAAAGGGTGTGTTTGGAGGGTTGTAAAACTGTGGCAGACCTTTGAGAAAGCCGGCATGCTGAATGTGTTAATGGGTAGCTCCATTACAGTGACACAGGTAATGTTTAGGCCTGTGGACTTTGATACTTATTTCATACAATACAATGAAATCTACCAATCATTGACTTGCATACTGACCCCAATGAATTCAGAGCAGATTCAGGGTCATTTTGAGTTAATGCTGATGTTACAATTTTTCAGAGTGGGATGTCTGTATTTAGCAGTGTTCAAACTTTACCTCCACTTACCCCTTCTTTTAAGTCAAATATTTTATCTGTAGTTCATGATTGTACTGAACTGTCACCATTCAGTGCAGGTGTATTTCTGCAAAATTCCTGTCACTCATTGAGCTCAGGCCCGGTGTTCATCAAATTCAGCCCGGTCGCATGAAAAGGTGTATGAATGACACAATAAGCACAAGGCAAAAGTGTGCAATAAGTTCTTATTGCACACTTTTGCCTTGTGCTTATTGTGCCTTTCTTGCTTTAGGGGTGCCATCTGTACGCCATGCGGTCTGTAGTGACTGCAGTGACTGCAGTGTAGATGCATCTGTGTGAATATTTGAGTTGTGACATACAATAGAAAGTAGAGCTGTTTCGATACCATTTTTTCCTACCCGATGCCAAAACAATTACCATTATTGTTATTGATAGTAATAATAATAATATTAATAATAAACAGCTCTTTACTACTGATCATGTCTGGATGTGATATGATCACTGTCTTTGTTGTATGGCCTGACTCAGGTTAAACCCTTTGTAAATCATGAACAGATTTTCCACTGTAAAATGTTACCATATGGTTGATACTTTCCTCACTCACTACTGTCACTCTTACTCTCTCCACTAACACAGCACATTTGTTGTTTGCTAATGTCACTTGACAAACTACCTGCAGTCAGTTCTTCTTCGCTGCTCTAAAACAGTAGTGACTGTGACTGTGGTAAACACAGGACTTTCAAAGTTACCTGAGTGACTTTTGTCACATTTTAGTGACGTTTTTGATGCGTTCTCTGTACTTACGTTGCATTGTTTCTGTACGTATCATACTGAAGCTTAACCATGAGGTTTTTCCTAAACCTAAGTGAGTGGTTTTGTTGCCCCCAGCTGGTAATGCACCTTCATAAACTAGTGTAATGTTCACGCCTCGAGTGACACTGACGTAATGTTCTCTGGTGGACAGGCGGGTCTATTACACGCTTTCACGTGATACTGGGTTGTCAGATTTATGGTGACACAAATTGAACAGTAGAGTCTAGCCAGTGCACTGGGAAATGTGTTTCCTCTAAAACATCTACTAAAAACCCCTTTTTTGTTATTTACAGCTGGGGAAGCTGAGCATTGTCCACACGAGGAACTAAAACTACAGATGGGTCCGACGTTATTAACTTTATCTGCAGATAAGATATGCAGCACTTTCACTTTAAGCGCACATAAGCCAGGCAACAAGCAGCCAGTAACACTCTCCCTTTCAAAATTACTTGTCAAGAAATCAGTGCTTCTTGTTACAGATTGAGATGAGGTTCTGGTTGGACATAATAACCTTTAAAAATGAACATAATCAGTAACAATAACTACTTTTCCTGTGTTGTAATATCTCTGTTCTGATATTATCCTCCCTTGAATAATTTTATCCTTTGTGTGGGTCGGTTGGAGATCTTGACATCTCCCTGCCAACCTCGCTGCTTAGGTCAGACGTATATTTTGGCAGTGGCCATCAGCATTACCAAGAACAGTACATTTCTCTGAGCTATAAATCTAATTTAATTGCAGCCTTTTTTTTTTTACAATGCTCAGCAGTAATTTACTGCCAGCAGACAGTGATGAGAAACAATACTTGCATGAGGGTTTTATATGCTGAGGTCCTGCAGAAACATAAAACACTAATAACAGCAGAAACTGGATTGTTAAAAGTGAGATGTATGTACGGTATACGTACAGGCAAATACAACCTGTTTATTCTTCCTCAAGTAGCATAACATGAAGGAAATAATTATTGCAGCAGCAAACAAACAAACTGGATTCAGCAGTTTCCAGGCTTTAGAAAATAACGGGAGACCAATTACAGGTCATTTCAGAGAGAGAACATTCCTAATGGCTGTTATACAAATACAGATCTGCGTGCACATCCCTTCAAATGATAAAGCCTGATTCAATGGCAGATCATCCTGCAGAAAAAGTTTCTTATGCAGCTTTGGCAACAACCGCCTACACTGCAAAGCATCCTCAAAAAAGAAGACAGACTTATCAAATAGAGTCTGACAATATCAGCAAAGTGTTTCAGAGATGAAGAGAACATGTTGCTGATTTGCCGTCATGTCGCCATGTTGAGAGCTGTATGGAGGAAATAGAAATGCTCCCAATTTCGCACATGGTTGGTTGTTTTCAGTTAAGCAAATGAAGCAGGAAGCTGGGGAGAGTTCTGGGAAATGTGGTCATGTGGTAATTACACTAAGGTGTTGCTGTTTATTTGACAATGGTATTGATTTTTAAAAAGCTTCACTTCCATGTTTTAAACAGATTAAATTTGAGTGACCCCCGGTTTTCTTTAGCCACTTCTTTGATATGGTTTTTGTCCTGGCCCTCACCCTGGCACACATACAGGAGGTGGAGAGTGGAGGAGGGTTGTGTTTCTGCCTTGGTAACTGGTCCCAGTGGGGCTTCTTCCTCACTGTACCTTCACCTGAACCCTGCCTCCCCAGAGAGCATCCACATCACAAACATGTCTTGCATCATTAGCGGGACCTGCTGTTACCCTGCAGCCAGACCCCCATGATACACTCTGTGGGAGAGATCAGCCGTTACCCTTCACACCGTGAGGACGTAGCTTTACAACTATTAGAATGAAGACAAACCTTTACTCATGTCCATTATCTAACTCAGTGTAATGAGCACTTCTGTAATGCTGAGGGTTACACTGATATTTATTTCCTGTGATGAGAGGATTTTTTAATACAGATGAGAATACAAGTCTGCCAGAATCATAAGACATTTCAGATCATCTTAAAATAAAATGTGTCTGCATCTTCAATCAGTTCTATGACACTTTATAAATCAATCCAGTCCATAGTTGTTGCTATTTCATGTCCTATTATGGAGTTTGCTTTTAAGATGTGTCATGGCCACCTGGTTCAAGTTTCATAACTTAAAATATACTGTAAGTGATGTATTAAGCCATTAATGGTGTGTATGCTGTATATAAAGATGACAAATTCTCATATATCCAAAACATCTGACGATAGGAGTGAAGTTTAAACCCCACTCCAGTGTATTTTGACATTTCTATGATATTTCATATTCATTTGAGTCATTTCCTGACTAAGTATGCCAATATTTTTTTTGACAAATAACTTCATTTTGTGTTTGTCTGTCAGTTTGTCTTTCACTTTTCAGTCTTTCTAGATAGCTAGCTCGTTAGCTGTAGATAGCTAGCCCAACTTGTTGCATTAGCTAACTGAGAGGTTTTCATTTTAATTTTATTTTTCTCCACCTTACTTTAGTGTGTCTATTTTCTCAGTGGCATTTGTGGGCAGTGAACGGGTGCAGTCAACGCAATAGATTACATAAAATCCCACCGGCAGAATTAACACAACACACTGAGTGGCTCTCTCTCTTGCTGTCTCTTCTTCACCATACGGAAATGGAAAGCAGCTGATACCGGAGGTTTGCAGGCCTCTGACAGATCAGAACGACTGGAGTGCACAACTTTCAACCCAACAGACACCCAAAAGTCACGTCAGAGATATAAATCAATCACAGTGCAGCCCGGTGCAGTGGAGCTGAGGCGAGGTTTAACCAAAAAACAGGAAGTAAAACTGGCTGGAGGGGGAGTTTAACCAAAAAGTCCAGTTTTATCTGAGTAGGTTTAGAGGCTAATGAAAAAATAATTCAGCAGTTCACAAGAGAAAAAACAAAGTCTGAAAAAATATAGTTGTACTGTATTATTTTCAATAAATAGTTTCATATTGTCCTTTTCCACAGCAGGAACTTATCCAGGAACTCACAAATGTTTTTAGGGAACTCAGGGAATTCACCTGCGTTTTAAATGGAGGAACAGGGTCTTTTTAGTCATTTAGTTCCTCTGTTGTGGTTCCTGGTCCCCCCAAAGAAAACAGGTAGCACATTCTGATATGTGAGCTGCACTGAGAGTCACTGATTGGTCAAACATAAAGCTTGAAGCTTCTACAACAGCAGCAGCATTCATTCAGACAGTTTGTGCTGTCAGCCAGTAGTATCAATATTGGGACTAGGGGAGGAGATTTCTTGTAATGTTTATTGACATTCAAAAATCATGTAGTCGACTTCCTGTCAGTTGTCATCAGTCAAATACAAGAACAATGATGACTCTGTCTGTGTGTCTCTGTCGAGTTGTCACGGTTGTTCGGATGTGGTGTAAATACACACAGAACCGAACAACAAGGACTTTTAGTTCCGGGGACTCCTTAGTTCCTGGTGCCATTTGGTTGGAAGGGGCTAATTGTCCAGGCTGTTCTTATACACCGTTCATAGCTATATCTCAGAAAAGAAATGCACTGTAATTCGTATAGATCCAACAAAATCAATTAAGTAATCCACGTAATCATGAACCAGGAAGTATAACAAGTGAAAAACGCAGTGAAGAGAGGAGGTTGGGGTGGATGGGTGGGTCAAGAAATATCAGACTTTTACTCAGGGGACCACTGTTGATATCCCATCTGAAACCAGAAGTAAACCTTGAACTATTTAGTAACTCTACTTTTGTAGTTATTTTAACCTAAACCACAGTCTTTACAGAGGATGATGTTTCCCTCTCATGTAATGACCACTCATCTTCTATTTGTGCCGTTCAACGTGTTTCATGCCTGGTTTAATTCAACAGACACATAAACTAAAGCATATAGCTCTTTCTCTGAAAATCATTGTCATTTCCAGTGTGCTAATGCTTTAGTAAACACATTGCACAGCGAGCTAATTACATGAGGCCAAATAGAAAGTCTTTTGGAAGAAACAGGCAGGTGTGTTTGGAGATGGTGAGCTATCATAGCACCTCATAATGCCCTCAAACTGAACACACACAGTCCCTTTAAAGCTCTGACAATGCCACGTTTGGCCGCGAGGCAGGAGAGGCTGACATGCTATTTAAAGTAGGGCACAATGAATGACGACCTTGAGGTCAGCATTTACGCTCATTTCCTAAACAAACTGCAACGTCTCGACTGTGAATGACTGAAACTTGACCCGGTCAGCAGCTCTGCAGCTGTGTTTGACAGGCAAGAGTCCAACTTTGAGTGTGTGTGTGTGTGTGTGTGTGTGTGTGTGTGTGTGTGTGTGTGTGTGTGTGTGCGTGTGCGTGTGTGTGCGTGTGCGTGTGTGTGCGTGCGTGCATGCGTGTGTGTGAGTGTGCATGTAGGTGTAAGACAGACAGGAAGCCATTCACAGACATTGATCATTGGGGCATTATGGTTATATGGCACCTCTGCTCTTTTTGTTCTGTATATTTTAATGTTTTGTCTGTAAATAGAGGAGGCAGAAGATGTATTTCAACAAAATCTGTTTCCTTTGTTGCATAGTCTCTTTCATATTCTTCATATTCAATGTGCAAACCTTTCCTCCTCTACGCATAAAATCTTACCAAGTATATTTGTCTAATTACAGAATATCTCATAACACTTGATATAAGACACAATCACCTAACAAGTACCATTTCAGTGAGATATAGGGACTTGATTGTAGACAATCCATCTTGAATATCTTGTTAAGTGAATAAAATACTACTTTTGAGCATTACATGCTTATTACTGTGAACAGCACTTCCTAACACTAGTGAAATACAGCTAAAAATGACTTTTCCCAGCTAATATCATGATATCTTTTTATTGTGAAAGGCCTAAATATTACATCTTATACACTTTAACACCTTGTATTCATTGTTGTTTTTACTTTTACTTATTTCTGAAGTGGCCTCAAAACCACAACAATGTACAGATTGGTAAGATTAGAAGCTCAGTCAAGCACTATATGCTAATACTTTAACGCAACTTTTAAGTTGTAGCAGGCTCAGACTTAAAGTTAGAAGCTACTGACATCATACGCCCAAAAAAACCCAAAGAATCCATTGGTACCAACCATGTCATACTAGCTTGCTTCAAAGGAGAATAAATGATGCTCCAAACTTGTGCTAAATTTTGATGAGGAAAAATTGTCATGGTCAAAGGGTTAGTCAAAGGGGTCCCTTGACCTCTGATCTCAAGATATGTGAATGTAAATGGGTTCTCTGGGTACCCACGAGTCTCCCCTTTACAGACATGAACACTTTATGATAATCACATGCAGTTTGGGGTAAGTCATAGTCAAGTCAACACACTGACAGCTGTTGTTGCCTGCTGGGCTGCAGTTTGGCATATTACAATTTGAGCATATTTTGTTATGCTAAATGCAGTACCTGTGAGGGTTTCTGGACAATATTTGTCATTGTTTTTTGTTGTAAATTGGATTTCCAATTATAGATATGTACATACATTTGCATAAACCAGCGTATTGGGCCATTGCCATGTTGATAAGAGTATGAAATACTTGACAAATCTCACTTTAAGGTACATTTTAAACAGATAAAAAATAATTAATCATGATTAAATATTTTAATTGACTGACAGCCTTATAAAACATGCATTTTGCTCATGCTAAATAGATGCACATGATTGTATTTCACACAGTATGAGCTGTATACTATGTATTTTACACATATGTTGGGTTCTGATCATCTATGATTTCTGTATATTACTCCATTTATCTCTTTGCTTGTCACTGACTGATCACAGCAGCAGTTTGTTTCTAGACCGGCAGATGAGCCAAACAGGTGTGTTGTGGAATAAGATGCAGTAATAATTGGTATACCTCACTCTTCTTCCCTATGGCAACTGCCCCATTGGAGATTATGGGATATGACCGCGCCATCCACACGCAGCATCCCGCCCTAAATCCTTCGGGGCCAATTACCCGCTGCTGGTGGCACGCCGCAAGTCAGAGCACGGCTGTGGCTGCCAGACAGCTTGTGTGCACGCTGCTCCCCTGGTGATTCTCTGGCTTTGTGAAGAGAAATGAGACTTGTTTCTCCTCACAACCAGGAAAAGATTTCAGTTCAATATACAATTTTATGTAGAGAAAGTCAAACACCTAACATAATGAGGTATTCTTTCTTTTCATCCTTTATCTACTGTGAGGTGGCGTGGAGGCTTTGCTGCCGAGCCAGACAGGGAGCTAATTGGCGAGAGACTTGGTAGAAATCAGTGGTTGAGTGCTGATCAGTGTAATGAGGGGCCTTTAAACATCACACCTGGGCTAAGTCCTCCAATTTCCTCTAAGAGAATGTAAATCTCTGTAATTATCCTATAGTCACCTGAGCAGCAGGGCAGACCAAGGAGACAGGTGGATAAAACACTGAGTGGACAGATGCTGCATATTGTGAGATGAGGCCTCTAATTTGGGAAAACCTCTGAGAAGCAGCAGCTTTACATTGTGTCTTTGGCCATTCAGAGACTCTGGAAATATTGTTATTCATTATTCAACTCTGATGAATATGTTATAACGCAGGATATTGTTCAAGATCAGTTTCATGGGTTGATTTGCAGTACAAGGTGTCTATTTACTGTGAGACATGCAAAGTATCAGCACACAACCTCATCAAAGTGGTGCCAGTTATCCATTGTATTCATTATAGTATATGTACTTGTTTGCAGTTTTTTCCAATTGCTAATAAACGTTTACCTGTACTTGTGATAAACTCTTAACACACCTAATCACATAATTAGCCAAATAGTTCATTTTCTGTTCACTTTGTCCATGAAATACCAACTCAGCATTTCAAAATGCAAAAAAACTTCCTCTACATACACTAACTCTATCAAAACACAGCAAACCTGACTCAGTACCAAATATTTTATCCAAAACACTAGTTTTCTATCCAACATGTAGTCAATAATAGCACGACGACTTTCAAAATACTAATGGTTGATGTCATTACAAAACCTGCATTACTTTTCATGTCTGAAAAGAGAAAATAGAAAATAGACTATGAAATCCATTGTTCTCCGAGCAGTCAGGGGTTTGGTGCCTTGCTGAAGGGCACCTCGGCAGTGCCCAAGAGGCAAACTGGCACCTCTCCAACTACCAGTTCACACATGGGCATAGACAGATGGATAGATGGATAGATGTACAGTACTTTATTGATCCTAAGTTGGGGAATTATTGTAAATTATTATTGTTATCGTATTAATATGTATGGAATGTTACAATAGTGCAATATGGAAGTGCATATAAGCAGGTTGAATTTGAGATCAAATGCAGTATCTTGGGGCGGTTGTGGCTCGGAGGGTAGAGCAGGTCGTTCACTAATAGGAAGGTCAGTGGTTCAATCCCCGGCTGCTCCACATGTCGATGTGTCCTTGATAAGATAAGAGATAAGATAAGATAAGATGAACCATTATTAAGGGAGGGCAATTAGAACGCAAGACACTTAACCCCAAATTGCTCCTGAAGGCATAGTGCATGTGAATGAGATGAATGAATATTTAGATTAGATCCTGATGGGCAAAGTTGGCACCTTAGCAGCCTCTGCCATCAGTGTATGAATGTGTGAATGTGTGAATGCTGTAGTAGTCTAAAGCGCTTTGAGTGGTCAGAAGACCAGAAAAGACTTATATAAATGCAGTTCCATTTACCATTCATATCTTTGTCTAAATACTGTATCATAAATCAAGGGCTGAATGCTTTACATTACAACCAACCTGTTTCCCAAACTATACCAGTGTTTTACATATCTGAATATGTTTTTTCTTTCCCTGTTGCACCTGGTCTCAGTTTATTTTAGTGTTGTGTGAAAATCAACTTACAGAGACTTGCAACTCACTACAGAGCATTCATAGACTTACTTACAGGTGAAAACTCTATACTGTCCAGTAATGACTTGTACTCATTTAAATGACAATGTTTTGGTACTTCATCATATCCCTTCATCAGGGATGTTTAATTTGGTTACTTCTCTGTAATATCTTTGGAAGCACAGACTGATTTGAAAGCTCTGAAGTTAGTCAAGTTAAATGATGCATTTTTAGTTGTCAGATATGTTTTATGATCAAACATGTTGTGTGTTAAGAAGACATCGTGCCCTCCAAGGTCACCTTGTGATTCTCAGTTGGCTAAGCACCATAAAAGCTACATTAAAACTTCAGTTAGAGGCTCGAGGGGAGATACGTATCCAGCGTTACTAGTCACCTTGGACACTGAATACAGATTAGAGAAGGGCTACATGGTAATGTTCTGCAACAGCACATAGGGACAGATGAAACAAACCTGAGTCATTGTTTACCTTTTCTCAGTTAACAAGGTGTGGCATTTGTCCAGACTGTGATCTACACAACTGCTGTCAGGTTACTGTAAAGTCAAATATAAACCCTGTTGTCCAGATGCTTAAACGTGAGCAAGGTTTTACTGGTGTCACGTTTGTCCCAATCTCATCTTTTAAGATCTTGTTAAGTATGTCTTGATAAGAAAGGGAAAAAAGAGTTTAAAGAAAAACACATCTGTGTCTATTTCATACGGAGCACATGAGGTGTAATGTAGAAAAAAAAATCTTATTTCTTCGAACAATTTAATAATTTGTGTTTTCGAGTTAAAGGAATACTGTGTAGCATTCAGGGGGATCTATTGGAAGAAATGAAATATAACATTAATAACTATGCTTTCTTTAGTGTATCATGACCTGAAAAATAAAAATCGTGTTTTGTTACCTTAGAGTGAGCTGTTTATATCTACATAGGGAACAGGTCCTCTTCATGGAGCCAGCCGCCATGTTTCTACAGTAGCCCAGAGTGGACAAACCAAACACTGGCTCTAGAGAGAGACTTTCATGTTTTCACATCAGCCAAGCAAGTAGAAGGCAGATTGCAACCAAATTTCAGTTGCAACCTCAACGTTAGATGCCACCAAATCCTACACACTGCACCTTTAATAAGGGTAGTTGTTATAAAGGGGCAATTTGGATAGCTGGAAGTTTAAAGCTGACGTTGGCAAGTTGGAGCAAATATGATTAAAAAAAGTTATTTTAATAAAATGGTGACTATATCCTGACAATAGTGCATGAGACAGGCAATCTGAAAAAACTTATGTTCCTCTGTGTCCTCCGGTGCTCCAAATGTCACAGACCGGAGGAAAACAACCAATCAGAGTCAAGCTGTCAATCACGGTCAATGGTCAAACTAGGCAGCGCTGATCAAATATGAATCAATATTCTGTTACTGTAATGTCTATTTCATGCCTCACATGCTTTCAGAAACATCTTGTAGTTATTGTTTAACTGTAAAATGAGAACATTTGTGACCCAGCAGCCATGTTGAGATCAGTTGAGGAAATACTAAGCACCGCCCACCAGCCAGAGCACAGCCAACAGGAATGCTCACTATGAAATGACCTGTGATTGGCTAAAATCTCCCGTCACAGACTCGATTTGTTAAAGCCTGAAAACAGAGCCAGAAGGAGGAGCAGAAGTCTATTTTTTTTCTCAGAACACCTGAATTACAATATGCTGAAAGGATATTACAGGATTATTGTTGGCACCACTGTCACAAAGACAGCTGGATCGCTTTCCATTTTCCTCAGAGCCTAGCAACTACCAACAACATAGGACACACAGCATTTTGTTTTCCACAGATACTTCAGTTGTTCCACCGCACGCCATTTCCGCTACTGGGGATGGTAACTGCAACAAACTTACATTGATGCTCTTTGGTAACTGGGGATGGCTACTGATAGCTACCAGGGGAAATAAAAACTCTGTCTGCTTCAAGTTTCAGCTGAGCAATGGTTAATGCACTTCTTTTGTGCCATAACTGGAGCCTTAATTTTCCAGAGAGATTGTACCCAGTGGCAGATACAGCTGCATAGTGAAAGCGAGGCTTATAGGGAGTCAGTTTAAACGCTAATGGTGTCATTATTCTATAGCCATTACATTGTGCAATCAACGTTTGTATTCATTTATTTAAAAAGATCCCCATAAGCTGATTCCTTCCTTCCAAAATCCAGTACATCATAGTCATCATATACATGAAGTTTTATACAACATCACATGTGTGTTATGCGATGTTCACCTCTGATTGTGTTACATTAAGAAAATGGGTGTTACAATTTTCTCAACATTCATTTCTTGTAAATTCACTCACATAATCTTTAGTTAATTAGTTTGAGGATTAGTCCATGAACTAGCCAGGGCCATAAGGAACAAGGACAAAACATTTACTGCATAAGGATAATTTAAAGCAAAAAACTTCTCTATTGCTATTTTAAAGAAGACGACAAAGACGTCATTCATGAATAAGAGTTTTGTATGAACAGGATGACATTCACAGCAGGGCACAGTAAATGATATACTGTATATATTGTCAAACAATGTACGGTAAAATGTCTATTGTTTATGTTTTCCTGTATTGTTTCTATTGTGATAGGCCTATATTTATTTCTTTTTTTTTCTCTAATTTCACCTGAAATTATTATGTTTTTTTGTTTAAGTTCTTGAAATGACAAAGTACTCAGTACTTTTCATTTGTCAAGTATTTAATTCATACAGGACTATATAAAACAAAACTAGGCTTTACCATGTAGTTATTTCATAGACTATTTATTAAATTACTAGAAAATATGGTATATTGTCAATATATTTATATTGTTATCGAGATAGGATGTTACCCATATCGTGATAGAAGATTCTGGACATATTGTCCAGCCCTACTTCACAGTATGCTCAAAGTTTTACCGAGAAACAATCCGTTATCTTGTTTGCTTGTTTGAATCTCAAACACAGCTTTAAGTATTAAATCCAAGCAATCGATAGTGATGTGAAAGTAAGACTCGTGTAATGACATGAAGGTGATATATTTTGCTAAATCAGGAGCAGGTATTATTAAATCAAGAGCACATGAATCATTTAATCGTGCACACAAATTATTTTTATATACCTCTATGACATCTCCAGGCTCTGTGTTTTTAGGATGTTAGCAGGTGGGAGTTTGAGCATGTGTATACAAGCAGATGTATTTGCCTCTGTGTGTTTGTGTTTGCTGTCTGAGGCTGTTGGGTCAGTGCTGCTGATGGATGTCCTTGCATCCTGAGTTGCGTGACCGGCCAGCCAGATAGCCATCAGTACCCAAATAAGTCCAGGTCAGGCTGCTGCCTTCACTCCAGACCTCATTTGGTATGCAAATGAAAGGCCTAAACAAAGCAAACCTTTCAGGGAAGAGCAATTTACTAACCGCTCCCTTTGAAGAGACTGAGCTTCACTCAGGGTCGGTGAAAGACTAAAAAATATGGCTGTCAATCAATGAAAGTATTTTACAGCGATAATCACGACTGGCCATAGTTAATCTGAATTAATCACACATTTTTTGTCTGTTTAACATGTACCTTAAAGGGAGATTTAAGAAAGTATTTGATACTCTTATCAATGTGGAAGTGGACTAATATGCTGCTTTATACAAACATATGTATATTTTTATTATTGGAAATCAATTAACAACAACCAAACAATCAATGACAAATATTGTCCAGAAACCTTCACAGGTACTGCATTGAGCATAAATATAACATGACAAACTGCAGCCCAACAGCTGTCAGTGTGCTGACTTGACTGACTTGCCACAAACTGCATGTGATTTTCATAAAGTGATCATGTCTGTAAAGGGGAGACTCGTGGGTACCCATAGAGCCCATTTTCAATCACATATCAGAGGTCAGAGGTCAAGGGACCCCTTTGAAAATGAGTGCGTTTGGAGTGTTATTTAACCTCCTTCTAGTTAGATTTTCTAGATTCATATAATGAAATTAGTTGAGTTAAAACAAATTTGTGTTAACATGTTATGATTTTGTTAACTTTGACAGATGCTAATTGAATTGAATGTTTAATCACAGACCTTTTATCAATATTTTTCAGCTTTTTTCATAACCACACAGCCTGAATCAAATCATTGTCCACCATATAGGACTGAGGAGCTTTGCTGTAATAACTAACACGGAGTTTAAAGGTAACGATGTTCAACTGGTGGGTAATGAGTGATTTTACTGTAGTTTTGGTCAGTATTTCGCAATTTGTTTAACTAAAAGATTCAAACAATCGCCTTCTTCCATCTTTGCCAACTGTAGTTCTGCAGCAACCTGTGCCACGCCCCTGCTGAAACAGGATACGGCTCTGGCATTGTGCTCATTGTTGAGAGACTAATCCCGACAATTACACCTCCAGACCGAAAGTGGCTGCCTTGCCCAGCATCCAGCCAAGCCCTGTCCAGGATTAGGCCCCTGTTCGCCCCTCGGGGCCAGGAGCCCCACCAGCCCCCTTGTCACTGCTCCCCCATCTCCCACTCCTCAAACTGCTGGTGTGTCTTTCTCAAATTTTACTCACCTGCACTTTGTTCACCTGTTGCTCTCGCTGTAACTCAGCCGGGTTATTGTCGGGACAAAAGAGGTGTGTGGACACAAAGAGAGGCATGAGAGCAAAGGGCAGGTATTTCAGGTTATGGCAGGCTTATACAGCTGAGAAGTAGGGAAAGGTTTATGCATGTGATAATACCTCACAGATGCATGTTTTTGAATACCTGGCCCTCACCAGTGTGTCTGCCTGATGATTTATTTTGTCCGCTTGGACAGGATGGGTGTGTTCGACAGTTGAGGATGATGGTGGTTTAGCTGTTGTCTGTGTTGTAATAGGAACAGAGGAGGTTGTTCCCACAGAAGCCTGAGCTGACATCATAAAAAACACACAACAAGGTACCTGGGGGCTGATGTGGAGGGCGGAGGTGAGCGAACCGGTGAGGTGGGAGTAGGAGGGGTTGGGGGGAGGTTTCGTCGCAACCACCATTGGCTAAAGACAGCGCGGGGGACACACCTGTGGGTGCCAGAGGCTAAGGAGATTGGCTGCGACCTGAAAATTACACCTGTGGGGGGGAAAAGGGAGGAGGGGGGTCAGGCTACATGTAAACCAAGCCCTTTACAAATTCAGCCTCTGTCTTCTTGAGGAGCTTAACCGCCTAACACCGCAGACGAGAGCTCCTGGAAAAAAAAAAAAACAAGTTCTGCTCGGGCGACAGGAAGAAGAGCGCTGACGCGCTTCAAACTGGTTGGGTTTGTTCCGGGGTTTGGCTCTTCCTCCGACTCCACGGCTGCATCTACCTGAAAAGGACGGCTTTTTTTTTCCCCTTCTTCCTAACTGCCACTCCAGAGGTCGACTGTCCTTCAGCACGAGCAGGAAAGAGGAAGACTAGCCAACGGGGCGTCAAGAGCCCTCATACAATGATGCCTCTTGTCTTGGGTTTCTGGCTCGGTGACCACACCTGGGAGAGACTGGGTAAATTCACAAATGTGATCCCTTCTTTGTCTTCATTCTCCATCTTTAAGACTTCGTCATAGCCCGTTGCTCAGCGACAGTAGAGTTAAAACTTTACGGACGTTTGTTCATCGGCTAAGATCAGGAAATATGCGGCAAAACAAATTAGGTCATCGCGTCAAGCCCTCTGCGATTGTGTGCTGATATTGGAGGGTCTAGCTAGTTTCGATGGGAAGCGAAAATAATGTGTATCGAGTTCCAGCTCCTTTTAACCAGAGAGAAAGAAGAGGAAACAATAGAAGCCAACGCTCATTCCTAAACTGGATAGACCAGTTGGGGCAGGTAAAGGCAAACTGCCAGACTTGTCAAAGGATATGAAGACAGAGGCTGACTCCTTCTTTTAGAACGTTAAACAAGGAGACATCCATGGTATGAAACCACTTTTCAGATTAATAATCTAATTGTGATACCTGACGTTATCGTTCAGTGTTAATTCATATGAGTTTTGAACTCATTTGGCAACTTTTCATTACAACCTGTTGATCTGTAAAGCCTCTGTTAATCTTTTAAGATATTCTCTAGAGTTTTTATTCAAACGATTAACCTTTTTTTGGCTTTTTAAGGTAAACATTTGATAGAATAACACCTGTTTTATGCGCTTTTGAAGTGAGGAAAAAAAAAAGGAAGTCTGTTATGAAGTGGATGTGTGTCGGATGTAAAATGTCTGCTCATCCGTCTTCCTCGCTTCGAAGGCTTGGTTAAGTTAAGACAGACAGCAGCCGTGGACATGTCAGAGCTCATTATTCCCACTGGATAGAAGGTATGCATTATTAAGTCTGCTCTTAAGGTCTTTTTTAAGCAGAAGAGGACTGTTGCAGTCTGGGAAGGAGAAGGGAAAATGGAGGGAAAATGTCGTCCGTATACTGTACGGCGGCGACTGCAGAGCGAGGTGGAAGGTTGTGATTGGTGGAAAGAGCAACATTTGTTCATTTCTTTCATACACCTGAATAGCAGCGAGTCACATGAGGGCTAGTTGAGTACACGGCAGCAGGGCGGGAAGTGCAGAGTAGGATTTCAGCAGAAAGAAAAGAGCTTTACCAGACGAAGCCGTGGACGGATTTTATGTTTGCTGGCGTTTGAGTCAGAGGTTTGAAATAAAAGGAGATGTCGGCCTTATCACCTCATGAGGTGAGAGGTGAGGTTAGATTTGATTCAGCTGCTGGTGCATGACACTGCATTATGGGTCAGGACCATTTTATGCTAACATTTTAAGAAGCCACTATGGTTAGATAATATGATTCAAGATATTTTCTTCTTATAGTTTTAATATTTTTCCTCTTTTTGCAGCTTTAACAGATATAATATTACATTTTGTGCCTCCACGGAGATGACAACATAAATGGCAGTACTGATAATTTCATTTTTTTTTTTTTTTTTTTTTTTTTTATACAGATTTTGCTTTTCTACAGTTTTTAAATAGACAGTACATACAAAATAAACCAGTCATCAATGAGGAGGGCTTAAATTAGAATATGTAAAAAGCATTAAGAAGAAAAGGAAAAGTCCTGATAGTCAAATGTGTTGAATATTTTAATGCTTCATTTGAACTATTCAAAACAGGAAGGTGAAAGGACTGTAAGGAGGAGGAGCTACTGTCCCTAAAATGTAAAGTATATGCTTGGAAGCACGGCTAAGTAGTTACAGTGAATGATAAGCAGCGTCGTGGCCTAAATATCATGGTCACCAGGCTGCTCCTCAGCAGTCTGAAGGCCCAGTTAGGTGGCACTGAGGTAAGGTCCAGAGTTAAACAAGGTTTTGGGTTTCCCCGCCATTGTTTTCTCACAAAGACAGCAACTATTGATTAAGGGCCAGGCCAGTTTACCTATCAGGTTGTTGACTTCACAGTGGAGTCACATTCCAGCACGGAGGGCAGAGTTACCTGATCACGCCTCACTTCCAACAGGCAAAACGTGTGGGCAGCCGTAAGCGGTTAGGACTCCCACTGCACCGAGCGCCGTGTACAACAATGAGTAAAGTTTTTAACCCTGAGGGAGCAGAAGAAGGAGGACAAGTTGTTGGACGTTTTGTTGGTTAGATATTTCGAGAGGTAACGCGGGACACTTTGATCAGGTACTGTTATTTTCTACCAGCTAGAATTTTCCAGGCTAATCTTTTTTCACTCTTTCTTCCTCTCTCTCCCTCTTCTCTTCCTCAGAGGGCCTGCAGCACTGGTTTATAATGCTGATGATTAACTAAATAGAGTCTGGGAGAGCAGGTCTTCTTGGCTTTCTC
Organism: Pterois miles; assembly: GCA_947000775.1. NCBI lineage: Eukaryota > Metazoa > Chordata > Actinopteri > Perciformes > Scorpaenidae > Pterois > Pterois miles. Next base: position 5,399,415 of record CAMQGK010000571.1, on the reverse strand, counting down.
ATTTCATGAGGCCTGACTGACCGGGAGGAAGACGGAGCGCTCTCAGGCAGCGGGGTGGAAATTCAAGATCTTTTTTTTTTCTCCTCTTTCTTTTTCAGCCCCCCTCCCTCCAAAACTCACTCACTTTACTTTGGTTTTGTTGCATTCTTTCCTTGGGGTACCTTTCATGACGGTAAGGTTACAGGTGCATTCTCCATTTTCCTTCTCCACCTTCTTTCCCTGAACTTTTCCCTCCCTTGTACTCACTTTTCTTTCTCTCTCCTTCTCCCTCCCCCTCTGTCTTCCTCTTCTGCTCTACTTTTGCATTGCTTGCAGGATGACTGGTAACCTGTTCTTTCTTAATGAACACAATAATGTCTCATCTTTTCATTTGGGCTTGAGTGAAAGTTTTGTACAAGATTTTAAAAAGAGAGGGCCGATTCATATCGCTTTGAAAGAAAAGGGGAACTCTCCATTGTTAGCCTGCACATCGTTTAATGAAGTATATCTAATGTGAGACATTAATCGTCAGTATAGACAGTGAATTATTGCGTCAAGCTCCCAGGCAGTGCACAATGAATAACTATAATAAATGATTGACTAAATAATGCTCTAAGATTTTTATTTAATGTTAAATGTAAAGAATCATAATGTACTTCAAAGATGCCTGTACAGGGTGAGAGGATTTCACGCGGTGTAGCTGTGAACGATCCACGTTATTCAGTAAACGAGGGCTGTTTCTGTGACCTTCTGCACACACGGCGCCGGCTCAGGTCGAGCTGAGCAGCATTCCTTCAGCCTTTCATCATTCAGCAAACACAAAGACAAACGGCTTGAGAGGTCCACCAATGGAAAACAGAAAAAAAAATTGGGCTTTTCCTTTCTTCCGTTCCATAAAACATCTGTTGAAATTAATTTGACAATGCTGCAGATAGGATGGTGCAACGTACGATCACATATCTGCCGGGATATGATGTGAGACAGAAACAGCTCCCCGAGGCTGACTGTTGACTTGGTGACATTTTTAAGTAAATGTGCGCGACGTGTTTGAAATTAGCAACTGCCATGCATTGTGTGAAAAGCAGGCCTCCCAACCTTTCCGTGCCGTAGATTTAGACTAGTCGGAACAGGTTTGGGCAATCATTAACAGCTGCTGTGGCCCAGTCTTCTGTGACAGCGAATTTAAGCTGAAAACCACAACAAGGGCTCAGCAATTATACTATGGAGAGGTAGCCTCCAAATATGGACTTCCCCACTCTCATTTACTATGCTATTTTTGTGGCTACACATGGCTCAGTTTTACTACAGCTTTGCCACCATAAAACTAACATAACTAGATGTTTTAGGCTATATTTTGTGTCCTTTATTTCATGCTTACCTAACACATTTACTCAGATCATTTAAGGTTGAGTTCCCCTTTTGTTTCTTCTCACACAAAAGTATTTAGCTGTGTGCTCACACCCAAATCTGCTTCAATAGATTTCATTCTTTCATTAATAACACATTATGCTCTGCAACCAAAGATTCCAACCCTTGTATCAGTGTAGTAACAAGACATTTGGGTGATTATCTCCATCTTACGAGGCAGCATTGGATATCATCACTCTCTCTAATACTGCCTGGTAATGATGATGATAGTCATCTGCGGACTGCAACCAGACAAACCACTTTAGCAACGTTAGCTAAAGCCCGGGCCCCCTGGATCGGCTCAAATACCTGAGCAGTGGCAGAAATGGCTCTCAGGATCCATCTTACCTGACAGTGCTGGATTGTACGACTGTTGTTCTAACACTGTCTGGTAACGATGTTTCCTGGGTGACTCTGTGGTCGTCAAATGTTAAATCCATAAATGTGAATGACTGTTAAGACTCTTTAGATGTCGTCATTGAAAGGTAAACTTAATGAGCAGGGTTGGCTCTGTATTTTTGGGGTAGCACGACTGGAAAATATTTGTGTTTTACTTTTTTGAGTAAATGCTAAGAACAGCTTAGCGTTCTTTTGTTTACCACACACTTGTCTTTACATATATTTGTGACTGATATATTTATCAGTCACACATAAAAAGGACACAGATGATGATCAGTGTTGACAGGACATTCATAAGAAAAAGGCCACTTCAAAAATAGGTTAAAAAAAGAAATGAGTACAAGTTTTTTTGTTTGTAATAAGTCAAAAAAATCTGAAAATTTGTTTGGTAAGATTTTTTAAAATAAGATGTAATGTTTGGGCCTTTCATGATAAAAAGGTACCTTGAAACTAGCTGGAAACACTGACCTTGAGCTATATTTCCCTCGTATAAGGAAGTGTTGTGTGTCACAAATAGTATTTTGTCACATTACAAGATGTTCAAGATTGATTGCCTAAAAACAAGTCCCTATATCTCACTGAAATGTTACTTGCTAGGTGAAAGTGTTGTGAGATATTTTTGACTAGTAATTAGACAAATACACTTAGTATGATTTCTTTAATTAAGATGTAATATTTGGGCCTCTCAAGATAAAAAGGGATCTTGAAATTAGGTGGGAAAACTCATTTTGCATAACTCAGTTATTCAAGATGCATTGTCTAAAAACAAGTCCCTATCTTATATCACTGAAATGTTACTTGTTAGGTAAAAGTGTTGTAGTGTGAAAGTGCGATATTTTCACAAGTATTTAGACAAATATACTTGGTAAGATTTCATATTTTTACAGTGAAAAATACATGAACATTTATGTCTGAGCCTTTTACTTTGAAAGCGGTGTGTTTGTTGAAAGAGATCTTTTATGCAGTAATGGTCGTAAAGGTCAGCTTTTGTGTGTGTTTTTTAAACTCCTTTACTTACTTCCCTGTCTTTTTTTCAAACTTTTATGGCAACCCTACCCCACCCAGGTTAAAGAATAGCAGTCGGTTGATGGTTCCACCGGTCCTGCAGGGCCTTATTTCCTTGTTCCCTCCACTGAACAGCGTTGGTCTTTGTGTTGTGTGGCAGTGATTGGTCCGACTAGCCTTACCTGCGTGGCACATCCTGAAACTGACACATGAGCTCACCTGGGAGTGCTTTACCAGTAAAAAACTGAGCTACAGTACAGACGCCGTGGCCTCCTCTCAGCTTTTGAAGCTTTTATCCACAAAAAGACAATTAGTGATTTCAGTAGACACAAAAATGGACTTGTAGGTAGTCTAGGTAGTGTGTTAGGCATGTTTGAATCTAAAACTTCCACTGCTCATCATTGAGAGAGTAAATGTTACTGGACTGAAGACTGTGAATGTCTGGACTAAAATGTGAATTTAATGTGTAGAGCCATCAAACAGACTGGAGAAACAGGTAAATAATAGACATGGAGCAAGCAGAGGCCTAGTGTTTGTTTAAGGAGGGAGAATTACCCCGCAAATATTGAGCCGCACCTTTATTTGCCCACCCAGCTCCATTATCTGAGCTACAGAAACCGTTTTTTTTTTTTTTTTTTTTTTTTTGCTCTCCAGTTGTCGATTTTCTTTGTGTTGGCGTCACATATTTGCTTCTTAATGTAATAATGTAGAGTTTACCGAGCTCACTTTGCTTCACGCCTTGGTCTGGGCCTTATTCTTTCTCTGCATGCTGTGGCCGATTTAAATGTATGAATGAATGACAGTGCAACGTGTATAGAAACTGTGATTGCAACCGAAGAGGAACTGCTCATTTCATCCTGTTTCTGCTACACCGCTCTGTTCCCTCCAGCTCTCTTCTTCCTCTTTGCACAGGTGAACGCTCAGAGGTCATCCTTCCAGCCTGTTGATAGGCGTCTTACCAGACATGGTTAGATGTAATTATTGGTGTCTAATACTGTCTGGTAATGCCGTCCATTAAATGGCATTACCTTCTGCTCTCTCACTTCCCCCTCTCTCGCTCTCGTGCGTCTGACATGCATCGTATTATTGACATTATTGGCAGTCCAGGGAAGCGCATCAACATATTTATAGCTGTGGCAGATGGGGCTGAGTGATGATGACTATGGAACTGTGATCCTTGCACTGGAAGATTGATTGATTTCTCTGGGTTTCTTCCACGTGGCTCGAATCAAAGTTTCTCCACTGAGCAGCAGTCCAGGATGACACAGGCTTTCTCGATGTATGCCGTAAATGAGTTTCTATCAGGAATGTGAAAAAAATGTATGATAGAAAATGGTTTTATCTGTTGAAAGATCTGCTTTCTTCCTCTTCCCGCAATAACTGAATTCCTTCTGGGGCCTTGGCTTTGCTCCAGGTACAGTAGAACAATGCACACAGCTTTTCAGTATCTACTCTGTACATAATGTTAACTGTATTTACTGTGATATGATTTTATAAAATGTAAAAGAAAAGATTCAATAAAAGTGGATAAAATTTGAGATGCCTCTCTTGTTCATTTTCTCTATCTAGAATCTGTTTTTTATTTAAAAAAAGAAACAGCATTTTAGTCAGATCTCCGGTGTGCCGGCCCTTTGTAGCCGTTTCTCTGGTCATTGTGAACTCTTCCCTCAGCCAGACCGGAATGCCGAGCCCCGGTCAGGTGTGGATCAGGTTACTGCTGAACAGAGCTTCTTTTTAAATGCCTCAATTTACCCATGAGGTCCCCCCATCAGCTAAGCCCTCATTGTGTCCCAGTCTGTGGCAGCACACAGTAGGCTAGCTTGATAAACTGACGAGCACAAGGCGTGTTTTCACTGCCAGGGCGACTTACAGTAGCTTTTTCCTACTCAAATCCATACGCTTACTCTATATGGTTTCTGTTTTTATTTACCGCTGATCTTTCCCTCTCTCAGCACACAGAGCCAATAGCAGCAGTGTTTCATTAGGCCTGTTAGCTCAGGGCTTCAGTTGACCGGTTAAACGTAGATCTGATTTTATCAGTTGGAACACAAACACAAAAACCATTTAGCCGTTTAACATAACAGAACTCAGGCCTCATTGATCTCACATGCTGGGGAGGCTCACATTCATGCTTTTACACAAAGAAAGAGTTTGTCAGTCACAGAGGTATTATATCTTAATTTATTTGTGTACATTGTAAGCTGCATGAAGAAAAATGGACCAAGAAAATTCAAATGTAAATATCTTTATCTTTTATCTAGTTTAAAGTAGTTGGTATGTACATTTATAGAGAGATTTGGTAAATACTGTGTTTTTCAAATTTACCTTACCTATTTTTATCTGAGTGATCTATGTAAATTGCTGCTGTAACTGCAGTTTCCCTTTGGGGATCAATAAATATCTATCTATCTTTAGCAGGAACTGTCTGTTGTTGCTTAGTAGAGCTACGAAGATTAGTCGATTAGTTGTCAACTACTAAATTAATCCCCAACTATTTTTTTAATGATTAATTGGTTTGAGTAATTTTTTAAAGAAAAAAAGGCAAAATTCTCTGATTACAGCTTCTTAAATCTGAATATTTTCGGTTTTTTTCTCCTCTATGACAGTAAACTGAATATCTTTGAATTGTGGACAAAACAAGACATTTGAGGACGTCACGTTGGGCTTTGGGAGACACTGATCAACATTTTTCACCATTTTCACATTTTATAAATCAAACTAATCAAGTAATCGAGAAAATATTTGTTAGTTGCAGCATTGCTTCCAAGTATACTATTTTTTTTAATTATCATGATTTCTGTGATTCAAAGGTGATTAAATGGTTTCCTGTAAGAGTTTATACAAATAATAATCCAAATCGTGGGCGCTCAGTTGAGAGCGGGCACCCGTATAGCAAGGTTCGAGTCCAGCCTGTGGCTGTTTCCTATCTAATAAAAAGCTAAAAGCTAAACAAATAATCTTTAAAAAATAGAAATAAAGATCCAAATCCTGAGAAGAAGATAATTTAATCCTTAATCTCTAACATTCACACCAGAGTCACCTTTCAAATTCATGGGACAATGACACAAAATGTGTCTAAGAGAATCCACAATTGCAGAGAAACATCAGGTTATTGACGGATTATTTTGTGTGGGCCTCTATAATATACTATCATGATTATCTGCGTTTATACCATAACAAGCATGTTTGTAGTTTTTTCATATTGCCCTTAGGTCAGTAATATAATACTGATGTAGACAGGTGTTTCTATGCTTAAACAGCCTTTTTTCCACGGAAGCTATTTTGACATGTCACACTTGGAAAAACACTGGATTTAGTTCCAGGTTCCTGGTACTGAGCATGCCGGTTCACTGTCATGTCCTACTGGAGCCCTTGAATAGGACTGAGACATCATGCAGTAACACCTGTGTTGAAATGTCTGCTGTGAAAAGGCTAGAAGTGAAACCAGTAGTGACTAAAACTAAAAACATCTCTTAGTAAGGTCTGTGTAGAGTTTTATGGTTTAGTATGTTTTGCGTCTTTATTTACACATAAAGGTTTTTGAATTTGAAAGGGAACGTGAAGGAGAATTGGCTAAAAACCCTCCAGGGGCTTCAAAAGCGGCCTTCCTCACGTGGCATATTATAGGAAACAATTACAGTAATGTAATATATACAATTTGTATGTCTGTCATATAATTTCAGACATACTGTAATAAAAAAACAGGTGTAGTATCAGCAAAGTATAAGTATTTGTCCAGTATCAGTGACAGATGTGTGTTATTGCAGGATCTATGAAAAGTATTCAGATCCATTCAGTTAAAGTTATCATGACATTTTTAAAATGGTCTCATAGTTCAACAAATAATATTTTAATATTCTAATCTAACAAATCTATAGCTCTTTAACTAAATCCATAACATGTTTAATACATATCTAATATTTCTAGCACGTTCTCTTGTATCCTTTAATATAACTAAGACTATAGAAGTGTAAAAAGTAGACCAAGGGACATATATGAGGGGGTCCCTGGTATATTGTCTATCTTTTCATGGGTCCTTGGCTGAGAAATAACCTAAATAACCTCTGTGTTATTAGGCCACAAATAACAGGTGGGCAGCCATTTTGAACATATGTGACATGAAAAGAGCACCAAAATTCAGACTGAATGACTAGCTTGTTATTTTGTACCAAAATAAAAGTGAATTGCTGCCATAATAATCATTATTGGTAATAAAACAACCATAATTAATTAAACTGAAATAATCTGACCAGGTCTGAAATATATGAATTTATAGAATCAAAACGAAAAAGTAAAAAAAAAAAAAAATTAATCCACATTATTCAGCTGTGTTACTAACACAGGCCGACACCAGCTGTGTGGATCAACTGTTATCACTGTATATTGTTTTATAACGAACTAATTTGACCCATAATATGTCCTGAAATCTCCCCAAAAAGTCATATCAGGTTATTTGATTTGTGATGCACATGGCTCTGCAGTTAAGAGTGTGTCAGTAAAACAGATATAATAACGCTCTACTGTAAAGTAATAGGAGGTAATTAGGTATAGCTCCCCGCCCCCCACCCCCCACTAGTGACATCACACCACTGAATCACATTCCTGGCTGGCGGAGCGCCTGTGGAGGATTCCTGCGCTGGTCTGTGCATGCTTGATGCAGTCTGACCAGATTCCTGCTCTTCTGCCGGCTGTGCAAGAGGAGGCTAGATATTCACTTAGCTGGGTTTGCCACTGGGGTGGAACGGGAGCACAGCAGAGGCTAAACGGCTGCGACATACCGTCAAGTGTGCTGACGTATACAGTACATCCGAGGAGCTGTCAGTCAGAGAGGAGTGGAACTGATTAGGGAGAAGTATTACCACATATAAATTAGCTTGTATTCATACCTTCAGATTTTTTTTTCCACTGCGTTTTCGTCATTCTGACGGGACCAGCTTCAGTTCTGAGGCCCATGCCTCGGTCAAGGACAAAGGAAGGAGTATCTTGAAGCACCTGTGCGATCTGTGCCCTGTATTATACTTACAGTACATGCTGTGCTCTCAACACTGTATAACACACTGTTATATATTGAATTTAAACAACAGTTCTGGCAACTTCTGCTTGGAACATGGTTCCACATTAGAGCCTTCAAAATGGACCTTAAAGGAAGATTTATCAAGTATCTAATACTCTTATCAACGTGGGAGTGGGCAAAGTATGCTGCTTTATTCAAATATATGTATAGATTTGATACTGGAAATCAATAAACAACATCAGGTAAATCAACATACATACAACAAAAAGTCCTTTGCTAAATCATCATGATTTCTGTGATTCATGGATGACTGACATGATTTCCTTTATCTGCTTAAGCAAATAAAGATCTAAATCCTGAGAGGAAGACAACTTAATCATTAATCTCTAGCATTCACACCAGAGTCACCTTTCACAGGTGTGAAACACCTGTGAAACACACGGTGATCAAAAGACACAAAATGGTTGCTATTTAAGAGAAACCACAATGCAGAGAAACATCACCAATGATGACTTCCTGCCAAATGTTGCTTCCTAAACATTGAAAATGTGTGCTTACCTGTGTCTACTTGTCAAAAAGGGAAACGGAGGGCTATTTTAGCATACAACATTAGATATTGCCATTGCCATTCATTTGCTAGGGCAATGGCTTTCGTCCAAGATTATTTCAGCTAAAACAAACATTGCAACAGGAAATACAAAGGGAGACGTTTAGAAAGTTTATGTATGTTGTCAAGTTTGAAAGGGTCTACTGCAACAGCAATTTAAACAGTGGCTCTGTTTTGTGTCTTTGTGATCCAGCACATGATGCAGGTGCAGGAAACATTCACGGTGTAATTCCAAACAATGAAAGTGACTGAGTAGTAGCAGCTACAGTGGCCATGACCGCAGCATGTCTGCCATGTTACTTATGGTATAATTTCCTCTGAACAGCCACTCTCAGAAAAAAATCACAGTTTCAGACCAGAAACAGACCAATCAGCAAGAAAAACAACAACAGCAGCAGCTTAGAGAGGACAAAGTCATAATTTTGACACCTGTAGCCAATGCTAGACATGAATAGGTGAGTTTGTAAGTGAATTGTGCAGTTAGGATTAGTTCCCTGAGGTGTACTAACATCAGGCTGGATGCCAGTTTAAATTACACTCAGTCTGTTTGTTGCAGTTCCTCAGTGGTAGACTGTGGCTTGTATGTGATTTAGCCATACTCTGACAATATCATCTAAAAACATATATTTATTTAAATGTTTTTAAAATATCTATTTTTCATGATCAGTGTAATAATGAGTAGCAAAGAGAGAGACTGTTTTGATGAAAACTATCTTTTTTGACAACAGCTACTGCCACCATTTTGGGCCAAAAACGGCTATTATATTTATAATAGTTTATTGTTGAGCACAGGCCATTTTGGTAGAATATGACAATAGAATAGAAATAATGTTGCTTTACTTTTGTATGGCACTTTTTAGGGGGACATTTTTACTGGCGTGCAGTAGTCACTTTAAGTCCAAAATTGTGGAAGCGTAGCTCTACTGCCGGGCGCTTCTTGGAAATATTCGTTCTTTGCTGACAGTGCCGTCTGCTGGCTGTTAAAGAGTCAAAAGAAACACAAACACAAAACATTTGGTTAGAATAACATTAGCTAACGTTAGCTTATTTTTGTCTGGGTGATTGTGTACATTGGTTGGCATTTGGCTTGTTACATTAGATCTGAAGGTCCTGTACCCACTCGTTGGTAAACTGGACATAGGCCTCCAAAGATTTACTTTTTTTTTTTTTTAAATTGCTGACAAATCTTAGGCCAAAGCATATAGAAGCGAAGAGACAGTACTCATATTTTTTTGGCAACAGCTACTGAAGCCATTTTGGACTGAAAACGCTTATTAGATTCATAATATTTTATCGTTCAACACAGGCGGTTTTGGTAGAATTAGGCAATAGAAGAGAAATAATTTAGTTTTATTATTGTACTGTAGTTTTTAGGTGGACGTTTTGCTGATGTTCCTATAGAACAATTGACTTGAAAATTCCATACTAACATGCTATTTAGTACACTAAAACAGTATGTGAGATATTTTGTGTGTATGAAACCTTAATATGAAACAAATAGTATGCAAACTGCATGCTTTTTCTGGTGAAATATTACAGTATACACTAATGCAATACAGGACACTGCAATGGCATAAATATCCCACAATGCAATGTGGTAGTGACAACAACATTCAGACAGCTCTGTAACATCAATAACACTTCAGTTTATGTGCATATGTATAATGTTTCAATTTGCTGGGTATAATATATATTTTAAATTAATTCAGACATTGATTCTCACAAACCGTTGTTTGAGGTTGGCACGGGTTACTATGGTAACACATCTCCAGTCGTCAAGGAGGCCCTCAGGAATTGACGACATAAATTACTGCTCAGTGCGTCTGAAAAGATACAAACTACTGTTTATTCACACAAAAGTATTTTCAACGATAGTACACGTATTGGTTATATAGTACATAGTTTGCGATTTCGGATGAAGCCAATTTCACTTCTTGGCAATATATGATGTTTGCCGTTGCGCTCCGTCCGCCATACCTTACGCTCTCCTCCCAAAATGGCGGCGCCGCCAGATTGACTAGCGACCTCTCCTCCAAGCTAGCAGAGGTAGTTCGGGCACTTCTGTCGTTTTAACCGACCTTTCCAAACCACAGAAAGAGTAACGTTAACGACTGTCGTTGGTAAGTTTGATGTTAGAGTTTCACATGTGCTCTTCACAACATAGAGAAAGGATTTGGGTTAAAATGCAGCGACGTGACCCTGTAACGTGGTTGCCTACTTAAGCTAACAGTTACTTTAGCTTTAGCTAGCTGATGGCAATGGAGTTGCCAGCAGAACAGCCGCTTGGTTCAACGTGTCTTGTCAAATACAACGTTAGTTTTGGCCTTTTGGTAAACTTAGTGTGTTAGCTCTGTGTTGGACATGAAGACTTTCAGACTGAGATAATGAAGCTAATGTTCACAAACATTTGAGGCATTAACAGTATTGACTGTATATTTCTAATAATACATAAGGTCTTTCTTCAGAGTTGGTTGTCTTTTGTTGGTAACTGCTGGTAAATTTCCACAGTTAGCTGAATGGACTCACGTCAGGTATTCAGTTACACTCATTGGTACACTGATTGTAGTGAAACAGAAAAACAATGCATGGAAACTAATGATTTTCATTTAGGAGGTATGGATGGTAATTTTAAGAGCTGAAATATGATTTGTGTTTTCATTGAAGTACATTAGTTTCCCAATTTTATGACTTTTTAAATTGGGGGTCTGCGATATATTGCTGGTGCTTATATCCCATTAACAGAGACCTGAATATCTTGCCAGACATTTTCCTTCCTGTAGTTTGAATACAGAACCATTTGTGTCAGTGATACAGTTTCAGTGTTGTCAGTGATCATACCTTTTTCCCAACTTTGTACTATGTTGATAGATTTCACCCTACTGACTTGACAGGCTTCTGAAGGGTGTAGGAGCCCCAGCGATTGTTGCATCAAGCATTTCCTTGTTAGCTGGTGTATCTTAAGGCTTTGTAAACCTGGAGCATCAATTCCTCCACCACCTCTCTCTATTCCATTGTGTTCTTGCTAAATCCGTTGGTCATTTTCCAATTCAGAGCTAACTGATATTCCTTGTGTGTGTTTTCAGAGCTAGAGGGTGTAACCAACATACTGAATGATGTTAATACAGCATGTGGCATGTGCATGTTTCTCTGCATCTGCAGTTACCATAGAGGTTCAGCTGGGTGGGACTGAGGCAACTTTAACTCCACCTTCAGCACCTTGTGATGATAGTGTGAAATGTCAAAGCTGCTTGGAGTACATGAAGTCTTATTTAAGAGCCATATCAGTGTGTTTTACATCATGCATATCACATAAACTACATCTTTTCCCAGTGTTAAGCAATTTTGTGATGACGCAGTAGGGTTAAAGTGAATCTGAAAATGTCACAACCTTAAACCCTCGACAGCTTACACAGTTTTTTAGAGGCAGATATGTAAAAAAAAAAAAAAGATAATTTAGCAAGTCAAGAAAGTTGCGGTTTGTACTTTCATAGGTCAACTATGACCTATGAAAGTACGTAATTAGAAAGACCCAAAAGTTATGCATCTTGGCATCTCTCTTGCTGAAGCTACGATGCCTGTATGTTTTAGACTTGAAAACTTGAACGGCTGCTGCTTGTTCTTCGTTTTCCAGCTGAGAAAAAGAATAGGAGTTGCTTGATATAATGTATTAGTTGGCTTATATTATATACATGAGTTATACTGTGCGAGATAAGACATGTAGTTCACTGATGGTACTATGATACTATGACAAACTGACTTTCTCAATTTGCAAAATTAGGTTTTAAAATGACAAACGTGTGATTCATGGTCCAATTCAAAAGGGATCAAAAAATATTTATCTCGCTGTTGACTATCATACATTTTTTTTCTAAAATAAAGTCCTATTGGGTCCACTGGAATGGGAGGGACTTTGATTCTCTATAGAGGCAATAATGACATATTTTTTAAAAAATTTTTATTTTAATTTTTTTTTACATATCTGCCTTTAAACAGCTGATTATGTGAGGACAGAAATTTGAAAATGCCATGCACATTTTCCCATGTTAAAGCCAGTCTTGGTGAAATTCGATGTCTTTGTGTCTCTGTCTTGCATTTGTCACCGGTGTGAAAGAGTGAATACAGACCATGGGAACAAAATGTCCCTCCCCCCCGACTACAACAGGCCCCTCTGCTTTCCCGGTGTAATTCTGTAAGGAAATCATGACTAGAGGGAGACAGAGAGACCCAATTGAGAAGAGCCTTTCTTTACATTGAAACTTAACTCCATTCCTTCCACTATAACACCTTGACAAGGAGAATCCCTCCAAATAATGGGTTGTGTAGGGACACCATTGCTGCAGGCTGCATCCCTGTAATTGCTGAGCACTTCCTGGTGCAGGAGGCAGTTGAGATGACATGGGAATGGGCGAGTCTCCAACAACACACAATTTATGGTATAACCGCCCTGAGACAGATACCCACACACGTAGTTCTCATCTAATGATATATATTCATTTTCATTAGTATAATTTCCATATAAATCAGTATATACTATATATAATTTCTCTGATAGGATACATTAACCTGTTTGAATTTGCTTACTCATTTTCACTTTTTCTTTGTTTTTGGATATTCAGGATTTTAAGTAGAGATGTTGTTTATTTTGTGTGCTTGTATGTGTTTTATTAAATAGGAGAAGAACTGGTATTTTTACCATGAGTAGTGGTGCTGCCATGGATGAACAGACAATGAGAAGAGCACTGCCGCGGAAAGTCAAAGAAAACCAACGGAAAGTTAAGGTAAATGCGTCGCACTGTTCTATTGACAGACAGAGATGAAATAAAAATAGGAAAGTTATTAATTAACATTTTGATCTGGAAATATGTAATACAAAAAAGGAACACACAGGCAGCCACACAAAATACACAAGCAAGCATATTCTCATGTACACACAGCCTCTTGGCAGATGGTGAACCATGAGGTCGACAGGGCTGTAAAACAAGCCTGTTCTCTTTGTCTACCTACGCAGCACTTTGCACAGTGTGTCTATCAGATGGCGGCTCTTTATCAAGGTGTGGCTGACACTGGCTCCACACACAAAGCTCTGTTAAATGGGAATATGGGACGCCCGCCTCTAATAACTAGGGTGCTGTGGCTGCAGCTCTCTCTTGTGGCTGCCATTTTGCAATGTGTGTAAATGACACAATGAACTGGCGTGACTGTCTTGCTGCCTTCTTGTAACATTAGTCATGCGTGAAATATGTAACAGCACATGCTATGGGGTGTGACGACACCTACAATGCATTTCTTTTGATATGAACATGGAGGAAAATTTTAATGTTTGGCATTGTTAAAGTTAAACTCTGAATCTTGTCAGCTTATTCAGCTGTCAACATCAGTCTCTTCTTATACCCAGAAACTTGCATTTTTGGAGGCTATTTTCACTGAAGTTCTCATCTGTTACACTGCAGAGTTTGACTGGCTTGCTGTAAATATGCTCTGCTAGGTGTAAATGTGCTCTTAAACTACAGGTGTTTAGGCGTATGCGTCACTCCTGGTTACCCCACCGTACGTGTAATTATACGGTTGCATGGATGCTGGGTCTAAGAAGCATCCACCCCTGTCAATTATCAGACTGCTGGGAGGAAGAGAGGAGATTATGCGTAATTGCCAGCCATGGCTGGGGCTGGGTGTTTCCTCCTGAGTCAAATCACCGAGACAGAAAGGTGATCAGGATCAGTGCATTTGCCAATGCAAGCAGACAAATACTATGTTGCTCAACTGCATACCTGCCACTGGATTTGGCTCTGGAAATGATATGATTCATGATTCACTGTGGGTATCATTATATTTATAGCAGACATTAATCGCTCATAAATATGATTTGAACAGAGGGATAACCCCCCCCCCCCCCCCCCCCCTCCTCCCTTATTCGTCGGGGGCCGGGGGCACCCCCCCTCCCATATGGGGAGGAAAGGGAAACCCCCCCACGGCCCCCCCCCCCCCCCCCGGGCACATAAAAAGAAAAAAAAAAAAAAAAAAAAAACAATTACCCCCCCCTTTTTCCCCCCCACTATTTATTTATATCCATTAATTTATAAAAAATTTTTTTTTTTGGTGGGGGGAAGAAGGAGGACCCCCAGAAAACCCCCCCCTACCCCGGGAGGAAAATAAAACCCCCCACAAAAGAACCGCAAGCTGGAATTGAACCCCCCCCCCCCTTTCTGTGAGGCGACAGCGCTAACCACTACACCACCGTGCAGCCCACAGAGGGATAAGTTAATGTTAAAATAAACTGATGTTCACAATAAATATAATATATAAAATAATTAGGTCTGTCAAAGTTAACTTGATAACGTGTCAATGCAAATTAATTTTAAATGGTAAATGAATTTGCATTAATACAGCGTTTTTCTAGTCTTCTGACCACTGTACCCTACATGTCAGCATTGATCGATTCACACACATATTCATACACTGATGGCTGATGCTGCCATGCCAACGTTATCCATCAAGAATCTAATCTAAATACTCACCACCACTTACTGTATTTCTTTAATGCAACTTGAGATTTTTAGATCGTAGTAGGCTCAGTTTTAAAGGTAGAGTGAAGATACTGATATATGAAACTAGAAAACCTAAAAAATCCATTGGTACCAACCATGTCACACTACCTTTAGCTGAAGGAGGCTAAATAATGCTCCAAACTTGGCCATGGCCATTTTCAAAGGGGTCCCTTGACCTCTGACCTCAAGATATGTGAATAAAAATGTTGTCTATTGGTACCCACGAGTCTGCCCTTTACAGACATGTCCACTTTATGATAATCACATGCAGGTTGGGGCAAGTCATAGTCAAGTCAGCACACTGACAGCTGTTGTTTCCTGTTGGGCTGCAGTTTGCCATGTTAGGATTTGAGCATATTGTTATGGTAAATGTAGTATCTGTGAGGGTTTCTTACAGTACCTGTGAGGGACAATATTTGTAATTTTTCCATTCCAGTTATAAATATACAGTATACTTATATTTGCATAAAACAGCACATTTTTTCTCTCCCATGTTAAGACTATCAAATACTTAGCAAATATTTCTTTAAGGTACATTTTGAACAGAAAAAAAAAGTATTATTAATTTGCGACTGCCCTAATTTACACACCTGGACAGAATTTTCACTTTTTATGACATTTTATTTCACCGAGCCAGTAGCAGATATCATTTTACCTTTTGTGTCAGGACATAATACCGCAGAAAACTGACAAATCCATTTTGATTGACACTCTGCTCTCATGTTACCACAGGGTTCACACAACAGAGGCTACTGGGCAATTAATATTGAATGAAGCTAAACTTAGAGGTGGGTAGGTGTGGGATACATAATCTTGAGTTTGTCTTGAGCCGCTGCTGTTATAAGATTCAGTCTACAAGTGGCAACTGTTGCTAAGGGTCCCATTACCGCAGTAACTGGTGATTGTTTACGTTGGTCTAGTGGGTTTACTTACTTGCAGTGTGGCAGACAATATGGCTGATTTCAGTGGGCTAAACTGTTGACAGACATGTGATTTCACCTCTGTCAAGTCTGTCCTTCAGTCTGTGGTTTTGCTGTTTGTCTAGGCCTGGCCGTTGGACTACAAGGTTGAGCGCACATGGCAGAAGAAGAACAGGCTGAGTAGGTTTTCATGGAGTCTGGCTGTACTTGTGTGTGACACCGGAGTTGCAGGTAAACCCCTTTGCTTCTGAATACAAAACACCACATTTATTTTCAGATAACACATTTTCTTCACACTTACTAATGTTTTTTAATTTCTCATATGCGAAATGTGATATTCGATTCCAACATTACAGGCAAAAACACAAAGCTAAAAATCTAAAGCTTCTAACAGGTACTAGCCCCCAATCCCTACTGTACTAAGTTTTATCAGCAGTGAGCCATAACATTTAAGCTGTGTTCTGATGGAAAGGTAATTGGGTCATTAAATAACAATGGATATGAAAAATTTAATATTGATCTGCCTATTCGATTGTGATATTTTGACATTTCAGTCTGATGTTATTGCTAGAGGATGGGCCAAAATGATGGTCATTCATGTGGAAAGTTTGAACTAGTGGACCACAAAAGGTCAGAGTGTCCCAAAATCATTAGGAACAATCCTCTAAATACCATTACCATCACATCTGCCAGTTTATACACATATATTTATTTGACTGCGTGGCTGATATGCTAAACTGAGGCCTTCTTTGTTAGGAGAAGAAATAATAATAATCATATGATGAGCAGTTCAGAATTCATGCTAATGTGTCAGGCTGTAAGAGGGGTGGGCACGGGGACCTGACCCCCACTAGGGGTCGCTGAAGCTTCATAGGGGGTTGTGAGGCCCTCTTGATGGTCTTTTTCATTCATTTCTGTGAGGAAACCCAAATGAAAGTTTGGATTATTATTGAAGATATAAACAGGATGAACAACCAAAGATCTAGTGGTTCCTAACCCTTTTCCTTAAGGGTCCCCTTTTCTATCATTGAGTAAACTGAAAACGCCAAATAACATTTTATTGAAGTTTCTATTGAATGCATAACAATAATAGTGGGCGATTTGGATGAATTTTGAGCAGATTATTTCTTGAGTATTTAATCACCGATGAGTTTTCTTGTTATTTTTATGAACTTTTAATTTCTCTGTATGATGTATTTTTTGTTTTAATAAGCTTCTTCTTTTGTCAAATTTAGTGTTTTCTTCTCCCTGACGCTTCACCATTGCTCTATCAACTGTTTGGTTATTTATCTTGTTTATATCTAAAAAAAAATCCAAACTTTCATTTAGTTTTCTTCATAGAAATGAATAAAATGCTGAGATATCCTTAATTAAGAAGGCCTCGCGACCTCCAGATTAGGAACCACCGCTAAGTATGAATGATTAAAATAAAAAATAAACTCTTCTCTGATGCAATGTTCACAGGACTTTATCTGCTCAAATTGCTTGTTTTATGTTGAGTCAACCCAAATGGGTTAATGATAGTTTATCAGTTGTTTTTTACAGTTGTTGTTATGCATTAAATATAATATAAAATATCCAGAAAATATGTCACTTAGTCAGGGGTTGTGAGTTTACTCAATGATAGAGAAGGGGTCCCTGAAGGAAAAAGGTTGGGAACTGGTTTAGCAGGTATATGTAGTCTGTTAACATGCTAACATTTGCTAATTAGCCCAAACACAAAGTACAGATGAGGATGGTGGTAATGTCATCAGTTTTGCAGGTATTTAATTTTGAAATATTGACCTGAGAATGGTGTTAGATGGACAGTGGTGTCCATCCATGGACAGGGTGTGGCGTGGCTAATGAAAATAATGAACTATACTATATGAACCTATGAAACCATACGGGCATGTACAGTCCTATTAATGAAGCTTAAACTGGTTCTCATCTTTTCTCTCTCATACTGACTCACAATAAAAAAACATCTAATTCCTGTTCTCCATTTCTGATTACAGTGTCACTGCACACCAAAAAATCGTCCACAGAGCGGTCTGCTTCAGCACCAAGTCATGTCCTCTGAGTGCTGGGTGAGGAAGCCCTGCTGTGAAGGTCAGGCAGTCAAGACCAGACTGGAGAAGCAAGAAGTGGAGGAGGAGGAGGTGGAGGTTCCCTGTGGGGACGACCAGCCTGCAGGAGTCCTGAGGCAGGAAGAGCCAGGAGGAAAACGGCCTTCGTCACGTGACCATAGTGGCGTGCAGGAAGTGACAGTAGAAGGTGGACTGGAGCGGGTCCAGAGGGAGGAGAGGCAGACGCAGGAAAAGAGAGATAGGTTTTCCCACATGATTGTCAGCCATGGAGGCCGGCATAGAGGTTCAGGTGTGTCTAGGGAAAAGTGACATCATCTGTTAGTCTTTCCATATG
Organism: Pterois miles; assembly: GCA_947000775.1. NCBI lineage: Eukaryota > Metazoa > Chordata > Actinopteri > Perciformes > Scorpaenidae > Pterois > Pterois miles. Next base: position 5,381,136 of record CAMQGK010000571.1, on the reverse strand, counting down.
TTGATCCTTTAATTGCAACACAACAAAATACAGTTAATCACCATAATTTACATGATGGTCATAGTGATAGAGTTTGTGTGATTGTGTGGGTATGAGATGATTTCTTTGTGTTTGTGTGTTTGTAAAAGGATCAGGTGCAGGCCTGGTGGAGCGATTCCTCCAGAGGTCCTTCCTCAGGGGCGTGTCAACCTGCTCCTACCCAGACAGGGACCGGCAGCGGCGGGCAGAGGAGCCCCGGGGGCCTGGGCCTTTCTACTTCTATGGAGGAGCTAATGGGGCTGAAATGTAAGTAGACAAATGTATAATAAGGACATGAGGTGTATCAGTAATGTGTTGGATTTTAGATATTTTAAAAAATGTGATCACATCGGAAGTGAATCTGTTAAATTTCAAAATAAAAAGCTGGTGAAAGGTGATGACTTCTAAGGAGAGATTTGCTTTCATGCTAGCAGAAAACATTATTCACCTGCTGTGTGTTTAGTCTTGGGTTAAGGCCTTTACACAGTGTTTTTTTTTTTTTTTTTTTTTAGTGTGATTAATTTGCATGTGAATATATTTCTTTCAAACTGTTGTTTTTGTCATGAGCACTGTACCACAAATATTATGCTGCAAAAAACAAGATTGATTTTTCTGAGCTTTTGCACAACTAATAAAGGCATCAAGCAATGATGTACGGAACGGACATATTCATCATGTACACAGCAGTGTACAACAACACAGAGGCTCTGTAGTCCTAACCAAGGCGGCAATCTTTATTATTTATTTCAGCTCTGACAAAGGCAGTACAGACCAGGTCCAGTCTCTGTTACCTTCCACAATAAAAGCCTTAGACATATACTGTGCACTGCGTAACTGTTTACCAGAAGAAAATTCACTTAGAGCATTTTGCTGTAAGGAATCTGAAATAGCTTACAGTCATTTAGACTATACAACAGTTTACCTCTGACAAATTGCCAGATGCTGCTCTGGGTCAATATGATCCTGGCAGTTGGTCCTCTGCCTGTGCAAATCCATTGAACCTTTAATTGAAAAAGTATTGCAACTGGTGCAAATTCACATCGCACCCAGTATGAATTTTTTTTTTTTTTTTAATAAGAAGTATTTGCAAGTATGATACATTTTTGCGTTGTTTATTCGTCACACCCTCGATGTGTAAAAGCCTTTAGTCAAAACGTAGTTTTACACATGACCCCTGGATTGTTGTGTGATTGATTTCTTTGGGTACTCTTCCTTCAGAGTGATCAGTTACTGTGAGAGCAGAGGATGGAAGAGGATTCACAACAAGCACAGGGAGGATTTCAAACTCAAGTGGTGTGAGACCAAATCACCAGCCAACTACTGTAACTTCAGAGAAGGTGCAGTACTTCATTCATCACTAGATATGTTCTGAATACTGTATTTTATTATAAAGTGTAAAATGTGCACTATCCATCCTAAGGACATGAGAAAGAAAATTGGAAATGTGTATGTCAAAAATACAACTGGAAAACAACTCATTTCTGTTGTCATTTTGCTTTTAGTAGAAAAGAGGTTTATTGCCACAAATTCAAATGATCATGTGTTGTTCCCAGGTGAGCAGCTGGTGTACCAGATTCCCAACAACAAGGTGCTCACTACTAAGATCGGCCTCCTCAGCAGTCTGCGGCAGTATGAGCGAGTCAGCAGCAAAGTCAGCCACGGCCGAGGACTGAGGTTTGTGTGTGTTAAAAGCAGACAGATATAACTGCTATTTCCTTCACATAATTTACAGTTGTGTCACAACTCACCTAGCAACAATCTGGTGCCATCACGGAGGTTCAATAGAGGCCCAGCTCTGCAAATACTGAGTGAAAGACATATCAGCCTATGGTACTATTTAATAAACACGGCCAAATGGCATCAACAGAAACCAGGCCTCCCATCTGAATCACACAAGCTTGGCATTGAATGTTATGTGTGTCAGTTATATAAACTATAATTATTGATAATAAATGAAATCAATTAAAACATTTTACTGATTCTTTTAACCAGCACATGAAATGTCTGGTGAAGAGAAATAATCCTTAAATATCAAAGCAGAATAAGATGTTCAGACATAGATTTAACCATACAGTACAGTCTAATCATAAGCACCCATAAAAAAAACAAAGAAGTCATATTTAAAGGTAAAGAAGTTATAGGCACCATGTGGAGTATTTGGCCACTGCTTGTGCTATGTTTTTACAAGTGCGTGCCGTGTCATACGCATAAGGATGTCAGAAGAACCGATACTTCGTTACCAAGTTGATGGCAAAATTATGAAAATGTGACGGCACCAGTCTTTGTACAGTTTTGCGGGTATTGTAGGTACCATCAGGGATTGTTGTCTTGTAGTCTTGGCGCAATAGAAAGTGTGTTTGAGATGCAGTAATTTCACTATCAACACATCCAGGGGGTGTACCCTGTTTTTTTCCCCAATAAAGCTACGTTACAAACAACAAATCTGTGTTGAAATCAGCAGGACGAGAGCTAGTTAATGTTAGCTGTTAGCAGACGGTAAGCAGCACAGTCCTGCGCAGAGCTAATTTACATTATGATGCGTTCAGGCTCTATTCAGTCATGCACTTAAGTACATTAATAATGTAAGTATGGTGTGTTTAAATGTAATCTTGTAAAATGTAGTTTTCAGTGAGAAGCTTTAAGACAGGAAACAATATAAAACAGATGACCAGTTAGTAAAAACAGATCCACAGACAGTTTATATTCTACATTAAAACAATTCACGTCAGCATCTGTTATGTTAGCTCTGTTTAGTCACTTTGTTGAGTAAAGAGTATTGATGGCTCCTAAGATGAAGGACCTTTTAAACACATTTTATTTGCCAGAGGGGCTCTATAGCACCTCCCAGAGCTCAAACTGGCTGAAGACGCCTCGATTTCTTCCTCATCCTTTCTGTAAAAAGTTGAGTCAAGGGCTTTACCAGCTGTTTTTCCTGCCATTGACACACTCATAGATCATTTATTCTTATACCTACAGTTTGGGTCACTGAACCAGGCAGGAACGTGAAAGGGTAAAACGCTCAACAGTAGTTTTATATGTTAATTTTGACATCTGAGGACTGACACTGAGGCCACTAAGTTTCTTAAAGCTGCTGTGAATATCTCTTGAAAATATATGCATATATGTACGTAATTCGTACTATACTTGAGTAAATCCAGTTGTCTGAATTAGATGTTTTCAGAGCAATATAAAATAGATAATAGAGAGGGAATTATGACCTGTTTAACTTCCTAACAAAAACTAGTATGCAGTAATAAGTGTTGAAGTATGTTGGAGTTATTGTTTTACTTTAGTTTTTTACTGTGGTTTCGATAGTTGTGGAATTTCACACGATTCATTCTTGTTAACGGTTTAACTGGTGGCTGTAAAGTGCCAAGAAACGTAGTAATGCTCTAGCAAATATAGGAGGAAGACTGAAAACCAGCAAACATGGATGTAAACAATGCAGGATTAAAACTATATGAAAATGCTTTGCAAGTATTTAAGCAAGGAAATGCTTTCAGCATGTTTGTTAGGCCTCAAGGATAAGAAGAATAAATCTTCTCAGAGTACCTTGAACATGAATCGATATACCACATTTAAAATTGTATATGTATTTATTTATTCATATACCTACATATGGCCTATACACTCATACTATATATATATCATATATACAGTACTCCGGTAACTGTACCCAACAGATTATGTTACTTATACTGGATAAAATGTCCAGTAATGGTTTGTAACCAGGTCTCTCAAATACAGTGCAAGTGGGTTTCACTTAAAGTAATGAATTGGCATTACTGCCAGTTATTGAAACAATTGCACTATAATAATAATAATTCAGGTTTTTGATCCTGCTGGTTCAAACATCCGTTCATTGGTGCACCATCCTTGTTGTATTTGTCCTTTACAGGAGGCTGAAAATGGAGGAGTTTATTCCCACTACGTTCCGCATGGATGTGAGGGAAGAGAGGGAGGCTTTCTTCGCCCAGCAGGAAGGTAAAATGCCCAAGCATCTCTCCTGCATGAGCCTCTAGTACAGTAATACTACCTCAGAAGTATTCTGATGCAGTACAATAGTACTACCTCAGAGGTATTGTGATGCAGCAGCAACAACACTGGTCCAACTGGATTCTGTGTGTTTATTTAGGCTCCAGTTTAAAAAAAGATCAGTCAAACTTTACCTGTCGTGCATCCAACTATGAAAAGAAAGAATAGTTTGTGCTTGGCAGTGTTAAGACAACAGTTGCCGTGGTGATCGTTTAATCAAGAGGTTGAGGGCGTTGGAAAATAATGCACTCCACCTCCCATAAGGCCCTGATTATATCACCAGGGGAACATGCTGTTGCCATAGAGATGAATCAGTAGAGGGCAGGGCTGAGACACAAACACAAGGAGAGACGCTCAGCAGGACTGAGACAAATGAAATACATTTAACATTAAAACTGGAAAAAAAAAATGGTTTAGGACTAGAGAGGTAATGATCCTTTGGTGTCTATATTGTTTGTAGTAATACTGTACAGACACAGCATTATGATAAGTGTTATACAGGTTATGACTAACATGGTTATCACTAAGTAAACAGGAGGAAGACAGACAGCTGGTTTAGATCTCTGGGAGACGGATGAATGGTGGAAAAGAAGACAGCAGAATCCTGAGAGAGCTCATAACTTAGCCTAAACATTTCTAACAAGCAGTCCTAGTTTAGGAGGGATTTACACAACTAAGAGCACCTCTGGCCAGGAAGCAACAGAAACTTTACTTTAGTGAGGAGGTGTGGTTGCTATGCATGACATCCTTTTCAAAAGGTGTGATTGGTTGATAAAGGAAAAAATGCACTCTTGGTGATAATGGGCATCAAATGGACAGTGAAGTTGATTGGCCTAATAATAATAATAATAATAATAATAATAATAATATACTTTCTTTTAGGGCTGTCAGTTGATTGTTGAATATTTAATTGTGATTGATCACACACTTTTCGTTCAAAATGTTCAAAAGGGAGTTTGTCAAGAATTTAATACTCTTATCAACATGGGAGTGGGCAAATATTATGTAATTACTGTATACTTTATGTTTTTATGTCTGTGAAGCAAAAGTGCTATATGAATATTCACTGGGGTCCCTCGACCTCTGACCTCCAGATATGTGAATGTAAATGGATTCTCTGGGTACCCACAAGTCTCCCCTTTACAGACATGCCCACTTTATGAGAATCATGCAGTTTGGATCAAATCATAGTCAAGCCAGCACACTGACACACTGACAGGTGTTGTTGCCTGATGGGCTGCAGTTTGACATGTTATGATTTGAACACATTTTTTATGCTACATGTAGTACCTGTGAGGGTTCTGGACAATATTTGCCATTGTTTAGTGTTGCTAATTTCCAGTAATACTGTATATACATACAGTATACAGGTATTTGCATAAAGCAGCATATTTGTGCATTCCCATGTTGATATGAGTATTACATACTTGACAAATCTCCCTTTAAGGTACATTTTGAATAGTTAAAAAAATGTGATTAATGAAGATTAAATGTTTTAATCAACTGACTATTGACCTGAATATTACAGAAGTTTTGAAGCAACAATAGAAAATTATTGAAACAGTACAGATCTGAGAAGTCTCACTCGATCTCTAAACAGAGTAGGACTTTGTTTCATACCTGTATATGTCATAAGTTTGTTGATTTACCTGATGTACCTTTATAATTGTCATCAGGTGTGAACAACAATGAGAGTCACATGTGGATCTGTAAGCCCACCGGTCTGAACCAGGGCAGAGGGATCTTCCTGCTGAAGAACCAGGAGGACATAGACGCCTTCAGACTGAAGCTGCAGCAGGACAGCCAGGCCGACAGGAAGAAGCCCCACCGTCGGGCTCAGGCTCGCGTTGTCCAACAGTGAGTGATCAGCTGTAGCTATTAAGATGAATATCATGACACATTTTATGTCTGTGAAAGGCAACATTGATGTAGCTGTTGAAATTGTGCTGAAGGTAAACTGGTATTTTTCCCTCAGTTACATCCAGAGTCCGCTGCTCCTGAAAGGGAAGAAGTTTGATGTGCGCTCTTACCTTCTGATCGCCTGCACTGCACCTTACCTGGTCTTCTTTCGCCACGGATATGTGCGACTGACCTGCGACCTCTACGACCCCAGCTCCAACAACCTGTCTGCCCACCTGACCAATCAGGTACATTTTCATACTGTACAGACTCTGCCTAAACATCCAGGGTTAACTTACTTCACTGGCAGGTCAAAGCTTATTAAAGGATAGGTTTGTCTTAAAACAGTCATGTGCCCACATTTTGTTTGCTGTAATCTCTCCTTCTGTTCATACCGGCCATTTAAAGATCATTTTCTAAAGTGTTCTTTCACTGTAGGTGAAAACTGTTCAAAAATATGATGACTCCAGTGACCACTTTGTGTGTTTCACCATCTCGCGGCGCCGCCATTAGTGGTGGCAAGTCTGCGACTGACCACAGTGAAAACGTGATGATGATTAATCACAATTGTCCATAGTTAATCATGATTAATCCCCAATCCATCACACTCTGTTGAAAATGTACCTTAAAGGGAGATTTGTCAAGTATTTAATACTCTGAGTGGTACCACAGTAAAATTTGAATGGGAGGTGAAGTTCACTCTCGCTTGCTGACATGCTCTGACAAATAGTCATTTTTTTTTCAAAATCTGGGCATGAAAAGGGTCAGTTGCAGGTTTGTTGTTTTACTGGAGAAATTTTGATACTACTTGGTACTACTTTATCTTGGTCAATACCTTAAAGGTACTGAGTACAGCTACCCAGCCATAGTTACCGTTACGCTTGCATTGAATAACAAGAAAAAGTGTGAACTGGACTGAAATTACTGGTAACTTTTGTGTTGGTGTTTAAAGGCACTTTATTTATTATTCATTCACCATCTTGATAGACAGTCACAGATTTTGATACTTCTGATAACATTTAAGGCCTAATGTTTACCATGTAAACTTCCATTTAACACAAATTTAAAAAAGACAAAATTTCTGTTAATACTGGAAAGATATTTGCACTACTTATCCTCCATTATTTCCAGAGAGGTTGACTAGATCAGGCATTAGCTGTGGCGCTAACTGTCTCTGCTGACTGCTTCATGTGTCTCTGGTCCCCCTGCTGTCCGTCTCCAGTACATGCAGAAGAAGAACCCTCTGTACAGCCAGCTAAAGGAGGACACTGTGTGGTCCATGGAGAGCTTCAACACCTACGTCAACGACAGGTTTCGGGTTGCCAAGGCTCTGCCCAGGGACTGGGTGCTGGGTGTCTTTACAGTGAGTACTGCTGTGTGTTGTAGCTCTCAGGGACCAATTACCATTATAATGATGGCTGTTGGCACTTGCTGCTAATTGAGATTGTGGTTAGTCTTGCATGATGTCATTCCTGTCTGAGGATACATCGTGTTATTACTAGAATGAAATATCACATGTGCTGTTTGGTGGTTGTTGTTATCTGTAGTGCTTTACAGCAAACAACACAATGTACACATCTGAATCATTTTTAGGTTGTATCTGTTAGAGAGAAACCTCAAACCTTCAATGTGAGACACATTGAAGTGTATAGAACAAACAATGAAAATGAAAATGAAAACTTCTTTCAATTCTAAATCATTGTTAAAGGACCAGTGTAAAAATTTCGGAGGATCTATCAGCAGAAATGTAATATATTCATAACTATGTTTTATCTAGTGTATTATGACCTGAAACTAAGAATCAGTGTTTTTGTTGCCTTAGAATGACGTAGGGAGCAGGCCATCTTGCTCCACCATGTTTCTAATCAGAATGGACAAACCAAACACCGGCATCTTAGAGTCATCAATTAACCTGCATGTCTGTGGACTGTGGGAGGAAGCCAGAGAACCCGGTGAAAACCCACACTAACATGGGGAGAACTTGCAAACACCACACAGAAGAGCCCCAAGCCGGATTCAAACCTGCGACCCTCTTGCTCTGAGGCGACTGCTAACCACTGCACCACCGTGCAGCCCTCTGTTGCTCCTAAAGCTTATTATTATATAATTATATTATTATGGTAACGATGGCCGCTTATGGAGGAAAATGGCTTTACCATGGTTTTACACTCTGTAGCTCACGTTACCTCAGTCTTGGAAAGGAAGGAGGAGCCAAATCCTACACACTGTACATTTAAATTATTTAAAATGATTTATATTATTTGAAAGATGCTATAATCGTATAACAAATTTATACATGTATTAAAGGGGCACTCCACTGAGTTGCAATATGGGAAGTGTAGTGTTTTTTGGAGTTTAAATCATATTAGGTACTTAAAGTCAGGATATCTTGTTTTGTGTGTAGCTTAGTATTCCCTTAACTTGGTCTCTTACTATGGTTAGTGTGATACAGCAATACGTTTAAAACTGCATTAATCAATATTCTAACTACTCTACTAAAAATTTAACTTTTTAGAGCTTGTTTTGGTTTTCAGGACCACAAATTTGTCTCTCAGCCTTGTTTCCATCAGCAGTCGGCTGTTCATAAACCTAACGTTCGTTACCTGCCCGTCACTAGACATAACTCACAGCACGCAGTCAGTCAATATTGTGCTTGTACCTCGTTCTGCTCTCTCCCAAATCGCCAAATAAGATATTAATACAGCTAAATTGTTTCAACGTAAAGGCAGTCAGAAAAGAAAGAAATAATATAATTATTTAGAAAGAGCAGACAAATCATTGAAGAAATGCAACCACACATTTTCAGATATTGTTGCTAAAAGCTGCTGACATCCAAAATGTTCTGCTCGAGGAAGCTGTGTATGGTTTGTCACTCTGAAGCCTAATTTGACTGACGGGTTGTCTTTTCTTTCCGTGCATCAGAAGCGCATGCAGCAGATCATGACGCAGTGTTTCTTAGCAGTCAAATCCCAGTTAGACTGCCGACTGGGCTTCTTTGATTTGATTGGCTGCGACTTCATGGTTGATGAGGACTTCAAGGTGGGTGAGACATCACTGAGTATGATTGGCGGTCAGTGTTTGAATGTTAATGTGCATGTTTTTGAACTAATCACACCTTGTGGGGGCGGCGGTAGCTCAGTCTGTAGGGAGTTGGCTTGGGAACCGGAGGGTCACCGGTTCAAGTCCCGACATGGACCAAGAACTGAGTGTGAACTGGTAGCTGGAGAGGTGCCAGTTTACCTCTTGGGCACTGCCGAGGTGCCCCTGAGCAAGGCACCAAACCCCCAACTGCTCGGGGCGCTTGTCAGGAGCAGCCCCCTCACTCTGACACCTCTCCATTGTTGCATGTATATGGGTCCTGTTTGTGCATGTGTGTGTTAACAACAGAGTATAAATTGAATTTCCCCTAGTGGGACTAATAAAGGTTGATCCTCTTCTTCTTCATGTGTTCATTATAGGTGTGGCTGTTGGAGATGAACTGCAATCCAGCTCTCCATACGAACTGTGAAGTGCTGAAGGACGTGATACCCAGGACGGTTGTGGAGACGCTGGGTGAGTTTTCATTATTACATCAATACAGATAGAAGAGCTTTTTCCAGGTTCAGTAGATATTTAAAGGCAGCTGAACATGACAAACAGCTGTCAGTTTGCCAGTGTGCTGACTTGACTATGATTTGCCCCAAACTGCATGTGATTATCATAATGTGGGCTTGTAATGGGGAGACTGGTGGGTACCCATAGAACCCATTTTCATTCAGGTATCCTGAGGTCAGAGGTTAAGGAACCCCTTTGAAAATGGTCATGCCAGTTTTTCCTCCACCAAAATTTAGTATACATTTTGTGTTATTTAGTGTCCTTCATGTCAAGCTAGTATGACCTGGTATCTTCACTCTACCTTTAAAACTGAGCCTGCTACAATCTAAAAATCGTAGGTTGCATTAAAGAAATAAGTGGTGCATTATCGTGTTAACTTTGACAGCCCTAATACAAATGTAAACGTATCATAATGACCATGAATGTAATGAATAGAACAAAAAAATCTTTACCAACCCTGTCTTTAAAGAGTATATTTAGCACCACACTCAAACAAATGTGTTCTCACATTTCACTGTATGTACAGGTACAGTCATAGTTCCCTTTATTAACCGTTTCCAGCTCATCAGGCTTATGTGCGATACCACCTAACATGTTTTTATCTGCTGTCACTCTTCATGCACTAGATTTAACTCTGGAGATCTTCAACAAGTGTCGTCTCAAGCAGAGGATTCTTCCTTTGGCCAGTCAGAGGGATTTTGTGCTGCTTTACAACAGAGTTTTTCCCTCTGATTCAGAGCAGACCTGCAGCAAGCGCAACACAAACCGCAAATTCAACCAGAAGAGCACCAAAAAGACTGAACCCAGAAGATGTAAGTCAGGGACACATGGCAAAATGGTGCCCCCATCATCCCCTGAAAATGTGAATGTCTCTGTTAATGGTGAAGGCAGGAGCAGGTCAAAGTCTGGCCAGCGTCCCACCACGTCCATTGCCGCCTCACTTCTCCATCAAAGCTCTGCGACAGTGCAGGGACCTTCATATCAGCATACAGACCGCTGAGAATAAGAACCACAGACCTCAGATCGAGCTCAAGCTGGGCAAACGTATTATGCATCATCATTTGAAAGCTGCAGATGACGTGAATCACTCGAAAGATCAGCAGAAAACAAGGATGATCATGTCGCTGTCATCACCAGGACGGTGGTCGGTGGTCCATGGCTCATGCTGGTCGTCCTGTCTGAAGAGGACCTCACAGAGGACACAAAAAAACTATATGAGATGAATGACAACCTGTGACGCATTATTTGCAAACAGCAGCGATCTAAAGAGCTCTGAAAAAAAAAAAAATCTAAGATCTAAAAGTCTATCTACACCTCAGACATCTGGTGCTGTTTTCAGGGTTTCTGCCAGGGGGCCTCTCACTTTAATGAGAATTAAATTATATATTTTGTACAAAATAGAGTACAAATATCGTTTAACTTACACAGTACAGTATATTGTTTTGCTGCAAAAGTGACATCACACCATCAGACGTGGGGGTTCTGTGCGGCATGTTTTCACCGATCTACCAACGTCCAGATGTTTTAAACTGCACGGACAAAATCAAAAACTCTAAGGAGCTTTGAGAATGTATGTTTGTTGCAAGGAGCAACCCGCATGGGGTATAAAGGATTCCACGTCAGCTCATGTCCACGTGGCTGTCCTTGCAGAAAACATAACCAAAGCTTAAGAGAGCGCAAGTGATCACAGTCACCCATCAATGTAACACATGAGAAGTGTACACACTTCTGTGTGAACAAGTATAATATGTAAGGAAAATGATAAAATATGAATAAAAGTCAAGGTACATAGTATGTCATGAAAATATCTTAAATAAAGTCAAAAAAGTCAATAGTATAGTTTGTCAAAAGTAAAAAAAAAAAGTATTCATAGGATAGCGTGTCCAAAAAAAGTGATACAATTCAGTACAAAGTCAGTACAATTTGTCAAAAGGCCATAGTATAGTAAGTTGGATAAAGCCATACTAAAGTCAAAAAAATCATAGTCGATACTATGTTGAGAAAGTGATAAAAGTCAAGTATAGTATGTCAGTTGAAAAAGTCATAGTATATGTTGCAAAAACATTAAGTCATGTTATAGCATATTTAAAAATCATAGTATAGTATGTCGAAAAAAATGGTAAAAAGTCAGTATAGTATGTACTACACGATAAGTCATCGTATATTAAGTCAAAGCATAGTATGTTGAAAAAGTCAGTGTAGCATGTCAAAAAGAGTCGTAGTAGAGCATGTAGAAAAAAAACATTAAAAACTCAAAGTATAGCATGTTAAAAAAGTGATAGTATAGCATGTTAAAAAAGTGATTGTAAAAAAGTCAGTGCATAGTATGTCGAAAGAAGTGGTAAAAAAGTCAATATAGCATGTTAAAAAAATAGTATAGAACATCGAAAAAAAATGCTAAAAAGTCATAGTAAAAATGTTAAAAAAAAGAATGAAAGAAAGTCATAGTATAGTATGTTGACAGAAGTGGTAAAAAGTCAATATAGTATGTCAAAGAGTAAAAGAAAGTCATAGTATTGTATGTTGAAAAGGGAAAAAGTCATTATTTAAAAAGAAAAGAAAGTCAAGTCTGTAAAAAAAAAATTAAAAGTCAGTCTGTAAAAAAAAAAAAAAAAAAAAAAGCCATAGTACAGTACGTCGAAAAATAGTAAGAAGTCAGTATTGCATGTTAAAAAAGTACGTCGAAAAATAATGTCAGTCATAGTATAGAATGGAAAAAAAAGCCACAGCATAAAAAAAGAATGTGGAAAAAAATCCTAATATAGTATGTAAAAAAAAAAAAAAACAATCGAAAGTGATGAAAAGTCAGTTTAGTATGTTAAAAAAAATCATAGATGTAAAAATTTTTTTTAAAAAAGAGTGAAAGACAGTCAGTATGGTATGTTGAAAAAAAATAGAATAGTCTGTAAAAAAAAGCCATAGTATAGTACATCAGTAGTAAGAAGTCAGTATTGTATGTTAAAAAAGTCATATTATAGTACGTCGAAAAATGATGTATGTTGAAAAGGCATAGAATAGTATGTCAAAAAAAATGTAAAACACAGTAAAAAAAAGTCATAATATAGTATGTGAAAAAAGTCGTAGTATGGTATGTTTAAAAAAAAGAGTAAAATAAAGTCATACTATAGTATGTCAAAAAAGTTGTAAAAAGTGATAGTATAGTATGTCGAAAATTTTAAGGTAAAAATCTCAAATTTTTGTATGTTGAAAAAAATCATGAAAACTCATATTATAGCATGTAAAATGATTCTATGGGAAAAAAGTCATTTTATTGAATGTTGTAAAATTTTACGGTAAAAACGTAGAATTTTTGTATGTTGATAAAAATCATGAAAACAGTCATATTGTAGCATGTAAAATGGTTCTATGGTGAAAAATTTTACAAAAAAATGTAAAGTATAGAATATCAAAAATTTTACGGTAAAAACATCAAATTTTTGTATGTTGATAAAAATCATGAAAACAATCATTTTATAGCATGTAAAATGATTAAATGTTGAAAAAAAAGTCATTTTATCAAGTCTTGAAAAATTGTAAAAAAAAATGTCATAGTATAGTATGTCAACAATTTTACGGTAAAAACGTCAAATTTTTGTATGTTGATAAAAATCATGAAAACAGTCATATTGTAGCATGTAAAAATGAATAAATGTTGAAAAAAAGTCATTTTATCAGTGTTGAAAAATTGTACAAAAAATGTAAAGTATAGTATGTCAAAAATTTTACGGTAAAAACGTCGAAGTTTTGTATGTTGATAAAAATCATGAAAACAATCATTTTATAGCTGTAAAATGATTCTATGGTGAAAAGAATTTTATCGAATGTTGAAAAATTTAAAAAAAAAAAAAGGTATGTTGGAAATTTTTCAATAAAAATGCAAATTTTTTATGTTGATAAAAATCATAAAACAGCATATTTAGCATGTAAAATGATTCTATGTGAAAAAAGAATTTTATCCAATATTAAATGTTTTACAAAAAAGTGCACAGAATATGCAAAAATTTTACGGAAAAACGCAAATTTTTTATGTTATAAAAATCATGAAAAAGTCATATTGTAGCATGGAAAATGATTCTATGGTGAAAAAGTATTTTATTAATGTTTAAAATTTTAAAAAATGCTAGTAAGTATGTCAAAAATTTTACTGTAAAAACGAAATTTTTTATGTTTAAAAAATCATGAAAACAGCAATAAGCATGTAAAATGATTCTATGTGAAAAGAAGCATTTATCAAATGTTAAAAATTTTACAAAAAATCAAATAACTATGTCAAAAATTTTATGTAAAAACGCTATTTTTTATGTTGAAAAAATATGAAAACAGCAATTATAGCATGTAAATGATTCTATGGTGAAAAGAAGCATTTTATCTGTTAAAATTTTTACAAAAAAATGTCATAGTACAGTATGTAGAAAATTTTACGGAAAAACTCAGTTTTTGTATGTTGATAAAAATCATTAAAACAGCATATTATACATGAAAATGATTCTATGTAAAAGTCATTTTATTATGTTTTAAAATTTTACGGTAAAAACGCAAATTTTTTATTTGAAAAAATCTGAAAAGCATAACTAAATATCTATAAATCATTTTTCTTTAAAATTTAAAAATCATATTAAAAATTTTACGTAAAAACTCGAGTTTTTTATGTTGATAAAAATCTTAAAACAGCAATAAGATGAAATAATTAAAAAGCAAAAAATAAAAAATCAAATTTTTGTATTAAAAAATTAAAACAGTATATTTATATGTATAAAAATCATTTTTAAAAAAAGATAGACAATAGAAAATTTTACGTAAAAACGTGATTTTATGTTGAAAAAATATAAAACAGTCATATTATACATGAAAATGACAGAACATTTATTAATTTTTAAAATTTTACGGTAAAAACGTCAAATTTTTGTATGTTGATAAAAATCATGAAAACAATCATTTTATAGCATGTAAAATGATTAAATGTTGAAAAAAAGTCATTTTATGAAGTCTTGAAAAATTGTAAAAAAAAATGTCATAGTATAGTATGTCAGAAATTTTACGGTAAAAACATCAAATTTTTGTATGTTGATAAAAATCATGAAAACAGTCATATTGTAGCATGTAAAATGGTTCTATGGTGAAAAGTAGTCATTTTATCGAGTGTTGAAAAATTGTACAAAAAAATGTAAAGTATAGTATGTCAAAAAATTTACGGTAAAAACGTCGAATTTTTGTATGTTGATAAAAATCATGAAAACAATCATTTTATAGCATGTAAAATGATTCAATGGTGAAAAAAGTCATTTTATCGAATGTTGAAATATTTTACCAAAAAAATGTCATAGTATGTCAAAAATTTTACTGTAAAAACGTCAAATTTTTGTATGTCGATAAAAATCATGAAAACAGTCATATTGTAGCATGTATAATGATTCTATGGTGAAAAGAAGTCATTTTATCGAATGTTGTAAAATTTTACGGTAAAAACGTCGAATTTTTGTCTGTTGATAAAAATCATGAAAACAGTCATATTACAGCATGTAAAATGATTCTATGGTGAAAAGAAGTCATTTTATCGAGTGATGAAAAATTTTACAAAAAAATGTAAAGTATAGTATGTCAAAAATTTTACGGTAAAAACGTCGAATTTTTGTATGTTGATAAAAATCATGAAAACAATCATTTTATAGCATGTAAAATGATTAAATGTTGAAAAAAAGTCATTTTATCAAGTATTGAAAAATTGTAAAAAAAAAATGTCATAGTATAGTATGTCAGAAATTTTACGGTAAAAATGTCAAATTTTTGTATGTTGATAAAAATCATGAAAACAGTCATATTGTAGCATGTAAAATGATTCTATGGTGAAAAGAAGTCATTTATCAAATGTTGAAAAATTTTTAAAAAAAAATGTCAAAGTATACTATGTCAAAAATTTTACGGTAAAAACGTCGTATTTTTGTATGTTGAAAAAAATCATGAAAACAGTCATATTATAGCATGAAATGATTCTATGGAAAAGAATATTTTTTCTTTTTTAAAATTTTTACAAAAAAATTTCATAGTTCAGTATGTAGAAAATTTTACGGTAAAAACGCGAGTTTTTGTATGTTGATAAAAATCATTAAAACAGTCATTTTATAGCTTGTAAAATTGACTGTGAAAAGAAGTCATTTTATTGAATGTTTAATATTTTACAAAAAACGTCAAATTTTTGTATGTTGATAAAAATCATTAAAACAGTCATATTATAGCATGTAAAAGGATCCATGGTGAAAAGAAGTAATTTTATCGAATATTGAAATATTTTACAAAAAAATGTCACAGTATAGTACAGGGGTCCCCAAACTTTTTCCTGTGAGGGCCACATAACTTTTCCCTTCTCTGATGGGGGGCCGGGGTCAGTTTGTAGCAGAAAATGTGACGATTGCATGGGCGTCTAAACATAAACATTTATTGTTTTCCAGAAAGCCACACAAAACCAAATATTAATAACCCTTTCCAGGATCTTCACGGAAAAAATAAGTCGGAAATAAATAATAACACTATTAATAAAATAAATAATACTATTTGTGAAATAAATAATAACCAAATACTCTCTCTGGGGTCTGGGGTCAACTGCCTGTGTTTAAGTCCCGTTGCTCTGATGAAGTTAATGCATGACACCACAACCTTCATGACAGAATCCCACTTCAACACTTTGCAGCACAGCGCTTGCTGGTGAATTAGGCAGTGGACTTGTAGCGGGGCAGTGAGACCCCGTTCTTCCATCTCTCGGTTCATGCGTCCTATTAGACCCCGAGACGCGCCCACCATACTAGGAGCCCCGTCAGTTGTGATGCTGACAAGCTTTGACCAGTCCAGGTCCAACTCTTCCATGGTTTGGCATACTTTGCCGAAAATATCCTCCCCCGTTGTAGTCCCTTTGAGACTTTGGAGGGCTGCCAGCTCCTCGCACATCTCAAAGTTTGCGCTAACTCCACGAATAAAAATGAGCAGCTGCGCCGTGTCCTGCACATCCAGTGAAAGGTTTACCGCTGCTCGCTATCAACTGAGCAACCCGAAAGCTGGCTCGAACGGATGACTGATTCAGCTGAGTTTGGCGTAGAAATGTATTCTGCTGAGCTAACAGTCCACTTTTTAGCTTTGAGAGTTTGTCTGCTCTCATTTGGCCTTGCAAGCTATCATACCTGTCTTTGTGACGGGATTCATAGTGTCGGCGCAGATTGTATTCTTTAAATACCGCCACCGTCTCTTGACAGATGAGACAAACAGCTTTTTCTTTGCATTGAACAAAAAAATAATCGTTTGTCCACTGCAGGTTAAATACCGTATTTTCCGGAATATAAGTCGCGTTTTTTTTTTCATAGTTTGGTCGGGGTGCGCCTTATACTCAGGAGCGACTTATGTGTGAAATTATTAACATACGGTATATCATTTCACATGTTATTTTCACACTAAACCGCAAGAGGTCGCTCTAGGCCTGTGCACGCAAAGCTCTGCTTGTGATGGATAGCATGCGAGCGCACATCACGCCACAGTTCAAGGAGAAATTAAAAATTTTCAACTCCATACCTGCCAGAATCCCTGGAGGCTGAACCAAAATACTCCAGCCACTTGATATCTCCGTGAATAGGAGCTTTAAGGCAGTCTTGCGTAACCGGTGGGAGCAGTGGATGATGGATGGAGAGCACAGCTTCACGGCAACCGGGAGAATGCGCCGTGCAACTTTCCTTGGATGGATCCACAAATCATGCGCTTCGACAACCGAAACCATTCTGTCAGGATTCAGAAAGGCTGGAATAATTGAAACTGCAACTGACGATGAGTCTGACGTAAGCGACGTAGAAGAGGAAGCGCCGCATCTTCTACCTCCGGAGTTAGCGGAGTTGATGAAAAGTGACACCGAGGATGAAGATTTCATTGGATTTTAGCTACCGGGTATTTGGAGTGACACGGATGGTTTTGGTAAACTTCTTAGCATGTTATTTATGCTATAGTTATCGGAATAACTCTTAGTATGTTATTTTTAGCATACCAGGCACGTTCTCAGTTGTGTCATGTAACGTCACCATACCGTTCAGCCTGTTGTTGCCTCTATTCTATTTTTATTTTAAATAGTTCGTCATTTAAATTTTAAATGAAATGTCTGTTCTTGGTGTTGGATTTTATCAAATAAATTTCCCCCAAAAATGCGACTTATACTCCAGTGCGACTTATATATGTTTTTTCCTTCTTTATTATGCATTTTATGGCTGGTGCGACTTGTACTCCGGAGCGACTTATAGTCCGGAAAATACGGTACCCTGCATTCTGAATCAATTTTTCTCTTACCTAATCTTTTCGCCATTGTTCCGTTCTATTTGACAGGGTGAGTCAAGGATTTTTTTTTCTGGGAGGGCGGAGGGGTATTTTTCTGGTATTGCTCAGGGGGCCGGGCCAAAGGTGGAGGCGGCCCGCGGGCCGTAGTCTGGGGACCCCTGGTATAGTATGTCAAAAATTTTACGGTAAAAACGTCGAGTTTTTGTATGTTGATAAAAATCATGAAAACAATCATTTTACAGCATGTAAAATGATTCAATGGTGAAAAGAAGTCATTTTATCGAATATTGAAATATTTTACCGAAAAAAATGTCATAGTATAGTATGTTGAAAATTTTACGGTAAAAACATGAATTTTTGTATGTTGATAAAAATCATGAAAACAGTCATATTGTAGCATGTAAAATGATTCTATGGTGAAAAGACCTCATTTTATTGAATGTTGTAAAATTTTACGGTAAAAACGTCGAATTTTTGTTTACAAAAAAATGTAAAGTGTAGAATATCAAAAATTTTACGGTAAAAACGTCAAATTTTTGTATGTTGATAAAAATCATGAAAACAATCATTTTATAGCATGTAAAATGATTAAATGTTGAAAAAAAGTCATTTTATCAAGTCTTGAAAAATTGTAAAAAAAATGTCATAGTATAGTATGTCAAAAATTTTACGGTAAAAACGTCAAATTTTTGTATGTTGATAAAAATCATGAAGACAGTCATATTGTAGCATGTAAAATAATTAAGTGGTGAAAAAAAAGTAATTTTATCGAATATTGAAATATTTTACAAAAAAATGTCACAGTATAGTATGTCAAAAATTTTACGGTAAAAACGTCAAATTTTTGTATGTTGATAAAAATCATGAAAACAGTCATATTGTAGCATGGAAAATGATTCTATGGTGAAAAGAAGTCATTGTATCAAATATTGAAATATTTTACAAAAAATGTCAGTATAGTATGTCGAAAATTTTACGGTAAAAACGTCAAATTTTTGTATGTTGACAAAAATCATGAAAACAATCATTTTGTAGCATGTAAAATGATTAAATGGTGAAAAGAAGTCATTTTATCAAGTCTTGAAAAATTTTACAAAAAAATGTCATAGTATGGTATGTCAAAAATTTTACGGTAAAAACGTCAAATTTTTGTATGTTGACAAAAATCATGAAAACAGTCATATTATAGCATGTAAAATGACTCTATTGGTGAAAAAAAGTCATTTTATTGAATATTGAAATATTTTACAAAAAGAATGTCAAAGTATACTATGTCAAAAATTTTACAGTAAAAACGTCAAATTTTTGAATGTTGAAAAAAATCATGAAAACAGTCATATTATAGCATGTAAAATGATTCTATGGTGAAAAAAGTCATTTTACAATTTAATTTTTCAAAAAATTCATATAGAATGTTGTAAAATTTTATGTCAAAAACGTCGAATTTTTGTTTGTTGAAAAAATTCATGAAACAGTCATATTGTAGCATGTAAAATGATTCTATGATGGAAAAAAGTCATTTTATCAAATGTTGAAAATTTAAAAAAAAATGACATAGTATAGTATGTTGTAAATTTTACAATAAAAATGTCAAATTTTTGTATGTTGATAAAAATCATGAAAAAAGTCATATTATAGCATGTAAAATGATTCTACCATGAAAAGAAATCAATTTATCGAATACTGAAATATTTTACAAAAAAATGTCATGGTATAGTTTGTCAGAAATTTTACGGTAAAAACGTCACATTTTTGTATGTTGATAAAAATCATGAAAACAATCATTTTATAGCATGTAAAATGATTAAATGTTGAAAAAAAATCATTTTATCGAAGTCTTGAAAAATTTTAAAAAAAAATGTCAAAATATAGTGTGTCGAAAATTTTACAATAAAAATATCAAATTTTTGTATGTTGAAAAAAATCATGAAACCACTCATATTATAGCATGTAAAATGATTCTATGGTGAAAAGAAGTCATTTTATCGAGTGTTGAAAAATTTTACAAAAAAATGTCATAGTATAGTATGTCAAAAATTTTACGTCAAAAACGTCGAATTTTTGTTAACAAAAAAATGTAAAGTGTAGAATATCAAAAATTTTACAGAAAAACGCAAATTTTTGTATGTTATAAAAATCATGAAAACAATCATTTTATAGCATGTAAAATGATTAAATGTTGAAAAAAGTCATTTTATCAAGTCTTGAAAAATTGTAAAAAAAATGTCATATATATAGTATGTCAAAAATTTTACGGTAAAAACGTCAAATTTTTGTATGTTGATAAAAATCATGAAGAAAGTCATATTGTAGCATGTAAAATAATTAAGCGGTGAAAAAAAATCAATTTTATCGAATATTGAAATATTTTACAAAAAAATGTCACAGTATAGTATGTCAAAAATTTTACAGTAAAAACGTCAAATTTTTGTATGTTGATAAAAATCATGAAAACAGTCATATTGTAGCATGGAAAATGATTCTATGGTGAAAAGAAGTCATTTTATCAAATATTGAAATATTTTACAAAAAAATGTCATAGTATAGTATGTCAAAAATTTTACGGTAAAAACGTCGAATTTTTGTATGTTGAAAAAAATCATGAAAACAGTCATATTATAGCATGTATAATGATTCTATGGTGAAAAGAAGTCATTTTATCGAATGTTGAAAAATTTTACAAAAAAATGTCATAGTACAGTATGTTGAAAATTTTCCGATAAAAACGTCAAATTTTTGTATGTTGACAAAAATCATGAAAACAGTCATATTGTAGCATGGAAAATGATTCTATGGTGAAAAGAAGTCATTGTATCGAATATTGAAATATTTTACAAAAAAATGTCAAGTATAGTAGGGGGCCCAAATTTTTGTGAGGGCACATAACTTTTCCCTTCTCTGATGGGGGGCCGGGGTCAGTTTGTAGCAGAAAATGTGACGATTGCATGGGCGTCTAAAAAAACATTTATTGTTTTCCAGAAGCGAATTTTCCTTCGTATGTTGACGAAAAAAATCATGAAATAAACAGTACATATTGTAGCATGTAAAATAATACTATGGTGAAAAAAAAAAAAAAAAAACTCTCTCTTGGGTTTTGGGTTAACTTCCCTTTTTTTATTTTTGTTTTTTTTATTTAATTTATTTATTACACCACCATCTTTATAAATAATCCCACTTCAACACTTTGCACACAGTTCTTGCTGGTTAATTAGGCAGTGGACTTGTAGCGGGGGAGTGAGACCCGTTCTTTCCTCTCCCTTCATGCGTCCTATTAGACCCAAGACGCGCCCACCATACTAAGAGCCCCGTCATTTTAATGAATGTTGTAAAATTTGAAGCAGGTCCACCCCGTCAAAAAAACGTCCCAGATCCCCCCCCCTCCCCTTTTTTGATTTTTTCCTTTTTTTAGTTTTTCCTTTCCTTCCCCCTCTTGATCTTCGCCATTACTAAATCCCCCCTCCAAACCTTTTTGTTTGATTGAAAAAATTCATGAAACAGTCATATTGTAGCATGTAAAATGATTCTATGATGGAAAAAAGTCGTTTTATCAAATGTTGGGCCCTCCTTCCTCGGGAGCACTTATGTGAGAAATTATTAACAAAAGATAAATTATCCATAATTTTTTTTCCACACCACACAAAACACTCCACTCCCCTCCACGCCACACAACTCTTTTTTTTGATTGTATGCGCGCGCACCCCCCCCCCCCCAAAGTAAAGGAAAAAAAAAATATTTCCCCCTCCCTCCCAGCCCCCTCCAGGAGGACAAAAACTCCCCCCACCTTATTTCTCCCTTAATAAGAGCTTTAAAGCACTTTTTTTTTTCCCGGGGGGGAAAAAGGATTGAAGGAGGGAAGCCCACCTCTCCGCCCCCCGGGAAAACGCCCCCTGCAACTTTCCCTGGATGGATCCACAAATCATGCCCTTCGACAACCGAAACCATTCTGTCAGGATTCAGAAAGGCTGAAAAATTGAAAAAAAAATGACATGAGTCTACTAAGCGACGTAGAAAAGAAACCCCCCCTCCTCTTCCCCCCGGATTTGCGGGAGTTGGAGAAAAGTAACCCCGAGGAGAAAGATTTTTTTGGTTTTTTTTCCCCGGGTTTTTAAGGGGACCGGGGGGTTTTTGGAAAACTTCTTAGCATGTTTTTTATGCTATATTTATCGGAATAACTCTTAGTATGTTATTTTTAGCATCCCAGGCACTTTCTCATTTGTGTCATGTAACGTCACCATACCGTTCAGCCTGTTGTTGCCTCTATTCTATTTTTATTTTAAATAGTACGTTGTAAATTTTACAATAAAAATGTGTTCAAATTTTTGTATGTTGATCAAAAATTCATGAAAAAACAATTATACTCATACTTATATATTTTTTTCCTCTAAATATGCAGGGACGACCCGCAACGAAAAACGGTCCCTGCATCAATTATTTTTCTCTTAGCATCTTCAAAATGATTCTACCATGAAAAGAGAATCAAGTTTTATCGAATACTGAAAGGTATTTTACAAAAAAAATGCTCAGCCCCTGGTATAGTATGTCAGAAATTTTACGGTAAAAACGTCACATTTTTGTATGTTGATAAAAATCAAGAAAACAATCATTTTATAGCATGTAAAATGATTCAATGGTGAAAAAAAGTCATTTTATCGAAGTCTTGAAAAATTTTAAAAAAAAAATGTCATAATATAGTATGTCGAAAATTTTACAATAAAAATATCAAATTTTTGTATGTTGAAAAAAATCATGAAACCACTCATATTATAGCATGTAAAATTATTTTATGGTGAAAAGAAGTCATTTTATCGAGTGTTGAAAAATTTTACAAAAAAATGTCATAGTATAGTATGTCAAAAATTTTACGGTAAAAACGTCGAATTTTTGTTTACAAAAAAATGTAAAGTGTAGAATATCAAAAATTTTACGGTAAAAACGTCAAATTTTTGTATGTTGATAAAAATCATGAAAACAATCATTTTATAGCATGTAAAATGATTAAATGTTGAAAAAAAGTCATTTTATCAAGTCTTGAAAAATTATAAAAAAAATGTCATAGTATAGTATGTCAAAAATTTTACGGTAAAAACGTCAAATTTTTGTATGTTGATAAAAATCATGAAGACAGTCATATTGTAGCATGTAAAATAATTAAATGGTGAAAAAAAAGTAATTTTATCGAATATTGAAATATTTTACAAAAAAATGTCACAGTATAGTATGTCAAAAATTTTACGGTAAAAACGTCAAATTTTTGTATGTTGATAAAAATCATGAAAACAGTCATATTGTAGCATGGAAAATGATTCTATGGTGAAAAGAAGTCATTTTATCAAATATTGAAAAATTGAAAATATTTTACAAAAAAAAAGTCAGTATAGTATGTCGAAAATTTTACGGTAAAAACGTCGAGTTTTTGTATGTTGACAAAAATCATGAAAACAGTCATATTGTAGCATGTAAAATGATTCTATGGTGAAAAGAAGTCATTTTATCGAATATTGAAAATTTTTACAAAAAAATGTCATAGTACGGTATGTCAAAAATTTTACGGTAAAAACGTCAAATTTTTGTATGTTGACAAAAATCATGAAAACAGTCATATTATAGCATGTAAAATGACTCTATTGTGAAAAGAAGTCATTTTATCAAATATTGAAATATTTTACAAAAAGAATGTCAAAGTATACTGTGTCGAAAATTTTACAGTAAAAACGTCGAATTTTTGAATGTTGACAAAAATCATGAAAACAGTCATATTATAGCATGTAAAATGATTCTATGGTGAAAAAAGTCATTTTAATGAATGTTGTAAAATTTTATGTCAAAAACGTCGAATTTTTGTTTGTTGAAAAAATTCATGAAACAGTCATATTGTAGCATGTAAAATGATTCTATGATGGAAAAAAGTCATTTTATCAAATGTTGAAAAATTGAAAAAAAATGACATAGTATATAGTATGTTGTAAATTTTACAATAAAAATGTCAAATTTTTGTATGTTGATAAAAATCATGAAAAAAGTCATATTATAGCATGTAAAATGATTCTACCATGAAAAGAAATCAATTTATCGAATACTGAAATATTTTACAAAAAAAAATGTCATGGTATAGTTTGTCAGATTTTACGGTAAAAACGTCACATTTTTGTATGTTGATAAAAATCAAGAAAACAATCATTTTATAGCATGTAAAATGATTAAATGTTGAAAAAAATTCATTTTATGAAGTCTTGAAAAATTAAAAAAAAATGTCATAATATAGTATGTCGAAAATTTTACAATAAAAATATCAAATTTTTGTATGTTGAAAAAAATCATGAAACCACTCATATTATAGCATGTAAAATTATTTTATGGTGAAAAGAAGTCATTTTATCGAGTGTTGAAAAATTTTACAAAAAAATGTCATAGTATAGTATGTCAAAAATTTTACGGTAAAAACGTCGAATTTTTGTTTACAAAAAAATGTAAAGTGTAGAATATCAAAAATTTTACGGTAAAAACGTCAAATTTTTGTATGTTGATAAAAATCATGAAAACAATCATTTTATAGCATGTAAAATGATTAAATGTTGAAAAAAAGTCATTTTATCAAGTCTTGAAAAATTGTAAAAAAAATGTCATAGTATAGTATGTCAAAAATTTTACGGTAAAAACGTCAAATTTTTGTATGTTGATAAAAATCATGAAGACAGTCATATTGTAGCATGTAAAATAATTAAGTGGTGAAAAAAAAGTAATTTTATCGAATATTGAAATATTTTACAAAAAAATGTCACAGTATAGTATGTCAAATATTTTACGGTAAAAACGTCAAATTTTTGTATGTTGATAAAAATCATGAAAACAGTCATATTGTAGCATGGAAAATGATTCTATGGTGAAAAGAAGTCATTGTATCAAATATTGAAATATTTTACAAAAAATGTCAGTATAGTATGTCGAAAATTTTACGGTAAAAACGTCAAATTTTTGTATGTTGAAAAAAATCATGAAAACAGTCATATTATAGCATGTATAATGATTCTATGGTGAAAAGAAGTCATTTTATCGTGTTGAAAATTTTTACAAAAAAATGTCATAGTACAGTACGTAGAAAATTTTACGGTAAAAACGTCGAGTTTTTGTATGTTGACAAAAATCATGAAAACAGTCATATTGTAGCATGTAAAATGATTCTATGGTGAAAAGAAGTCATTTTATCGAATATTGAAATATTTTACAAAAAGAATGTCATAGTATGGTATGTCAAAAATTTTACGGTAAAAACGTCAAATTTTTGAATGTTGAAAAAAATCATGAAAACAGTCATATTATAGCATGTAAAATGATTCTATGGTGAAAAAAGTCATTTTATCGATATTGAAATTTTAAAAAGAATGTCAAAGTATACTGTTGTAAAATTTTATGTCAAAAACGTCGAATTTTTGTTTGTTGAAAAAATTCATGAAACAGTCATATTGTAGCATGTAAAATGATTCTATGATGGAAAAAAAGTCATTTTATCAAATGTTGAAAAATTAAAAAAAAATGACATAGTATAGTATGTTGTAAATTTTACAATAAAAATGTCAAATTTTTGTATGTTGATAAAAATCATGAAAAAAGTCATATTATAGCATGTAAAATGATTCTACCATGAAAAGAAATCAATTTATCGAATACTGAAATATTTTACAAAAAAATCATGGTATAGTTTGTCAGATTTTACGGTAAAAACGTCACATTTTTGTATGTTGATAAAAATCATGAAAACAATCATTTTATAGCATGTAAAATGATTAAATGTTGAAAAATTCATTTTATGAAGTCTTGAAAAATTAAAAAAAAATGTCATAATATAGTATGTCGAAAATTTTACAATAAAAATATCAAATTTTTGTATGTTGAAAAAAATCATGAAACCACTCATATTATAGCATGTAAAATTATTTTATGGTGAAAAGTAGTCATTTTATCGAGTGTTGAAAAATTTTACAAAAAAATGTCATAGTATAGTATGTCAAAAATTTTACGGTAAAAACGTCGAATTTTTGTATGTTGATAAAAATCATGAAAACAATCATTTTATAGCATGTAAAATGATTCAAAAGTAATTTTATCAAATGTTGAAAAATTGTAAAATAAAGTCAGTATAGTATGTTGGAAATTTTACAATAAAAATGTCAAATTTTTTTATGTTGATAAAAATCATGAAAACAGTCATATTATAGCATGTAAAATGATGCTATGGTGAAAAGTCATTTTATCGAATGTTGAAAAATTTTACAAAAAAAATGTCAAAGTATACTATGTCGAAAATTTTACGGTAAAAATGTCGACATTTTGTATGTTGATAAAAATCATGAAAACAGTCATATTATAGCACGTTAAATGATTCTATGGTGAAAACAAGTCATTTTATCGAGTGTTGAAAAATTGTAAAATAAAGTCATAGTATAGTATGTTGGGAATTTTACAATAAAAATGTCAAATTTTTGTATGTTGATAAAAATCATGAAAACAATCATTTTATACAATGTAAAATCTCGCCAAATTCTCGCCAACCTGTATAGATCAGTCTCTCCCTCCTTACTGTCCAACCTAGCATACAAGTCATTGTACGTCCCTTGTTTGGCCTTTGCTACCTCTACTTTCACCTTACGCTGCATCTCCCTGTACTCTTGTCTACTCTCTTCAGTCCTCTCAGTGTTAAAAAGTCATAACATAGTATGTGGGAAAAAAAAAGCCATAGTATAGTTTGTTAAAAAAAAGTGATAGTATAGTATGTCAAAAAAAGTAGAAGACAGTCATAGTATAGTATGTCAAAAAAAAGTCATAGTAAGGTATATCAACAAGTCATAGTATGTCGAAAAGAGTAAGAAAAAGTCAGCGTATAGTATGTCAAAAAAGTCATAGTATAGCATGTAAAAAAGTCACAGTATAGCATGTCAAAAAAGTCATACTATAGTTCGTTAAACAAAGTCATAGTATAGTATGTCGAAAAAAAAAAAGTCATAGTATTGTATGCTGAAAAAAGCCATCGTATAGTACATTAAAAAAAAAATAAAAAAAAGTCATAGGATAGTATGTTGAATAAATGTCATAGCATAGCATGTTGTAGAGCAAAAGAAAGTCAGTACAGGATGTCGAAAAGTAAAACAAAGTCATTGTACAGGCTGTCGAAAAACATTCAGTGTAGTATGTCGAAAAAAAGCCATTGTATAGATGTTGAAAAAAGAGTGAAAAAAGTCATAGTATAGTATATCAAGAAAAAGTCATAGTGTAGTATGTCAAGAAAAAGTCATAGTGTAGTATATTATAAAATAAAAAAAAAAAAAAAAAAAAAGAGTAAAAAAGTCAAAGAATAGTATGTCGAATAAAAGTTATAAAAACTACAGCATAGGATGTCGGGGGTGGGGGGGGGGGGGTCATAGTATAGGATGTCAAGTCAGTGTGTGTAATAGAATAGGATGTCGAAAAAAGTCATAGTACAGCATGTTAAAAAAAAGGGTAAAAGAAGGTCAAAATATACTAAGTCAAAAAAGTCATGGAAAAGTATGTCAAAGAAAGAGTACAAGGAAGTCATAGTATAGTATGCTGAAAAAAGACAGTACAGTATGTCAAAAAAAGTACGTAGAATAGATGTCAAAAAAAGAGTTAAAGAAAGCCGTAGTATATCATCAAAAAGTCATAGTATAGTATGTAAAAAAAGCCATAGTATAGTATGTCAAAAAAGTGGTAAAAAGTCAGTATAGCATGTTAAAAAATGTCATAGTATAACATGTCAAAAAAATAGTCCAAGAAAGTCTTAGTATAGTATGCTGAAAAAAGCCACAGCCATTGTATAGTATATCGAAAAAAAAGTCTTTTTAATATGTCAAAAAAAGGCTTAAGTATAGTGCGTAAGAAAAAGCCATAGTATAGCATGTCAAAAAAAGTGTAAAATAAAGTCATAGCATAGTATGTCAAAAAATAGTCATAGTACAGCATGTCAAAAGACAGAGTAAAATATGTCATACAGTAGTATGTCAAAAAAAGTATTTAAAAAGTCATAGTATAGAATATTGCAAAAAGTGGTAAAAAGTCTAAAGTATAATATGTCGAAAAAGTGGTAAAGTATGGTATAGTATGGTACATTAACAAAAAAGTGTAGCCAGTCGAGGAAAAAAGCCACTGTATAGTACAGTAAAAAACATTTTAAAAAGTTATAGTATGTCGAAAAAAAGCCAAAGTATATTTGTCAAAAAAGTCATAGTAGAATATGTTGAAAAACATCAACATATAACATGTTGAACAAAGTCATACAACTGTATGTTGAAAAAAGTCATAGTATAGCATGTCAAAAAAAACATTTAAAAAAAGTCATCGTAAAGCATGTCGAAAAAAGTTGACGTATATTATGTCGAAAAGCTTTTTATAAAAAATGTCAGTGTAGAGTGGCAAAACCATCTTAAATGTCAGAGTATTGCATGTCCAAAAAAGTAATAGTATAGTACATCAAAAGAGTCACAAAAATGTCATCGTATGGTGTTGATGTGTAGCTTAAAAAAAAAAAAAAAAAAGTCAGCCTAGTATGTTGAAAATTCACAGAAATGTCGTAGTTAAGGGCAGCTTTGATTAAAATTTAAAAAAAGGTTTTTGTTCCAATACTGGTTGAATCTTATACTGTAATCAAAACACAACATCAAGCTGTAGCAAATGGAAAATATATCCATGAGTCATCGTTTATCCAGTTGTCACTTCACAAACAGAAACAGCTCCTGCCATGTGGAAAGCCAGAACTACTCAGACATGATTGTGTACAAACCCTCCCACCATCTTACTGTAATTCTAACCAGGAAGACCAACACTCCAGGCTCCAGCTGCTGTGGCTTGCTATTTTGACTGCAGCCCTTTACCTCTCTGTTTCATAACTCATAATTATCTCACTTGCCTTTCCATACTCGGGCTCTTTGCATGTAAACACAGGCAGGCATGGCTCCATCTTTCCCAACAGGATGCTTGCTTCATCCACATGCTTCTCTAAAAGGGGGCAGACGGCACCAAAGCCTGACTGATCCACATGGAGAGTTGTGATATCTGTAGCAGCTGCACTGTCATACAAACAAATGGCAAGCTTTAAATGACAAGCAGATTCTTTTTGCAGTGGTGAAGTATCAGCACGTTCCCAGGGTGAGTTCAGACTGTCAAAAAAACAACTGAGGAAGCTGCTCAGTTCTCTGCAGACAGCCAACTGACAGGAAGGAAGGAACAACTACAACGCTGCAACTCGACAAAACGTCTTACCACTTTTATCTTCAATTCCTCTAACACCTTTTGTTCTCGTGGCTCTATGGAAATACAAACTACATGCTGGCAAAAAGGGGGAACTAGAGCTTAGCAGCACCACCCCCTCCCTCCAGCGTACAATATCCTCTTTTGGACCCAACCAGCCTCCGTTTTTCTGTTATCTGTTTGGTTTTAGTGTGGCACACACACACACACATACACACAGTGGGGATGATTGTCTAGGCAGATGGTGCTCAGTGTGGACTAGAAGCTGAGACGGGCGGAGAGGGACAGACTCCTCATCCGTCATGGGATGCTGCAGTGTGACCCAGAGGCATACTGGAGTGGACGAAGTGGGCCCTGATGAGATCGAGCTCCTGGAACTCTCTGGAGATAATTTAGGGTAAGAATTAAAGCTAAGGACTACTCAAAAATAGAAAAGTAGTGGTGGGGAATTTACTGCAGATTCAGTCATCTTTATCACAGCTTTGTGCCTTTTAGGTTTGTTTAAATGTGGTTCTGTGTATCTGAGTTTTGGAGGAGGAAGCGGTGAGCTTTATCAGCTTCTCTTTCAACCTCTGAGGTTTTCTTTGACGTGTCATGCATCGCATTTTGGAGCTGAACATGCAAAACACACGAAAAGGTAGCCTCCTGCATAACCTTTTTCAAAGCTACAGCATATTCAGTGATACCACATCAAGGATGTACACACTACATGCTTGTTTTCACAGAGTAACAGGATGTGCTTTTACACAGAAAACTTTCAGGTAATGCAGTGAAGAAAAGGTTCAATTACAAACCCTTTAACCAACACAACAACACCTTACAGCCATATGATTTCCACTCATCAGCACCCAGCAGAACAAGGCGGGAGAACTAATTGGCTCCTATTTACTAAACATGAACGCGGGGACTCGGTGATGCTGCACTGACGTGATTAGCAGATTACTATAAGACAATGGCTGAAGAATGAAGGGGTTTAATACAGAGTTGGGATGGGACAAATCCCCACTTGTTCTAAGACTGGGGGATTAGCAGAGGCTAATCACAACAGTAGCTACCAGTCCCCATGTGTGGCTGTTTAATGATTACTATTTATGGTTGCAGCCCACTCATGTTTGTACTCTACAACACAGAGAACGATGTTTGTTACAAAGCTGCAGTGGTAAGAAGGTACTCAGATCATTTACCTAAGTAAAAAATGTGTAGAAATACTTTCTAGTCTTGCATTCAAAATTTCCATCCAAATACTAATACTAATACTAAAAAGCTAGGTATGGCCAGCCCGTCGATGTCAACAAAGCAAAGAGAAACTTGGATTACAACACACACAGAAGGAGAGAGACTTCATTCTCTGCTCAGGCAGATGCTACTAATCTGACAACATATAATTGTTTGCAGCTATATTAATATCTGGATATCATATGGACCACCTTTAATGTACCAAAAGTAAACGGAAGCCTACACATGAGACAGAATGGCCTATTTCAGAATAATATATTATTGCTGTATATTGTCATTATTTTGTGTTATTAATTACTTAAAGTATCTTTTATAGTACGTTGAAAGAAGTCATAGCATGTCGAAAAAAAGTTTAAAAAGTCATAGTATAGTTGGTCAAAAAAGATAGTATAGTTTGTCGAAAAAAGACATAGTATGTTGAAAAAGTAGTATAGTGTAGTATGTACTAGTACTATAGTACTAGTATAGTATGTCAAAAAAAAAAGTATGGCAAAAAAAGTAATAGTATATTGAAAAAATAGTATCATATTATACTAATATATCATAGTATATGTTGAAAAAGTTGTGAAGAATTCATAGTATGTCGAAAAAAGTCAATAAAGTGACAACATAGTATGTTGAATAAAGTCATAATTATGATGAAAAAAGTATGTTGAAAAAACTTTTTAAAAGTCATAGTATAGTATTGTGAAAAAAGTCATAGGATAGTATGTTGACTTTAGTTATCAACTAAATAGTGAAGTAAAAAAGTACAATGTCAATGACTCTGAGATCCATGGAGCAGAAGTATAAAGTATCAGAAATTGAGGTACAAGTACCTCAAAAATGTTTTTTTAATTGTAGATGTATTTTATTGCCTTTTTACACCATGGCCAGGGGACAACAGTTGAAAACTAGCCTTCTGGCTAACTCTGGCTTTTTTAAACCATGTATAATCATGTGTTTTATGAAATTGCACTGTCCCCTTTTAAATAAACTAAACTAAAAAATACGGAGTAAATGTACTTTGTTACTCCACACACATACTTGATCAGACGTGTGGTGTGTGCTGAGAAAAGTACACATAAATCCAGAGCTCTGTCTAAATTTCATAAATAGTTATTGCAGTGGCGTTGGTAGTGCGGGTGGTCACAAAGGATCAGGTGGGCCTAGCCCATCCAAGACCAAACATCTACTTAATAGTTTCTGAAACGCATCGGCCATTACAACTTTACTATGCCTAATTCACCACAATTTAATCATAAAATTCTTATACATCATCATGCATGCATATCCAACGACATTGTGTATGTAAAGCAACCGGTTACATTAATAATTTAATATTTATTCTTGCATATTTGCACTCTACACCATTGCACTACTGTGTTTACAGAACCAGCTTGACACGTTGCAAATAGCAAAATAAGCAGAGTCAGTTTCCAGGTAGAGTATATGTGTAGACCTAAATACATGGCCACTGATTCTGATCACAGTACAAACATTCACAGCATGGCAGCCACATAGTCACACACACAGCTAACAGCCACAACAGTGTCATTAATCAAGCGTATGGACAGAGCAGCTGAATTAAAATATACACTTTTACATAATCTGGCACTACGGCCACATATTCACAGCTGGCAGCAACATCCGCATAAACAAAAACTGAGACTAGAGATGGAAATGTGATGTCTCCAACAGCCTGTCCGCCATTTTAGGAGGATAATACCTTGCTGGCTGTTCAAGTGTCAAAAGATAACACAAAACACTTCACAGTGAATATGAATAAAAAGCCAAATTGTAGTATGTATAGTATACAGTCAAACACAAAGGTAGACTAACGTTATGGGTTTCATTCTGCAAGATAAAGGTAGATTACATATGAAGTATTAGCCAACGTTTTGTTAGCCTTCCGTTAGCATACCGTTAGCATACCATGAGCCAGCTTATCATCGTCTGGATGATTGTTTAGGTGTTATTTGGTTTGTAGAGCTTAATGTCATACAAACCCGTTTGTAAATCAGACATCTGACAGGTGTTCATTAACACCAAAACACATCAGTGACAGTGATGGGCGTCAAGCTACCAAGGTCCTCCTAACTCCTAAGGCTCGATACCACAAACTATTACTAAACTTTTGTAACATATCGCCCCTTTTCCTTCTCTGTATCTGGGTATTTGTCTTCAGCATGTACTTTACACATTTCTGATGATAAACGGTCGACAGATGACAGCTGAATGAAGCTAACGTTAGCCTCATGAGATGGCTGCACGGCCCACAATGCTCCAATATTCCCATTGCTTATACACAATAAACAACAATATTGAAATCTTAAAGTTAGCTTACTTTTGATGCTTGCAGCAGGGGAGGACGGGGCCTGGCGTTGAACACAGCAGTGGTTTCATCATAGACTGTCAAAGGGGAGCAGGGACAACGTCTGATGTGATGCCCTGATGCCAGTTTGCATCCAACTAACAGCTGGAAACAGTCTTCACCGGGTGGTTGTCCTAAGTAGGGTGGCGAGGGTCCACATAACATTACGTGTCGTTATCACTTGGTACTTGTTGAGGAGAAACTGGCGCAGGAGAAGGTCCTGGTTCAGACTGATGGCTTCCAGCCGCTCCTCGGGCTTCTGTTCCTACCGGAACAGGTGTTCCGGTTTAACGCGTTACCGTGTTATCTGATGTCGTTCAGCCGAATGGATCCATGTGGTAGTAAACTGTAAGGGTCTGGTTGAGGTAAATAATCAGAGGAGATTTTACTTAAAACTGCTAAAGTAAAACTCAACGCTTTCTGCTCATATCTGCAGCAGCTGCCGCCACTTGGAGCAATCACGAGGGTTGCCAGATCAGATTGTCAGTTTTTCAGCCCAGTCACAGCTAAAGCCCAAAGCACAATACAATAAAACCCACAAAGCTTCATATCTGCGTCAAATAACCAAAGATAAAATGTTATATAAATAGGCTATCACAATTAACCCACAAAGAGTGCAGTCAGACAGCCAAATACACA
This sequence comes from Pterois miles, assembly GCA_947000775.1. NCBI lineage: Eukaryota > Metazoa > Chordata > Actinopteri > Perciformes > Scorpaenidae > Pterois > Pterois miles. Next base: position 5,347,805 of record CAMQGK010000571.1, on the reverse strand, counting down.
AGTTTCTATGTCAGTGTCAATGATAATAAGGTAAGTAGGTCCTCCATTATCTGTTAAAAACAACTCAAATATTTAAATAAAATCAGTCAGTAATATGAGCGGACACAGCAGAGTTAACTGAATTTTGTATGTGCTTTTGAGCGTAAAATGACTTGTTTGGAAATATTGTTTGTTTTTTTTTTTTTTTTAACTAGCCCAACACCAAAAGTAGCCCAAATGGGGGGAAACCAGCCCAATCTGGCAACACTGATTCGGCTGAGAGACCCGGCTGTCACTGAGTGAAAGAGGAGGGGCTGCCACTCAAAATGTGACCTATGACCTATCCTAAACAAAAGCATAAATGCATAAATAAATGCATAAATAAATAAATAAATAAATGTCTAGTCACTGGATGGTCCAGCAATAAAAGGAAGGCTTCTGATGGGGTGCCAAGCTGGTGGACCCAGGCCCACCTAGGCCCACCCACAGCTACAATTACTGTAATTGACTGACTGTACTATTTACTAATTGTCAGTGATTTTACCTGTGTTGCTGTACAAGAACTTAATGCACTTGCATGAATTAGAAACATGAGTGCTAAATTAACTTTTCCAAAGAAAAAAGCAAAATGTAGGCTATATCTAAAGGATGTAATGCTTCCTCTTGCCACCACACGTTCTGATGTTTTTGTTTTTCATTATTTTTATTTATTTATCTATTCATTTTCATGGATCAGTGTCACATACCAGTATTTATAGCCGAAGAAATTGCAATGCAATCCTGTAGACGGGCCTCTATAAACAATACACAAAACTCAAGATGAAAATACATCAATATTTCATGACCACATGACTGAAGCTGATTCAACCTGAGTTTACAATGATCCTGCTCCATTCTGAGTCCTGTAAGGAGCTCCACATATTGAGCCACCGAGCAGAGATCAAAACTTAGATATTTATTTATTAAGTACATGACATGGTGCGATCTTATCGGCTTCCTGTTCAAAATTTTAAAATTATGGCTACAGATATAATCTATCTGCATTCATCTATTGTGAGTAGCTCCTCTCCTTCCTTTATCCAATGCATTGTGGGACAATAGTTAACATCAACATTATAATCAAAAATGCACCATACTTTGGTTGCTATACTATGACTTTTTTTCATTAAAGAGATTGCAATTAAAATGTCTATAAAGAATACACAGAACTCAAAATACATTCATTATTCATGACCACATGACTGATACCCCTTTAAACGCTGATTGAGTTTAAAATGATTCATTTTGAGTCCCGTAAGGAGCGCCAATTATTGAGCCACCAAGTAGAAAACGACATCTGTCCAAGGAGGATTTACCAAAAGGCACCTAACACAGTTCTTTATGAACACAACCACCATGGGACTGCAAATTAAGGCATTTATGGACAGGTTTAATATTAGCTAATATAATGAAATGATCAAAACTTTACATATTTAGTTTCTTAAGAACATGTAATGGTGGGATCTTATTGGCTTCCTGTTCAAAATGGTAATTTTAAGATATAGCTACAGATATATCATCGATCTATATTTGTGCAATGCATTATGGAACATTAGGTTAGATCAACATCATACTCAAAAATCAGCTGTTTTGACTATACTTAATTTTTGTCACGTTTTCTGAGTACATCCACTATAGTACACATTCAAAACCTGCTTAGAAATAGTATGTGTGACAAGCTTCAAAATATGGTGGTAAAGGCTCAGCAGGTGGGTCTGTCTCTGCTCTGACTACTGTAATCTGATTATGTCTGTCTGCTGCTGGGCTGCAGGGGGGTCAAGACAAGCTATTTAAATTGTGATATGCTCTACTGCTCTTCAGTCTCTTTTTCTTTTCTTTTAGGCATCAGTCCAAGCATTTACCATTACGAAGCGCATACAAAGAGGGTCCCACAATCCTCGTCCTGAGACAGTTTTGAGTTTCAAGTCTACGTGACTCGTATATCTTTGAACTGCAGAGTAGAGCATGCACTTCAACATTCACACTGCACAGACAGGACCAGAAACTGAACCCACAAATGTGCTACAATGAGGGCATGAAGCCAACCACTAAGCCGCCGTGTCCTTAGCACTGACTGCTGCTACGTGACAACACTGTCTGATGAAATGTGTTAACGTGAACTAGGGCTGTCAAAGTTAATGCAATAACAATGCGTAGTGCAGATTCGTTTTAATGCCAATACTTTCTTTTACACATGAACTATTATTTACTATAGTTAACCTCTTAAAAAAACAACGGGCTGCTGATCTTTCAGAGGTTGTTGAGCAGAAGTGAAGATACTGGCATTATATGAAACTAGAAGACCTAAAGAATCCCAATGTCATATTAGCTTGTGATGAAGGAGGCTAAATAATACTCAAAACTTACTACTTCAAAGGGGTCCCTTGACCTCTGACCTCAAGATATGTTACTGTAAATGGGTTCTCTGGGTACCCACCAGTCTCCTCTTTACAGGCATGAACACTTTATGATAATCACATGCAGTTTGGGGGAAGTCATAGTCAGGTCAGCACACTGACACACTGACAGCTGTTGTTGCCTGTTCAGCTTGAGTTTGCCATGTTATGATTTGAGCAGAATTTCTTTATACTAAATGCAGTACTTGGGTTTCTGGACAATATTTTTCATTGTTTTGTGTTGTTCATTGATTTCCAGTAATAAATAGATACATACATTTGTATAAAGAAAGCATATTTGCCATGTTGACACTCATGCAATTAATCTGGATTAAATATTTTATTTGATTGACAGCCTTAATGTGAACATTTGATGCAATGTGTTTATTCAGGGTGTGGAGTCTAGGAGAGACCAGGCTTCAACTGTCAGTGAGGAACAGCAGAGATGAGCAACAGCTGCCACCACCACCACCACCACCACCACCGCGCTACCCTTCAGTACGCCACCTGGAACAAGAAGTCAGTGTGTGTGTGTGTGTGTGTGTGTGTGTGTGTGTGTGTGTGTGACATGACAAAGACACAAGCACAGTGTGAGAGCACAGTGTGTGGTTCACTTTGGGCAAACACTTTAGTGCTCGAGCAGTGCGTGGTGAGATGTGTCTCACATGAACAGTTTCCACTCGGTGCTGTTATTTGTGTTGAGGCCAGACACACAGTGTTTACACACTATAGGAATCTTCCATGACAAAAGTGGGAGATTCTGCATTCCCTGTTTAGTGTGATTCAAACTTTACAGGAAATAAGGGAGGGAGGAAACACTGCCACACAAACTTGAGGTTTTAGGACTTCTTTCCACTTGAATGACAAATTGTCTAAATATGAAGCCTCCAAACTCCTACAGAACAACAAGTTTAGATACAAATCTCCCTGGATTGAGCAACAGTTTGCTCAAACAAACTAAAATTTGCTGTGTAATGTATGATTCATCGCTCTGTGTTACATGTGGCCACATATATATACTGATGGGGGCAGTGATATGAGTCAAGTCAAATTTTATTTGTATAGTTTAAAAAGTGCTGAGCATGTACATAATAAAAATGAATACAAATCAAGCAACAGTCTTTAGCAGCAACTTAAATGATTCTGTGGTCTGAGCTGCTTTAATATGAAAAGGTAAGCTGTTTCCAGAGATTAGGGGGCTCGGTTGCCTCTGTTTTTAAGTCTAGCTCTGGGGACATCTAGGAGCACCTGACTGGTCGACCTCAGTGCTCTAAGTTGAGTTACGGATGGATGGGGGGTGTGACAGAATTGGTGCTAAATATAATCAGATTTTTACCGCTTGATTGATTGATAAAAATAATCAACAATCCCGGCTGCACGGTGGTGCAGTGGTTAGCGCTGTCGCCTCACAGCCAGAGGGTCGCAGGTTCGATTGCAGCTTGCGGCTCTTCTGTGTGGAGTTTGCATGTTCTCCCCGTGTAAGCGTGGGTTTTCTCCGGGTACTCCGGCTTCCTCCCACAGTCCAAAGACATGCTGTTTAGGTTAACTGATGACTCTAAATTGCCCGTAGGTGTGGATGTGAGCGTGAATGGTTGTCTGTCTATATGTTGTCTGTCTCTATGTGCCCTGCGATGTGACTGGTGACCTGTCCAGGGTGAACCCTGCCTTCGCCCAATGCCAGCTGGGATCGGCTCCAGCCCCCCCGCGACCCCTAATGGGATAGGTGGTGGACGATGAATGAATGAAATCAACAATCCCTCCAGAATACCACATTTAGACACTGAGACCTTCAGGATCACCATAGGAAAAGTCATGCTGTGTGTTGGTTTCAAAAATTTCTGACATTTGGAGATTTCTGTAAAAATTACATTTTTGAGCGACTGGGTGTCGAGCACTTCTGTTGTGTAAACTGCTCAGAAACACCCTTATTATCAATCTACCTAAGAAAGCCATCCATCCTCTGAATCCTCTAGATCTCTAGTTTGGGGCTGTAAAGTTTCATAAGGCTGTGCTTATCCTAGAGGTCACCACAGGTCATTTTATACAGTTAGGTCAAGTTTCAAAAATGGTCTCACTACAGTGAAATAGCTACTACGGGGACTAACATCATCACACATGAATGCAACAAAAATGACACATTTATAATGCATTAAAAAAAATACATGGTTTTTGCCCAAAAGTGTTATTTAGTCTCCTTCATGACAAGCTAGTATGACACGGTTACCATTGGATTCCTTAAGTTTTCTAGAGTCATATAATATCTGAACCTTCACTCTAGCACTAAATCTGAACCTGCTACAGTCTCTGAAAAACATTACAATCAGTTGGGATCACAAATTAACAAAGGAGAGAAAAGCGCCACCCACTAGAAAAGCTACAGAATATTTAAATCTTCAGATCATAATCAATAGATATGGGCTGATACAGTTTTGTGTCTGTAGATGGTGCTGTGGGGCCGGAGCAGAGACGAGCTGCACCGAAGGATTTACTCCCACCAGCCGATCAGGGAGTGGGAAGGCCAACCTGCACACATGTATGGAGAGATCATCCACTCCTCCCTGGTGTCTCTCTACAACAGCTACACACAGGTAAGTGATGAGTGTGGCTGCATCAATAATTCATCCTAAAGGGGCATATTATGAAATTCTTGTAACAGTGCTTGGGTGCCATACAGTACCCTAAACTTCTGTCCGCCAAGCAGCATCATTTATTAAAAAATAGTGAAACAGGTCAGCTTTATTGTCATGCCTATGTGAACGGTTGATGGAGCCTCTGACACTATGAGCCTACAGATCCTTAATCAGGAGCATCATGCACCATGTTTGGGTTTTGCTGCTTGTTTGGTGTTAAATCTCTCTCACACAACTGCATTTTGTCCTCCACAGGAAACCAGTGAACACTTCCTGGTGTTGTTCTCTTTCCACTTGCTGATCCTCTCCCTGGACCACTCTCGACAAGACTTCATTTATGAGGTATTGCTTGTGCATTTTGATTAAAACTGAAACATATATTAATACTGGCTAAGATTCAACCACACCAGCTCCACTCCTTCCATTCTTACCTTTCACAATAAAAGCCCTACACATATACACTGCATAACTGTTTACCAGTGGCAAATTCACTCAGCATTTCACTATAAGGGAAGTTGAAGAGCAGAACTTTTGCACACCTGTAGGTCAACAGGTGCGTAGGAGGAGACCTCAGGTCGACAGTATCGAGCAAAAAGACTCCCGCACACTGTCCACTTCACTCGCAGAATTCAATCAACTTTAATAAAGTTTCAGTATCACATTATTAAAATTAAAATTCTCTGACTGCGTGTGAAGAGGACAGTGTTTGCAAGTCTTTTTGCTCGATACTAAAAGGAAAATAAAATAGCTGACAGTAGTTCAGGCGATAAAACATTTTACCTCAGACAGACTGCCAGATGCTGCTCTGGGTCAACAGGATCCTGGTAGCTGGTCCACGTTGAAAACCGCCCTTTAAAGCTGCACTAATCAATATCTTAATTAAAAAACCATCAAATGGTATGTGCTATGTGAAAGGTGTCACTGTAGTGACGAGCACACAGAGACTTATCACTCAGTTCCCCTCAGCTCTACAGAGCTCTCATTAACTTCAATTCCAGCTGCAACCGGCAGCTGTTTTGGAGCATTTAGTAGCTAAAAAGCCTGCTGTTTTCTCAGAAGTGGGTGAAGGTATAAAATCAAACTAAAAGATGGATGAGGGAATAGGACAAGAACACAGGAGATCCATATCTGTGTGGATATATAAATGGAGAACCACACATGCGCTATGGGTGTAACGATCCATCAGTCTGGTTCAGTATGTCGATTTAATGATCATTGATTCATATCATAATCTACAATAAGATATGCCCTTATTTTGAATTTTTTAACTGATAAATGTTTGCGCTAAAACATGATAAATGTTTTTATTCTTTTAATTAAGAATAATAGCTTTTCATTTAAATGTCTGGAAGAGCTCAGGTATAAAATGGTCAAAACATATTTTTGTTGTTTTTATGAGTTAAAATAAATGTAACCTTTAAACAGTCACATGATATTGTCTCATATTGTTCACCGGCCCCTGGATTGAATCAGATTTAAACTGCATCGTGGCAGACTTTGTGATATGAGCAAATATTGTATTGTCCACAGAATTAATATAATATAATATTGTGATGAAAGTGGTGATTTACACTGCTAACATGAGCTATAACAGCTTTTTAGGGTGACACCAGTAATATAAATGCATAATAATCTCTTGAGAGGAAGCTAAAGCTCAGGGACAGACATTTTTTTCTTACACTTTGTGTTTCTCTCATGTCGCAGGGCATCCTTCCTCTTTCTGGACTTTCCTTGGAAGCCGTCTCCCTGGACCCGGACACGTCACATTCACCACACATGTTTGAGATCAGCGGTGAGTCAGTGGAAGTTCAGCTAAGACACAGCAACACAGTGTTAAGTACTGAGCATGTTGTTCCCTCTTTCATCCAGGCCCAATGGTGGACTCCAAGGTCTTTATATGCGCCAGTGCTGCAGAGTTACAAAAATGGATGCAGCACATAGAAGACAGGAGATACAAGTCAATGGCACAACCCATGAGTCCCTCCCACTGCGCTCTCTCCTATCTTGTAATGACCGACTGCTGTACATTTGGTTACAACTCTGCTAGAAAAAGCAGCCTGGTTGAACTGTAATTAATTAATTGATCACTTACCGTATGTCTTCTCTAGTTACCCTGTGATGAGCACTGGAAAAGAGAGGAACTGAAAAAGTACTTACTACAAGCTCCCATATGGCAGTGGGAGGGCTCGCCCATACAGCACATGGGCCAGCCGGGATACATATCTGTCGTGCACATCATCAACACACAGAGACAGGTAATAACACTCAGTCACACTGGATTATTTTTACTATATTAAATTTACTTCTGGACCTTCGAGGCTTCATAAAAACATAAATGTAAGAGATTTTTTAGTAAGACGTCCTCTTTGGCCTTCCATACTTACCACATGACCTCAGATGAACCGCCACTTACAAGAATACTTCTTCTTTCTTGAGTATCTGAAAATCCAAACCACATTTCCCAACTGTTGCAAACAGATTTTTACCTTAATAAGTTTTTGAGTATTTTCTCAGTGTTCAGCATAATTCAGGTTTATTTTAATTATTTTGCCATCTTTTCTACTTATTATGATAATGTTGTACATTGTAAGTTATGTTATTGTAAGTGCTTATATGGCTGCATTTTTCTTGCCCCCTTTGATTTTATAGCAACATAGCCATGTTAGCATATCTCAGCAATTAACTTGGAGTGTACAATATTATTATTACTAATACTAACTTAACTAACTAACTTACTAATAAATGAGACACAAGTTGTAATAAACTGCAATTAGACTTTAAAATGCTTCTTGTGGCACATGTGAATATGGTAAATATCAAAAATGCCTGTTAGGGCTGTCACAAATTAGATTTTCACTATTTGATTATCGTCGCTAAAAGTATTACTGATTCTGAAAATTTGAATTACACTAATAATAATGCTATCAGCCAGATTCATCATTATTTTGTTTATTGTGCGTTTTTTTTCTATTTCTGGTAAATGAATTACACTAATTTGAAATTTGTTGAATACTTTTGTACAGTTATTGTTAACTGTACAAATGTATATAAAGAACAACTGCAATGATGGATAGTGAAAAAGCAAACAGATAAACCGATAAACAAAAAATCCATACGGCCTAATGTCATTGTCAAATAAAAGACAGATTTACACAACATCATCTTATGTATATTAACATGGTATCAATATTTTCTTTTTAAAATATCACACTTTTTGTTAATACTGGTATACTGTGACACCCCTAGTATCCACTTTATATTATAGAGAACATTATTTCACGTGTCACAGTATTTTGTCAGTGGTATTATTTGTATTGGACAGGTAATACAACAGTAAAAGTGACATGGCTTTGTTCTTTCAGGGACTGCAGGAAAGACTGATGGTTCTCTTCCCACAAGACGTCCTGCTACTGTCAGTTGACAACAAGCGTCTGAATATAAGATATGAGGTAGTGTAAAATGACTCTATGGGAAAAATCCATAATAATACCTCCTCAACCACTGTGGCATAACTACCTGTCGTGGTAATCTTTACACAGCGCTCGTTCTTTTGACACATGACAGATAGCTTGGGTGGAACATTTTGTAACTCACACCTGCCGCCTACAACATCACTCAATGCATCTCAGTCAGTAGACAAAATGAGCTTCTTCCTGTACAAACATTGTATGAAAGGGAAAATTCCTGCACAACTTAATGCATTTCTTTTTCTTCTGTCACCTCTAACAGGGCAGGTTACCCCGACACAGCATCCGAGCAGTGGAGAGATCAGCCCTGCCCGGACGACTGCAATTTGAGCTGATAGGTATACTGTACAAACGCGTGACATTAAAGGGATAGTTCAGGTGTTTATATGAAGTAGTTATCTATAGTCAGTGTTGTATCTACAGTTGATGACAGTTGGTACTCCCCCAGCTTGGAGAAGCAGACAGGACTACCACATGGGAACAAAGTATCATAAGTACTGTACTGCTGTGACTGGTTTACTTTGCCTTGAGACAGCTATGTCTGTTTCCGACGGCGAACTGAAGCTGTTATCTATGTTCTCGCCAAAGAAACCAGACGCCGTTAAAAAAACAGTAATTTTACCTTGCAGAACGTGGGGGTTGCTGGTCTACTGCTGCCGTGATCGGTTAGTTTGTCTGTGTTATTGTGTGACTTTGGTTAGTTTGGATTCACCAAAACCACACAATAGCACAAAGAATAGATGGATACAGCGACTTCAGGGCTGTTTGACGGCAAGGGAAAGTGCTGGACATATTCTAAATACAGCGTACACATAAACTGATAATGATTTTTTTTAAGTGGGCCTATCTTTTAAATAGCTAAAATGCTTCCCTGCTCTAACTCCAGTCTGCTAGCTGCCGAAAGGCATCTACTGTAGGTAATACTCTGATTTTGGATAAGAACCTCATACACCTCTACATCAAAACACCAAAACCAAAACTATCCCTTTAACACTTTTTTTTTAGCAAGATGTAGCATTGGATTATAGCAAAACAAATGCAGCGAGGAATACAGTCATTTTATATAATCACTGTTGTGTTTTAGGTGAGCTGGTGGAGCCCTTGCAGGTGTCTTGTACCTGTCTGGAGGATTATCGGAACTGGATGTTTCAATTACAACAGGTTAGACTGTGCTGTCTGACATAAAAAGAATATAAAATGGTTGAGATTAAGTAAAATAAAGAGCTAAGAGAGGCTCAAAAGCTAAGCAAAGCTGAGGGAAACTGTAGAGTTGGTGAATTCTTTGTGAGAGTGGAGCATTTAGCAGCTAAAGACCCAGATATTTCCCTCAATAATTAGATATTAGTATAGTGCTTCTTGACTGCAAATAAATGCTAATGTTACTCCATATCTGCTGGATGTAGCAAATCTAATAAGCTATTCATTACTATAGGCCCTTTCACAACAGCCATTTTGACATGTCTTTGCAAGGTATATACAGGGGCAATTAATAACAGTAATTATGGCCCTGCTCCATGAAGCTGGGTCAGGGCCCTGATATTGTTGGTGTCTTCAAATGGGGTCATGAACTCATGTTTACGAGAAAGGAAGTTGTGAACACGACCTGCTCAAGTGGTTGCAGTGAAGAACACCGCTGCAAAGAAATGGCAATATTAAGGTCATGGTGAGGTTGTGAATACAACATGAGGGGGGCATTCATATGGGCCCAACTCATAAACACGGCAAACATGACTTCATTTGAAGGCACCAGCATTCACAGCCTCAACTGGAAAGTTTCTGAAAGCTTCAAGTTCACATGTGCCGCCAAAAACAGCCCACAAAAGTGTCCAATCTGGCCCATACTGTCAAGCAGAGGCTACTGTTCGTGCAGGAGCCTGGGATATGTCCTCGTCACAGAGCAGAACCATAGGGTTGAGTTTTCCAAGAAAAATGGACCAGAGGTAAATGGGAAGCCAGTGTGCTTGTGTGTTCACAGCACCTTTCAGTGGTCAAGGAATATAATAGACTCATCTTATTGAAAAATACAAGAACTTGCCAAAACAACTGAGAACAGAGATAATAAATGAATCGCTGTCTGTTGCGAAACATCCCTGTGCATCATCTGTCCTGTAATTCTGTAAAAATGGATTATACATTTATTGTGATCATTTTCAAAATGTAATTGTTCACACAAAAACAAAGGGAGCAATTCGGAGGTTTTGTTATTTTTAGGTTATTTTGCAGTGGTATTACTGGTCCAGCTCACTTGAGGTCAAATTGGGCCCATGGACTAGAATGAGTTTGACACCCAGGACTTAGAGCATCCTGTAAAGAGGATGTATAGGATTTGGCGGCATCTAGCGGTGAGGCTGCAGATTGCAACCAACTGAAACTTCTCCCATGTGCCAAGCATGTAGGTGAACTGCAGTGGCCGACACAAAAACGTGAAACATTAGTGACCCGCTCTTGAGCCAGTGTTTGGTTTGTCTGGGCTACTGCAGAAACATGGACCCGGCTCCGTTAAGAGGACCCGCTCTGTATGTAGATATAAACGGCTCATAGTACACTAAAGAAAACACACTTATTAGTATTATATTCTACTTCTGACAGTAGATCCCCCCAAATGCTTCACACTGGTCCTTTAATGTCACTCACGGTTTTGTTGACTCATCAATTACATTTGCAAGAAACACTCACATGTGCCAAGGTGATGCTGAATACCTTAGATGAGAAGCAACTTTGCATCAAGCAGATTTTCTCTTTGACCTGCAGCCAGACAGAAGTAGTCACGTTACTGTGAGTCCCGCTGCACCTCCGATCATGCCAAAGCTGCAGAGGAGCAGGAAGGAGTCCCAGGAGCCGATGATAACAGCCGACCAGCGCCACATCAACGGACGCAGCTGACTCATCTGGATGTGGAAAAGCTTGACTGTTATTATAAATCTGAGATAATGTGTAGATAGTATGTACATATTTCTTTTATGTCTTACTGTGCCACAAAATGGAGATACAGCAGCGAGGAGGCCTGAAATGTTCTGCTTCTTTCATGCGGGGACAAACAGGAACGAGGTCATGACCCACTTTAAGACCTCAGCTGGAGTTAGACGTAGACGCTGTAGAGCTGTAGAGCTTACTGAAGAAGACAGTACTGAAGAAACTGTACATATTTAGCTTTGATGTATTTGCCATAAAATACATGTTTGACTTTTTCACAATAAACTGTTTAAAAACTCTAAAGAATCACTTATTCAACACAACATAAAGTGGTATTTGTCTGTATTTATTCAACGGTTAAAGATTTACAGTAGTGTGCAGAGATCCAGTAAACATCCAGTGTATTACAGTACTTTTATTTATAATTGTGGTATTAGAAATGAATCAAAGTTTATAGTTTTAGAAAGTAATAATATTTGTGGAATCTTTTTCATATAAATTACAGTCCATTTTCTACTCTTTATACATGAAGCCATCTACAGTAAAGTACATTTACATCAGAGTCTCCTTAGAGAACGACCAGCTAGAGGAGTATAAATACACATGCTGCAACAGCACCCACTTAAATTACAACTAACAATGCAGATATGGAAAAAAGGGGTCATTATAAACATTTCATGTGCCACTGGAAGAGTTTACACTTGAATTTTGATTATAGTGGTTCATTAACAACGGGTCTCAGCTCAGTTACACTGCGCTTTTGGGGGATTTTTACAAGTAATGAGGGGAACGGTGTGGACAATGTAGGACCGTATTACTTGATCCTGTATGATTAGTGTAATAAAACAATGTCTAGCTTATATTCAACTGGGGCAGAAGTTTTAAAATCAGTACATGTGAAACAAAACTTACATTTTTACCTCACAGATGGTCGATGTAAATACATCCCAAGGTGAATTTGAAGTGTCCATATCCTGGGCATTTACTTTATATATTTCTTACTGTCAAAAAATGCCATGAAATGAACAAAACCAACAATTTCTGACCTCCCTACGCTGTCTGTGGCACTCGGCCCCAAGCCCATCTTGTCCCTACTTAAGACAGAAATCTTTCAAATGTGTCACAAATATAAATATAGTTTTAATATTACAAAAGGATAAATCATTCACTAAAACAGCTGGGCACTGTAGTTTTTAGCAAACGTTACTCAAACAGGGGTCAATAGTGCATTTGTTGGGGACTATTTTCAGCTGTGGATTAATACACATTTGGTGCTCTAGTCAGTATTTACATCAGTAGGACGGTGTATGTGGGATCAGCTACAACTCTACTTCTCCTCACTTCTCATGCATTAGCTCTGTGTTGTTGACTGTGTAGCCGCTGTGGCTGCTTCGATGTACAGTATGTTGATGTTGAAGCTGTTTGTTTTTTTAAATCAGGGTTTTCCCTGCAATTGCAACGTGTTTTTGCGCTTACTAAAAACAATGTGGAGCGCAGACGGATGAGAAGCGCACAGCACAGCACGAGGGACGGGGGGTAAGAACGAGGTAATTCATCGGTACAGTGTTCAAAGATTCAAAATTTTGTGATATCGTCAATGACAGTGAATCGTCTACCAGTGGTTCTGTTACAATGCAGGCATGAACTGGTTGTTTGTTAAATACGCGATAATGAGCATTCATAAAACAATGTTCATTTTTCTGAATCTGCTCTTTTGATTTAGAGTAGGATCTTAGAATTAAATGTTCAAATAAAGGCTGTAAATACAGCATGTAAATAATAAAATAATTATTCAACTAAAGCAAATTATTTCTTTAAGATTTTGGGTATTATATATTATATAATCAAAATAATGGCCAAACATTATATAAAATTGCAAGATTTTAAGTAAAAAAAAAAAAACAACAACTCTGACTTTGAGGTTTAGCTACACAGATGATACTTGTCAGTAGGATAAATTTAGTGTTGGTTTTGGTTTCTTGGTGGAATTCGTTGACAGTAATAAAAATACAGATATCGTCAGCCTAATACTTTATTCAGATTAAGGCATTAACAGAAAAAAAACTATTTGTGTAGTGCGGCCTTGTTTAGAGGATAGCCTCTCCTTCATTAACAGTATGTTACAGAAGAATTGTGAAATCATATTTTAAAAGAAATGAAACCATCACTCTGCAGTTGCCTTGTCTGGACAACCACCAGAGTTCATACAGTCCAAATAGTCAATTCAATTAAATTAATAGTTTAATAAAGAGGCAAGGACGTTTCAACAGTTCACATGGATGGAAATGAACCAATGCGCTGTAGTGTATCAGATAGCGGATGGACTACAACACAAAAAAACTGTACCTCACTAGCCAGTTTCCAGCACTATTTAGTGACATAATATGTCAATGAGCGCTTCAGTAACACTTCAACAGCGACTCGTTTGGCCGTTTTGCTGCTTTTGTTGCTCATGGTGAGAACATAAGGCTGAGTTCTTACCACATCGGCCCAGGTTCAAATCCAATCTGCGGCCCTTTGCAACATGTCGCCCCCCTCTCTTCCCCTTTCCTGTCCATCTACAGCTGTATCTAATGAAGGCAAAAAAGCCTCAAAAAATTACCAAAAAAATTCAGATGTGAACATTTTCAACCTTTTGCAACTAAAAATGTACAGGAGCATTTAGACTGTGTTCGCAGCTAGCATGCTAAAGGAAAATGTTCATATAAAAATGTTGGCTTGTTTTAGCACCTGCATGCTAAATGTACTGTGGGTCCCGCATCCAACTAAAATCAAAACAGTGATCCAGAAGCTTAAAAATGCTAAAAATGCACCTTTGACACATGTCAAGTTTTAGTACAAGTGGTTAGTCATCCCCCTCCAGTTTCTGCATCACACATTTGATGCGGATATTTTCTCGGAGGTTGCGGAGGCGAGCGCTGCGACTTGTGATTTCCTCCACGTAGGATTTGGGGAACCAGCCCCGTTCCCCGTCAGACAGTCTGATGCCCTCCACCCAGCCTATTGAAACACAGCATCCCTTAGACATCAAACAAACCACTACATCTACACATCTACCACTGGTTTCAGGACCAGACAGCCAGTAGGACACACAGACCGAACTCTTTATGGCCACAAGTTATTATAATTTAGGTGCAGGTTGAGGCTGGAATGCAGTTTATCTAAAAGAGGACTTTATCCAGATTCTTACCATCACTTGTAATGGTCTTAGCATGAAGAATGTCGGCCTTCTCCAGCGTTAACTCATCGTGCTCTTGAGCCTGATAGCTTTTGATGCACTGAACCTGTGATATATCTAAGAGGAAAAGACAAGAAATAACGAATGAGAGGATTACAAGGTTCACATTGATTCATAGTTCACCTAAAGCTCTCTACTGACCATCATTCTCACTGGCATGCTCGATGTCTTCGCGCGGATCAGATGGAAACATGGCTGTGATCCATCTCTGCTTCCCGCTCCTTGGTGGACACAAGAAGAGAAAGTTAGAGCGCTGCCTTGCTCAAGCACCCAGTTTGGACTGAAGCTAAATTATTGTTATTACTCACTCAGTGTGTGACTTTAGCAGGATCTGGTGTTTGAGCTGTTGGCCTTCACACAGCTGTAGATGGAAGATGAAGCCTGAGATGCCCTGCAGCTTCTGACTGAGGTCCTTCACTTTCAGCTCTCCTATCTTGGCGTGTACGAACACCATGAACTTCCACGTACTGCAAAAAACATGTCGTTTTATTATCAAGATCACCAGCAGACAGTTTTTTTTTTTTTTTTAATTTTTACGTCAATAACCAGCTGGTGAATCTTTAAATAGTAGAATTTTTGTGGTTGTAGGATATAAGATAAGATAAGATATTCCTTTATTAGTCCCACAGTGGGGAAATTTACATTTGAAATTATTCTGATGGTGTACGTTTATGTTTGTAGAAAAGTGAGACAACTCTGTTGAATACCGGGGCAGCCTTTGTGTTGTTTTCAGACCATTAATCTTAGACCCATGGGAGTGGTGGATAGGTGGTGGGAGAGGTGCCTTAATATAAATTGAGGTCCCGGGGCAACAGACGTTTTGGAGGCCTTTCCCTCCCTTCACAATATATCACGGCAACTTTAATTCAGAACGCCCCCGTTAATGGACGGCGACAAATATTAAATTAAGTGCCCTCCTTGTTAGTAAACAGAATATGGAAGTCATCATTATATTAAGATCATAAGTCAACAATATGTCAAGACAAAGCTAGATTATCAGCCAGCTAGACCTGTGTCAAAACTATATTTTACAAGATTACATTTGAACACACCATAACATTAGAATTGACCTTAGCCCAATAATAATAATAATAATCAGTGGAACCTGCTGGTAACATTAGCGATTAGCTCTGTGCAGGATTGTGCTGCATACCGGCTGCTAACAGCTAACGTTAACTAGCTCTTGTCCTACGGATTTCAACACAGATTTATTGATCACTACGTAGCATTATCAAGGAAAATAGGGTGCGTCCCCTGGATGTGTCGACTGGGACTTTGCTGCGCCCCAGATGCATTCTCTATCATCCCGGGATGCCGTTAATCATGTGGTACTGTAGAAAATTGACTTGGTACCGAAGCATCGGTTCTTGTGGCATCCCTAATATGGCATGTGAGCATTTTATTCAGAAAGACTTATCCTTCAACTTACATTTAACACTTTTCCTAAATGTTCCTTGTTGCCCATCATCAATCAATCAAACAATAGTTAATAGTTCCTTGTCTCTTGGTATTACTCACTCCTTCCTCCTGGACAGCAGCAGACAGTCATTGAACAGGTGGAGGTAAACAGGCTTGGTGGGCAACTTGAGCTTTGATCCAGAAATACTCATCATCTGAGTGTCCACCTCCAGCAGTTCACCGTGTTTCACCAGCCAGCGGGACTGAGAGATTAGAGGGAAGATCTGCAAACAGGAAATAAGACGATGAATAAGAAACACTGTAAAATGTTAACAATGCAAATTAAAAATGAGTTTCAGTCACCTTTCCCTCAAAATTGATTTTCTTATTGAGGTGAATGAGTTCCTCCATTCTTTTCATGGACTGCACACTGGAGTTACATTCTTTGATGATCTAAGAAGAGATAACATGGTTATTACTGTTGTGCCTCACCACTGATAATACTGGTACTCATACAACTACCCATTAGAGATGATAATCACCACCTTTTTTAGCTCATTGAAAGCTTTTGTGGCAGTGTCCTCATCCCGAGAGCCTGGTGTTGTCCTCTTTAAGATGTTCTGAAAAGTAAGACGTTTTTGAAGACATGCCAAAAGAGTAAACGATACTGGGTGGAAAAAAACCTGCCAAATTGCTTAGCCAGTCCAAATATTATCCCATTTACAGCTCCACATAATTAGGTTTCAAGTGCAAACATGAATTCTGCAGTTAATGTTTAATCATGTACCTCCACCAGCATTTTAAGCCGTGTGATCCTCTGAAACGGGAGGATTAGAAAAGAGGTCAGAGGAAGTCTTTGGCAGATGGGGTCCTCCTCCAAACGAGCCAGGATGCCGGGGAAACGAGGGTTCTCGTGTCTGAGAGGACAAGACGATGAAATTTAGAGAAACGCTTTAATGACTTTTGGTGAAAGTGGGTGTGAATTCCAGCGTGCTTTTTACCCTGAGAAAAAATGTTCAGCCTCCTCTAGATGAACCACCTGCAAGTTAAGTCATGCAGGTGTAAAATAATACCTGAGCACCCTTAGAGGAATCATGGACATCCAGCATGAAACAAATGGAGTTTATGCTCTAAAGCAGCGGGTGTGCATAGGGAGATAGTACTAAGATACATTTACATACATTTGTTCTTATTTTGTTTTGTACGTACATGATCATCTGTACATAGGGTGGCCAGATCCCAACAAACCAAATGTGGGACAAAGAGTATGTTTATGTGGGACAATATGGGACACGTTACCTAGGCTGAGAGAGAGTCTACAATTTTGATATACAGTAATGTCTATCTAAGTTAAATATTAAACATTTTTATTCTGCACCATAACTTGTAACTCTATTTTGCCCAAATGCATCCATAGATCAGCATATCTTTTTCACAATAAACTCTGAGAATCGCCTTCCAGCAGCTTATAAATACTTATAGTTTATGTAGTTTCACAGTCTTTCTTGTAACTGCTTTTCCTTTTCTTTGTGGTTGTTTTCATCATATTCAGCTTAAATCTGCATAGCTTGTGACTTTGCTGTAACTCGCAATTTTCCCCATTGGGCGTAGCATACCAGAGACGGTGAAATGTTAACCTGCACTTGACCCACGTGTGCGCAGATTGACAGCAAACAGCCCCATGATGACAGCCTGCCCTGATGTCTTCACAGTCATTAGATAAAAGCCAGAGTCTAGAAAAGCGTCTGTCCTGCAGTGGTTTGACTTTTGAAAACTAGAGCCAACAGAAATATGGGACATCGTCTCAATATGCGTGACAAGGGATGAAAATGCTGTGTAGTCCCTCGTAAAGTGGGACACCTGGTCACCCTATCTATCAGGATCACAGGATGACATGAGGCAGCATTCAAGTTTGAGTGTCAGAGATCACCGTGAAGATACTTTAGATAAAACCTCCATCTTCTAAAGTGGGAATCGTTTCGAATCAAGAATTGATTTTGAATCGAATCCAGAGATACAAAGAGATTCACACCCTAAGGCTGCATTCTCTCAGATAAGCCGTTACAGTGATTCATTGCAGGATTTTATGGAGAGTCACTTTAATGGCCCGATAACTGCAATGATTAATCTCTTTTGTTCTCCCTCATGACGGGGCTGTATAGCTCTAGATCAGCGATGATGTGATTGGCCATTGTAGCTTGACGTCATGTTGCGTTTCTCCAAAATTTAATTCTGTTTCTACTTTCCTGCTGCAGGCCGCTGCATTTTTTTTCAGCATCCACAACCCAAAAGTGCTACCTCCAGATCCACTGCTCCCTCTAAGGCCTGAATATGTACTGAAAGAGGCATTACGTTCTTTGTCCCATGCAACATCCAGCTGCCTGACAAGCTCTGATCACATGGTCTGAACTCTGCACTGATGTCCTTTATTGATTTCCCAAATTATGCTTTTTAATGATGCTTTCAAGATGCTCATGCTGTATGTTATATTATGTCCTGTCATATATGGTTGTTGATGTTTTCTTGATACTCTTCAATGCTCTTTGTGCAAAGCAAATTCTCGTAGGTGCAATAAAGGTTTCATTCATTTCATTCAAAACTAAAAGGAAGACTTGAGTTTTCATTGCGCCGCCTGATCTGGTGGAATGCAGCCTAACATATATGTTAATGTCTTAAACAGCTGATATGTTATACATGTGATGACAGCAGCTACTCACAGCAAACGCTGGTATGTCTGCTCCTGGTACGCCTGGTTGGTTACATAAGGTAAATAAACCCTTCGCAGAGCCGGGCAGTGGTCCAGGACGATGTCGCACACATCAAAACGCAGAATGTCTTCCTCCAGCCGGTGCTCCAGGTCCTGAAGAAACCTGAGGCACCGAGTCAGCAGAAAACACACTCAGACACGGAGACACGATGACTGAGATGTTGAAATAAAGACTTGACAAAAAGACCATATCAGCAGCTCATTACATCACCTCTCACTGACACCTTTGACTTCTGGCAGCTTGGAGAAGAGCCACTGTTTATCCTGAGCGCCAAGACACTCGGCAAGATCCTGCGACAACATGAAGTGGTCCACTGCGATCGTCAAACTACGAATGTATGACGCCTCCGATGTCACCAGCTCAAACTTTGCCTAAGTTGAGGAAGAGACAGTTTGTCAGCCAGCCATCTACAGTGAAATGAACTAGCAGCAACAGATGTAGAGGTTAACAAGAGTATCAACATCTGCAATGTTCACCTCCTGTAGTTTCCGTTCCTCGTTGCTGAAATTGTCAAGCTGGCCGCTGGTTCGAACATCGGGGATGTCCTGCCACAGTGCAAAAGCAGAGCCTCGTGATGAGCGAAAAGAGCTGGATGGAGACAGATTAGAAGGAGACGGGGTCCCGTCTGACCCCTCATCCCTGAGCCCCTCCTCCTCAGTGCCCGGCTCCTTGCCCTGCTGCCTCTGGATTTCTCTGTTGATGGCGACATCACTGTATTCCTGGTACAGAATCGCTGCGGGACAGTGAAAAGGGATGTTACAGGAAAATTCAATCAAATCTTGGATTAAATAGGGGCAACAGATAAAAAACAAGGAAAACTTACAACTAGGCAAAAACCGTGATAAGCGATTTGAGCTTGCGACAGTTGGAAGCGTGCAGAAGTCTTCCTCTATGGATTTCTTTCGCATTCTGTGGAAAACACACAAACTGACATCAATACATGTCCTTGAATTTTTGCAGTTTGTGTGGAAATGTTCTAAGTCTGTATTTACCCAAGTTTCGTGCTCCACCGATGCAAAGGCATGCCATTGTCACTGCTGGGCAGAGTAGGTGCAGGTCCTACAGGACTGTGGGGGGCGCTATCATTCGAGCCTCCTGAGCTGCGGTGCTTGGAGTTGGACTTATCTGAAGAGGGTGTAAAGCACACGGTGCAGGTATAAGGTCCAGGAAAGAAGCAATAGACTTCATGCAATAATGATACTTCCAGTTTGAAGCTTTCTGGATGTTTAAAGACAGCCAGGGACAGAGCTCGCTGATCACAGCGATCTCACCTATTTGTGCCTTCTTCTAAAAGCTACTACGACTACTACTCTGGACAAAAGCGGTATTGTTTCCGAGCACCAGATTCCTTTTATAAAACCTCTCATTTTACTACAGGGTGTGACAATCGTCCTCGCTCAGGTCTGGTTCTGGCTCTCCCGTGCCTACTTTCCCTCCAACAGGTCCAGCTATACGGCCTGGGCCTCCAACTGCGTGGTGTCGGTGTTGGCTCCCAGTGGAGCAGCCAGGTGAAGCTCTGCTCCTGAACAGAGGAGGAGCCACTGCTGCTGGGTGCAGAGCTCTGGTTGCAGCTCAAAGGCGGTAACGGAAGCTGGATCTGTCTGAAGTGGGCTGGCTGCTGCTGGAGTCGTTTTGTCTGATTTCTCTGGGAGTCAAATCCGATGACGGACATCATCAATAACTATATACAGTAGAAATTAGGGATGGGAGCGGTTTGGGTAAAACACTGAACCGTTTGCTAGTCACGGTTCGGTTTGTGTATGTATCATTTGGTTAATTTGAAATAGATTATGAGGCTGATTGTGTATTCTTTTCGACGTGTTTATTGTCACTCTAGAGATCAAGGCCTATGGAAAGAGGCTGGGACACGGCGGACAGGGTTATGAGGTATAACAACACGCGCAGTGTAACTGAAGCTGAGGCTGTGCGTTTTGGCTCAATTTCGGCGAGGGCGGACCAGATTTTACTGCGCATGTCTCTCAACACTGCCTCTATGGTTATACTACCACAGCTATTAACTCACCACCGCATGTTACCTCACCGGCTAACAGCGAATGGTAAACATGTAAGTAAATGACTTTAGTTCCTTGTAGTCAGCAGTGTTCAGTGTTTGTGTTCGGGGAGTTTATTGTGAAGCAGGAACAGTAGCAGTGAAGCAGTGATGCGCTGTTGTTGGCAAGGGTGTGAACTATGGAGCCTCCGTGTTATTAATATATTAACCTCATAAGGTTTCGGAGCTACACAAGCTGAAACTGAAGCTGGCAGTAGGCTCTGTAGTCTGGACTGTTTAGGTTAGTTTGTCGTGTATCTTAGTAGTAAACTCATCAGCTGTCTGAGACAAATCAGCTCCTCCTCTCTACCAGCAGGACCTGTAGTGGTTGACATCAGCAGAGGGAGGAGGACAGAGGACAAGAGAACAGGAGGACAGAGGAGGGCAGAGAACAGGAGGACAGAGGACAGGAGGAAGGACTGATACTGACTGATGTTTGTGTTCTTCAGTCCTTATAAACTTCACTCAGGAATATGATTTATTTAATTAACATGTTAGATTGTTTCCAGTGAGATATTAATGAGTTTAAATGGTGACTTTGCTGTTGTAAACAATACTGTTGCTGCTCTATTAACATGTGTCCTAGCTATTCAATTTTAATCTGGTTCTGAATTTAAAAACAACCAGGCTGACATCAGTATAGCTTATATGCGCTCCTCAATATTTGTTTATTTATCATGTCATATCATTATTGCAATATTGATCAGTGTTATTGCACATGGCAGATTTTCCTCACATGATGCTGCCTAGTCGATGTTACTATTGTTTAAAAAGCTCTAGTGCTGGCTGACCTGATGCTGACCTTTTTGTTGTTGATTTGTTTTGATTTATTAATTTTTTTAAAATAACTCAGTGGCACTTTTCTTTCAGATAACAAGTCCAGACAAACAGTTGTTGACTTATTTTGCCAAATAAATGAAATGCATATTTAAATTGAAGTTGGAAATTAGCTTCCTTGCTGTACCATGAATGAACTGAACCGAACCGAAAACTGTGACCCTCAAACCATGATATGAACCCAACTGTGAATTTTATGGACCGTCCCACCCCTAATAGAAGTAGACAATATTCTCGCTGATGGTCTCGTTTACTTATGTATGTCATATAGAGGCATCAGTATTAAACTGAGACGGTTTCATAACCAGTTAAAAGTTCACTGTTGAAACTTTAATCTACAAAACATAATTTACGAAGTTACCTAGTCTTTGGGGTTAACAAATATTTTCTTTTCCCTGGTATGTTTTCAGATATTTTAGACTTTATGAGACAGTAAAGAGACGAGAGGTGACTGGAAATAAGGAGGGAGAGAGGGAGGAAGATGACACCTCACCTCACCTCACTGCATCTTAAACCCCCAATATTTTGACACCTGTTTACATTAACATGATCCATTCAGTAGCTACATGCAGTTACTCCTTTAAATGTCAGAAAGTTGTTTGCCTAACCATCCAAAACCCACGAAATTAAATTTTCTGTCAGTCAAGTAGTTGATTGACAAGAATTCCACTTGTTTCAGCTGTTGACCTTTGCCCTCTGGAAACGAGTCTAAACACAACAAGTTAATGGCTAGTTTTCTTTCATACAACAGTGCAAAGGTTTGACAGTGACTGATATGCAGGTCAGGTCCTAACCCTCACACTTTAAAGGGATAGTTTAGGTGTTTTGAAGTGAGGTTATATGAGGTACTTATCAACAGTCAGTGTGTTACCTACAATAGATGGCAGTCTGCACAGCAGACAGGAGTTACTGCATGGAAGCAAAGCAATGCATTACTGTGGACAGAGCCGACAGCAAAACATATTTTAACCACTTAAAAGAAAAGCCCACCTAAAAAAAATCAATATCAGTTTAAGCGTTTTCAATATTTAGAATATTTCACCACTTTACCTTGCCGTCAGACAGCCCTTTCTGACAGTGAACTGAACTAAAATTGAAATTTATCTATGCTCTCTTCAAAGCCACCAGATTTTGTTGACAAAAATGATACAGATAAGTTTGCTTTCAGTTCAAGTATAGCATTCACTTAAACTGATATTGATACTATCCCTTTAAGTTGGTTTGTCCTTTACTTTATCAACAACCTGCAAGACCATTGAACCTGTGTTTTTTAAATCACTGCAATTTGTAATGGGCTATATATTGTTCTTGGCTGGGCTAGGTTTATGGACTACTTTTGAATGAATCGTTACCGTGATGTTAGTGTTGTTCTCTACTCACAGTCGGTGTTGGAGTTGAGGCTGTTGGCGCTCTGTCTGTCTCTGGAGGCGACCCGTGCAGACAACGATTTCCCCAGCTTCAAGGTGAAGGAGTTCTTCCTCTGAGACAGCTGCAGTCTGGATATCAGTTCTGAAGCTGAGAAGCGCCGCCGTTCTTGATCCCCCTGCCGACTGCGTGGCAAAAAGCTCCCCCCAGTGGCACTTGACGTCTCTACACTCCTGCCGTCCTCCCCCATCCCTGGCATTGAGTCCTCTATTATCTGTAGAGGTTCTGCAGGTAGATTAAAAATATCCTCTTGACTGAGGTTTGGGAGATCTGTAACACCGTCTGTGGATGAAGGGCTTGAAATGGCCTCCAGGGAAGATAATCCACTGAGGTCCTCCTCCAGGAAAGATGCAAAAGGTCCTGGGAAGATGTAGTCTGCGTCCAGTATTGGGCTGCTGAGAGACTCATCGCTCTGGCTGTCTGGGGAATAAACCTGCATCTTTCGCCCTGGAAACAAGAAAGATATTTATTAGATTATGGTGACCCCCCAGGTAAAGATGATTTTTCATACACTGGTCAATTTTGAGATTTTGGGCAATTTTGCATCCCTGATGTCATTCAGACTAGTTGACAGAAAACATCCAAAATGTGTTTATTTTACTATTTTGTTTGCATCTGTAGATTTCTCCTAAATTCACCAAATGTAAGCATCAGATTATGCCTCATTTGCATATTTAAACATAACATTTTAGAAAACTTATAATACAAAAATAATTGTCTTAATTTTAAGCAATCGGCTGGGGAAGTTCCCTTAAGAGGAAGCACATAAAGAGCTTTTAAAATCTGATCTCATGTCAACTTTGCCCATAGTGAAATAAAATCTGCACACTCACGGATAGACTTCTCTTTCAGTGAACCCTGGGACGTCCTCCTCTGCAGCTGGCAGGAGTCTAGGCTCTGAAAGCCGGGACCTTCAGGTGAGGATGGGGAGCAAGGTAACTGAGATTCCCAGGAGTCTCTGTTGGTGTATAGAGAGGACAGAGGGAACGGCAGAGGGAGGCTGAGGGCTGCGTGGAGAGGACGACATACTGTTGTGACACTACGAGGTTTTTCTACCTGCTCCTGCAAAGAAGTCCTGATGCCATTATGGCATTCAAGCTCACAGTCACCTGCAGGTGTATGACAGTTCAAATTCAACGATGTTTTGTGCTCATTGTCTGTCCTGTGGCAGCCGTTCTGCATGTCATTCAGTTCATTTAGTGTGTGTCTGAAACCATTCAGGGGCAGGGAGAGTGTCGTGCATTGTGTCTCTGGAATAAGAGTCGGCCTCGGAGAGCCGAGACCGTTTAGTTTAGGAGTCACCGGTGGCTGTAGCTCAATAAAAGCCAATGTTTCCTGCTGGCACACGGCGACATGCTTGTGGTGGCAGGGGTGGAGAAGAGGCCTGTCCTCCTGGGCCTCACTCAGAGCCTGGGACTCCCCTGAGCCAGGGATCCACATGCTGGGACTCTCTCCTCGGCAGCGAAGAGCGTGAAGGTGGGGTTGGAAATCAGGAAAAGGGGAGAATCCATACCCAGGAAGCATGGCTGAATGAACACATGGGAGCTGCAAAACAAGAGAGGGAGAAGAACTATTAATCAAAAAAGCAAAGCAAAAACACTGCCGTCTTTTCTCAGGCCTGAACACAACACAAACACTGCAATACCCTCCACCTAATATCTGAAAACTAGTAGTGTTAGTGATCACATCTGTCTATAAACCTGTAAGTGGATGGTTATTATAACTAAATTGTTTTTCTTTATTTCTTATGCAGATTACCATCTAAATGACACATATTTATTACCGTACATGAGTATACAGTACAGCTTCACTATTTACAGACTTGCTGCCAATTTGTCTGCCTTTTCCCACTACCAGCTTGAGCTTTTGTCTGTGTAACTGTAGCATGGGCAGTGCATGCAGATGAACGATCCCCCTTTAGCCTGCATGTACTGCCCGGTTGAGGATCGGCAGAGTTTCACTTTGGAGGCGTTACCTGACCAGGCATTATCAATCCACCTGACGATAGCGACTTCAACTAGAGGTGCTCTACCCTGTGCACATTTGTTTTCTGCAAGGTACCCTGAGGAACACCAAGTTTCGCTGCTGCATCTCATTTCATTGAGAGGAAGTGACTCTTTCAAACGGGTTTCCATGAACTGCGAGGAAAAGTATCAAGGGAGTAAAGTTAAAATAATATATACTGTATATAGAGTTACTGTAGTTTTAAAATTTTTTCCATGTTTTCATGTGTGAAAGACCCTAAATGAACACTGTAAGTAGACTACTTGATTACTATGAGTGAATTATTTAAACAGCATTTATGTAGGAATGATTCTGTCCCAAGCTTTTTGATCCATATAAGCAGTTATTCACTGTAATACAAATAACTGTAATGGTACAATATTATTCACCATTAAAACTAAAACAGGATGTACTGATGATGTACACAAATCTTAACCTTACAACCTTAATACTGTATGTTCATGGAATAATAATTTCATTATGACTGCTTTTAAAGAAAGAACCTTTTTACAAAGGAAAAATAAATTCATACATCCCTAATCAGACAATGATAAACATTATAATTATTCTAGTTGCACACGCCAGCTTTCATGATGAGGAGATCAGACATAGTTGTAGCCAAAATGGATTAAACCCAAGTATGAATGTAAGATCTGCTGGTGAGAAGAACAGGCTCAAACTATCAACGCAGCATCGAAATGCTTTTCCAACCCAACCAGTAAATCCATTACAGAGACATTATAAACGTGCATACACACTTATCCAGCAACCAAATATGGTTGTCTCGATTGAATATGATATAGTATATTCAGTTATAATGAACAGTAAGCAGCGCTGTGTAAGTTTCATAAACTACTCAGACAGTCTGTGGATGTTTCATTGATGGAGTTGGTGGGGGAATGACTTTCTTAAAAGGCTTCTGTATATTTTGGGGATTCGTGCCGCCTTGTTTTATCACACTCACACTGAGCAGACACTGCTGGAATTAACAAGATGGACGCTGAAACTATCGCAGGATGTTTCCCCGTCACCACACACACACACACACACACACACACACACACACACACACACACACACACACACACACACGTACCTACACAGACACACATACACTGAGGTGTAGTGTAGTCTAGTGTGTCTCCTGAGCCGTGTCTTCCTGCTTTAATTAAAGACCTTTCAGCATCAAACACCTGTATTTAACATCTAGACACACACCAGCTCCAGACAGAATACCACAACAGACAGACAGACTGACGGAGGAGAAGGGGAGCACATCCTCAGCACTCTCATCTTTCACCTGAGATCTATACATCACTCTGGTGGTTGCCAGTTTGCCTTCCTGTCAGCTCACATTAACCAGCAGGCACCTTTTGTGATTGAATATTCACAGTGAGCATCTGTTAAAACACAGCCGTGGCACATAAAGTCACCTCTCCTGTCAGGCTGTTACAATACACACTAGTGGAGCTCTGTCTCTTCTTACCCGCCTGCTTCCTGAACAGCTAATCCTCATCTCCTGACTTAACCACCAGGTAAAAGACGAACTGTACAGATGCTAACATACAACACAGACGGTCTAATACAAACTGTGTATGCACAGAGGAGGGATGCAGAGGTAAACAGGTTTTATATTTGTTATACAGTCTCATTTAGCATAGAAAATATGCTCAAATCATAACATGGCAAACTGCAGCACAACATAAGATAAGATATTCCTTTATTGGTCCCACAGTAGAGAAATTCACACATTACAGCAGCAAAGTGGATAGTGCAATAAACAAGAAGCATTGATTTTAAAACAGTATTAATACAAATAAAATAAAATAATATATACATAACAGAAAGTAAAGCCAAAATATGTCCCGCATATCAATAAATAATTGTCCAGTTACTATAATTTGAGCAGATGATATAATTGCACATATTGAGTTCTTATTGCACTTATTATTATTATTAGACATTATTAGACACTACTTATTATTGCATCCGGTGAGTTTGTTGTGAATGTGACTGTGATTGTGGTTTTAATGGGAGCAGTGCTGGTTGTGGAGTCTAACAGCTGCAGGCAGGAAGGACCTTCTGTAACGCTCCTTCGTACACTTAGGGTGTAGCAGCCTGTCACTAAAGGAGCTCTCCAGAGCTCTGATGGTGTCTCTCATGGGGTGGGAGTCCTTCTCCATCATGGATGACAGCTTAGCCATCGTCCTCCTCTCTCCCACCACCTGCACTGTGTCCAGAGAGCATCCCAGGACAGAGCTGGCCCTTTTGATAATCTTATCCAGCCTCTTCCTGTCTGCAGCTGTGATGCTGCTGCCCCAGCAAACCACTCCATAAAATATGGCTGATGCCACAACAGTGTCATAAAATGTTTTCAGAAACATTCAGCAACAGCTGTCAGTGTGTCAGTGTGCTGACTTGACTATAATTTGCCCCAAACTGCATGTGATTATCATAAAGTGGACATGTCTGTAAAGGGGAGACTTGTGGGTACCCACAGCACTCATTTTCATGCACACATCTTGAGGTCAGAGGTCAAGGGACCCATTTGAAAACGACCATAACAGTTTTTCCACACCAACATTTAGCACAAGTTTAAGGGATTATTTAATCAGCTTCACGACAAGCTAGTCTTTCTACTTGAATGATTCTAGCTTTAAAACTGAGCCGCTATAACCTAAAAATTGCAAGTTGCATTAGTGCGTTTGTTTGCTTGAGTGCTATTTAACTTCCGTCATGACAAGCTAGTATGACATGGTTGTATCGGTGGATTCTTTAAGTTTTCTTGAATGTAGTATCACATTAAACTGTACACCTGTAATTTACATGAACATAGGAGTGTCACTTAAGAAGATAAAAGCATAAATGAATGCTTTTCCTGAAAGTCTAACTTTGTTTATAATGGTGTTTGTTTGCCTGGAGAATCACAGACTGGAAATAATAGTTTACCTTCCTCTTTATTGAGAGCACATGTGTGCTGTGAATACGAGGCTGTTGAAAAGCCACACCTGCTCAGGCAGCCCAGGCAGTCCTATCTCTCTCTCTGCTACACTCACACACACGTTTGCATGCATGCACATGCACACACACACACACACACACACTGCACACGCTCACACTCACACTCACACACACACACACACACACACACACACACACACACACACACACACACACACACAGTAGTGCGGACACAAATGGTTACCTGTTCCCTGCTGCAGACAAAGGCAGCCTTTATCTAAGTACCTGGGCCAAGCTGCCCTGAGCACAGGACACCTGAGAGGGTGTGGGAACTGCTTATACTGATCCACTCATATAGTGCAGCCACTGAGCCATATAAACACATCGACCGATGCTGCATAATGACACAAGCTTATTGGTGTCTGGATGTGATTAGTGGCTGGTTATACTGTAATCCTGCTGTGGATGTGCAGTATTAACCAAACTTTATTTACCACTATATCAGGCCTAGGGCTGTCAAAGTTAACGCGATAATAACACACAAATTTACTTTAATGCCCCTAATTTCTTTAACGCACTAAAGCAACTTGCGATTTTTAGGTTATAGCAGGCTCAGTTCTAAAGCTAGAGTGAAGACACTGGTATCATTAAAGTAGAAAACCTAAGGAATCCATCACTACCAACTATGTCATACTAGGTTTTCGTGCAGTAGGTTAAATAATGCTGTAAACTTGTGCTAAATGTTGGTGAGGAAAACCTGGCTTGGTCATATTCAAAGGGGTCCCGAAACCTCTGAAAGAAGGTGCATGAAAAATGTGTGCATGAAAATGGGTTCTATGCGTACCCACGAGTCTCCCCTTTACAGACATGCTCACTTTATGATAATCACATGCAGTTTGGATCAAGTCATAGTCAAGTCAGCACACTGACACACTGACAGCTGCTGTTGCCTGTTGGGCTGCAGTTTGGGCAAATTTTTTTATGCTGGACATTTGTCATTATTTTGTGTTGGTAATTGATTTCCAATAATAAATATATACATACATTTGTATAAAGCAGCATATTTGTCCACTCATATGTAGATAAATACTCAACAAATTTCCCTTTCAGGTACAAAAACTGGAACAGCCAAGTCACCATAAATCAACATACTCTTTGTATAAAATTGGTTATCTGCTCATTTGATCAAGAAACCTCAAAAATCCCAAACCCCGACAATAATCCTCACCACCACGTTTATCACAACATGAAAGCATCCGATTACACATACTGCACATTCTTCTCACTGATACAATTATATCATGTCATTAAAATTTCAATTCCAAAGATATGTAATTTCCCTTGTCATAGCAGGGTGTTATTTGTGACTGTTATGGACTTTACTGCCCGTGTTTCCCCTGTAATTTCACTAGGCTGCTCTAAGACGCCATGTCTGCATACAGCAGTTAATGAATGGCACTCTGACATGCCTTTAATGCCAGCAGTCATACGAGGAACATTTTTAATTGTGATATTTTTCTCTGTGAAGTCTCGGAATAATCCTTTAATGGAGCGTAGCACATAAATAGGAGCATAAATCCATTCCTGCTGATTCAGCTTCATGACAGAGCCAAATGTTGTGTAATTGCATAGTTAAAGTTTGTTTTATGTTTGCCAGCGGGGAGATACGAATGTTAAAACAAATGAATTCATTGTTAGAGCTGTTCATGGATGTGAAGAAATACGCTTCTACAGTGTTTACTTTTCTGATGTTAGGGAGCGTAATGGTGCTTTAAGGTGGCAGTGTGGAAGACCAAAGTTATCATAATATATTATCTGTAATTGGTTTATAATAGCATGTTTTCACCAAGCAGTCCAGTTCAGTTTGTTACACATAAGAATGGTTATTTTTGCATTTCTGTCAGCAAAATTTGTGACTGGTACCTACAGAGCCACTCCATTTTTGGTACCAACTCGGTCCAAGCCAGCTGAGCCGATACTAGAAGGTGGAGCTAAAACACAGCAGACCACTGATTGGTCAGAGACACTAGCGTGACAAGGGACATCCCGCACAAACCTGTGGCTTTTAAATAACCAAATTACACGGTACACTATGCTGTACAGCTGACGAAATGCAGATGCTCCCCAGTTTGGTTGGTGTTGAATGATAAAGCAAATGTCCCCTTGAAGATGATGCCACAGCAGTTTAATGCACCGCCGCTATGGTGATCACCTGAGAATCCTGCCTACACTGAGGTGGTACTATACACAGTGGAAACACAGCTAAAGAAAAGGACCTGGTACCAAAGTGAGATAAAGTGAGATAAGATAAGATGAACCTTTATTAATCCCCGGAGGGAAATTCGGGAGTTGAGTCGAGCACTAACCGGATGTAGACTGTCGGTATAATCCTGCCATTGTCAGCACTCTCCTCCCCTTCCGCCATAGAGAGGCAAAGTCCCGCCCCTTCCGGTGGACCACTATGGGACCTTATTTCTTAAAAAATATGAACAGTAGTCAACGGTGAGAGACAAATACTTTTTGATCCTGTTTGAATTGTGCCATGAATCACACATATGATGTCTGTCAAGTCAAGAAAGTCGCCGTTTGTTGTAAAACTGTTGAAATATAAGACTGTGAAAATGGGTAATTAGAAATACAGCACACCCAAAAGGTATGTTCACACCACAAGCAACAAAACACCTAATCGTGACCAGCTACACTGTCGCAGAGTCGGCGTTGAAGTGCCGTACGCTGGTTGATGTAGTTATGGAGTTAAATCACACTGGGAACTGGCTAACGGCACTTTTGTAGATGGAACGGAACAGGTGAAATAAAAACATATGATTGGTTGATGCATCATTGGAGCACTCAACTCAACTTTATTTGTCACAAGTCACACAGCAACAAAAGTCAGGCATCAGTTTGTAGCTTCATTACACCGGGTTCCATTGAAAATGACTTGTTGCCTGTTTGCTTGTGGCGCGAACACAAAATAAGTGACATCTCTCGCTGAAGCTACGATGCCTGTGTGTTAACTACTCACACCAGCAACGGGTCTCGCTTGTTATTTCGCTTCCTAGCTGAAAAAACACCAGGAGTCACTGGATAAAACATATCTGGTGAGATATCGTTTCATTTGCGCCTGGTCAGCTCGTGTTGGTGACGTATATTGTGAGAGATGTAGTTCACTGAGCGGAGGATTTCTTGAATTGAAAAATTAGCTTTCTGATAAACATTAACAAACATATGTCTAATTCATTGCACAATTCAAACAGGACCAAAAATTGTTTTGTCTCTCTTCGCTGACGATCGTACATATTTTTTTCAGAGATAAGATCCCCTGGGGTCCACTGGAAGGGGCGGGACTTCACCTCTCTATCTGCGTGTTACCGTTTTGCAAAGGCCCCGTCGATGCATCCTGTGCTTTGCTCTGCCCAAGACGACTGTGGCTGGTTTAAAGAACAATCAAGGCGAAGCATTTTTTTCACTAAAAGCTGAATGACAATGTGTGCAGCCAGACCTGACAGCGCTGTGGAGATAGATCTGGCACAGCAAACCTGTAAGAGCTAACACTCTGTTTGCCAATGTGGGTTTTACGGTCAATAAGTGACTCTATAAATTTTCATCTGTGATAAGACTTTTTAAAACAACCCTCTACTTTGTTTTGCTCAGTGTGGTCCTGAAATACTGATGAAGTATTTGCTTCAGTTGCTCAGACACCACTTCAAGTTGAACATCATCAACATGAACCTTTCCGAGACAACAAGTTGGGGCTATATTTGGCCCATTTTTCACAAATTTAAGTTGCAGTTTACTAAGGGTGTTTTGTAGGCCCGGTACACCCAGCTTTCAAAAAAATAAGTCCTCTATATTTTTCTTATTGTTGACAAATTCCATGAAAAAGACTCAGAACAACAATTAATTGATCAACTGAACATACTATGAACATACTGTAGTTCAGTTTAAGTTATTCCAACATAAACCACCCTGCTGCTGTAAAGACTCGATAGAGCTCCAGAAGTGTTTTAATCCACAGCTGAAAATAGTCTCAGTAAAATGTAATATTTACTCCTGTTCTAGTTACATTTAAAAAACTACAGTACCCAGCTATTTCGTGAATGTATTTAGTCTTTTTCTTTTAATTTAAACCATATATTTGTGACCTTTTTAAAGAGATTTCGTGAATTAATTTAGTCTTTTTTTTTTAAGTGAAACCATATATTTGTGACCTTTTTAAAGATTTAAGTGTTCATGAACCCTCAGGGCCCGGTGCCACAGACAGAACTGTCAAGTCAGAGGGTGCTGAGAGACAGAGAAATGCACAGAAAAAATACTGAATGTCACCCGCCTTATCGGTTAATTGTGCAAATATCTCCTCCCTCAAGACGTCACAGATTGGCACTAACTGTACATGAAAGACTGAGATCTGGTGAAAGAACTTTTTGTCTCTTTGGTCCTCGTTTCTGGAACAAACTGTTCGCTGATCTGAACACAGATTCTCAGTGGATGTTTACCAGGCTAAAACTAAGCTTGTGAGATTAAATCAGGGTTTGCCAGGACGGAGGCGCTGTTAAACGTTCTTTCTCATCCTCTTGTGTGACATGCTACAACATTTCCAAACCTCTTTGAGTTTCAAGGCATTTCCAACCTCCCTACTTGCTTTTCAGCTGCTCAAACATGGATGTTGCTATGGCGAGGTGACCCCCGATGCGACCCATATCAGCTTTCAGGTCTACGCAACAAATACCAAATAGAGCTGTCATGAATCCCATTTTTTGGGCTTTGAATCTTCAGTGAGAAATATTCGAAGGTAGTCGAAGCTTCTGGCACGGCGCAGCAGACTGACATGTTCTTTTGTCCGTCTTCCTGTTTCAGTACTGCTGAGGCACTACTGCACGCACACACCTCTACAAACAACAAACAGCGATATCATCACAAAATAACTAATTATAAGTCATGTTGAACATAAGTAATGAATACTGTTCAAGTTTGATTAGCATGGCAAAGGTCAAAGCATCGAAGCAATCGGGTCAGCCCTAATGCTATTATTTGATGTTATTTTTCCAGTAGTTTGTGTGGTGATACACAGTAAAAGTAACCTGGTTCCAGACTGATCCAATCAGAGTTTTGTCTGTGGCATTAAGAAGGTGAGGACGTCATTTTTTTGTGCCATGCTGTGTGTTAAATCACATACAGTGCACTACATTCTCAATATATGTACTATTGTTCAACATACTATTGTGTGAATAAACATTAGCATGCATCTTTTTGAACACAATGAACTGTAATTATCCTTGCCGGTTGGAGATGCGTAACCATAGTAACCCGTACCAACCTCATGTGACTAAACAATGATTTGTGAGAATCATAAAATCATTTAAAAAC
The DNA here is from genome assembly GCA_947000775.1 of Pterois miles. Classification (NCBI taxonomy): domain Eukaryota; kingdom Metazoa; phylum Chordata; class Actinopteri; order Perciformes; family Scorpaenidae; genus Pterois; species Pterois miles. Next base: position 5,314,333 of record CAMQGK010000571.1, on the reverse strand, counting down.
TATATTACACCTAGCTAAGTGGAATCTTACACTTCAGTTAAATTGGAGCTTTACTGATGTTACAGAGCTGTCCGTCATTGTGAGTTACTAACGTTGTCATCAGTACCACATTGCACTGTGGGATAGTTATGCTGGCGTAGTGTCCAGTGCTTGCATACAATTTGCGTACTATTGGTTTTATGCTCTAAATAGTACCCAGAATCAGATAAAAAGGTGATTGGTTGACATTAATAACATATTAACACAAACTTGTTTTAACGCCACTGATTTCTTTAACGCAACTTGCAATTTTTAGGCTGTAGTGGGCTCAGTTTTAAAACTTCTCTTGAAGGAAGATATATAACGCTTCAAACTGATGCAAGATTTTGACGAGGAAAAACTGGCACAACGCTTTTCAGAGGGGTCCCTTGACCTCTGAGCTCAGGATATGTGAATTAAAATGGGTTCTGTGATAATTTATGATAATCACATGCAGTTTGAGGCAAGTCATAGTCAAGTCAGCACACTGACAGCTGTTGTTGCTTGTTGGGCTGCAGTTGGCCATGGTATGAGTATGCCATTTGAACATATTTTTTCTTAAATGTAGTACCTGTGAGGGTTTCTGGACAGTATTTGCCATTGTTTTGTGTTGTTAATTGATATCCAATAATAAATATATACACATATTTCTATAAATCAAGCATATTTGTCCACTCCCAAAAGAGCATTAAATACTTGACAAATGTCCCTTTACGGTACATTTTATGGACAGTTGCAATTAAATATGATCGATTGACAGCCCTAAAAATTATCCATCTGGAATCATCTAACATAAACATGACAGGCTTAATGTATGAAGTGAAACAAAGACAATTTAGCCAATTAGAGGACACTGCGAGCTTTGTTATGTCCTGGTTACAGATGGAAGTCACTAAAAATCTAATATTTAATCCAACACCTATGAGACTGTGGAAACTTCAGTGTCTGCCCCCCCACACACACAGTTTTCCCTCCATGAGCGTAGGTCTGGTGTGTTTGGTCAGACAGACTGGAGTGTCCTGACAGTGTGGTGTGACCAGCTCATGTGTGTGTGTGAGATCGCAGTTTAACTTGGTCACATCGGACCACTAATTGCCAAGCAGTAGACTAAAGAGCCCAGCATTGTCTGCCGAGACAAGACATGACATCATTCAGCGTCACTTCTGGGAAAACCATCCTCACAGCCGCTCTGTGTTTTTGTAACACTTTCTATCTATTTCTTCTTTTTATTTTTAAACTAGAATTACTGAAATTATTTTAAAAAGTTTCAATGTCAACTTATGAATGTTTGTGCTACTCTTCAGTTTATAATATATTAATACTATCTTGTGTTTACTGAATGATGTAGCACACTGCTGTGGATCTAAAATAGCTTTAAAGGGATATTACGGTGTATTGAAGAGGGGTTGTATGAGGTTCTTATCCATAGTCAGTGTATTATTTAGAGTAGATGATGGTTCGCACGCCCCAAATTTGGAGAAACAGACGGTTACCGCATGAAAAAACCCTAAAAGAAAGGCCCACCTAAAAAAAAAAAATCAATATCAGTTTCAGTGTACACTGTTTTTAGGATATATTCAGTGGTTTATCTAGCCGTGACACAGCTATACAGTCTGTGTTTCTGATGGGGAACTGAAGCCATTATCAATGCTCTCGCCAAAGCTTTATGGTTTATTGGTTAGTTTGTGTGGTCATGTGACTTAGGTTAGTTCAGATCACCAATGCACATAACACAAACCAACTAAGCGATTGAGGCAGTGGTAAACCAGCAAATCCCGTGTTCTGTGAGGTAAAATTGTAGTTTTTTCAATGGAGTCTGGTAGCGAGAGCATAGATGGATACAACATGCTCGGAAAGGTCAGAAAGGGCTGTCTCATGGCAAGGTAAAAAAAAAAAACAACTAAATATAGCACACACTTAAACTGATGCTGACTTTTTTTGGCGTGCCTTTATTTAGGTGCCTAAAATATGTTTTGCTACTAGACCCGTCCACAGCATTATTATTGCAATATTATTATATTAGTACCTCATACAACCCCACTTCAAAACACCTGAACTATCCCTTTAAAATACTAACCTCAAATCTCCCCCTCATGGATTTGCAGTCTGTGTGCCAGTTCTCTATCCAGTTATTTTGATGCAAATTACGTGTTGATATAAAACAATTAAGGGCAAGTGGGAACTTGTTGATAAAAATTCAGACATTATGCAATACGTTTTTGTGCTTGTTTGCGGTAGGCAGAGTTTTTTTGTCAGTAAATAATGTGGTACATACATAAAATGTATGTATGTTATGATGAGATGATTGTTAGTTGCCAAATGATTTGCCTCGACTCAGCTGATACTTACATTTTTTTGCACACTTAAAGTACCTGGATGGGAAGCCAGGGCGTGTCTTGGTATTTTAATGGGCTTTGCCTAAATCTCTCAATCAAAACAAACTCCTCAGCGAGACCTGAATTCCAGTCAGAGAAAACGCACCAGATGTCAAGGTGACGCACTAAGCTGCATTTTTTGGGAGATCAGACATCCTGAATGGTGTGAGAATGGTTGAGTGAGTTCAGGTCAGGAAGTTTCTTGTATTTGTTGCTCTTCTAGCCTCAACCCACTGAGACAGGTGAGCACCCCAGAGGCTACAGAGGAGGTGGGTGGAGTGGGGGGATATACCCAAATGTTTACACATGGTGTGGGTCCTCCTAATCTGCCTCTACAGCCTCAGGCAACTTACCCACAACCTTCCCAGACACTATGAAGATACGCACTGAAAACCTGGTTTTACAATCACACACAAGGAACACCTGAAAGTGTGTTTGAGATGTTATTTGTCTTTGATTGAAAGCGACAAAAAGTAGAGAGGCCTTCCCTGACCTTGTGTCACCCGGTGGGATTCCCGATGACTGAAAGGGACAAACAACAGTGTCTCAGCCTGAAAAAAATGGTGACCATCTCACACGTAAACGGCAAGACTTTTGGACCTTTAACCTCTCACATTACCACCATAACAACTGCAGTCAGATAAGTTGGCACTCAGGAGACATACAGCCAGGATGGTACAGACAAAGGAGCTATTGACAAACTTATGGAAATCTGTCTAATTATGGTGCTTTGTCATAAGTCACAAAAAGCTATGGAGGGCCAAGGATCCAACATGCAGTAAATCCAGAAAATCTCATAATCAGTACCTTCTGACAGACGCTGGTTATCTGTATGAGATGAGATCCTAAGAAAAGGAGTGCTGATTTAGGATGTTTTGTCAGGTTACATGGACATATGAAAATCCAACACATTAGAGTCCACCTCAGTAAAGAAATTCTTAGTCGACAAACACTCATACAATGTTGTCGACAAATCAATTAGTTGATTTAACCGACAGATCTGTAAAACAGAGCTTCTCCACAAAGAATCACACAAAAGCACCACCTTAAATCTTGTGTCTAACAGAGATGTGCTCCGAAGCCTCTTAGAAATGAGTCATTCAGCATGAAAGAAGCATCAAAAACAACTAATTAACTCAAGAAATCTTAGTCGACTAAGACCAACACGACTGATTAGTCAACTAACCAACAACCAGGGACCAATCTTGGACATTGTTAGCTTATGGTATTGTATGTTCAAAGACTAACGCATTGTTATTGTTCGTAGGGGTAGGGGGAAAATCAATACAGCAAAATGTTATGATATTTTGTGTGGGAATATTGTATTGACACCTGGATATATGGAGTATTGATCTATTATTACACAAACTAAACCCTTAACAATCCGCTGGGCCCGGCCACTATTCTGTCTTTCAGAGGTTGTAGCAGGCTCCGTCTTAACGCCAGAGTGAAGATACTGATCAGATTAAATTAGAAAACCTAAGGAATCCATTGAAACCAATGTTGTGTTAGCTTGAAAGTTGCACTAAATTTTGGTTAGGAAAATGACATGGCGATTTTTAAAGGGGTCCCTTGACCTCAAGATATCTGACTGAAAACTCTGAGATGAACAGAGTGAAAACTGCATCTTTTGCAGTCGAAAAAGGTATTAAACCGCAATATATCTTATTGCCATACTCAGCATATCGCAAAATGTTTAAAATAGATTGTATCTTGACTTAAGCACTGTGATAATATTGTATCATAGGGCTTATGGAAATTTTTGACAATAAGAAAATCTCACTAACCTTATCTAGTTAGAAACATTTTAAATCAAAAACGCTGAGCCTTATCTTTTAATCCAAGAGTTACTGGTGATTCATTTTCTACTGATCAACCAATTGTATGAGCCCTAGCAGCTTTGCAGGAACTGAGTAACCTTAAAAAAAGGTGCTCATTCATGTATCTGCTGTAGTTTCATTTCAGGTTTCTGGTTTATATTCAGTGAAAAGGAGTGGGCCGGGTTTGCTGTACTCAAACTGTCAGTCAGAGCACTATGATTCCAGTCTGATCATTTGCCACTGAGCTCTCATGAGGCTGACCTACTTTACAACAAACTGCTGATCCATCTCTTGCATTCATCTGCTTCTGTGTTTACTTGCGCTCTCTTCTTCCTCTCTGTTGTCTCGCTCTCTGCTCCACTTTTTCCCAGCTGAGCAACAGCAATTTCTCCTCCACTCCCCTCCTCCTCCTCTTCCTCCTCCTCCTCTTCCTCCTCCACCGTACAACTTGCTTTTATTATCTGGACAGGTATGGACAAGCCGTCCACTGGGCTGCTTGTTGTTTTGAAATGTGATCAGGTAAAAGTGGAGCACACCTAATGAGCTGTCCATCCAGACAGCTAAAGCTATAAACTATTTAAAACTGTGAATACCAGCAGCGTCATCAGGATTAAAGTGACGATTTGACAGAGAGCTAAATGATGCTGGAAAAAGAAAACAGGAGTTTCTGCTGTTTTACTTGTTTCCCAACGAGGAACAAAACCATATTAGCGAAGTAGAAATGCCTCCTCCTGAGCCAGAAAAGTCTTATCTTGCATGAGCCACACACAGCATCTTATTGGCCAAGTCACAATGTGAAATATCCCGAGGGCTACAGTGCTAGACAGGTGTGCACCAACACAGCCGTGGCGGTTTCTGCACACATGGCCTCTGGGCTCGAGTTTCTGTCTGGTTTACCCTTCACGCACAGGCCAAATATTTTCTAACATGCAGATTACCTAATAAAAGAGCCTGTGCACTGTGAGAGCTACAGCTCTTTAGAAAATCAACACTTCTACTAAAAAATCAAAGCCATCGCATTACTGTACTATTACTAAGTGAATACACAGGGTTTAACGCAGTAGGTGGTCTTTTTTTATTGTCCAAGTTCATGTCCAACTTCGGAGGCACTCAACCCCCAGACGAGACCCTCTGACACACAGAGACACTTTTCCACATTCCCTGGATGACTCGGCAAGCTCATACCTCTGAAATTGACCACAAAACCGAGGCAGGAGACGAACAAAGCAGCTCAACTATACACGTGCAGGAGCAAAGGCTGCCATTATAGGCTTATTAAGACCTCTGCTATTTAGGCCACAAGCTGAAAGGCCTGGAAAGTGACAGGACCTCTAACATATTGGTGTCACTGATAGTTAAAGGGCAGGTTGCTATCAATCAATAACACCTAATGATTTTAGCCTAGTTTGAAGAAAAACAGGTTTGTGCAAATCACAGAGCAGAGACAGTCATGTTCAGGTTAGCAGTTGGGTGTGGACACTGGGTGTGTGAATATAAATACAAAAAGAGCACAGGTAGCGCTGGGGTGACATACCTATCTTCTGATTTGATACTATCATGATATTTGGATGCCGATTTGATATGTATTGTAATTTTTAAGTATTATGATTCAATATTACGATTTATTGCAGTTTTTGAAAACTTTTTGAAGACTACACCATGGAAAAATACAATGAATCATACACTTCTAGGGACTTTCACTACATTACTTTTACAATCCAGTAAAAGTGTTTGATTTTGAGCATGCATGCAGTCAGAGATGTCCTGAAGTCAATTATATAAAGTCACTGTCAAGCATTATTAATTTTTTTCAAGCAAACAAAAAAATCAGAGAATAAAGACATTTCCCTAACAAATTAGTGGTCTTTTTAATTTATAAGGGACATGTGATGTTTTATACTTCTGGTGAATATAATCCAACCAAAATAATCTTATTTCCATATATGTATTCTGTATATACAGTTCCCTTTGTTAACACCATAGTTTGAAAACTAAACGCAGTCCAGCGGATACTTCAGCTAAATTCGCCAAGTCCGTCTCTAGCTCTCACCATCAGCTCTGTTTTCTTTATACATCCATGGTCAGATCCAGCTTGGCTGTTTGAATGCATTTAACATAAATGTCAGTATATGGGTGCTCTACAGTTGTAGCATTTGACCAGATTTGAGATGCGAGCGACAGTGTGCTTTACCTCATGTTACTGAAATACGTTAGCAGTCCAGTTAGCATGCAGCTTTAGCCGTGATGTATGTGCCATGTATGAAACCCAGAGTGTTTCTATACTTTACTGTATGTGTAGTGTTTACTACTTTGGATTTAACGTGTGAATAACATGTGATTAACATGTGCCGACCCTCAGCTGTTTTCTACTTTTTTGTTTCGTCTTGCTGTGGTTTGTTTTGATTGACGGATACAGAACAGATATGTCGTCACATTGCTCAAACTACAACAATAAAAGCAGTAACTTCCTTCTGTCTCACAATACACTCAAATGAATAAAATATATCAATTCTGGCATTTAAAAAAAAAAAAAATTCAAAATCGCTATTCATGGGTGAATTGTTTTTTCCCCACTCCAAACCACAGGTAGCATTTGCATGCAAGGCTAGCTGGGGGGAAGTGAGGGAGGTATGGGGTACAGGGAGGGTGAGGCGTGGCATCCTAGAACGCTTCCCCTCAGCACACACACACACACACACACACACAGTGTGAATGGCAGGTGATGGGGCAGGTGCTCTCCAGACATATGGGGGGAGGGAGGAAGTGGGAGGAGGGAGGTGAGCCGAGTTATAAATCTGTGTGATATGAGCATGTAGAGGGAAATCAGACATGCAGTAGTGTGCTCGCAGACTAGACATTCAATCACAGAAAATCCTAGATCTCTTTTTCCCCCCTGATGTGATGACTATTGTTATATAGTTACAAATTGTTATCAGACGTCTGCCATCACACAGGGGATCTCCAGCCTGTAATAAAACGCAGTACAACAGTTCAAGGTCCTCATTTATGTTTTGTGCTCGTGCACGTCTGCCCGACGTGCAGGTGGTGCGTTACAGTCCAGACATACCGTAGTAAATCAGATAATCCAGAAAACACCCACAGCTATCTATTTGCACTCCAGCCAAAATATGTACTTCTAGACTATCCATGCACACAGACACACAGCAGCAGCAGTCAGCTCACATGACAATGCACTTAGTCATCTGGATGGCAGACAGAAATGCAGCCATCACCTCAACCCGCCCTCTCTTTAATAGGGTTTGGAGGATGTTTAGAAAAAGTACTGAGGGTGTTTCACATGTGGGTCACAAATAGAGAAGAAGGGAGACGCTTCCCCGGAATTAAAAAAATCATAAACCGGCTGGTGAATGTCACATGCCATGTAAACAACTCTTACCAGCTGGAGGCTCCACATGAGTCAACAAACAAACAAACAAACAAACAGTGAGAAAGGTGAAAGAAAAGTCAAACCACTGTGCACTGCCTCTGGGAAACACACATGTACATAAACATTCAAATGCAGATCCACGTACAGTCCTCACTTAACAACCTGGGACTCTGTCTTTGCTCGAAGCTACAGGCAGAGGAGGAGTTTGAGTCTTATCCTAAAATTGTCCCATGAAAACAGAGAACAGAGACGTTTCAGCCATGTACAGTTTTTAACAACCCCTCATCCAGCATACTCAAGACATGCACTTACCTGCCCCGCTCTGCAACAACCCATTGCTGCACTGTAACCATCACATTTAAGGCTCGCCTCTCTCTGCACTGCCTAGGGAGCTGCTGGAAACATTATCAATTCAAGCAGCGACTCCTTCCATGAGAATACATGAATAGAGACGCTAATGATCCCACTGGCAGGATGTGTGCATCTACTTGTGCTGGATATCTGGCTACTTTAATGTTGCAGGGAAGTAAAAAATAATGGTACAACTCTATTCACATTTTAATCATTTCACTACAGTCCACATATTGAACCTGTGTTGTTCCCTGTATTCCACATAAAAACAGCATCTACCTTTGTTTTCAGAGCTGTCAGATAAATGCAATGCACCTGACAAGCTGCATAACACTTCTTTCTCCACCACACAAATCAGAGACTGCACTCAGGCAAACAACAGTGCTCAACTTTCTCTCAGCAGCAAAAATCTCAAACTTGGAGCAAAAACTAACCATGCAACATGAATGCATTTCCCTGCTTTGTTAGTCATTGTTTTCAGTGTTGTACCTCATTGGTGTTAGCAGCCTAGTGTGAGTGCTGGACGGTAGCCAGCAGCTGTGTGTGGATCCATGCCATCCCAGGGTCAGGCTGAGCCACTCTGCTATCCATTGCTGCCTTGTGTTCCTCCCGGCTTCTCTCCCTCTTCTTCTCCTCTCTCAGCTTCTATTCTTTTCAGCTTTTTCAAATCTGTGCTCTTCTGCCTGGTTGTTCTTCTTGTTCACCGCTTCCTCGGAGAACAACAAAAACAGGTTTGAAAAACAGCCACCACTTGCTGCTCTCAGAGCTACTTACAATGCAGATCCCCTCTCTAAAGCTCCTCTGCTCTCCCTTCCCTCTCGCTCCTATCCCCTCCCTCCTCTCTCTCTTTCTCTGCTACTGTTGGGGAAGTGCTCTCTCGTTTTCTCTCATTCTCCTCCCCCTCTCTCGCCCTTCCTCTAATAGTTATTTAGTGTCTCATTTCAGCACCTGCTTCGAGACAGAAAGAGAGGAAGGAGCAGACAGACGAAGAGAAAAATGTTGCTCCTCGGTCGGGAGTGTGTGTACAACATGCACACGCACTTTATCAGCACAAGTGTGTGTTCATGTACGCGTCGTTTGAGTGAGGGAGGTTGTGCATTCACAACAAGCACAAAGACTAACATGCAAAAGACCACATTTGCATAAGTTTTTGTGCATGTGTGCGTATTTGCATCACTGTGCGTGCAGATCCATCGTTAGAAATGCCTGTGGCTGTGTGTGTGTGTGTGTGTGTGTTAATGCAGCTTTTGACTGAACGTCAAACTGAGTTGGTGACAGAAAAATAGCTGCTACAGCATGTTGGAGCTCTCTCATCTCTTTTAGTGCTCCCTGCTTGCTGCTGTATCAACTATGTTGACTAATCAAACATGAAAAGAACGGTGGTGGTGGTGGGGTAGGTTACCTCGGGACACTAGTTTCTCAGCAGTGGTGGACGTCTAATTGTCCCCCCTTTTGTTAGAGAAAAACAGGTTATAATAAAGGCTTGTGAGTTAATGCTATTCTCACTGAGATTTTTTTTTCTTAATTACTTTATACTGATGTCAGTATTGACCATTTAAAATATAGGATGTACAATAGAAATCTGATTTTAGATTAGTTCAATTAAAGGACTAATATGTAACATACTTACTGTAATAAATCATACAATGTCCATGATATGTCATCAGGGATAAAGGAAACACCAAACGCTACAGCCAGCATGTTCTCCTTTGACATTTCCAGTCCGGTCCACGCCAATGTTTTGAATTTGGACAGCAGTACCCATTTTAAACGTTAGCTGTTAGCGCTACATATTGTTCCTTTAATAATTAGCTATTTTAACCTCTAACATACATTTTTCCCCTGATTCTCCAGTAGCTTTAAAGCTGCACAATGTGTAGGATTTAGTGATATCTAGTGGTTTGGGTGCAGATTGCAACCAACTGAGTACCCCTACGCCCATTCCTCCCTTTCTAAGACAGCGGCCGCCAGGTGCAAAAGCGTGGTAAAGCTGTTCTCCTCGCTCAGAGGTCAACCTTACCATAAGAACACTACTTTAGGAGCAACAGAAGTCAGTCGGCAGTACTATGGTTTCACAAGCGTGTTGGGGAACTACAGTGACCCTCAGGTACGTTGTGGGTTACTGTAGAAACCTAGTGAAGCAACATGGTAGACGATATGTAGATATGAAGGGCTCATTCAAAGCTAATGAAAACACCATGATTCTTAGTTTCAGCTGATTAAACACTAATGAAAACAGTTATGAATATTATAATACATTTCTGCTAAGAGATCAACCAAAATGCTACATACTGGCCCTTTAAGAGGTGGAACAACACTTTCAGTTTAAACTAGAAGACTTATGGGCACCATCAAATAGGAATATGCTGTTGTTTCCTGATTGTTATACACATTTAGCCGAAATTCAGACATTTTTGGTCAAATTTCGCTACACAATGGGAGTTTGTTATGAGTGACCAACTAGGGGGGTAGTGAGGTTTAACAGTATTAAAATATTAATGGGTATGAACTGAGACTGTTCCTTTGTTGCTATCGGTCAAAATCTGTGAATGGGTGAGTCCTCATGAAATTAACATATTGCAAAATGTGGGATTTTTTTCTGACTTAATGGAGAAAAATTTAACAATTGCATTGCATGACTGTGATTCTTGTCTGTGATTTTGCATATATTGTACATACATGCAACAGTATATAAGTATTGCAAACATATTCCTCTTATAAATACATGTATCAGATATCAGACATCTCACCCAGCGCTAAAGTGTATCTGCATTATACTCAACATCTCAGAAACAGATCATCCTCATCAGAAATGCAAATAAATTTATGAATTCATGTAAGTATTTTAAAGCATATATTTGGTCTCCTTCACGTCCTGTGTTGCATAATTACCTTGTCGCTGAGCGTGGAGCTTTGCTTTGTAGTCCGTGCATGCAAGCGTCTCCTTCCTCGCTCCAGCAGTCGGTGAATGAGGCAGCCGGTGTCCACAGTGCATACCTGTGCTCGCTGACATGTACTAACTTACTCTTCCTGCAGGCCATGGCAGAGGAACGCTCAGCAATCATAACAATCAGAAGATGAATGAAGCTGGGAGAGCGAGGGAAAGAGAGCGTATATATTAAAAAATAAGGATGTTTAAAGTGAAATAAGAGGGAAAAGAGAGTGCAGGAAAGGGTGAAGAAAGGGTGAGGAGGGGGTGAGGAAGAAGAGGAGATAAACTAGAAGACAGGAGTTGCCCAAGGCCACAGCCATTGGTTTAGTTTGAGGGAGGAGGGAGAGGAAGAGAGAAATCATTAACGAACACCTGTCTGTTTCTGACTCCTCATAAATCAGCGACCTCTTTCTCGGTCTGCAGGTCTCTGCTGTTTGGAGAGAACAAGGACAAAGTGGAGAAGGCAGATAGAACAGCGTGATAACATAAAGTTCATCCCTACAGCACAGTGAGAACATCAGCATTTCAGAATCCCACGCCGAGGAGGCATATGCATTCATCAAACTACATTTATTTAGGTCTAAAAGGTCTCACACACAAAATATGTCCTATACGGAGGTACTATTTCACTCCTTTTTACAGTATCTCACAGCAGCAACTCTCAGAAATCCTCTAAACTCTGCAGAGCGTTCAAGTAAAAAAGACAGACATGCTCAGCATCCAGGGACAGTAAACATGTACAGTATATATTTACATTGCATACATTTCAAACCATGTGCAGATGTTCATCATAGTGAATACATCAGATAATCTATGTAATAATAGTAACAGCTCATAATCAAAGCCTTTTAAAAATTAACATGGAAAATAATATTGTTGGTTCTTTACCATCTTACAGTATCATCTAAGGTAGGAGCACTTTGACCTCAAGTCAGGTCATCACAAAGAAAACAACCACAATGTAAAGTCAGTACTCCGCTGGTTTTACACCAGTGAAACAGAATATGACTAGAATGTACATTGAACTGCTTTCTGTAGTCTTTTGAACAGTACAAAAGAAAAGGGGCGATTGTTGTTAGTTGTCATGGTGACAACACATGATAGTGGGGCTGTAAAGTGTGGTCGCAGCTCGCCAGAGAGAGAGAGCGGACGTAGCTTCAGAGACAGATAGCTGGATAGTGAGCTAGGTAGTGAGGTGGAGGGATGTTAGATCAAGCCCTGCCGCTGGCCACCACCATTAAAGCATGATGGCATTAGCTAACTAATTAGCTAACTAGCCTGCTGTTTGCTAATTAGCTATCTCGCTAATTCCAACATACTTTAACACCACCGGTTACAGAAAGTGAGCCGGACAAAGTTGTCACTCATCAATGGTCATAAAATGTGTTCTGATCTTCATCTAAGTCACAACAATAGACAAACACAGTTTGCTTTAACTAATACCGCAAAAAAAATGATGTTTTCATGTTTTTATTGAACACAACATGTAAACATTCACAGTGCAGGGTGGAAAAAGTATGTGAACCCCTAGACTAATGACTTCTCCAAGAGCTAATTGGAGCCAGGAGTCAACCAACCTGGAGTCTAATCAATGTGATGAGATTGGGGATGCTGGTTAAAGCTGTCCTGCTCTTTACAACACACACACCAGTTTTCAGTTAGCTGTTCTCAAGCAGCATTGACTGATATGAATCATGTCTCCTACAAAAGAGCTCTCAGAAGACCTCCGATCAAGAATGGTTGACTTATATGAAGCTGGAAAGGGTTACAATAGTCTCTCTAAAAGCCTTGAAAACTGAATTTCCCCACTGTCGGACTAATAAAGGAATATCTTTCTTTTTTCTTTCTTTTGATGTTCATGTGTCCACGGTAAGACAGACTGTCTACAAATAGAGAAAGTTCAGCACTGTTGCTACTCTCCCTAGGCGTGGTCGTCCTGTAAAGATGACCGAAAGAGCACAGCGCTGAATGCTAAATGAGGTGAAGAAGAATCCTACAGCGTCAGCTAAAGACTTACAGAAATCTCTGGCACATGCTAACATTTTAGCTGACAAAACTACAATAAGTAAAACTTTAAACAAAAATGGAGTTCATGGGAGGACACCACGGAGGAAAAATAAATTCCCAATTTTATCAAGGCATTTTGCAGAAAAACTTAAGACCATCTGTCCGCGAACTGAAGCTCAACAGAGGATGGTGATGCAACAGGATAGCCAAAGCATAGAAGTAAATCAACAACAGAACAGCTTCAACAGAAGAAAATAGGCCTTCTGGAGCGGCCCAGTCAGAGTCCTGACCTCAACCAGACTGAGATGCTGTAGCATGACCTCAAGAGAGCCATTCACACCAGACATCCCAAGAATATTGCTGAACTGAACCAGTTTTGTGAAGACGAATGGTCCAAAATTCCTCCTGACCGTTGTGCAGGTCTGATCTGCAACTACAGGAAACGTTTGGTTGAGGTTATTGCTGCCAAAGGAGGGTCAACCAGTTATCAAATCCAAAGGTTCACATACTTTTTCCACCCCGCACTGTGAATGTTTACATGTTGTGTTCAATAAAAACATAAAAACATCTAATTTTTTGTGCGGTATCAGTTTAAGCAGATTGTTTGTCTGTTGCTGTGACTTAGATGAAGATCAGAACACATTTATGACCAATTTATGCAGAAATCCAAGTAATCCCAAAGGGTTCACAAACTTTTTCTTGCAACTGTATATATATTTAGGCTGTACTTTTACTGCCAAGACAAGAAAAGAGATTGATGCAGGCTTAAAGCAAATTAATCACATTTTTCAGGGTGTTTTTGTTCTATTTCTAGCTCAGACTAGGGCCCTGTTGCTGTAGGGTCTATACCCAGTATGGATAAGAAAGTCGTGAATACTTTTCGTATTGAAGACAGATTTTAAAAAATGTGTAATTTAGGCGTGACAATGTTGAGGAACTTCTCCAAATAAAAAGGTGTGTGAACTAAGTTATGGGTGAGTTTCTCCTCTATTACACAACCTGCTTATCATAACATCTGTGCAGCGGTATGCATATTAATAAAATAAAAACAAAATCCCAGTGCAGAGACAGTATTCCAGTCAGGGAAAAAGTTCACTGATGTTATCCCAGATGTGAAGGAGTGTCTGTTATTCCTCCAATATCCCCTCAAACCACCGGTTTTCCTCACTGGAGTCCTAACTCATGTTTCCAAAGGACGCGTCGCTTGCTTCAGGGGAAGCAGTGCAGTTGGGTTTGGACACGGTAGGAATGGGGAGGGAGCAGAGAGACAGAGGAGAGTATTAGTTCTGTCAGACTGACTACTGTAGGAGGAATGGAGAGGGGAAAAACGCTGACAGACAATCTTTGTTACAACATGCTGCTGAACAGCTGGCTGCTACTGTCTTGATAAAACAGACTGTTTCAATTACCATTTTAAAGTTTTAAACCATTTTGAGAAACATCCTTCTGAAAATGAGACTATAAGATGGATGTCCAGCTCATGTCAGGAGCTAGAGCAGGGATGTGGTTAGCCTAGCATAGCATTAAACGGCTAGCCTGGCTCAAATATCAAAAATACACCTAGCAGTACCTCTAAAACGTACTAATTAAAATAATGTATCTTAATTGTACGACCCCTCAAATAAACTGAAATTTAAACACAACCATTTCCGGTTTTAGGGGAGTAATGCGTTTACTCCCTCGATGAACGGCTGGGTACAGTGACTGTGAGCTGCCTCCAAAAGTCTTGTCATGGTGGTTGCCAGGTTTGGTAGCATTGCACCTGTAGGTCCTAATCAGACAAAGTGTATTTTAGCAGCCTGGGGCTTGTTTTGCTAATTGGTTTGACAGGTTTTTCCACTTTTGCGTTGCCGAGCGTCTTGCATTTTTTCGCTCCATGTGCCACGTGTTATTGCAGGAGCACCGTGAACGCCTCGAGTTTAAAAAAAGATTCAGCTCAGAGAAAAGAGCTCAACGTCATTAGTGTCTTTTCTCAGTGTTTTGCTGGATACCTTGAGTTGTTACATGACTTTACCAACTGTAGTTACCATGATCTGAACAGAAAACAGCAGCAAATTACTGTGGTACTTGAGATAAGTTGTTTTCAGTAATTGAAGCTGTACTATTAACTCTTAGGTAGTGTACAGTTCTGGTTTGTGTTAAGCCAACGTTAACACTCATTTGGTGTTTGCCGAAATGCTCCGCCTGACCAAGAGACATAAACAAATAAAAGGCAGTGAGGTGCGCCTTGCTTTTTAAACCTGCAATACACATGATCAGGGCCTTACAGAGGCTAAAACCATGACCTTTGCTTACAGACTGTATCTGGCCATCAGTGACGCAGCAAAGAAATTACTGGGCAGATGGAGCTGCCTCCAGTCTCTATGCTAAGCTAGCTGACCACGTCCTGATTCTAACACCATAGTTAGCACACAGACATGAGAAAACTTACTGTACATTGGCAAGGCTGTGGTGTTTTATAATAAATGGTAAGTTTTGTACCTGCTTGTAGTTTATGTTGAGCATAGGGCTGGGCGATAATTAGCGTTATTGGGCGATTATCGTTTATCGACTGAGTGATATCATATTATGATAACAAAATAATACTGCCTTAATGTTGTGCTACTGTGCTGTAGTACTCTATGCATTAAGGATGTCACGAATCAAGAAATTCAGTAGTCGATACCAATACCAGTGAAATTCCATGATTCTTGATACTAATTTGATACCACGGTAAAAAGCAAAAGTAAACGGGTCATAATTCCCTCTCTGTTATCAATTTTATATTGCTGGGAAAACATCTCCTTCAAACAACTGGATTTATTGAAATTTCTGTTACTGAATAGAGCCTGAACACATCATAATGAAACTCAATGGACCCTCTATTAACTGTGCAGGACTGTGCTGCTTACCGGCTGCTAACTGCTAACGTTAACTAGCTCTTGTCCTGCTGATTTCATCACTGATTTGTTGATCATAATGTAGCATTATCAGGTAAAAATAGGGTGCATCCCTTGGATATGTCAATCGTGAGTTTACTGTATCCCAAACACATTTTCAATGATCCCTGGGACAATGGGACGCTGTTAGTCTGAGTATTGTCTTGTTTTAAACATTTTGGCATCATCTTTGTACCGAGGTATCGGTTCTCGGGACATCCCTAGTATGTATTATAGGTTTCATGAATTAACGCCATTGAATGTGTTATAAACTTTAGCCCATTTCTATTTCATCAGTTCTGCTGCGGTTACTGAGTGACGACATCCTCTGGAGGATGCCTTTTACTTACGTGTTGTGTAGTACTCACCTCATCCAGAGACACTGACTACATGGGACACATGACAACAGCATGGGTCAGAGCACACAGGGACACACACATACATACACAGAGAGGAGGATGAAAATACACTCTATGGGACTGTATGAATGCAAGGCTGTGATCCTCAGAAACTGCTTTACTGATTACTCTTTACTTCCTGCTCAGAGGTTATGCTTTTTCATTTATTTTATTGTATTTCTGTCACATTTTGACTAGTTAAACAAGCAGTGTTAATGAAGAGATTTCTAAACTACACCAACAGACATCAGCTCGGTCTAAGGTTGTAATCAAACTCATCTGACACTGACACATTTGGCCCAGATCCCACACAGATTACCTTTAATGATCATGTTGCGTGCAGTGTAGTGAGTTAATAACACGTAGTCAAGCCGAAAATGCTTTGAAAATGTTCCGTGGAGTGTGTGAGCTTTAAAAAACCCTTTAAAATCTGGAATTTATTTATGAGAATCAACAGTGACAGGTTTAACACTGGATGTTAACGGTGAACTGCTGCAATGTTTCAGTGATCAGCTGTGTGGAACCAGATGGATGACAACATACTGCAGAACATCAAACATTTACAATATGATTGAAATATTTAGGTCAGACCCCGTAAAGCTAATACGGAGCACAGTGATTAATTTAACAAGGACGTTGTTTCTGGAAAGAAACAGCACAAACAAAATTCTGTTTACCTGAGTTGTATTTGAGTGGCAGATATGTGAAAAACTCATAAAATAAAATGTTTCAGGCTACATCCACACTAATATGTTTTAAACTGTTTTTTAGATGGCTGGAAGTCTCTGTCATACCGGAAAGCAGCAGCATGTATGCTTTGTTCATTTACAGTTTCTTTGTGAACTTCGCAATGTGCAGAACAAAATAAACATGGATAACAAAAGCCCTCTGTTTTATGTTTATTGCCCTACTGAAAAGGGCAAACCATGCCTTCAAACGTCTGCTCTCTAGGGCTGATAACGCCGCTGGACAGGTTGCCTCCTGCTCGTGCAGGCAGTAGTAGCATTATAAAATGCAGAATTTGGGGGCCCCATGGGTCATCTGGTAGAGCAGCCACCCCATGTACCAAGGCTGAGTTCTGACCGCAGTGGCCCGGGTTTGAATCTGAACTGCAGCCCTTTGCTGCATGTCGGATGTCTTCAGATACACATCAAATAAATTTTCCCAAAGATGGTTTCTGTCATTTTAGGTAGCTCTTGTGTGTTCAAAAGCTCATTTTTCTGAAAAGTTTGGTTTTAATTCATTATTTGATGCTATAAAAAGGGGGTGAGACATCATGACTGACAGCTGTGAGGCTCTCTCACTGACTAGAAGCTGTGGCTATGCTTGGCTTGTGATTGGCTCGGGCACATGTGTGGGCGGGACCTCAATACTACGGCTCCAGCCCCCCTATATCAACACTGCAAGACTCTGGCTCCAAATGACATCAGAATCTAAGATTGCAGCTCCCCTATCTCAGATATTTCGGCTAACTTCTGTACAGTAGGAGGAAGTGGAAACGCATCGGCCATCTTTATATACACTCTATGGTCATGACAGATGAGACCCAATGAAGTTGTGAACATGGGTGTCGTTTTCAAAGGTCTCCAATTTAGTTCTAAAAGTGAGTAAAGTTGACGCTAAACTTAAAAGGAACAAAAGTTGAGCATTTTAAAACATTTTAGTGTGGATGTAGTGTGATTTGGGTGAGTTGACCCTTTGAATTCACCAGACGTTATAAAAGTTTAATATCACTGATCATAGATGACGCTCAGCATTATTCTCTATCTCTGCACACACCATATCAACTTAAATGCTTTCATTCTCTTGGAGTAGCTCTTATCAAATACTCATACTTCCCTTGCATGAAAACATTTGACAAATCCTAATCAAGAACCTTATGAGTGGCTCTTGCCCCAAATATTCAAATACAGAACTAGAGTATCAGGTTTTATGAATGAGTGTGTGCTGCACTACATTGTGTGTGTGTGTGTGTGTGTGTGTCTGTGTGTGTCCCATGTTCTACTGACCTAGGCTTGAGGTGCCTGGAGAGGCAGGGGCGGCCCCTCGGCCTCGACTCACCAACAGAGCCTCCTGGTTTTCAGCCAGTGCCTGTTTGGCCAGGTAGCGCTCCCTCTTGATCTTCAGCTCCAGGGATTCGGGGACATCAGGCACGATCCAGTCGATGGCTCGCAGCACAAAGAACACCACATGCTGGAGGAGAGAAGACGGGCAGACAGCAAGACCTTTAAAGGAGCAGTGTGTAGGATTTGGTGGCATCTAGCTGTGAAGTTGCAGATTACAACCAACTGAAACTTCTGTGTGCCAAACATGTAGGAAAACTACGGTGGGTGACACAAAAACATGAAAATACAAATGTCTCTCTCCAGAGTGAATGCTTGGTTTGTTTGTTCTGGCTGCTGTGGAAACATGGCGGCCGGCTCTGTGAAGAGGACCCACTTCGTATGTAGATATAAACGGCTCAATCTAAGATAACAACAACGCAATGTGTCTTATTTTCAGGTGATTCTACACTAAAGAAAACATATTATATTCAATTTCTGCCCATAAATGCTACACACTGTTCGTTTAAGTTCCTCATCAGACTGATGAAAACAAACTGCTTTTAAAGTTTAAACTCAGAGTACACAAGCAGCGGGAAATAATATGTAAAGAAATGGAAAACATTATTTGTGCCTGAGCTTGACGGTGACCTTGAAATTAATACTTTGACAGTCCACAGCTTTCAGTCGCTTCTTATCAGCGAATGGACTTTGCTCAGTTGAATTATCACCATGACAACTGAGCAAACTCCATCTCCATCTGCAAGATTTGGCTAAAAACCCTTGTAAGTGGACCTTGAGTAAAGATATTTTTTGTCAAACATGTCCAGTCCCACACACTGAATTATTTTTTCTCTCTACTCTACCTCAGATTTCCCTCCTTCGCCTCGGCATGATGTCTCATCACTTTTCTAATGGTCTCTCATCATTCTATGGTATTTGGGAGTGCACCTCTCAGACATTTTCATTATCTTTTCATAATTCAATGACAGCTAAAAATGAAATATTACTCCAAAAGATTGCTTTTTTCTTTTCCCAGTACTTTGATCTAACACATTTGTTCAGTAATCACAGCAGAATTTCACAGTAATAAGGTTAGCAATACAGTGGAAACAACTTATAGTCTGATGATAACTATAACCAAATTGCTGTTATCATCTTATTGACATTTGTATATTTATTACATGAATACAAAGTAATGAAACAGACCACTTTGCTGTTTACTGGCTCGCTGCCAGTTCGTCTGCCTTTCCCTCACCATGGCCCTGCTTAGGTGAGGCTTTGCTGTTTTTTGCCCGTTGCATGCAGATGAATGGCGCCCTATTGCAGGGGCTCCTCAGACTGTGAGCAGCATGGAGGGAGGCGGGCGCCGTTCATCTGCCCTCGCTGTGGTGCCTCAGAGCCGGTTGAGGATCAGAAGAGTTTTACTTTAAAGGGGAATTATGTGACCAGGCATTACCAATCCACTTGATAAAGGTGCATTCGTTTTCCATTCAGAGAAAATTACTTTCCTTTTCCCGTCATGATTTCAATGTGCACGCAGCTCCAACCACAGGTAACCAGCCGGAAAACAGACTGGTTACCGTGAGCCAAAGTATAATAGGAGTAAAAAAAACAAAACAAAACATTGTTTTAAAATGTTCTTTCATTGTTGTCATGTATGAAAATACCCAGCATGAACACTGTAAGCAGCCTACTTGATTACTATAAATAAATTATTAAACATCGTTTGTATAGGAATGATTCTGTCCCAAGCTTTTTGATCACTATAACTGGTTGATCACTGTATTCCATATTTCACTTACAGTCAACAAATCCCATGAAAACACCAAAAAAAGTCCACTTTAAATTGTGTTTACCAGAGATTTGCTCAAAATTTTCTTAGAAACAAGTCGTTCAGCATGAAAAAAAAAGCATAAAAAATTACTTATCAACTAAAGAAATCTTAGTCAGCTAAATCCAAAATTACAGATAAGTCAACTAATGTCCTAACTAACCTTACCTAACTAATATCCTAACAAGACTGTGTTGCCACATATGTTAACCCTCTGTGCCATAGAGCTCCATTATAATGAGCCACACTGTTGCACTGGGTCACATTACTCCATTACTTTGTGCACCGCTAATATAGCACCGCTAATCTAGCATATTTTGAGCCAATCACACAAACACTGTCCTGTAGTTATAAACACTCACTATCGAACCAGATGTGTATTAATCTGTGGCTGTCTCCTGTTTGAGTACTATTGCATTAAAACTAAGTGCCCAGCTGTTTTAGGAAATTACTGAGCCCTTACATTAATGCCAGAAATGCAAATGTTAACAACAAACAAATTTAGGAGCAGAAAGAGGAATTGCTGAACTAATCAGAGATGTGCACAGCCAATCAGAAGTCTGGAAGAGTGCTAGATAAACAGAGAGACGGAAATGAAACTGAATAAATATGAACTTTGAAAGACAGACTAAGGTAGATGCTGAGAGACGTAATGGCATGTTGGAGTGATGAAGAAAAAGGAAAGGAGACATGGTAAAATGACATAAACTACAAAATAACACATGTACAACTGATATGGGTAAGCATTACAAAAGATGTTAACACTAAAACGCACACTCAGAGAGGACTAAATTACCAGTAGTTCAAGCATGCAGCTGGGAACAGAGGCACAACTGGGTATAGGGATGTGGGTGACAATAAAAATAAATAAAACTGAGCTGCAATGATTAATCTATCAGTTGTCTACTATTCAATTAATTGCCAACTGTTTTGACAACCATTTAATCAGTTTGTGTGATTTTTTTTTTAGAAAAAAAAGGCAAAATTCTCTGATTCCAGCTTCTTAAATGTAAATATTTTCTATTTTCTGGTTACCATTTTCTGATATTTAATATACCAAACAACTAATCAATTAATCAAGAAAATAGTTGACAGATTAATCATCGATAAAAATAACTGTTAGTTGTAGCCCTAGAATAAAATATGGGCATTCAAATCACTGAAACAGGCAGAATGAAACAAAAGAGCAAAGAGAGAGACAACGCAGCTCCCTTCATACCTCGAAAGCGATGATAAAACCAAGTCTGATGGCGAGAAGCTCCCAGTAGAACAGTGAGTAGTTTCCATTGTTGTCTCTGTATGCTTTATATCTAAAATTAAATAAAACAGAGTTACTGCAGAATATAAAATGTTGTATAATGGTTGATGTGCAGCAGCAGCACATGACAACTTAACAATGTGTTAAACATCAGTAATACCACCCTCTGTTGGTCAAAAATGACATAAAACCAATATGTAATTTTGAAAGAGTGTCTCCCCACTCTTATATTACATGACTTCAGACATACACACAGTGTACCTGCACATGGGGTATTCAGTGTAGTTAAGTGGGGCGTAAGCCAAGGTGAAGTTGACGTATCCATTGAGATCATTATTGAACTTGTACTGGTAGAGCAGACGAGGTAAGAAATCTGATGTGAAGGCGATTAGGAAAGCCTGCAGGTGGCAAAGGGAAGAAAAGGTGATGTTGGAGAGAAGAGATGAGCAACCAGTCTGGGATGGATGCTGCTTTCAGTGGACTCACGTTGGCGATGACGGACAGGTGAGACAGCGCTTCCAGTATGTTGAACCAGACTCCAATGTTCTGGGCGCGCTCCGCCACCGGCCGGCGGTATTCACACGCAAACTTGTGGGCGTCCAGACGGATTTCCACCCAGTTGTTGAGGAGGGCGAAGAGCGGAGCGAGGGGAAACGCTGCCACGAAAATGGTGATGAACCCGAACTGGAGCACTGCAGAACAAGGAGTCAGATAATTTAAACTTCTTACATTATTCTTTTTTACACATATTCATCACACTGTATGTTATAGACATCTGAATGGCAGTGACATTAAGATACAGTAGCGGATACTTGCCCATCTCCAGGTACTCTTCAAACAGGCCTTCACACTCCACCAGCTGGTAGTCTTCCTCCCACCTCCGAGGCTCACGGGATGCCTGATCTCCCAGCACCTTGGCCAAAGTTCTCTTCTGGTGCCAGGCCTTCACCTTCCTGTCAGAACAGAGAGACAGAGCTTAGAAATAGGAAATGAACATGACAATAGCATTAATATCGAACTTTTTGTATTCAACATATGGAGGTCAAAGTTTCAGGCTCATCTACTGAACAACAGCTGCTGGTGGAGATTCTGTTTGTAGTCTAGCACTGCCTTTTTATTTACATAGTTTTCATTATTTTGTCTCTGCTGTTGTCATGTTGTACACCCTGAATATTCACCATAATTCATAGACATTATATTTCACGGATAACAGTGGTGATGATTTGCAATGAGCATGGGTTTTCATTTCTTTTAAGCTGTATTCATTTGGAGCTGTTGTCATAGTAACAAGTTCCTGAGGCACAAACCTTCAAAAGCAGATGCAGACATTTCTATTGTGGCTTCGCAGCTGAGTAACTCATTCTTACTCTGCCTTTGTTTGCCTAAAAACTCTCTGTACCTGAATCACACAGCCGCTTTAACCCGATCACACAAAAAGCACACAAACATTTTTTATGGCATTCAGGTATGACACAAATCAGGTGCTGGACAGGTTTCACTAAAACGTGTCGTCTGCGGCAGCCATCCTCTCAGATATGAGCGAGGACGTACGATTGGATCAGGTGTGCTGAGTCAGAGAGGACACCCTGCCAGAGTAGTGTTAGATTAAGCGCAACAACAAGCCACCAGAAAAGCAGAACAAACCTGACTACCACCTCACAGACTCAGCTGCAATGACTGAATCAATCTAACAACAGCTGCGCATAAGATTTCACTACTGGGGGTATCAGCATATAGATTCATGTTCAGTGGTGGGTAGGGTAGCCAAAATCTGAACTCAAGTAAAAGTACTGTTACTTTGCAAAAAAAAAAGACAAAAGTACTCAGAAGTAAAAGTAGTCATCAAAATAAGTACTGGTGTGGCTGCAGTAGGATAACAGAGCACCAGCAGACCTGGGACCAGCTGACCACTTGCCTGTTAATGGATCATGAAAGCATAAAACATAAAATAATAAATAAAAGTGGCGTGATCAATGAATGCACCAAAATGTAAAGGAATAATGATTTTTTCTAAAGATCTACTCAAGAACAAAAAGTATGCTGCATTATAATTTCTGTACTATTAGTACAGTTTACTATGAAAATACCCACCTCAGTTTATGTTAAAAATATATGGCCTTGATTTCACTCTGCCAGCCACACGTTCATGTAAACCAAGAGGTGTGAAAATGGCACAGAATGACTAACAATAGCACCTTGCAAGTAGGTAGGTCAAGAAAAAAAGTTGAACTAAAAAAAGCAGCAATGCAACACAATAAAAAGCTTTTCCATGTAGTTTCCATTCCACTGTAAAGTTCTGATAATTTATTTACACATGTCAGGCGTTTTATTCTATAAGGCAAGTATCTTTACCACTAAAGCTGCCTTCACATGATAAGATACTGTATTTGCTCTTCGCTCACTGCAAGGCAGGGTGCAGAGCCTTGCAGAGCCAAAGCACAGCGCAGGTATAATATGTCATTGAAAAGGCCACAGGGAAGTTCCTTGACTGATTCTTGCCTTGCCAATGTTATGTAATTGGCTGCACTTTGAAAGATCAGTGATTAACCACAGTCAAATTTGAAATAGTTTTAACTTTGAGCGCAGTACTCCGTGGGAATTTTGAGTGGTTCACCATGCCAAAGATAGTGCTACAACCTAGTTGGGTGACACAGCCAGCGAAGAGCGATGTTACTGCTGATGTTGTGGGCAGGTTAAGCCTCATAGGACTCTCTTTGGAAGGCCTCTACAAACTGAAGGTAACTCTGAAATGAGGGGAGCATTACAGTGCCAAAATCTTAAGGAACAATATCTTTAATTTTTCTTTAAAGGCTCCCTGGCTTTCTGCTACAGTATATTATTTGTTTACTGAAACTCTGATTCTGCCCTGTTGTCTGGTCTGCTATGTGTCTGGAGACACACACACACACACACACACACACACACACACACACACACACACACACACACACACACACACACACACACACACACACAATCACTCACACTCAGTGTGCCAGTGCTGCAGAGGTACATCAATGAACTTTACTGCACCAAGCACAGCTGCAATCTGGATGCAGAGCTTCTGATGCAACAACTCAAAACACAATGACAATGTCACATAGACAGAAAAGCAACTATGGCTTGCAAGCGGTGTTTTTAGACTACAAATATCACATGCCCATTTTATGCTAATTCGAAGTTATTCTGTTCTATTTAATTCTATTTGATGGTTTTGATTTTGTTTTTTGAAAATGATTTATTGATTCCAGGTGATGATAGTGATTAACTTTGCAATTTAATTTCAATTCATCAAAGTGTACTTCTGTCTGGTTGAGAAAACCTCTTCTGAAAGCAGCTTATAAGCTTCATGAGGTAAAGTGACAGCAGGTTTGAAAAGAGTCTGATAACTTATGAGCTTTTCAGTAAAAGGAGAAAAACGTTATCATATTGGAGATGCTGGTAAACTTACGGGATAATGAACTCCTGAATATTGTTGATGAGTTGCTTTCCCACCATGATGATGAAGAGTTGCTCAGCCAGTTCAATGAGGCAACCCCCGGGACCACACTGTAATAGAAACAGAGTTATGACATACTGAAGCACATTTTTTACATGCTTAGGTAAAAATACAATAGCACGGATCTTTGACATTTATTGAGAAATTAAATCATAGACTCACATCTTCATTTCTCATCCCAAACAAGGTCCCATAGTTGGTGGGGTAACCCACAAACCTACCCAACAGACAGTTAAAATCTTATTTGGCAACAAACTCTCTCAGTCATTTCTGTTGAGACTGACTGGTGTCTCACCTTCCTTTAAAGAAAGCCACATAGAAGGGAGACGAGTAGAAGTTGACAAACTGGAAGATGAACACCTTGAAGATGAAGGCATTATCATACTGGGTTTGTGTTCGGTGCATCTCTGCAACAGAGAAAACATGTATGTGCAGTGTTAAAGACATTCAAGTAAAATTAAAGTAATTTTACTGCATGTTTGCCTTTATTTTCTCTTTCAGGTTAGTTTGCTTTACAAGACGTTTGCTTAAAACCTGATCATCTGAATGCGCGTGTTGCCATATTCAGTATATTCAAATCTCAGCAGTACCATGGTGAATATAACTGATAGAAGCAATGGTCAAAATGGAGCAGTGTAAACCATATCAGACAGCCTATAATTACCTTGAAAATATAACTGTTTCATTGTTTTATTGAGAGAAATGTCAACTAATCCAATAATAATCTGAACTGCAATGGTGATATACAAAAACCTTTAGTGGACATAATCTAGTGTCTCTTGGGCAACAACAACAACAGCGTTTAATATTTATGGTTTATTTATGTTCCTTTGTCGCTCTTTACTGTTTATTTCACTGCTTCCATGCCTGACTGATATGTGCCGCTACATGCCGATACGACTGCCAGTCGTCGATGAGCCATATCGTCTGTTACTCTTTTGTTTTGTTTTGTATACTAGTACTAGTATACAGAATACTAGTACTAGTATACAAGGCAATAATACAAGTAGTAGTAGTAGTAGTAGTAGTAGATTACCACAGATGCTGGGATCAAATTCAAGACATCCTCTGCTCTTTAAGGAGTCTCATCTTTTAGTTAGTGGACATCCAGTGTGAGGCTGATAACAATATACAGCACAGAGCTTTGAGGTGTGTTGAGAGCATATTGATTCTTACCCCATTTAGTGAGCTGCTCAGCTAATGCAGTGTACACCCGGCCCATCAGCAGGATGAGGCCCAGATTCACAATACTGCTGGAGATGTTGGCTATGGTCCCTGCCTGGGGAGGAGATCACACACACACATGTATGAATGTAAAGTATGCACACACACACACACACACATTCACATAACCTCAGAAGGTCATTACACTGCTTTTAGATAAAATGCAAACTATTCAAAATAGAGGAAATAAAATCCATACATCCACTGCAGATGCCGTGTGCAGCTCTGATATACCTCTGTACGCAGGACAGGGCTCCCGGTACGGAACATCATCAAGCTGATGATACCGCGGCACATGACCACCGTCACCAGGAAGATCATCACCACACACAGCTGAAAGGGAAGACACAGGGATACCGGGTGAAAAACAGTGGACTTTGTGAAGGAAAACAACAAAGAAATATTCTGAACATCTCAGTGAAGTAGTTCTTCGTGGGGTTTATGCCGGTTTCGCCGCCTTCGCTGATACATATTATGTGGTACACCATCACAGCCGAACAGAGCTGCATCATCTACACCACTCCACATAGTTGTCTGATTCTTTTTCCAGATACCGTTAAGTGGTCATAGATACTATTCTACGCAGTCTGCCTTTACAGACCTGGTGCCATGGCAGCATTTTCAGTTTTCCACCTCCATCATCACTGTCAGGAGAAGGGTTGGGGAAAACTGATCCTCAGATCCCTGAACAAGAACAAATTAATCCTAGACTGAGCATACAGTGTATGGCTAAGATTATCAGATCACATCCAGCCCTGTGGGCAAATGACCTGGATTCATTATTAGAGAAAGGCTCAGTTACCACTGCAGGATTCAGTGGTGTGAACCCCACCTCTCTTTCTCTTCAGCATCACAAAAGTAAAAGCTCAAAAGAAGCTGAAGCTAAGTATAATGACAATGATTGCAAAAAGAAGAAAAGGAAAATATGTTTGACTTGATATGTGATTATTTCTATAGAAAACAAGTGGAGTAATTATCCATAATAATCAAACTGTACTGTATTCATCAGATTAGAAGTTGGTGACTTTGACTGGCCAAGCTGAGACACAAGGAAAGACTCTTCTGTTACCTGAAATACTTAATTAAAATAATGCTGTCTCACCATCATAATGATGACCATGGAGCCAGTGAACATGCGGGATAGCCTGGTCTTCTCTGGAAAGTAGGGTTCTTTCACCCCCGTCACTGGGTTTTCCTCCATCGTTGGGGCCATGGCTGCAAACTCTGGACGAGGACGCTCCTGAACACAGTGATGACATCACCATCAATGGACACACTCTTTGCTAGTTTGACGTGACCTGATGTAGGTTTCTGCATGATGATGCTGCTACATATCCTGGTAGTGTATTAACGTAACATACAGTAACTTAGATGGCAGTTGGCATGCACCCAGTTTGTAGAAGCAGACATGAATACCAGCATGGAAGCTCAGCGATGGACTGCTGTGTGGAAACCACAGTAGTTCAGATCCGAGCAAACAAAGTAAGAGACAGACCAGCAACTCCTATGAGGTAAAATCACTGTTTTTGTGAATGGAGTCTGGTGGCTTTGAAGATATAACGGCTTTAGTTCCCTGTTGGAGAGGGCTGTCTGATGGCAAACTAAAGCGGTGAAAATATTCTTAATACAGTGTACACTTGCATAAACTGATATTGATTTTTTGGGGGTTTTTTTGGTGACTGAATATTTTTTTCTTTGTTTTTCTGCGACTCCCGTCCACAGATGTTTTACCTCTCCGTCAGACGACCTTTCTGACGGGAAACTGAAGCTGTTATATCACTCTCTTCAAAGCCACAAGGTTCCATTCACAAAAACAGTAGTTTAACATAGAGTAACACTGAATATACATACAACCCTGACTCAACTAGTGCTAGCGTTCACATGTTCATAACCTTATTGATTCGTTTACTTTGGTAACCTACGTTGCTGCTTTTTGCTAACAGCTGAGTGTTTGGTTGTTTCCATTTGAGAAAAACAGAAAACAACGCAGATGGACCGGCCCTTTAAATAAAGTTAACCAAGCACTTCATGCCTGGGGAACCCCACTCACTTCCCATTGACTTACAGTCTGCAGCTAGTCCCTTAAGCATGACATGCCTAAGAACCATAATGCTCACACTCATACTGAAAGCAAACAGGAAAGGGAGAATTGTGAGACCTCTTCTTCATGGAAATCCATGCAGTCCCAGTGATGGGCCAGAGTGGCCATCTTTCTCTTCCAGTACTCCAGGAAGGTTACAGCCCAGAAGGACATGAACACACTGAAGAGGACCGTACCTGGGTGGTCAAACAAGTAGCCCAACTGCAATGCAATCAGAGTACATCAGCTTTAAGGCTCTTTGCATTAAGAAACTGGGTTAGTGACATGAACTGAACGTTCATTACCTTGGCCATGGTGCAGATGTCAGACATATTCCAGGCCTTGCATGTGTTACAGAGAGGACACATCAGATAGCTAGCGCCACTGTTACAGATGTCTATACTGTTGACACACAGACACAGATCAGTTACTACAGAGAAAACACGTTTTAAAGCTTTCAAACCAAGACTGCTTTTTGATGCATCAGGTGGCCGAGCACATTTGAGAGAAACTATGATTAAGACTAAAACTGAAGTACGACTAAAACTATAATAAGAGATTGGGCGAACTGCATGTATTTTGCGAGTCACACAGACCCAGGGTTTATTGATTGTGTGAGAAAATAGAAGAGATGGAAGGTGTTGGAATCAGTCTCTCAGCTCGCCGCCAGGAAGCAGAGCTACTGCACTTTCACTTTTTATAGTTATTTAAAGAGTTAGTGAAACAATGACTAGACACGCCGCACACATAAAGCTCACTCAGAGCCTACCTTATTTATGGCACGGGGAGACTGTTATTCTGCACTAATTGTTCATTATCACATGAGATGGCTGCAGTTTACTGCTGCAAACTGCTCTCCATCCATCCTGCACTAATCTGTGGTTTTAATCTACAGTGTGAACTAATTAACCTCATGAATCAAGAGGCTTTCGGTTGTTTCCTTCCCTGAGATATTGACTCGTCTTCCATTTGCTCTGACCTCCCTTGTTACTTTATAGTGGGAATGAATTTTCTGTCACTGAAACCAAGAGAACGGTAAACACAAAACAGCTGGTGAGGCAATATTAAGATACAAACACTCTCAGGTCCACCTACTCCGAAAGAGAAATGACTCCACACTGCTGTGTATGTACCGTAAAGTAGAGCCCCATCGGGATAAATAATAAATAAGAAATTGGGCACAGACATACCCCATGTGGACTGAATAATTATAGGGTTTGTTTTCATGCAGAGCAGACTGTCCTTTGATGCTCTGGTACATTTGTATCCCAAACTGTGCTTGCTTTACATAATTTGGGAAGAAGAATGTGAGAAGAATTTTAATTTCTGGGCGATTCAGATACTTTTTAAAGGTATAATATGCAGACATTTCTTTAAAAAACAATGTATAGATAAAAATATTCATACAAAAATTATCCCTCTCAATCATCACTTATGACCCACTAGAAGTGGCATCACAGGGTAATCTGACTGAGAGCGAGTGGAATGAGACCAAAGTGATGTACAATCTGTTTACATATCGTATTTATTTTTGTAATTATAATATCTATCTGTGGCAGGATAAAACAAAAAACAAGACACAGTCTTACCAGACCAGGCAGGGCTACAGCAGCCAAACTCCTGACTGTACTGAATTGATTTCTTCTGAATTTCTTTCTTTTTACAAACGTTACATAATCTCCCTTTAATGAAGCATCAGAATGGTCAGTCAGCAGAATCATCACTACTAATACTAATACAGTATTATTACAGTAGTAGTAGTAGTGCTACTAGTGTGATAGCATACAAACCATTACATAATGATTGTAAAACTGCTAGAGTTCCCCTCTAAGATTTGACCAATATAACTTAATACATCAATTAAATCAACTAAAATGCTTACTTCTGTATTTTCTAACCTAAATCCTATTTTTTCATGTGTTTGTGTCTAATTGACTAACAGGGACAATGATTTGTGAAACCGTGACCAGCAGCCACTAAACAAGCTGGGAGGGCAAGTGAACAGCGTCAGCGTAACATTACGTTCACTAAAAGTGCTCATTTTGCCACTGACAGGCTCAGATTATTATAAGTATTTGACAACATTATGGAAAGGACCCTACAGAGAAATAAACCCTTTTCCTCCTTCTCTTGGTCCAGTCTGTTTGTTATTATGTTCAAGTCCCGCTCAAGGAGAAGTCTTGTTGTGGAATCTGTGTAGTCTCACTGAAAATAAATATGGACAGTCATCAAATTTAATGACTTCTTCAACCTTGTTGAACCTTGTTAAATATTCAGCCATGACAATGAAAATCTTTTTGGATAACACTAAGCTACACTTTCTGTTCTCCAACACAACAAACTGAGCATTTCCAGCATGGATGTCTTCCACTATTGTCACGTTGTCGTCACACATCACCTCGCCAGATTTCACAATAAGACTTCTCCTTGAGCGAGACTCTATCTATTATGTCAGACTTTAATATTAACAATCAGAGCCTGTCATGGCAAAAACAAACACTTTAAGTGGACAGTGCCAACTTGCCCCAGTAGCACCACACTGAAGCTTGTGAGCAGCTGCCGTCTACAGCGCCCTCCCTCAATACTGGAGCAATGTCAGAATCTAATTGTTCAGAAACAAATTTCACATGTATTTTCTGTGTAGTGTGGACTCACGCTGGTGTGTTGCTACCCATGGACATGACTCCAGAGACAAAGACCAGGGTTCCAACCACTGCAGCTGGCAGCAGCCACGCTGTGTAGAAACCTGCAGAGACATAAAGCTGCATTAGGCTGCAGCTCTCAGCTGATCCAGGGATGTGTAATTACACTGCTGTTCGGTGCTGGGATGTCCTTGATGAAGAGGTCGGGTTGGCATTAACAAAGACGTCTAATGCTGAGGATGACAGTTTTATTGACTCAAAGTTGTCTCCTTACAGTTTCTGCTGACAATGTGTGATTTGTGTATGCTTCACTCTTCTCTTTGTATCTCATATACAACTACCTGTTATTATGTGACCAAAGTTCCATATTTAACGGTGTTAAATGCGAGATTGGGAGCATTTCTATTGCCTCCGCACAGCTCTCAACATGGCAACAGCTAACAGTGTTAACAGCACTAACAGTGAAAACAAAGGCAACACTGTTGACAGAGCTCACAGTGTTAACCTGGGTGGAAGTGGAGGGTGAGCGTAATTCAGGACAGCGTTATCAGCTGTAACCACTGGACGAGAGCAGTGCAGAGTGGTGGCCGTGATCTCTACACTGGCAGGCAGCCCGGCAATAATAACAAAACACAGAGAAACTCGGAGTACACGGAGGAAGAGCAACTTCATTCTCTGCTCAGCTAGACATTACTCCTCTATATCTTTATATAGACAATAGTTGTTTGCTGCTGTATTAATGCTCTGGATATCATATAGAGCACCTTTAACTGAACAATCTCCATGACAAATTAGAAAACGCCATCTGCTGATGATGAAATGCAACTGACATCTCCCAAAAGAGCTAATGTTTTTTTCACCCCCCAAACGACTAATTTCAAGGCAAAGAACCCAATGTGTCTGAATAAGTATTAATATTTACCCAGCCAGGCAAAGTAGAGTGCAATCTTCTCTCCAAAGTACTCCCTGATGTGGTCCAGTGGTTGGTACTTGTACCACTTGCACCAGCGGGCCCAGTAATGGTAAAGAACCTGCCTCTGGTTCAGCTCGTCAGGACGAATCTCATACTTAGGAAGCTGAAAGGGGCCCTGTGACAAAACAAAACAAAAACCATGTTAGAGAGGGAAACTGCACAGAGTTTATATCCGATCAAAGAGCAGATAAATAATATCTGACCTCATGCAGAGGGAAAGCTGCTGTGTACACCCCTTCATTCACCAGTCTATCCACTCCAACCTCAGCCCTCTTCCTTTTGCCATACACTGTCCTGGCAAGAATCTCATACACCTGAAATAACACACAAACTCTCATTCCATAAGAGAAGAATTTCACAGAGTACTCGCTGTAGTACTGTGATACTGTGTTCCCGTTACTCACAACACGGTGTCTCTGTGTGTTAGTGAAGTAAGTTTCATGGTTGTCACAGCCAAGGAATCTGTAAAAGTGAGACATTCATTCAGCCAAAATGAGGTCAACACTTTTGTCAACTGATCCTACTGTTCCTGTCGTTTACCTCACCTGCTCATCTTTGATTTGCGAAAGGCACATGTGTAATAGTCCAGCGGCCTGTTTGGCACCGACTCCTCCATCACGTTAGGTATGCATAGTCTTTTCAGAAGCCGAGCAGATGTGTTTAAGTCCAGATTTGGCTGCGCCTTGAAGCCAAACACATTCATTCAGTATGATGAACATTTTATCTTCGTTCTCTTTATACAGTTACAATCCATAAAATTTCAGTTGCAGCTGCTCTGTCAGTAATACAACAGAAAAACAGCAACTTGTATCTGTTTACAACACACACTAACAAACTGTGAGCAGAGAGGATTCAGTTAACAATCAACAATGACATTTCAGTTTATTTTGTTTTTGACCTTTAGAGTTCATTTTATTTCAGTTTTAGTTTGTTTTCAGAGTGCGCCTGCTAGTTTTATTTTAATTTCAGTTTTTCAGAAAGACTTAGACTTATTTTAGTTTGGGCCAGCTGTAATATCTCAGAAGTATATATCTATATATTTACAAAATCCACGGTTTTGGAGAACTGTGTAGAACGGCCATAATGTTTCATCTTTGTGTTTCTTCAGTGTCAAATGTGATGCAACTGCGGCACAACGCCATCTCCTGGAAGGTAAAATCCATTTAATTTCGGTTCAACGTCACCAGAGTTGAAGGAAATTCACGCTGTCTCCTTTTTTCTTTAGTGATATAGAAATAGTAAATATAGTAAATATATATATATATATATATATATATATATATATATATATATATATATATATATATATATATATATATATATATATATATATATATATATATATACTAGTTTTTAACCAGGCAATATCATTTCAGTTTAGTTTGAGTTAAAGAATCCAGTTTTTATTTAGTTTCACTTTACCAACAAGATTTTTCACAGCTTACTTTCATTTTAGTTTCAGTATACTATTACTTACTTATTAGGAAAGGTGGACTGAAACAAGACAACACAGGTAATACAGCCATGCTAGCAGCTCCCTGAGGTTGTACTTTGGCACAACAGTGTTTTGAACTCAATATTAACATATGCATGCTAACATGCACAGTTCAGTTCAATTAAATGCTAGCATGCTGATGTTTAACAGGTATAATACAGTATGTACAATGTACTTTATGTGTATCTGTGTAATGAGTTTGTCATCTTAGTTTTGCATCTTAGCATGCTAATGTACACTATTTAGCACCAACACAGACGAGTAGGGCTGAGGCTAATAGGAATGTGACTAGCATTACAGATATTTGCTCATAAACCAAAGTAATGGACAAGTACGTGTACCAAGGTAATAATAAATATATTGAAATTAATCACAGACCAAGTGAAAACTTTGAGCAGCTGGTTGCACTAGATGCTGAAGGTCAGATGATCACCAAAATCATTAGGAAAGATATTTCAGTCTGGACCGACCAACGGACCAACGCACAGACCAACAGAGCCATCCATAAAAATCTTAAGGTTTATAACTTCAAATCAAACATATCTGATTATAAATAGCTGCACTAACCTGCAATGGAGCTCTCAGACAGAGTTCCTCAGCATAATACAGCAACACATCCCAAGGAGCGCTAAGTTTCAGAAAATGTATTGTTTTCTTCTCATTCGCTGTTTCCTCCTTAAGAGAAGAGAGGCCACATAGAGAAGTTGTTCATGAATGAGTCAACAAAAATAATGAGTGAATTTAGAGTTTATTAATACAATTACTAATCTTAGTTATGGCACCTTTTCCATGAGCACTCCAGCACTCTCCAGATTCTGAACAAACTTCTCCCTCCACTGTGCCAGCTGGGCCTTCCTCCGTTCAGACCTGCTGCTCTCATCGGTGGGTGCTGTTTCCCCCTCCTCACCAGTCACCTCGCTCTTCCCCTTCCCTCGCCGTTTCCTCCGCGAGCGAACCTCCCACACCAGCACAAAGTCTAAACCGAGATCAACCATACAGGTCCAAAAGGTTATATGAAGGACTGAGCTTGTGATGATTTATACAATGTGTGCTGCTGATGCTACCTACCGATTTTGGTTCTTCCATCTCTGAAGTAGTTCCCCAGCTGTGGAACAGGCTGGCCACTTCTTGTATTACAGTGAATATACATCGGATTATCACCATCCACATCTTTGTCAGCAGCTAGAGCTGAAAGCTAAAAGCATCCAGAGTAGTTATCAATATCTGTTATTTAAAAACAAGTGAGAACTGCTTCTACTCACTTTCCTGCTGGCACTCCTTTGTTCTACATATGGACAGTTAATTTGCTATTGATGAGGTTTCATCCATAAGATCCTGTGCCATTACTAAGCATCATAAAAGCCTCCATTTTGCATTAATGAGTCCAGAAGGATAAGATGGAAAATGACCACTAAGCTTTTCACAGTGTGATAGAAAATTAAGTTTCAATACAGTAAAGTCGCTTCACAAGACATTTTTGATTTTCCCAGTGATATACAGTAACTGGGGGGTCCTGACCCCCACTACGGGTCACCAAGTCTTCACAGAGGGTCGCGAGGCCCTCTTGACTTTAAGGGGTGTTAGACAATTTAAATAAATATATACAGCTGGAGGGCTGCATGGTGGTGCAGTGGTTAGCGCTGTCGCCTCACAGCAAGAGGGTCGCAGGTTCAATTCCAGTTTGCGGCTCTTCTGTGTGGAGTTTGCATGTTCTCCCCGTGTAAGCGTGGGTTTTCTCCGGGTACTCCGGCTTCCTCCCACCGTCCAAAGACATGCTGTTTAGGTTAATTGATTACTTAATTTACTCTAAATTGCCCGTAGGTGTGAATGTGAGTGTGAATGGTTGTCTGTCTATATGTGCCCTGCGATGGACTGGCGACCTGTCCAGGGTGAACCCCGCCTTCGCCCTATGCCAGCTGGGATCGGCTCCAGCCCCCCCGCGACCCCTAATGGGATAAGCGGTTGACGATGGATGGATGGATGGATGGATATACAGCTGGTCTATATCTCAGCTAGGACTGTCAATCGATTAAAATATTTAATCGCGATTATATTCATGATTGTCTATAGTTAATCACAATTAATTCCAAATTAATCAACCTTTTTTATCTGTTCAAATGTACCTTAAAGGGAGAGCTGTCAAGTATTTAATGCTCTTATCAACATGGGAGTGGGCAAATATGCTGCTTTCTGCAAATATATGTATATACTATGACTTACCCAAAACTGCACGTGATTATCAAGTGGGCATGTCTGTAACGGAGAGACTCGTGGCTACCCACTGAACCCATTTTCATTTATATATCTTGAGGTCAGAGGTTGAGGAACCCCTTTGAAAATGGCCATGACAGTTTTTCCTCACCAAGATTTTGTGTAACTTTGGAGTGTTATTTTGCCTCCTCGCTCAGTTAATGCATTAAAGAAATTAGTGGCGTTAAAACTAATTTGCGTTAATGCATTGTGTTAACTTTGACTGCCCTAATCTCAGCATTTCATTTGTTTCTGTGAGGAAAACTAAATGAAATTTAAGTGTTTAAGACATAAACACAATAAAGACCTGAATACAAGTTATATTCACAGAGCCTTCCCTCTCAGCTACACAGCCTTGTCCTGCTTTAGAAAAGTATGCAGTAAACCAAAGAGCTAACAGAGCAATGGTCAAGCTTTAGGTAGAAGAACACAACGAATTTGTCAAAAAAGAAGCCTATTAAACATAAATAAATGTTAAAAATTCCCCAAAATACATAAAACAGGCAGACAATTGCATTAGAAGTTCCTAAAAATAACTGGAAATGCAATACTCACAGGAAATAATCTGCTCAAAATTCATCCAAATCGTTTTACACAAACTTCTTTTGTGTACTATTTGGTTTAATTGTACAGTTTATCAGTTGTTCTGTACAGTTATCGATATGCATTGACTATAGTCAATACATCAATAAAATATGTCACTTAGTCGTCAGTTTACTCAGTGAGAGAAAAGGGGTCCCTTGAAGCAAATGGTTGGGAACCAGAGTCATACCACTGTGGATATCAGATTGACTGCAGAAGTCAGTGAGGCATGAAGGGATGAGCAGAGCAGCAGGGTTATGGCTGCTGTGTGAGTGTGCAGTTACTGTTCAATATATACGGGATACCTATATGAAAGAAAAACATGCTGCAGCATTATAAGAAAAAACAGTGCTTACATATCTCGGAGGGATGAAGCTCCCATTCTGCAGACTCCCATAGCTGTCTGTGGTTTGAGCTTCACCCTCATAGTCCAGATCCAGGAGGACCTCTCTGTCTCCCTTCAGCTGCTCGGAGCCTTTCCTCAACATGATGAACAGGTCCTGATGCTGGACACAAATACTGGGCATTCAAAATTGTATCTGTGCTTGTTACAGAAGTAACTCAGAGATGACATGCTTTAAAGAAAGAGACTGAAAAGAGAAAATACTGCACCTTTGCTGTGGCGAGAATGAGGCTTCTGCTGAAGTCTGGATTTGCAGCAGTCCCTGCTTCCCTCGTCTATCTCTCCTCCCTATCGCTGCATCCGTCAAGCTCCTCTCCCCCGCTAGATAGCTGAGGAATACCGTAATGGACCTAACATGCTGGCAGCACCAGACACCTCACTGCATTTCAACAGAGGGAATGTACATCAGCAGTGCACATCGTCACTTCGTAAATAATGTAAGAGTCAGGGGCGGAGAACAGGAGAATAAAATCAGCACTCTCTCTAACACACTCATTATACAGAATATATAACACATGTGGGGCAATCTCTTCTTTGATATTGATGGGTATTCCCTCATCTATGCATGCTTCACATAATTGGTTTTGAAATGTACACACAACTAATATAAATTATTAATAGTGCTAGAAGAAAAGCTTCACCCCTCTCAGCTTTATTTCCCGATGTATATCATCGCAGACACAGGACTAAGGTTGTGCACACCTTCAAGATTCAAAGATCCTCAACCTTCACATGCATCATCAGCACCATAGGTGACATAACCGCTTTCTCCAGCACTCCTTTTCACTGGACTGCATTGCTGCAGAGCTGGATGTAAAAAGAAAGAGAAGAGAAAGAAGAGAAACTGTGTGCACAGAGGAGGAGGAAAAAAGTGAAGGGCTAACAGAGATTAAAACTGCATTAGAATGTGAAAAAAGTAGAGCAGAGCATGGTTTAAACATCAGTACCATGTAATAGGTAGAAATATAATTAAATGTCCCCTAAAAAGAGTCCTCTGCAAAAAAAAACCCACTGCTTCCACCAACTTCAGCATTCACTGAATGCAGCATCTCAGAGGTCTCAAACAATCTACCGTTTCAACTGAACTTTTTTTTTTAAAGATAATTTTTTAAAGATTAGTTTTATGGGGGGCATTTTTGGCCTTCATTGGACAGAGACAATGATAGATATGAAAGGGGGAGAGAGAGGGAATGACATGCAGCAAAGGATCCCAGGTTGGATTCGAACTCCAGGCTGCTATGGTAACGACTTAGCCTCGGTATATGGGGGGCCCACTCTACCAAGCGAGCTACCAGGACTCCCCAGAGTACACTGTCTAAAGGTTGAAATAGTAAATATAAGGACACTGAAAAATTCTTGCATGGTAAAATACATTCTATAACACTATAAACACAAAAAATACTAACAGCACTAATAACTATGACAAATATCTGATATATCAAAGTATACTTCATACTAAAATATAAAATGTCAAAAATAAACATATTTTGTTAAGAGGGTTAGGCCCAGAACAGACAGAGTGCATTTTAGCAGCCTGGGGCAGCTTTTTGTACTTGTTTTCAATGAGACTGAAGCGTTTTATGTGCTGCTTTTGCATTGCTGAGCCCCACACATTTCTCTGCTCTGTTCATCTTGCAGAAGCACAATGAACACCTTTGAGGTGAAAGAAAATTCAAGGCGCCCAATGTCATTAGCGTTTTTTGTCATTGTGATTTATTCTGGATACCTGGAACTTTATGACTTCACCAACCATAGTTACCATGATCTGAACAGAAAACAGCATATTGGTAGTTGTTTTCATTAATTTAAACTGTACTATTAACTATTAAGTAGCGTACAGTTCACGCTTTGTATTAAAGTAATGTTAGCACTCATTTGGTGGGTTGGGATCACTTTTATTTTGGAGGGGAACTTGCCCTTTGGATCTGTTTCTGTAAACAAGAGGACTGTCTGTTTATTACATTGCTCTGTTGAATAATCAATTCTGATTGGTCAGTCACTGCGTTCTACAGGCCGTTAACTCTTTTAAGTAGACAGTTGCTATGTATAACGGACCGTTGCTATGGCTGCAGTTCTGATGTTAGACTCTGGAGGACCATTTTTGTGTCAAATTATTGATTTCTAATGCAAGTAGCTGTGTAATAGGCAGGATAGTTTACAGCTAGCAGGTCATTGTTTTGAAATAAATTTCCAACAGGGCAATGCGGCCCTGTTGGGGGTTTATTTCACAACAATGGCTGCCTCGCTGTATACTGTCCCTTACTTAATAAACACAATCTGATTTGTAATCAGACTAATTGGTGTTTCATAATTATCAAACAGAAGCAGAAGCACTAATGCAATTTCATTTGTTTTTTCCTGGCCAAAGACTAAGAAAAGCTGAATCATGCTGTTAATTCTGTATGACTGGACTGAATACTGGGTCAATTGGTTAAATTGTCTTTCAAAAGTTTCTCCGACCTCAGCAGATAGTGTCATCATTTTTCATTCATATTCCTCCCACTATATTTCTTTTGAACCTCCCAAAGAGACACAAACTACAAAATTTTCCTCATCATCAATCCTATCGATGTGACAGCTCTTCTATTGGGTTTTCTACCCTTTGCTGAGTCATTCTGTGAAAACACTTCCCACTAAGGAGGAGTTTACTGCATGCTTAGTCAATAGGATAAATTTGACTGGTGACATCACTCGCTTGTTAACATTATCTTCTAGTCTGTAAATGGGATGTTTGACACTCTGCTTATGGCCCCTACTCTTCCTAAACGTCCATTTCTGTAGTGGATCAATGTGCCTTTCCCTCACCTTCCTCTATAAAGAAGCTCCCTGTCAAACATCAACCATTATTGCAGCTCTCCTTGAAATAAGGAGTCAAAAATAAAGACTTTCCTATAATCCTCTTTGATCCAGTTCTGTTGTGTGCAGAGAAAACAATACACCCACAGTGAGAAGAGTTAATGAAACCACAGCACAAGTACACCCAAGGTGACATTATTATCCTGCTAGAATAAAAAAAAAAAATGTACCTAAACAAGACCAGCAGTAACCTGTTGCCCTAGCAACTGCGAAAAGATAATTACTCATACCAGAGGCTGTGAACATTACCTGTCTATGCTGTGTTAGATATGGTCTTCTTTTCACTTTGGACTCATTACAGCTGGAATCTGAGCCTATTGGTGGTAAAAACAAGCACTTTTAGTGAACCCGTACAGTGGCACTGCTTCTTGCCTTCACACCTGCAGTGTTCTCCCTCAATACCGGGCCAATTTTAAATAGTGTTGTACCCATAAGTCACTTAGACACAAAAAACATGGGAAAATAGGATCCAGGTTGAAAAATACCAAAGTTACCCTTTAATAACAGACAGGGCCAGCTTAAAGTATAGGCCATATAGGCAGTCAGCAGCTGGGCTGGGGCCCAGGGCACTAAAACGACGAGAGCCGGACCTGATAACAGGTTTGAAGAGGAACTTCATATGTGACCTCTACTGGTGACTGGGAGTAACTGGAACTCAGCATACAGTGATTCACCACACTTACAGTAACTGACAATATGTCAGCTGCTTTTGTGGTTGGAAAACAAGACTTTCCAGTCATCCTATCTTAGTTGTCTTCCAGTTGTATCAGTTTAAAGTGGCGTGTGGGCAGTTTCAATATCACAACAATGATGTAGGCTCGACTTTAAGTTGTTAATTACGGAGTCATGGGCACTAATCAACTCCAATACACATATTATAGTCAGTATGATTATTTTTTTTTGTCTTTGTGAGATTATAGCAGTGGATCTCAAACTCCCTCCTTTTAATTACTACTTTTTAAACATAAAAATGTATGGGGGATCCCAGTCAAAGACACCCAATTGTGGCCTATGTAGTTAAAATATTTCAAATAGAACAGATGTATAAAATTGGTCCAAATTTTAAGTATCACACACCATCTGTAAACTACTAAATGTAAACTTCCTAAAATAATAATAATCTGTTGTTTTCCTTCAGAGGACATGATATGATAGTTGTTTCTTATGCTGCATGGTGTTGCAGTGGTTAGGACTTTCACCTCACAAGTTCGCATCCGGCTTGTGGCTCTTCTGTGTGGAGTTCTGCGGCTGTACGCCGTGTTTTCACGGGTTTTCTCCAGCTTCCTCCCACAGCCCAGAGACATGCAGGTTAACTGATGACTCTAAATCGCGTGTGGGTGTGAATGTCAGTGTGAATGGTTGTCTGTCTCTATGTGTGAGCCCGACGATGGGCTGGTGACCTGTCCAGGGTAAACCCCGCCGTTGCCCAGTGTCAGCTGGGATCAGCTCCAGCCCCCCTGAACAGGATATGTGGTTGCAGATGGATGGTTGTTTCTTATAGTTCAGTACATTCAGTCTGGAGTCCTAGTCTGTTAAATAGGTTGGTAGGATGAGGGTTAAACTTTATCAAACCACTTTTTTATTGACTGGGATGTAATGTTTCTAAATGTCTTTCTAATTTATACAGTACACGTGGACCAGACTATAGTTATAGAGGAGTTCATCACATGTAGACCTATACACAGAAAGTATCAGGGTCACATTGACTTTATAGTCACATTGCATATTTGTCATTGTTTTAAATAATTCATGTTTACCTTTCCTCTCCTCTTTCCTCCAATTCCTTTTGATTCCCCCTCCCCTTTTTCCTCTTCTCGGTTGATGATGTTTCATTTCCTTGTTTTTCGACCAATGGTCTTGCACATTGGGGGAGAGTGGCCCTCCCTCTTTCTTGATTGTGCCACGGTGTGGGTGTGCGAGCTGCTGCGTCATGTTAGCAGTGACCCTGATGACCATTTTAAACAATTACCGCCATGTAAAACAAAGGCATTTCAAATTTGTTCAAACACTACAGAGTGCCTTGGATTATTTTTGAGGTAGCCTTGTATTTTGTACTTTTTTTTAAGATGGCATTCCACCCATGCAGTGAGTCTTTCACCAGACTGAATGAGTCTTCCTCATCTCCCACCACCTCCATTATTATTTATATTAATATAAACAATAATACATACATAATACATAATTTATGGGGCTGTTGGATTGCTGCTATTCCGCCCCATTATTACATTTTTATGGCAGTGAAACTGCAGTTTTCGAAAGGCTGAATGATGAAAAATATGAACTGAAGAAGAATATTTTGTTAGATTAAAAAATGGTGAATTTTGGCAGTAACTGCAATCTGTTTTCAACAGGGTTTGACTTTTCGACTGAGGTAATGACAGAGACGGACAGATCGCAGTGTCACTTGCTGTGTGTGTGTTTGAGAGGGAGGAGGGAAGAGCAGCCCTACTTTGTCAGATTTTCTTTTGATTACCGTCAGATGAGCATGTTGTCCTGTTCGTGTCCGAAGCATCATCTGTTTTTCTTTTTGTCCCAAACAAATATCTGTACAAACATTACAGACTGTCTGCATGAACACCATTGCTACCATGGATGTATACAGAGCCAATTTGTTTACTGTTCTGCCTTAAAAAAGATTCAAACATCAATTATCACATTTTCCCTCCGCGCCCCACAGTCTGGATTATAGCAAGAAGGGCAGTATGCAATGGAGACTACACTGTTTGCAACTGCTCTCTTACCTGTGAATCTTCTGTCCCTGCTCTAACATGACTGTCCTTATGCTTTGAATGCACAGCATTTCACTGGTTTCACCTATAACAGAAACAATATAGATGTTAAAAACAGAGGTAGCACTGGTACATATAGAGCATGTATCACAACAGGACCCATGGTTTCATTTCATTTTATTCAGTTACGCTGTCCAATCACAAAGGTTTATTTGTACATTCATTACCATCATGAACATCGCAAAACCTTCTGGACATGCACGTCTTTATGTGTGAGCGTACGGGATGTTATATTTGATTAGTGCTCTATTTACGCTTCAATAAAAACACTTACAAATATTACATGCAGGATACATCTATAAACAAAATCAAAAAGCGCTTTTTCACAATGCATCACTTAGAAGATGTTGTCCATCATTGGCCAGCAATGTCCCACATTCAAAACTTTAACCTTTTCTTTATATACACTTCATAGGCCACAACTCTATATAGTTGTTCTTTATTGATAATCCAACAAACTTTTCAAGTAAGTCCAACTATTACAAGCGTACTCTCCCTGGTTAAAAAGTCCTTTAGTAATCCACTGGGGGAGACGATTCCAACTACACGACTTACTGATCCTATTTTGGAGCCCACTGAATTAATAAAAGGACTTTTACATAAAACCTTTTCCAACATGTAATATTACTTTGCAGTTTTGTCTGTGTGCGCAAAATAACTTCATAATGCAGCACTGAACCAAAATAGAAAAAAGGAATTTAAAAAATACTGAATTAGACAAAAACAGCAGCAATTAATAATAATAATAATAATAATAATAATAATAATAATAATAATAATAATAAAATCACACGGTGAGTTTTAAGGTTTTGGATGTGATGTACCTTTTTCACCTGAGATTAGATTTCTTTGTAAAAGAGCGGAAGATGAACGAGACCAAGTGGCACTTAGAAAGGCTTAATGCACTGATTAATGTTGACATGACTGAGAAAGACACACAAATATACATTAAGTGACATATGTACAGGGCTGGGTATCATTTGAAGGTTTTGGATACTGGTGCCTATTCAGTATCATACTTTACTGAATATAATCACATTTTTGTACATAAACCTGCCTGATTTTTAACAGCAAACGGCAATATCTAAAAAAATGAGCAACATTCAACATGGACAGAGCTTTGTCTGTACTTGGTGTCAAGGTTGGATACCCGACCCTTCATACAGAACATACTTTGCCTTGAAACCAGAACCACATAAAGCTAAGATGATTGTTGATTTCTAACACAGTCAGGCAAATTTTACAGTGTAAGGCAACCACAAAAAGGGAAAACAGTGCTTCATTTAGTTTAAATGAATTGGCCATTTCATCCAGTTCAGACAAGGTTGTCAAAAAGACAACTTTGCCATGCCTTGTCATGAGAGGAGTTACACACTGACAGAGCAGCAGTACTCTAATCAGTGTTAATGTTCAGGACAGATTGCAACACATGCACCACCATCTACTGACTATAATTTGTAGGGAAACTAAAAATGGTTTTATTCCTTCACCTAGTAAAGCTTTAATATTGGATGATATTACAGATTATTTAAAAGCATTAATCTGCTAAGAACAGATGCTACACTTGCTCTAAGTTTAAAGGCTATTTGAGGATTCTGTAAACCTCAAACATGGTCTTACTAAATGATTAGTGTAGAAAAGGATGCTCTGATTTAGTGGAGTGGCCTGATCTTACTGCACAGTACAGTATGATGCCACCAACCACTGGTGCAAAATAAAAGTCAGGAACGGATTCTTCACACAGGCTGTAATTGACCGATCCTAAGGCCCCACCCCCCTAGTTACTGTTGCTAGGTCGGACAAGCTTGACAAAATGAAACATGGCAACGCTGCTCCGTTTAGCTGGGTGCCGCAATGTGTGTTACAGCAACTATGATTACGGTATGCCATATAAAGATAAAATCACAATGATAACTTTTCCTGTTGGAATGCTAGACGTCATGTGTATCCCAATAAATAACAACAAAAGTTAAGCACACAACCTTACAGAGATACAGTAAACAAAGGAACGTTAGCCTTGATTGTTTTCATAATAATAATAATAATAATAATAATAATAATAATAATATTATGTCATCTTAAAAATATGTCAGCAACCAACCTGCTCTGTCCTTTTCCAAATCTCTTTACATTACCACATAGCTAAAGAAGGAAGAAGCAAGCCTGGCTGGAAATTTTTTCTATTCTCTTGTCATATTGTACTGAAATGGACTGTGTTGAATAAAATATTATAAATAGAATTTAAATGGCGTTAGTTAGCTATCTATTTTGTCAACATTAGCTGACTTGAGATGTGACTATTTACAATGTAATGTGTCAGTGAAGATTATGACACTAATGTAATGCGACATACATAGTAATGTTACCTCTGAACAGATGTAGGATATCTAAGTACGACAGGAAGGAGCACAGAGCGAAAAAGGGGCGGGACTTAGGAAGGGTCAATTCTTTCTCCATACTTGCCCAAACTAAAGGAGAAGTACACGTCTGCTAATGC
Source organism: Pterois miles (assembly GCA_947000775.1). NCBI lineage: Eukaryota > Metazoa > Chordata > Actinopteri > Perciformes > Scorpaenidae > Pterois > Pterois miles. The sequence continues at coordinate 5,269,702 of CAMQGK010000571.1, read as the reverse complement.
AGACACAGAAGTAAAAAAAAAAAAAAGTCACCAATCAATTGAATAATTTAGTTCCCACTTTCTCAACAATAGAAATACAAAATGTTATGAACACAAAACCACAACTGGTACCATTAAAAAAAAGACTAACATCAAAAACAATGTGCAAGTCAACATGAAAGCCTCCATTCGTCTCTACGGAGTGGAGATAAAAGGCAAGTCTGATGCGTTTCCTGATCTTTTTTATCCGAGTGACGACATTTAAATTGGTAAAGAGAGATCTCAGATAGACGACAGGAGCGGGAGAGCATGTCATCTACAGTGCAACTGTTAAATATCCAGATATTCTTCATATTGAGATCCTCATTCTCTCAAGCTAACGTAGAACATTACAATAATTCAGTGTAGAGGTATGTGTCCTTGTACCACAACATCAGTGACTATGCGTTGATACTGTACACCACTATATATAAGCTCTAGTAACTGCTACTAAGCAAGGAGTGTCTTATCGTCACACAGTTGTGTGACTTGTGCGATCAGAGAGCGTTACTTCTTTGTGTGCAAGGCAAGGAGTGTGAACTTTTCCACGTCGCAACGAGCAGCAGCTGCCCCCTTCATATATGGCTTTCTTGACGTATATCAGATGGATTTTTTTTTTTTTTTTTAAAGAAATAATTCTCTTATTTCACTGTTCAGGGAAGCTGCTGGTAACAGAGCTGTCCTCCCCACTCAGCTTCCTCAGTGTACTAAATATGTGTTTCATCATTTTCTGTCCTGTCTAAGAAGTCAAGTCTTGACTTTTGACATTTACTTTGTGGAGACAGAATTCTCCAACTCAGTTTAGCAGTACATATTTGAATGCACCAGGTATCGAAGATAACTGTACTGTGTGTGTGATCTACAGTTATCTATCAGCTTTTCCTGTGGAGCTTTTTCCACACGGACAGTACAAAATATCACATTATGTGACCCAAAATTGTTCCTTGATTCAATATATTTGCTGCTATTTGTTAACAATAATATAATAAAGGAATAATGGCAATGTATCACCAGGATCAAACACAAATCTGTTGTAACATTCTGTTAATATTTGTTCATTTCAAGTGAGAACGTCTTGCTGATGCCTTGCTGCAATGTGATGTGCCACATGCATTGTTGCTTCTGCAGGAAGTTTCTCTGATAGAAACCTTTCCTCAGTGAATCAGAGGTGCATCACAAGCCTGCGCTGTAGTGCAACAACCAATAAGCACCTCTGATTTTCAGCTTAGTTTATAGTGACAGACTTAATGCCAGAGTTAAATATGTCTATCCTGGAACTATATCAGACTGTTTAACTATCTGTCTCATTGGCTACCCACAGGTAAGTGTATGTGTTTATGAGTGTGTCTGTCAGCACCAGGGTTCCCGCTGGGCTCTGCCTCGGGCCAGACTGTCTGCCCTCTGCCAGGCGCTGTTCATCAGTGCGAGGGCCTCACCACAACGCTTCTGCACAGATGGATCCAACACTTCTCTGTGGGGAAGGTCAACCTGTGTATAGTGAGGACATACATGAGGGTAGTTGTTGGATTTAAGATCTTGAATGCTAATATTTTCGGGAGTGTAAATATTCCAATATTACTGATTTTTTTGCCCCTTAAACCTCTGATAACAGCCATCTATGTACTCACCTGGAAAACGGCCTTCCATGTGTTGTCTAACGCCTCCAGCAGTCGGTCTCTCTCCTCACAGCCGCTGAAGTACAACACCCACGGAGGAAGGAACTGGGTTCGATCTGCTGCAAACTCCTATAGAGGAACAAAGTGGGAAAGCTGACATTAAAGGTCCCAAACACAAGAGAACTATACCAGTTACTATATACTGGTCAATCTCAGAACCAATCAGCTATCAGTCTGATGACCGATGAGCCTCTGGGGTCAAGGAGCTATATTTCTGTGGTTCTGCTGTAAGCCAGCGGATATCCGGGCCAAGTCTTCCTTTTACATACGCCGCTCATTGTTGACAGTCTGATTAGCAACTTCAGATGCAAGACTACATGTGAAAGCAGAACCAGTATATGGAGATTATGAACTGGTATAAATGGTGCACTGTCTGTTAATTGTTACAACTTTAGATACATAAGAGAAAAATTAAACCTGAACAAATGTTACAAGCCTAATTATCGTTATAGCCTAATTATATAATTACAGCCCTAATATTTCCTGTTCTCTTTGTGTGTGTGTGTGTGCTGTTGTGTCTTAAACCTCATGATGTATTTGTGACAGCAGAAAATGTTGTGGTGGAAGGTACTTCATGACAAAAATTATCTAGATTTGAACTATACCCTAGACCCATCAGGTCTCAAAAGTTTGAAGAGATGCCTGAACCCTTCAGCAGAATGCTACAACACCCAACGAAGTTAGCGAAATTTGTTTGGTATACAATGTTATAGAAACATGAAACATAATTTGTGATGTTTTTCATTTCATTTTATTTGTAAAACATCACAAATTATATTCTTAATATTCATAAGCATGCATAACCTGAACAAAAGCACATTCCTGAAATTTGGGAGAATCTAGTAACAGCTTAGTTCCACAGTTAATATATTAAAACTGTGTGACACATGAATACATTAATATTTAGTCTAAAAAAAACACTAACACCAAGAGGAGTTAAACAGATGGCCACTCACAATGACACAGTACTCCTTGTCGGCCTCCAGGCTGACAGCGGTGACATCACAGATATCTGCGCTGCCCAGCGAACGGAAGAAGCTGGTCTGACAGTCCTGATGGCAAGTTAGCAGCTTCCTGTCTGTCATCACCAGGCAACATGGGATACATGGAGTAGGGGCCACGCCCTGAGGAATGACCTGCAGGTATGGAGGCTGTAGTTTAATTACACCTTGTGCATATACAGTGCAATGTATACAGGCAGCAACCTGGATGCCTTTTCCCCATTATGAATATCAGCAGCTGTTGTAACAATGTACAAGTGAACCTTTTCAGGGAGGAAAACAGCCAGTATAGACTGCACAGTGCATGCCTGCAGGGATTATTTGTTAAGGAGGGTTTTTGCTTGCCACTTCTGTATTGGAAGCTGTGAGGAAAGCCAATCCAACTTGACTGATGGGTATCCAGACTTAAAGGACGCGTCCATCTGCATTCTTTTCTGTTTCTCTCAAATGGAAACGCCCATTCAGCCGTAAGCTAATCAGCTGAGTCAAAGTTAGCCGTGCTAAGTTTGGAAATAACTGAAATGGTTAGTTCTGATTTTTTGAAGTGGGGTTGTATGTATACTTCCACGTTCTGCAAGGTAAAATGACGAAGACAGCGATATAACAGCTTCAGTTCGGTTAGAAAGGGCTGCCTGATGGTGAGGTAAAGTGGCTGTGGATGGGAGCAGCAGAAAAATATATTTTAGCCACCTAAAAAGAAAAAAAAAATTCAGTATCTGTTTAAGCGTACGCTATATTTAGAGTATTTTTTCACCGTTCTACCTTGCCCTCACACAGCCCTTTCCGACAGGGAACTGAAGCCATTATATCACTCTCTTCAAAACCACCAGACTTCATATTCATTTCTTCTTCTTCATAAGTATTAAGATACATACATTTTCTAAGCACATGGTGTATGCAATATACAACTTCTCACCCCTTTGGAGACAGACTGGCAGAGTAGCAGCATCCAGTCGGCCATGTCCTGCTCATTGTTAGCGCTGAGCTCCAGCGGAGGACGCTCTGTCAGGATGACCTGGAAGGCGTGGGGACGCTCTGTGCTGTTTGAGCGCCTGCAGCCTCCACAGTGCTCTCCTCTGTCAGGCAAAAAGAGCATGACAATATGTCAGTGAGCACCATTTTCTTAAAGTTGTTTACTACTTTTAAACTGTAAAGAAAATTTTTATCTGTCCACTGGTTGAATCTTACCCCATAGTGACCGACAGCAGAGGTGTCACATCAGTTCTTTCTGCATACAGGTACAGAATCCCCTTGCTGCAAGAAAAGAGGACAACTATTTATGGTGTTGGTATCAACTACTAAATTTCTGGTATCGTGACATCCCTAGGACATATTGCTACCAGCTGAAAGGGGTTCTAATATGTGTGACCTGCCCATACCTGAGGACGAGGTAGCAGCTTTTCCACAGCTCTTTGCCCAAGTAGGTGGATCCAGCCCGGTAATGCAGAGTCCCCTCCTTGGTACTGGAAGGTAGTCCAGGGATTGCTGGGCCTCCCTGGGGTGACAAAGTCATGTCCATAGGATCCTCCCAGTGGACCAGTGAATACAGTTGGATTGACACTTCATACACCTGCAGAAACAGAGAAGTATTAGTTTACCTTATAAGAGGGGACACCCAAACTTTTATAGAATCAATATTCTGTAGATGTACAGAAATATTAAGACCTGACTGCTGCAGAGCTTTTTCCAACATTAGTTAATAGAAATGCAGAGATTACAAGTCATCCAGTCACATCCAGGTGGAGGAGGTGTGGACTCAAGTCACATGACTTGGACTCAAGTCATAAATTTGATGATTTAAGACCGGCTTGGACTTGAGCTTGGATTTTGGATTTGGACTTGAACACCAGTGAGTCAAGACTTCACTTAGACTTGAGCATTTTGACTTTAAAATACTTGATAGCTTCCCCTAAACATCAAGATTAAAAATCTATGATGTGTGATAATAACTTATTTCTTGTGTCACAGACTTTGACAAAAAGTTCCTGCTCTTTTACTTGCATTTCTTGCAAAGTCGAAGGCTTGAATACACTATTACACTACACTATTTTCTCTTATGAATAATGGTTTATTAGTTATACTGTATGTTTGTCAGCTTTCTTTCTGTGAAGACCAGACCTGTAATGAAGAGCTAAGACAGTACGAGTATAATATGTGAAGTTTAATGTGTCTGTACCTCACAGTGAGATTCCTGGGAGACAAACTTAGTGAGAGCCAGTTTTTCCATGGTGGCATCAGTCAGCACAGATGGGTAAGGAGGCTCTCGACAACCCTTCACCATGGCTGACTTGAGAACAGACAAGAACCACCTGAAAGTAAACAGGGATGGATGGGATAAAGTCAGAGGACAGACTAACTGTGGTGTGTCCTGTATGGCTTACATTCAGACCACAGATATACACATGAGTAGTTGAGATTTTGGAGGTGTGCATGCTGGCTCTTTGCACAGCAACACAAGGACAGGTACACTGTATATACAGGCATACTCACAGAGTCAGAGAGGCATCAGCGGTGTCCAACAGGAATTTTCTTCGTCTGTTGGTGCAAACCACCGTCACTGTCTGCTGGTCCAGGCCCACCTAAAAGAAAACAGCATTACAACTTATATATCACAAACAAAACTAACTTTGTGCTCCACTACAATATATCAGCCTCAATATCTTGCAAGTAGCTCTACATGGATCACACTGAGGACCATGCAGATCTTTCCATAACTGCTGTCCGATGGCCAAACAGCTGACTACTCATTTAAGTCCAGCCAGCTACTTTATTGTGTAATTTTTTAATTCTTACAAAATAGTTTTAACAAGTTCTGATTCACTACATGTGTACAATTTACAACCACTAGCCTCTGCCTCAAAGCAACTAGTCCTGCACCAACATGCTCTTTATGAATGTGCATGCTCAGCTGGGAGATTGTGTCCTGCCGAGGAGAGAGCGTCTTCAGTGTTCGACAAATATTATCAAAATACTAGCTGGCTACATTACTCCATATCTCTGTGGAAAGCCCTGGTCATGTAGACCGCAGATCCCTTATTCTGTGTGTTCAGACCAAATGCAAAGTGGATTTTTCGCTCAAAATCAATTATGAAAGTCTATCAGCGTTGAGATTCTCCTGACATCACCATGAATCACAAATGGAGGACAAAACTGTTGTTGCCATCCTATGAGAATTGATCAGTGGCGCATGAAGCCAAATTGGCAAAATGAGCGTCCAGATTTTCCAGCCATCTTCATTGGGCCATGGACCATCCATTGGGCCCATAGACCAAGCACAGTAGTGTTTCCTTTAACTCCGCCTCCCAGTCCTTGCTCCATTCCTCAGGCTGGATCTAATGGTGCCTTCAAATGGGGTCATGTTTGCTGTGTTTACGAGTTAGGCCCATATGAACGCCCCCGTCATGTCATATTCATGACCTCGTAAGTGGCAAGTTTCTGAAAGCTCAGAAAACTTGCTAGCTTACCAAACTGTTAGCCTCTGCTAGCCGCTTCTAGACTTGGACAGTAACTTTAATATTGCCGTTGCTTAGCAGCGGTGTTCTTCACGACTTAACGACTTGAACACAACGACATGGCAAGTCGTGAACACACGTTCCATTTGAAGGCACCATTATTTACATGAGGAAGGAAAATACCTCTGGATTCAGCTAGTGGGGCATTTTACAACTTTTAGGAGCTAATGGTTTTAATTATTGCTCCTCAAGTGTTCATACTGGGCAGCTGATTTACCTCAAAACAAAACAAAAAAAAAAAAAATCTGCTGATTTACAGATATCTCTTTCCCAATGTAAGTCTATGGGAGAAAGTCTTTTTGGGCCCAATGGCATCACGTGACGGACATGGAAGTTGTAATTCCAATGTTCGAACTCCATTGGCTTCAAAGTCCAGCATTCTTCCTTGGGGCTTGGTGGGCACCTGAAGCTCTATGACTTAATGTCACTACTGTACAGAGACAGAACAAAAAAGAAGATGGCCTGGAGAAAGACGATGTTATGAACCTAGACATGGCAGCGTTTCCGGCACATGTGGGTCTTCTACAACAGATACAAGGCAGCAATAGTGGTTATTTCGGTTATGGTTGATGGCAGAAATAAACGTTGTTAAGGTGTGTGGGATCTATGGAGGACAGGATTACTTAATCCCATTGGGGTTCCAGTATTCCAGCGGCTGTATTTGCACAATATGAAAATCCGTGGTTTGTTCTGAGCACTCCTTAAGTTGTCCATAAGAGGATAATGAAAGGATTAGTAGAAACACGTGCAAAACATCAGCAGCCCAAACGCAGCCCAACCAAAAATTGCAAACCCTGTTGTGCAGGACACTTACAGAGAGATAGTCCATCTCATTATAAGAAACAGCATCTTCTACTGTGTAGGGCTTCTCTGCTGCACCTGTGGAGGAAAAGTCAAAGTAAAACCAAGACGTACAGTGAGCACATGTTAATGTAGAGTATTTCCTACCTACACAATAACCTTATTTAAATGTGTTTCCTAGAACATTGTGTAGGGTGTTGTTGCATGGGAACAGCACAATGATAGAAACTCTCAGGGTTGCAAGTACAGGTGGAAACTACTGGTTTACACAGTCATTGTCAAAATAATATTCCTTTAATATAAGGAAAGTTAGAGATCAATGCCTGTTTACATGTGTAAATAAAGTCAATACATGCTGTGTTTTTAGCTACTTACCCTTCCTAAGTAGGTAAATGTAACAGTCAGTAAGCAGCAGGTAAAGGGGCTGCAGGTCCCCCTCCATATGGCCTGTGCTCATTCTCACCATCTGAAAACACAAAGATAAATTCTGTATTCATCTGTCTCAAACTGTGCATTGTGCACAATCCTGCTTTATTCAATTGGTAGGCGAAATCATTTTAGAAGCTAATGTGATTTGTAAGAAATCTGCATCTTTTTTGTTTGCAACGTTTGGTGCAAAGACCGGACAAATGAATTGCAACAGCCTGAGTAAAAGCTGTGAAACGGCAATTGGCAAACTGAGCCTTGCAACACTTCCATTGAACAACGGTCTCCAAACCACTTCTGCCATGTCAGAACAGATATGAGGCAAACAACACCAAAAACTGGCTTAAAGGGATAGTTCAGGTGTTTTGAAATGGGGTCGTATGAGGTTGTTATCAATAGTCAGTGTATTATCTGCACTAGATTAAGGTCGGCATGCCTCAAGTTCGGAGAAAAATACAGCAAATACTGCACAGAAGCAAAGTAACGTATTACTGTGGACGGGACCAGCAGCAAAACATATTTTGACACCTAAAAGAAAGGCTCAGCTAAAAAATAAATATATTAATAATAATAATAATAGAAATCAATATCAGTTTAAGTGTACGCTATATTTAGAATATTTTCACCACTTTAACTTGCCGTCAGACAACTATACAGTCTAAGTTTACAAAGCGCAACTGAAGGCATGATCTATAATTTCACCAAAGCCACCAGACACCACTTAAAAAAACTGTTAATCTACCTTGCAGAATACGTAGGTTGCTGGTCTAAAGCTGCCTCAATCGGTTAGTTAGTTTGTGTTACTGTGTGACTTTTGTTAGTTCTAAAGTCACATAATAACACAACCAAACTAACTGATCATGCAGTAGACCAACAACTTGTGTGTTCTGTAAAGTAAAATTATTTTTTCCCCCCAGTTGAGTCTGGTTGCTTTGGCGAGAGCATAAACGACAGCTTTGGCTCCCCTTTGTAAACATAGACTGTATAGCTTTCTGACGGCAAGTTAAAGTGGTGAAAATATTCTAAATATAGCGTACACTTAAAATGATATTGATTTTATTAGGTGAACCTTTCTTTTAAACGGCTAAAATACAACCCAGTCCACAGGAGTACATTGCTTTGCTTCAGTGTAGTAATATCTGTCTGTTTTTCCAAACTGGAGGCATCCTGACCATCATCTACTGTAGGTAATACACTGACTGTGGATGAGAACCTCATACAACCCCACTTCCAATCCAATCAATTAATGTATTGTATGATATATAGGCATCACTGTGCTGCCTTAATTCTCTACATTTTATCATCTGATTATTAATGTTATAGTTGAGCCATTAAACAAGTATGTTCACATTTTCTCCAAAGAAAGTAAATACAGTAAATAAAAATACAAGTCTCTCTGTGTTCACCTTGAAGAGCTGCTCCTCGTTCTCTCTGAAAACATGAATCATGAGAAGAAGCAAGTGGTTGTTGTCCACCCTGAAATATGAATCACAATAAACATTAGATACACTTAAAACAGCATTAGAACAAACAACTAATTTTGCAAAAACTCCTTACTTGAACTCAGCAGGATGAGAATTTTCCATTTCCTCAGTAAACACATCCTTGTCCGTTTCCTCTCCTTCTTCTGTGCCTTCCTCACTGGTCTTCATTTCGGGCTCCTGTCCTGCTGACGCTTTTGTCTCTCCTTCATCTTCAAGGCCACCTGAAAGAGTCTGCGACTGGCTATGCTCTGTAGAGTCATAGTGGCTACCACCCGTGGGAGTAGAGTCTGGACTGTTGGGGGTAAAGCAGCATACGTCTGCAGGTGCAGGAGAGGCCTGCAGGAAGTTGTGGCTTGAGGCCAGAGGGGAGAGAGACGTCTCTCCTGGAGCTGGGTCAGGTGGCTCGCCCTCTGAATCCTCTCGAAAGGGCTGCAGGGCTGGGGGTTCGAGGTCCCGGTCACATCCCTCAATGCTTTTCTCCTCCCCCTCCTCTCGGTGCTCCCAGACCTCCTCCCTGTCCAGAGCCCCGTTGAGCCGGTCCATGACATCACGGAGGGGTTGGCCCACAGTGTCCATGGAGGTGTCTGTCATCTCTGGGAGCCGTAGCCCTTCTATTCCATCCTCACCTCCTTCCTCAACAACCTCTGATCCCACCCGGCTTCTCCTCAGCTCCGCCTCGGCATCCAGCTGAATTACAGTGCCGTTTAATGATTCCACATCGTCCGAGGCCAGGAGTGTGTTGTTCATTTCCATGTGCTCAGAGGAGACGGAGTTATGGATGCTGCTAATAGAATCTGTGGAGCCCTTCCCTCGACGCTTCTTGGCTGGTTTCCTTCGTCTGGCCATCCTGGAAGACCGGAGAGGTTAGCGGTGGTTCCTCTGTTCTAACACAATTACAATTAAAGGCTTAGCACACCAAGTCTGTATTCTTCATCCAAAATTGTTGCACGTTTAATAATAAATACAACCTCACGTGTCAATTACAACGTCACATGGACTCCGACACTTTGGTCTGTCATTTAAGTTTTCAAAATAGGTTACATTTTCTGCATTATTTTTTATTCCATCAGAGTTGTTTGACCAGTCAGAGCCACCGTAAATACAAACCTCATCATCCAAAATGACATCTCATAATGACGGGTCCACACTACATGAGAATCAAGCTGAGTCTGGGTGTGATTCCCCGCTCTCAACAATCGTCAGCAAAGCCCTGATTTTTTGATGGTTCTAAAGATTATCTTTCCAGATATTCCTGTAGTTGCCCTGCGATGGACTGGCGACCTGTCCAGGGTGTACCCTGCCTTCGCCCTATGCCAGCTGGGATCGGCTCCAGTCCCCCCGCGACCCCTAACGGGATAAGCGGTTGACGATGGATGGATGGATGGGTGGATGGATATTCCTGTAGTGTGAAGTATGTTAAGAGTGTTTTTTACATCCCCTGATCAGCTCAGAAGTCCATCCTGGCTGCCCCAATTTCACATTAGCTAATGCAAACATGAAGCATAAAGTAGTAAGATGGAGCTCAGAAACAGAGGACCACTTTGTTAATTTGTGGCAACAACATGAGTATTCGCTTGTTGTTCTCGAATGGGATCTGTTAGTGTGTGGTACGCTGTTTAAAATGTCTTTTAGTGCGGGCCAGAACTTCAGCTGATTCACTCCGTTGATTGGTCTTCTAGCACAAAGTGCTTTACAATAAAGAAATAAAAGAATACAGAGATGCAGAATTTAACGAAAGAATGTGGCAGGTGATGGCAGAACATCTTGGAATCGAGGATGGTCGCAAAACAAAGGATGTACGAATGATTAGACAGTGGGGATTGTGCTCTTGGCAGTATAGCTTCTTGTGTAATGTCACAGTGACTTTGACCTTTGACCACCAAAATCAGTTTATCCTTGAGTCCAAGTGGACGCTTGCACCAAATTTGAGGAAATTCCCTCAAGGCATTCCTAAGATATTGTGCTCACAAGAATGGGACAGACGCACTGGTGGACAACCCAAAACCACAATGCTTCCAACCACAGCTATTGCCAGCACAGAGGCATAAAAACGCATTGGACTCAGTGTGCAAGGTTTCGGTGCATAACAATTTTTATCGGATGAAGGATTAAAAAAAACGCAAACATAACATATGTACTTAGTGTGCAAAGACCTTAACTGTGCAGACAGAATATTAGCTCACAAACCAGAAACTAAAGCTGTACCTGATGACCTCCAGCTCATTGTTGGTGCTCTCCGTGTCCTCCCCAGTGGTGACTGAGTTGTGGCGGCTGGCCACATGAACTGGCGTGACGTCAGCTGAGGTGCTGGTGGTGTTGGTGTCCGAGTCCTCGTTGAAGGGGTTGTGTCTGAATGTGGGGCTGTGTGGCGTGAGATGAGCTGCTACCTTCACCTTGACGGTGCCGGTAGACAGGACCACTGTGTCACTGATGACTGTCTGGGGATCAGAGCCACTGGACCGCGGGCAGCTGGCCTGGTCGGTCAGGTCACCCTCTAACATGAAAAGTAACAGAAAGAGCTGGAGTAGCATTCACACACTTAAATGCTGTATGTAGAAAGAAATACACTGAATTTTTGACACTGTCTCGCCAGTACGATAAGTGATAATCAAAATATTTCACCATAGAATGGATTTTACAGTTAGATAGTTGTTTGTTGTTTTTTTGTTTGTTTTCATCACCAATGGAAAGGTAACCAACGAGACAATTTTACAAAAACTTTGTGTATTTCTTCATCAGCATCACACACAAACAAATGTTAGGTGCTACGGTGTCCTTTGTAGTTCTTTGGCAGGGTCAGAGAGGCACAAAACGCAATGCGTAAGACATCAAGTAGGTACATGGCCGGGCAGCAGCTTTCTTTGCAGTGGCACAGGCCTGGGTCAAGCACTACTTCTGCAGCTAGAGATGGGTCATATAAATATCTAATAATATCATTTGCAGGAATCAGCATGAATGGACTGACCAAGCTATATGGCAAAGACCAAAACACTAGAGACCCTCTGATCACATTTAAAAAAAAAAGAAATTCCCCAATTTCTCTAATGCTGTTTCCATACTACTTACATTTATTAAGTGATGCGTCATCAATTACTGCAAACAGATGCTGTAGTAATACAAATAAGGCTGTGCAATTTAATTAATTTCAGTCACAATTATGATTTTGGCTTCCAATGATTATGAAAGCAAGATAATCCATTAAAAACAATTGTGCATCATTTCATTTCACAATGACGTGCTTGTTTTGTCTTGTGCTGTAAATCCAACACACCCCTTTTGTTTACACCTGCTTGGTGGGTCAGGGATGGCCACTGTGGGAGGATCCCCTTGTAGGAACACTGTGCTGGTTAGCCCTCAACTGGCCATATTTCCTCCGTTATGGGGCGCCGCAACCGGCACTAGATCGGCTTGGAAAGGCCCGGGGTGAGGGGGACGCTTTACAGCATCCTTTACCTGGACCTCGCCTTAGTGCTCGCTGTGCCCTCTCACCCTGTGGGGAGGGACGGGGCTCCCTGCTCGACTGGTGGACTGTCCTCAGTGTGGCGAAACATGGACCTCGTCTCTGTGTGATGTTTATGATTAAACTGTTTACAAGAGCACAGCATTCGTCATAGATCTAGCCTCTTAATTTAGCTCTCAAAATGCACCAGATTGACGCAAAAAATGTTCTAAATGCATGCTGTTTCCAGTCATTGAGTAACTGTCTTAAATAATCCTGATTTCAATATTGACCAAAACAATCGTGATTAAAATTTTTGCCATAATTGAGCAGCCCTACAAACTGAAGAAAGAATGTGCACTCTATGAGCTTACGCAACGACTCCTGATTGTTACCTCACACTACAGTTAAGCTGAACCAAAGCCAGTGCCACATGTCAAACAGGAAGAGAAGACATTACACAAACAATACACCAGACAAACAGATTACATGGTGTAATGGAGACAGACTGGACGATGTGAGTACCAGGCAGAACACCAGGCATTTGTCTTGCTGTGGTAAACAATAAGGCAGAGTAAGCATTAGGATCATCCGAAACACATGCAGAACATGGCAGATAACAGTTCCCACCCAACACTGAGTTCCCAGTGAACCACAGAGATGCACTTGTTCCCACACTTACCAGTCTACTTATTACGTATGATAACCTTCTATTTTTGCTCTTTCTTGTTTGTTAATCCGTTCCCAAAAATAGCAGCACTTTCACCCATCTTCCTTTGCATGTCCTAAGATCAGCAGTCTTTTGCTCCAGCTAGCTGTACTTTACATGTTATTAACATGTCTAATTACTGACTAGAATACCCAGCATGCATTAAGCACAAACTGCGGGAAGGCCATGCCAGATAGGAGGGAGGGAGGTATGAAAGGGCAGGAATGGGAGGGGTTGACCAATGTCCCACCTTCCCAGTCTGCACTTGGCAATGACTGCAACACGGGGAAGATGTCACCGAAATCATAATCTAAAAAAGGAAGGATAACATTCAGCATTAGAGAGCAATGGACTGCAGACATGAGAGAGGAGATAATGGCACAGAAACAAAAAATAAAATGACATATGGCATATGGAATAACAGAATCGATGGGGAAATAAGACAAAGGGGGAACTAAAACTAAAAAAGGAAAATGACTCAGTACTTTCTGGAGAGTGATGGCAAAGGCATTCAGTGAGCGCTGCAATCACTCCGATGAGAACATTCTGTAACCACGAGTCTGTGCACGCCAAGTCATCCATTTGATAAAATGCACTTTGGTATCCCTGAGTCACCACAGAGTCTGAAGGATAATCCAACTTCTGCTTCAACGTGCCATTAGCTCGACATCACTGCAAGCATTTGTGCCAAAGCATACGAGTGTGTACTTGTGGCCTCATGAAATCACAAACCCCAAAATAAATGCTGCCATTCAACAGTAGAGTCACACTGTGATGAGTCCATATAGTGTCCAGATTAGAGGAACACAGATACATGTAGAAATGTCACTAGATATATGATGGTGCTAATTCAAACCGACTGGCCTATAATATATTATGGGTCCAAATGATTATCAAACCAGTTAGTCCCTCTTCTAAAATTAGACATCCACAGGTAATAAAGTGAAGCCAAGGATCATATAAAAAAGGGGTTAGAGAAAACCAGTGAAGCTCAACAGAGATGTTACAAGTTGATCCTATGATCGGTATCAAGGCCAATCCAGGACTTTCTTAATAGATCACTATTGACTGAAATTAGGGCTACCCCCTCTTATTCGATTAGTTAATTGGTCATTTTGGTCTTAGTCAACTAAGATTTCTTTAGTCAATTACTGGTAGTCTTTTTTTAAACTTCTTTTTCATGCTGAATGACTTGCGTCCCAAATAGTCATGAACACATCTCTGATAAACACAAGATTTAAAGTGGTGCTTTTGTGTGATTCCTTGTGGAGAAACTCTGATCTGTCGATTAAATTAACTGGTCAAGTGTTTGTCGACTAACAATGCCTTTGGTCGAGGACAGCCCTTGCTAAAATAAAGGCAATCAATATCTAATTACTGAACTCCACTGAGTTTTGTCCACCTCAGCCTGCTAGCGTTGCAGCGTGCTGCTCTCCATTTCCAAAGCCGGCTTTACACTGTGGGCTCACGGTGAAAATTATATTGTAAATGTGAAAAATGATTCAATCTCACTAGTGACTGACATCCAGGTAGGCAAAGTACTTTTGCTAGCTCAGCTAGGTAAAAGGAGGTAACACCACTCTGTACCTCCACTATACAACCGTGAGTGTTTCTGTAGTCCCAACAACTCCAACAGAGTTATACCTCTTCTCTCTGGCGGACTTCAATTACAGGATTCATTCTCCTTGTTCAACTTTTATTCACATAATATCAATAATTTAAACATATTAAGTTTACAGTTCTGAATCACGACTTTCAGTATTCGGATCAAGAGGCTTTGTGAAAAATAAGGTGAGCCAAATTTAGAAAGGCTACAGCTGTTATTTCAATGCCGTGATATTTATACTGTATTTACCTTAATCAGCATTTAGGTAAATACAGTATAAATATCAAATCAGTCTCTGTATCAGCAGATAGCCAATAATTAAGAACACTGATTGGCATCATGGGGCCAAAAAAGTTGATCTGCTTACCTTCACTGGAGGGGGCTATGGCACTGTCATCCCACTCCAGGTTGGTGGAGGTGAGGGAGGTGAAGGAGTGCAGGGACAAGCTGTCTGAGCTGGGCAGCCTTTCCTCAAAATCCAGCAGGTTCTGTGGTTTGTAGTATTCGGGCATGTAGGGGGCCACGTCCAGATAGGGCACATCCTGAACCAGCAAGACCCAACAGATATGTGACACACATGCTGCTAACATTTTAGGAGCTGCATGTCAATTGACACTGTTATGAAATACATGCTAACCAGCTCCAGATCAAACCGGATGAACTCCAGGCCGGACACCAGCGTGAGGAAGAGCGTGAGGTGGTCATGACTGCAGACCAGTGCGTTCCTAGCAGAGAGAAGGAGTAACGTTTACTTACCACAAAAACATTCAATTTGTCCTCTAACAACCACAAAAATAAATTCCTGAAATGCAATATAGCTTCCACTTGTTACATAACATCAATTTGTGAATTCATAATTCTTTCTCTTTAGGTCATCAAGGTCAGGGTTACTGGATGACTTACTTGAAATAATACTTCTGCAGTAATCCTTGGTTCTCCTGGAAGAGGCGGAGATAGCTCTCTAAAGAGCTCTCACTCAAAGCCAGGTATAACCAAGCACGGCCTACACAGAAAAGAGAGGAGTTTGTTTCTATATACGGTATATAACCCATTGAATGATGAATGATGCTTTACCCCAACTAAGTATTGTAGTGTGGTTTGCTAAAATGCTAAATTACAAACAACATATCTGTGGTGAAATCAGCAGGAGGACAGCTAGTTAACGTTAGGCATAGCTGCTAGCAGCTAGTGTTAATTAGCGCTCGGCCTGCTGTTTTCAACCGAGCCCCCAGGGGCAACGGTTGTTGATCACAATGTTTGTAGTGGCCAAATGGTGGTACTACAACTTCTGTGTCTATTGTGTGATGTCATTGGGCCCAACAAGACTTTTTCCCCATAGACTTACATTGAGAAAGAGACCCTGTAACTAAGCAGATATTTTTTTGAGGTAAACCACCTCCCCAGTACGAACACTCCAATAGCCCTTATTTAAATCATTAGGTCCTAAAAGTTGTAAAACACACTAATAGCCAAATCCAGAGTTACTTCCTTCCTCTGTTTATGTCTACGGGGACCCAGGCATTGACAACAGCGCAAGCTGTGATGTTGGAACCTCATGATCGAGTCATGTGATCGAGGGGATGCTACTGCACATATTGGACCTGCACACTAGAGCCCAGTAAGAAGAAGACCCAGAATAAACGGGTACTTTTCCAGACGGAAGTCGAGCCATGCACCGCTGAGCAACTTTCATAGAAATGTACGGGGACCCTCCTCCAACCCTGTTTCCAGGTCTCTTCCATGTTTTAAACACAGGAGGAGCCATTGAGATATACAGTGGTGTGTGTGTGTGATACATATATATACATATATATATGTATATACACACACACACACACACACACACACACACATATATGTGTGTGTGTGTGTGTGTGTGTGTGTGTGTGTGTGTCAAAAATGGGCATCGTGCAAATGTGTCTTAAGTAATATTTTGTTTTTGGCAAGAAACTTGAATAAATCCAGTTGTTTGAAGGAGATGATTTCACAGCATTATAAAACAGATAATAGAGAGGGAATTATGAGCTGTTGGTGGTATCAAGAATTGTGGCATTTCACTGGTATTGGTATTGACTACTAAATTTTGACAACTCACTTCGACCAAGGTTGGTTGCTATGTGCTGAAGCTCATCTATCTGGCGGACAGCCTCTCTCCTGGTGAAGTGAAGGACTAGGACCCAGTAGCCCAAGGAGATGTCCTGCAGACTTTAAGTAGAAAACAGTCAATAGTATCACATTCATGAGGCCAGAAGAGGCAAGGGGAGGAGAGTGATGACACAAGAATTACAATTCTCTAATGTAACAGTAGTATTTTGTGAAGTATCTACACCTCAATCACTTATTTGTAGCGTGGGTCTCACAGCTGACAACAGTGTGACAGTTAACATGGAGGGACATGAGGTTGTACATAGGCATAAAATACAATAATAGGATTTATAACAGAATGTTTTGCATGACAAAACAAATCAGATTACTATATGCTCTATGTCCTCTTTCCAGAATACTACTGCAGTTTACTTGCAGTAAGCCTCTTACCCATACAGCAGAGCATGGTCAAGATGTTCACAGAGCCGCTGAAGGACCCTGTCGTGATTTCGGATAGCTGGAGTCTCATCTTCACAGGCCGCAAAGTAACTCTGCAACTGTAGAGAGACATGTTTGTTTTGTTGGGGAGAGAGACATTTTAACTCCAATTCCAGTAACAAAGTCGACTATTTCTCGAGATTTTTTTTTGAAAAGTTATCACAAAAAGAAACCTATTAAGATATTTATTTTCTAAACAGACAGATTAGATTCATTAGGACTTTGTGGCTTGGGTGTATAGATCTGGGGAGGAATAATTATATTATTTATGCTACATACCTGAAACCAGGTGCAGTTTAAAAACTTTGAAAGTAACCGTGTATCTTACCTCTACTAGGCCCTTATCAACAACTGTTCAGCCAATTTAGCATGTTGAATTGTTCTCCAAGGAAGTTGGTGAAAGACATGCAAAACTGGCAGTTAAATAAAGAAATTGCTTTCATGCATATCAAACAATTAAGTTCTTTGACTTCAAATTTACATTTATAACTTGATAATCAAGTCATTTCTTTGCTTTGGCTTTGTTTTCATACTTATCCGGACTCAAATTTCTAGCTTTCTCTGGAGATATTTCAGACCATATTTGACGTTGTGACCTTTGTCACCTTTCTTTCCCATTGTGCTCAAACTCGCTTTGGCCTGCATTCTCTCATATAGTGGTAAACATTTTGGCTGCACTGGCTGCTCCAAACGCCATGAAACACACTCTGCTTTTTTAATGATCAATATATATTTTGAAATGTTGTATTTTTGAAAACACAATAGGGGCAACAGTCTGGAAACTGTAATGTTTATTTCCACATATTTCTTTTTTCTATAGTTATTCAGACCTGGAAATTACTAAAATCAAATTCCATACTTTTTCATAATGCGTAGGAACCCTGTGAGCTCTTTTTTGACATGAACCAAGGTTTAACCTACAATTCAACATAAAGTCAAACAACCAATGAGTTCAGTGCCAGAGGTGAAATGTTCCTGACCTAAATCCCACAGAGTATGGGTTTTAAAGCTGTGACTCCAGTGTGCAGGTACTCCTTGTATTGCAACTTCACTGCTGAACACCAGACTGAAAGCAAGTAACACTGAGTGAGCTGGATGCAGCAGAGGTCTGAGAAAGCACCACCAGATTATATAGGATACGGTTGTAAAGGATATGTAGCCAAGTGGACTATGTATTAAAAGGGCTACAATTCCTACATGGTTTATCTGATGTGGATGTATGATCAAAGGTGCCACTTTTCTTTCTTTAGAGGAAGAAGAAGAAGAAGAACTTTTTTCCGGGAAATTTTTCCTTTTTTTTTTAACTTAAAATTCATCTCAACAAATAAAAAGCATAATGTTAGATGCAGACAGCTCTACTGAAAGGTGCAGTTTGTTCAAGCAGATGATGCCGAGTGTTTCCTTGTGGTCCACTGTCCTGCATTGACCTACAGAAGAAGTGAAACCTCGAGGCATGACCAACCTAAGTGTAGGTGGGAGTAGCTTTGAGGATTGCAACCCAAAGTCAGATTAATTGTATCCTGCGTGACTATCTCTACACATGACCAAGCAATGTTTGTTTGAGGTAAACACTGAGGAGTTTCTTGGACGCTTGAGGCATATTATTCACTGCCTTTATGCAGTCTTTAGAAATACATAAGTGGGGTTATTGGACCACAACGTTTTAGACAAATGTGGAAGAAGCGTGACACAATACAGGGCTTGTTGCATTAAATACTGGTCGTCTAGTAATGTAAAATGAATGAGACAGATACAGATGAGGAAGCATCGTGCAAAATAATAACTCAAATACACATAGTTTTGTGAAGTGGATGTACAAGCATGCAGGGAGAGCAGGAGGAAGATGCAAAGCTGTCTGTCAGGTTATGAGAAAGGTAGTTTCACAACAAGCATAGCTGGACAAAAAAGATATGTCGATTCATTGGCTAACCCTTATGTTGCAAATATGTGTCAATATAGTTGCTTGCAGGTATGTTTACAACACATGCCGCAGTGAGCAAGCACAGGGGTTTGATGCCACTATTGTTCCCCGTGGTCAAAAAGAGAAAACTAAAACATGACAACCATTAAACATAAAGGTGGACTGAGAAATTGTAGGGAATAGTCTAAACGTTATTTGATTATATCAGTGAGGGAAAGGCCCTCCCGTGACAGCGAGCTGATTGTGTCCCACCGACTTGAAAGTTGCCCTCTTTGGCAGACAAAAGATGACCTAACGTTAGCTTCAGTAATTACTGTGAAAATAACTACATTTTGTGACAGTGTTTAAGTATGCTGACCAAACGGACAGTGCTTACCTTCTTGACAGACAGGGAGATGTTTTCCAATATGCGATCCTTTACTTTCAGTTGATCCATCACTGGTCTGTTGGCAGCTTACAGCAGGCTGTCAGCTGACTCCCAAAGCCGAGCTCTTGTTATGCTAATGCTACCGCCGCCCGCCTTAGCCAGCTAGCTAGCTAACTAACTAACATTACCTTGCCCTCCAGTGCTGCCAAATTAACGATACAGCTTTGTCCGTCAATTATACACATTCAATTTGACAGCACCGCTAGTTCACGACTATCGTATTAATGCCAAACAAGCAGCGTGATAAGTCAACCTCTGTCTGCGGATCCGGTTAGCCAAGTAATGTTTGCCTAGCTTCGTGTTAGCTGCTAATTTAGCCGCTTGACTTTTTTTACGCTAGACTGAGGGTGGGGGTGGCTAGCAAGTTTTAGTCCACCCAATAACTTTTAGCTGCAATTGTGGTTATCATACTCTCCGTTTCGTCATTGTAGTTAGCTACTGTGAACTACTTTAAGTTACCTTTTCCCACAGTTGTCTATATAAATTAGTTAATTACACCAGAGTCGTTGATGCTACGGTACTTTTAGTGCTACTGACCCCACTGTGAGTCTGCTGGACCGGGTCACGTCACCATTGGCCTCAATACGCCTCATTAACGCGTGGTGGAACTACAGCGACTGACCAAAATATCACTATTATAGGTTTTATTTGCTCATCTTTGTGCAAAAACACAATAAAATCTGACTTGATTTTAATTATCTGAACTAACTCTTCACTTCGGCGCGTACAAGACCTCATGTTTTAATTTAAATCTGCGTTTTCAATAGCTAAGTAATGGT
Source organism: Pterois miles (assembly GCA_947000775.1). NCBI lineage: Eukaryota > Metazoa > Chordata > Actinopteri > Perciformes > Scorpaenidae > Pterois > Pterois miles. The sequence continues at coordinate 5,249,320 of CAMQGK010000571.1, read as the reverse complement.
AATTAAATACATATACAATAACTGTGACTGTACCAGTCAACACCAAATACATTAAGAATAATCAGTAATGAAGACATATATAATAGCTATAGACTGGATATAATCAAAAACAACACTTCAGCTATCCACAATGACAGTTTTCCTTGGAAAAATGAAAAAATCTTGAGTCTCTTGAATTTGTAAGAAATAAGAAAACCATGTCAATAACTAAAATTTACACAGATGTTTGTCTGAAGAAGTCTCTCACTTGAATAATTTTTTTATCTATGATTCAATCTTCCATATTTTTTCTGTTTTTTGATACCGCATTATTAGGTGATTTTTCTTCTTTCTTCATTAACTGAAGTGTTATGACTGATGGTATTTTGTGTACTTTTATTTCAATTGTAAAGTTTAACAGATGCTCTAAAAGTTTTCTTACACAACTCACTGTATATGTTTGACTTAAATACAGTTAAAAAGTTGTTTCTATTCATAATGTAAGTGTGCCCTTTTGGCATGTTATCCACAACAGATATCCACAATACATTTGTGGATATCTGCCATTGCATTGTTTCTAGTCATTCTAATTATAGATATATGAAATTAAAAACCCACTACACATGAATGGCAAAAGTGGTGTCAACTCGCCTAGGAAGAACACTGGGCTACATCACTACAAGCAACAGCACAATGTTTTTAAGTCAGAGCGGATAGCATTATTAAATAAAATACCATCTGTTTGGCCCAGGAGAGATTTCAATGTGGAAATCAGAGTAAAATTATGTCATGTCACAGAAACTGAGTGGAATGTCAATATTTTATTGTTAAGATGACTCCAAATTTTTTTGGAAACACTTATCAAAAAACAAATTAACAGTTGGCATATTCAGTGCATGTAGTTACCACAATAAGCTTTAGTGGTTGAGAACATGTGGGTCAAATTTTAATATGAATTTCTTTCATGTTCCAAGGCAAGTGCTCTACTTAGGAGATCATTTTATCAAATGTAAAGCAACTTTATACAAACGCTGACCGACTTTAGGACATTTACAGGCCTTTCAGTGATTTCAGAGTACAAAACAAACCCCAAAACAAACCCAACCACAGCATCACAGTCACCCCTTTTGGCCTCCAGCCCCCGATTAGTCGAGTAACCCATAAAAGAACCGAACAGAAACTGTATTTTTTTTACTGCAGTTCAAGTCCCTGTGTGAAGATTCAAGCCATCAAGCCATTCAATTTCAGCTCTTCACACCACAACTTTAATTGTATAATCTTGTTGTCCCTTCCCAGTTGTCTCTCTGCATTAGTCTGACTTTTCCTTCTCTTTCATGTGCAGGAAGACAATGCTGAAGACAAAGAGACCTGCCATCATGGAGAAGACACTGGCGTAGTATGGGAAGGCTGAGGGGATGAAGCGCTCATACTGAGTGTGCTGCAGAGGACGCACTGATACCTGTGACGAAGAAACAAAACAGTAGAAGTCAGGCCACCATACATTAGAGCATGGTTGTTAAAATTATTACAGGTAAGAGGAGCCTCTTTCAAGCCAAAGTACTCCACAATTAACATATAAATAAACTCAAAAGAAAGTTTGGAAATTGGTGTTTGGTAGATTATTTCCCTGTTGTTACAATGCTACTTGTCATTGTGTTTTACATTGTTGGAAAGCCTGTTTATTTTCCTTTTCAATGGTGTCCAACTTCTAAGGATCATGCATTTGTGGGATGAGCAGCACAGCTGATTATGTGGGTAGCACCTAAGTGAAATTTGCCATAATTTTCTGCCAATGCTAAACAGTGAATTCTCCTGTTGGTGTTAACGCTTGTTTTGAGCTCCATGGTGCTGCCGATTGGGTGCACCTGTATGCGAGGGGCCTGCCGGGTGCTGTGCCCTACTAAAGTGATCATTTGGTGTCTGCTCAAAGCATCGGCAAGCCACACACGTATCTCTTCCACCTGCTACTGAGTATTAAATGAATAAAGTGCAAAATTGCCAATATGTCTTGTTTGTTCTTTGTTAAAGATAGAGTTCAATCATCTAGTCCACCAAAAAAAAAAAAAAAAAAACAATCAACAAAACTCAACATCAACAGGACAATACACTGTTTAGCAATGGCCGAGAATTTTGGCAAATTTCACTTGGGCGTTACCCCTATAATTACCTTATTCTGCTCATCTCACAAATGCATGATCCTTGCAAGTTGGACACCTTTATGAAGATACATTTACAGACTTTCCAGTGATGTAAAATATAATGCCAATTAACCAGTACAAACACAAATTTCCAAACTTTTTTTCCAGCGTTTAATATATAAACTATAAATGATTCAATCGCTAGCATTTCCGTCCATTTGCTACTTTCCATAACAGTATTTCGATTTGGGTATGTCTAAGCAATGTTCTGATTAACTTGCCTGAGTGGAGGAGTAGAGATGTGTGTATCCTAGTCGGTTGTAATCCACCTTGAACTGGAAGACTCCGTACACATCAGGCAGCTTGAACTGGACGCTATATTTATCTCCTAGAAGAAAAACAACACAGCATTAATAGTGGAGACAGTTTATGATGGCTAAGGTGCATACAGCTCAAACCCACAAATCAAAAGGGTGCAACATATTTAGACTGCTCTGATCGACCATTCGGGAGAGCACATTTTGAGTCACTAAAATATGTTGAACTCAACCTGACTCAACTCTCACTCTCTCACTCAGTTTAGGTATGTTAGGTTAAAAAAATCCACTAGATGTCGCTGTGTCTCTAAATAGCATGCCTTTTAGTTCACCTCTTTACAGCAAGTTGGCAACAAAAAATTACCCCAGACACATTTTCAAAGGTAGGTCTATTTTTGGACATATTATAGTTTCAGAGGCCTTACTGACCAGAATTACTTGATCCCAAAAAAACATTTTTAATAAGGGGAAAATCATTTTCTAAAAACACGCTCAACCAAACGGTTCAGTTGTCCTATTATAGTAAAGCTAGTGTAGAGTTTATAAAAAACAAAAAACAAATAAAAAAAAAACAACAATGATAGTTATTATTTTCGCAAGGACATAAAACATGTAAAGACAACATTTTTATTGCTTTTATCTTAATGAGGACATTGAAGGGTCAATTAAAATGAATTAATTAGTACTGTATATATTCTATAACACACCGTACCATTTTTCTTGAGGTAAGTCCTGACGAAGGGATCTATCCTCACAAACTCAAGCTGAATATCATCTCCGTCAAAGGGAACCCAGCGGCCCTCAGACAGCATCTCAATGACAATGCTGTACTCCTGCGTGGGAAAGTTTTACACTGATTGAGATATACATGTAAAAACATGCAGCCAAGACAGATATGTTCAGGGGGATGATTGTTAACATAAGTCACTGAAATATTAAACTCACCACAAGGTCAGTGATTGTGTATGCTGCAGGGGGCGTGGTCTCTCCAACAGGATGATGGGTAACAGCTCCCACCCTGAGGACTCCAGCCTCCTTAAACACCCAGCGAGACAGAGCTTCAGCCAGCTCCATGTTCCCTGTCTGCTCGTGTCTAACAAAGACCACCAAAAGAAGAGGAGATTAATGACTGGATAATCCTGAATATTTATGAATACTTGGTCAGCCACCTTTGATGGGATGCAGCTTGTTAAATTATAAAATAAACTGTAGAACTCATGAATATTTTTACCTTTTGTCATTTACGCACTACACATTTGGTGCAGGTTTTTGTTTAAATAAGAAAATATTTTTGTTTGAATATGAAGATGTTAATACGTTAAAAATGTTAATATGTCAAAGTGTTAATACTGTAAAAAAATATAAACTGTCAGAAACCAACTCAAAAATATCATAGTAAAAAAACATTTTGGCCAAATCCTCCATATGAATGATGACTGCACTAATACGTAATCAAAGTCGTACTTACGTAACATGTTAACTACAGAGGTCTTCAATGTAACACCCTCATACTTATTCAAAGACCATCAGTGCGTTCCAGTGTTCATACTAATGGTGACGATATCTAGTAGAAAAACATTAAATATCTAGAAACCTTTTAGTAGGTTCCAATACATCGTATGAATGCTGTATGGCAACAAAAGTACCAGCATGTCCTACTACGTCTGCTCGTATTTTGCAGTATGAAAGCCGGCGTGATTTTCTGGCTATTCTGACCCACAATCCTCTGCGCAGCAGACGATACGTCACACCGTCTGAGCTGCTGAGACTCTGTTAATTTTGGCAGCTATTTCAGCTATTTCGTCTTTAGACAAAAATGGTCACTAGTTTTAGTTTAAGTCATTTTTATCCTTCATTGTCAACAAAAGGTCATCACATTTTAGTAAAAATGTTTTCACTTGATTTTGTCAGCTATTTAAATTTAATCTCCTCCTTGCATTCAACATTTCAGTCAATCTAAACCAATAATTTTGTCATTTATTCAAACTCACAATATCGTAAAATCACATGAAATTTAATCTTAGAATTATCTGATTAAAAAAAAGCACAGGCTGAATGATTAAGAAAGCAGCTTAGCTACTCATTAGTGATGCGCCGGTCAGTGAGTCCGCCTGCCCAACATGCAAAATATAGCATGTGGACAGGCACATACTGATCGCCACTGTTGTAGTGGTGTTTGTGTTTGAGACAGACACAGGATGACAGAGAGAGGGGAGGAGAAGGTGGAAGATGCCAAAAATAAAGAGAGTTTTTGGTAAAGTTGTGTTTTTTTTTAAATTTACATTTTAGTCTGTCATTTTTCGGCAACGATGTTGCATATTTGGTATTGTCACCATCAACGTTTAATGACGTCAGTGCTACCTATGCTGAGAGATCACAGGCAGAGGACAGTTCAAGTGCAATGTTATGATGAAGTAGTATGTCTCAACTGTGCAAATACTGCATGCAAGAGCATGTAATTTGTAAGGGCAGCTGCAGTATGTTCTCAAAAAAAAGTATGCCATATAGAATGCAGCTCATGTAAGTCTACTTTTCCTCCACAAATTAGCTTGATGAATTGCAAACAGTTGTATGTAAAGTATGCACAACTGGTAAATTTCTCATCACAGAAAAGTGTTTTACAATACAGAGCTGCAGCCTTCAGAGGCTTTTAAGATACTAAACTTTAAGCATCTCAGGATTCTGTCAGGACTTGCAAACACCTGCATCCAGCATAGTTGAGTAGTAAATGAACATCTATTCACATGAAACACAACATACACAAAAAACCCTTACGGTTTTGATTTGGTAACTTGCTATAAGCTATAAAAGAATTCATGAGACAGAAAAAGAGTGAGAGAACAGTGAGGACTACCTCTGGGATCCAGGCGTGGCCTTCTGCACAGCAGAGTTGAAGAAGGCATCACTGAAGAACTCCAGGGAGCCGCTAAAAACCACTCTGGCATTGTTTCTGGCCTGAAGGCCGGCGATCATGAGTGTGTTCTTGCCAACAGCATGGGGGTACTGGAGAGGTAAAAAATATATTATTAGTCAGAAACAAAGATGTTAAACCTTGTGTCGTTCATTTCTAATCCAGAGAACATAAAGCTATTTATTGCGCCTGACTCTCCACAGAAACACTTACATATCCAAAGCTTAGTCATAAACAAGGAAAACAACAGTATTTCCACTCAGGCCTCCAGTAGCTCAATTATCTTGTGAAAGCATGACAGAGCAAATAAACTGCTTCTAAACAAGTTCAAGACACAGGAGGTTCATAATGACTAAACCTCATTATAAAACATAATCTGACATAATTGTTGTGTTCAGTGATTTTACCTGAGAGATGGGTCTGTCGGGGAAAAAGGAGTAGGAAGTAGATGAACCGGTAAGGATGTCCAGGACAAGAGGGTTCTCTGGGTCTGCCACCATGCTGTAAGAGGGGGAGTGGACATTGTATGTTAGTCAGATTTCATATGGCTTCTGTTTGCAGCAAGTAATACAGCTCCTCTTTTCACAGGTGCAACATCAAATGTATTTTTCTTCAAAAGTTTCTGCTACCGCCCAGTACGGAAATTATTCTGTGAAAAGTTAACCAAGAAAAGTGCAGGTCAAAGTCATAACGTAGTCAGTTATTTTATTTAAAGGGATAGTTTGGGTGTTTTGAAGTGGGGTTGTATGATCCATAACTATGCATCTATAGTCAGCCTATTATCAACAGCTGGCACGTCCCCAGTTTGGAGCAGCAGGCAGGAGTTAACACACGGAAGAAAAGTAATGTGCTGCTGTGGATGAGGCCAGCAGCAAAACATATTTTAGCCCCCAAGAAGAGAGGCCAACCTAAGAAAAAAAAAAAAAATCAATATCAGTTGAAGTGTACACTATATTTACGGTACAACATTTTTGTCGCTTTATTTTGCCATCAGACAGCCCTTTCCAATGGCCAACAGAAGCTGTTATCTATGCTCTCGCCAAACTAACCAGACTCCATTGTCTAAACTAACTGATCAAGGCATGTCAAATTACAGGTGTTTATTCAATAGAGTCTGGTGGCTTTGGTGAGAGCATAGATGGATACATAGCTTCAGTTACCCATTGGAAAGGGCTGTCTTACGGCACGATAAAGTGACAAAAATATTATAAATATAGTGTACATTTCAACTGATACTGAATTTTTTTTTTTCTTAGGTTGGCCCTTCTGTTAGGAGTCTAAAATATGTTGTACTTCAAAACACCCAAACTATCACTTTAATATAGTAATTATTTAAAATCTGTAAACAGGTAAAACAGTGAGTGAATGTCTTTGCTGCTGCTTTGTGTCAATATCCTGAATGTTAGGGTGGAATAGCGCATCATATACAACATTTAAACAGTGTTCAACTGTACTTACCCAACACCCTTGAATAAAACAGGTTTATTGGTGGGTTTGCCAACAATAGTTGGAGCTTTCATTAAGTTCTCTGGATCAGCAACAATCAGGGTGTGCTGGAGAGAAGAAGGATCACTTGTTAATAATATGAAGTGTCAGTTGTCCAGACTTGATTTGAGAATCAAACTGAATGTGCCTGCTGTCTGAACAGTATTTCTGTTTACCTCTCCAGCATCAGACACGTCATAGTTGTGATGGTCAATGACGGCAGTCTTTTCTTCATCGAACTCGATGCCACACTCACTGCCCAGCTCCCGCAGAGGGTCACCTGTGTTAATGGGAGAAGAGCATTAATATATGCAACATAAGGACATTTTATATAATATTATAGAGAAGCTGTTGAATATCAACTGACCAATATCTGAACTGGCAGCGACCAAGACGTTGCCTCCACCATCAATAAAGGATGTAATGGTTTCCACATTTATATTTCCTCCAAAGTCTGCAGATGAACAAAGACAAATTCATTTTACTGACTGTTTCAACAAGGCAAAAACAAGCCTGTAAACTTGATTTTGAATTAAAGAGTGTGAAATTTACCTTCAACTGATGGCGAGAAGATGATTAAATGGTCATACAGGAACTGGCCATATTTGATCAGGGACAGGGAAGGATCATCAGCCGTCTTGAATGTGATGTCAAAGCCACGATCTGAAAAGAAGAGATACATAATTATCACTGACACGCTGAAGTGTGAAAAAAAAAAGTGGTGGTGCACTGTATTTCCAAAGGACTGAGAACCTCAATACCATTAACTTCTAACTCCCTTGCAATAAATGCTGACGATAATCAGCAATGATAATAAATAGATAAAACTGTGAAAACCCTGTCCTGTTTAATTAAGTGTTAAGTGAATTGCAAAAGTTGTATTTTCTAAACCTTGTATTTGTTCTGTTTGACCTCCTTCTACCCAATTCGGCTGTTATCAGGCCATTAAATAGGCGTAATCGGACGCAATTCACCATAGATGTGGGTCAGTGGGGGCCTACTCTGCCTACTACATTGTAAAAGTTAAAGTGAAACTTAAAAGCAACACATTGTACCATGTATGTTATTTTATACCTTCTATCAGTGATCTACCACTTGAACAGATGATAAAACGTATTATTGGGTGTAGTAGGCCCCTATTGACCCACATCTATGGTGCTTATAGCGACTGATAATTTATATTTAACAGCCTGACAACAGTCTAATCAACTACAAATGTCATTCCTTAAATTCTACTGCCCAAATGGGCTAATATTTAAAGCAAGATAGATGGAGATAAACTAGCAAGACTTTACTTGCATTATATTAGCATGCAAATCGTTAGTTAATACAGGATAACGTGTTAACATCCTGTTAACCTTATGTATGTTAACATTAAGGAATTATAATGTAGCCTCGACCACTTGCATCTGGCATAATTGAATATCTGGCTGATGACTGCTAAATTGCGTCTAGGATATAACAATCAAATTATTAATTATTTAGTGAAACGTTACAAGAAGTCTGTTACACTGTGTCGATTTAATATAGTGTAAGTAAACATTATCAAGTACGTACACTACCATTAAATGGTTAAAATGCATTAAACTGACAGCGCCTTGAATGGAGTTTGGCGAGACACAGCGAACATAACGCTACAGCTAGGATAACGTTAGCAGCCTTGCTAGCTCAATTTCAAAAGGCTCTGACGTTATAGTCCCTGCCAGAGAGCTGTTAGCGATACAAGTGGGAGACTTTAACAGTATAGAGGAGAGTATTTATGGATGAAAAAGGCACAAATCTCGTACTGACCTGCCAGACTGCGGAAGAAGATTGAATGGGTGTCTTTGATGTTGAGGTTGTCCAGCAGAACCAACGTTTTACCATCAGCTAAAGCACAATGCAACATGGAGGCTAACGAAAGCAATAAAAGGAGATTGTTGTCCAACAGTCTGAACCTCCTTTGGCTCATCATTCCGGTCCGTTTTTTGGATGATAATAAAGAACCGGACTGGCTCGTCTGCACGACTTCTGTCAACGACGCCATTTTACTGCAGAAGTGGACGTCAGCGTTAGGAGTCGACTTAACTTTGACCCCGAGATCTAGCCAATCACAGAAAGGAACGCGTCGTCCTGACCGGCCCTCCGCCAATAGGATGAGAGCTTTATTATAAGACTGACAATCACGGAAGTAGTGAAGTCGAGGGCTACATCCCATCACATCCATGGTCGAGGGGCCATATCTATGTAATTATCCTAAATAATACAAATAATTATTAAAGTTGAGGTGCAGTGCCTATTCGTCTTTTATTTTCCACGATTTTGGATGTTTATTTTAAGAGATGAAGCCGCATGTTTGCCACTAATTTGGATGAAAACGATTTAAATGCAATCACATTTTTTTCTTTTTAAAAAGTTTTAAAACCAATTTATCGATAGTCAAAATTAATTATTCTAGTTTAAGAATTAATTTAGTTAGTTTTTTTTATTAATTAAATAGTTGACAACTAACTGATTAATCATTAAATCTCTAAAACTGGTTTTGCAATATTTCTGAAAGGTGACTTACTGTATTTTCCTTATTGAATTTTACAGTGTATTACTTTGCATATCTTGAATGCACCTTTCCATATTTTAGACGTTTTGTGAGCAATGTAAATTTAAAGTAAACAATTAACAGAACATTGTTTATATAAAAAAAACAGCACAACTTAAGGCTGGTCAGACTGTGTGATGAGTATTTATTGATGAGATGATGACTTCAGCTGAGTCTAAGCAATATTATGGTGCTATGCAATGACATCACAGCTTGCAGGTGTAAACATAAACAGAATATATTGACATAAAACCATTGGTGACAGACAGGGAACCATCTTGTGACCAGTTTACTACAATACCAGAAAAAAACTGTCTGGGTATCAATGTGAAACTGGTAATTTTTCTCCAAGTTATCATCACCACACCTATTTCTTTTCATATTTTATCAGAGGTATTAAGATTTTTTTACAGGACACAAAACAAATATACAAATATTATACATGCACAGCATTTACAGTGTTTGCAAGTACAAGAATACATGTCATCCCTTTTCTGGAAAGACAAGGAAGTGATAAATACCCCTCAATTAAATCTTTAGTACCCCCACATATTTATGTAGATAATATCTGTATAATGTGACTTTCAGGAAAAGACTTACAACCAAGTACAATAAAATAGTTTGATTATTCAGGGAAAATGTACATATCACATCTGAGTGAAATGGGAAAATAAGACAGAGTTCTTTCTTTAAGTGGATAAAGGTAAGACAAATTTTGATCTAAATGCAAAGGACATTGCATAGTCCTGCTTTAAACACACTATACAGAGTAGTATAATCATCTCTGGAAGAATTCTCAGCAATATTTAACTGGATCTCACTTTGTTTACTGGAATTAATCAAAAACGTGATTTTTGAGGCCTGTTGAAACTGTTAGGTCTAATGAACTCACTTCATTTCCTTACTCTGAATAAATTAGATTTCTATTACCAATAATATTTCAGTCACTCTTCACAAATCTGCCTCACTACGTCGGACTCTCACATTCCGTCTCCTCTTCTTTTTCCTCCTCTACCTCTGCTGCAGCTTCATCTTTGTCTTCTGTGTGGAGCTCAGTGTGAGTTTCCACCTCTTCACCCTCCCTCCCCTCCTCATGAATCACTCCTCCTGTCCCTTCTTCTTGTTCTTGTGTCTCCCCCACCATCCCTGCCTCTGCCTCTCCCTCCTGGGTACGGAAGATCAGCTCTCCTTCCTGGATGACTTGTTCGGCTGTGGGTTGCCATGTTGCGGCAGAATCCCCCTCGGCGGTTGCGGCTGTGGTGTATTGGTAGAAGTCAGAATCTGCCTGAAACATGACCAAGGCCTGAGCTGTGTGGATGCGTACATGCTGGGCCAGGGAGCTAGCGTCCAAGAATTTATCACCACATGAATCACAGGCGTACAAGATCTGGGTGTTGGGGTCTGGGAACAGAAGAAGAGTTGACAAACAAATTGAGCAATTAAAATTTATCAAACTATGTTCCCTTTAATGTTAAGCCATGTTTTCACCAACAGGGTCCTGGTAATTTTAGTCCCAGGACTACTTATCAAGGAACTAAATGGTTCTTTCAGCCCACTGTTGTGTATGTTTCCACCGCAGGCTAAAGACCTGTAAAGATTAGGTAAATTACGCTGCTGACATGAAACTCCAACATGACATGGTCTCAGAAGTATATACACTTTACAGCCTGCAGTTCAGTGTGTCCGCCTGTTTCATCTAATACACATGTTGGAAAAAAAATGTTAGCTTTTGTCTCACTGTCATTTATTAACTCACGCATGTTGGATGTAATGAATGAAATGCAGCAGAGGAAAGTGTAACCAAGACTGATGTCCCCACAGTAAATCATCTGTTGAGTGTTTGAGCGTTATCTATTTGTGCTTTAGAATGTCGATGCTGTGAAACAATCACATGATAGCTTTAGAAAGAAAGAAAGATATTCCTTTATTAGTCCCACAGTGGGGAAATTAGTCTTTCAGTCACTTAGTAAATCTGTTATTATTGCTTTCCGCCACAGTACCGCCGCGCGGCAGTCTTCTACTGCTCGTCCTCTCAGCTCGCCCTTGTGATCTCACTCTCTTTAACTCTGTCCTGCGGTTGAAACGGGGTTTTAGATTAATTGTGGATTCTGTCAGTGACTCTCTTATATTTGTAGCATTCATTGATTAAATGTGCATTTGAAAGTTTCAGTCAATAGCAAGTTTAATGGTAAAAGGAATATTTCTTGCAATAAGACTTTTAAATGTGTTGATACTTGATGCTGAATACCATAACTCATCCTCCATACCAATTCTGCCCAAATCCAGGGTTCAGTATACAATTAATTCAATGTGGCATCCTAAAACCTCACCTCAGCTTTGCCCTAGGTTTTTTTATATTTTACTCAAAATTGTGCATTCATAACATTTTCCTCCCAACCCATGTCTGATTTCCTGTTATGTTCAATGTGACATTCCTGACTGCAGTTTGTATGGTTTTCTAAAGCTATGATATTATTCAAATACAGATGTGTGAGTGCATACTGCATAGTGATTTCCTTCTAGTCTTACCTGCTTCTTGCACTTTCTCTACTGCCTTGGTGATTTCAGCTTTCAAAGCCTCCGTCTCGTCTGCAGACACTGAAGCAGCAACTGGAACTACTGTAAACAGACACATGACACAAAGTAAAGAGACCTTCATCACTGTCAAAGTCCTTTAATCCTCATGTATTATCTGCAGAAGTTCAGGGTGATATCTGCAGCATTTGTCACAGATTCAATTGATTGACTGATATTGATATTTCCCCCAGTATGATTGAATATGCCTGAACTTGAAGATGCCGTCTGACCTGTCAGCTGAGCTACAGCACTGGCTGCCAGGGTGACGATGTCCTCTGTGGTGACGGTAACTATGTTGATCTCGCTGTCAGAGGTGGACGCCCCCGCGCACCCATCAGCCCCATCGTCTGTGCTGCCCCCGGCTACCACCAGCCGCTTCATACCAGCCTTGCCTTGGTGGACGGTCTTGACGTGGGAGCGCAGGTTGTCCACCCTGTTGAAGCCTCGGCCGCATTTATCACACAGGAAGGGTTTCTCCCCTGAGAAAGCAGGAGGGAGGGAAGGAATCAACTGGATGTAAGGGTGAAAGCTGTGAGCTCTGCTGGCTGTCGAGTTGGAAAGAAAGGCTGTCTCGCTACTTTCTTTATTACACATAAGTCCCATAATTATTCTGTCCTTACCTGTGTGAATGATGATATGCTTCGACAGGTCTCCCACATTAACGAATGCCTTGTTACACATCTGACACTTGTGCGGCCGAACGTTGTCATGATGCCGAATGTGATTGGCCAGTTGACTGGACTGCACGAATCTGTCCAGAGAGAGACACAAAATTCATCCCTCATCCTGCTTCCTTCATAAACTCTGGCATTAAAGGGTCAGTTCATGAAGGAAGATATTGGTGGATGAGACCCAATGTTCTCTGCTCTCTCTTCACATATTTCCAAATCTCCTTTTTGGATAATCTCAGGTTGTAGTCCTCGGGTACAAGTGAATTTGAAAAATGTGCCTTCTGTAACAGCACTGATTTATCTGCTTGCTGACCTTTTGCCACAGCGATCACACACATAGGGTTTCTCTCCGGTGTGCTGTCGGACATGAGCAATAAGCGAGCTGGCCTGGGTGAAGGCCTTGCCACAGATGATACAGACACAGGGCTTCTCTCCTGTAGAACATAATAACAGTCTCACCATGGGGAGATGTAGATACTGTGGGGTTTCAAACTGAAAAATGTCAATATGTTGCTTTCACATTCCATAGTCTCTGAATGTCGTGAACTACCTGTGTGGATGCGTTCATGCCGCTGCAGAGCTCCAGGGTCACTGAAAGCTCTCTGGCAGTGCATACAGACATACGGTTTCTCCCCACTGTGGACTCGCAGGTGTCTCTTCAGATTCCCTAAAAAGCAGATACATAGGTTACGCTTAGTTTCATCATCCCAAAGATATATTGTACAATCATAATAAAAGGAGGAGAGCAGCAAAACCTCACATTTGAGAGAATTTGGATAGCATTTCAGTTTGTTGAGTCTTTCATTTGTACCAGCAAAAATGTCAACCTCAATAAACTTACGATAAACTTAAGATAAGCTCTCTGTAAAACAGAGGTAAGAAAAATATAATCCATGCTATCTTCTTACCTGAGGTAGTAAACTGTTTGCCACATTCCTTGCATTTAAGAGGCCCGTCTGTGATATGGATCTTTAAGTGAGCCTTTAGATTTCCCGGCTAAGAAAAACACACATTCAGGCAGCAAGTTAGTTAATACACCCAATATAATATGCTCAGTAACGCATCACTGGTAATTTCATGTTTCTGTGCTTTCCAAACTCAGGTTTGCTACAGTTGAAGAAAATCTGCAATCACAGCATTAATGTTTGTAGTGCAGTTGTTGATACCTGGTTGAAGCGTTTGTCGCAGTGTGCACACTTGTTGCCCTTCTCTGTGTCATGTGTCTCCAGATGTCTCATCTTGGCGGTGGGGTCGGAGAAGGCCTTCTCACAGTAGTCGCAGTGGTACGGCTTTTCCCCGCTGTGCACCAGCTGGTGGCGCTTCAGGTTGCCAGACGTGGTGAAGAGCTTGCCACACACTTCGCAGCTGTACCGCGCTTCGCCTGTGTGGCGTTTGCGGTGCAGGTTGAGCAGGCTGACCTGGCGGTAGCTCTTTCCACAAGTGGAGCAGCTGTAAGGCTTCAGTGGGCTAAGGAGGTGACGAGAGCACATTTAAGACACAAACCCGGCAGAGATCAACAGGAAGGTGCCTGTAAACTAAACGTGAAACTAAACGTGTGAACTAAACTGAATAAAATAAATCACCTGTGTGTTTTCTCGTGGGCTTTACAGGCTGCAGGGTCAGAGAAAGCCTTGTTACAGTCCCGACAGCTGAACGGCTTCTCTCCTGTGTGAATACGCATGTGTCTCTTGAAGTTACCAGTGTGGGTAAATTTCTTCCCACAGTCCTGGAAAAAAGAAAATGTGTCATGAAGAATAAGCTGACAAACTCTTAAAGGGCCAGTGTGTAATATTTCATCATCAACAGGGGATCTATTAGCAGAAATGTAATATAAAATTCATAACTATGTTTTCTTTAGTGTAGAATCACCTGAAACTAAGAACTGTGTTTTCTTTAGCTTAGAATGAGCCCTTCATATCTACATAGGGTGCATGCGACATGCTTCTACAGTAGCCCGAAATAAACAAACCAATCACTGGCTCTACAGAGAGACGTTCGCGTTTTAACGTTACCTGAAGGCCTCTGTAATTTTCCGACACATTTGTGAAACCGCTGTAATGTGAGTAGTACCGCCGTCTGACGTCCGTTGCTCTTAAAGTAGTGTTACTATGTTAAGGATGGCCTCTGAACGAGGCGAACAACGATACCATGGTAAAGTAAAGAAGTTAAAAACCATAGCTGTACTTGGTTACTTCCCTCCAATGCCCAGACTGATGTTCCTCACCTCACACTTGTGCGTCACAGAGCTGTAAGGCTTGGACTCGGATCGGCTGCTCATAGATGCTGACTGGGTCTGTCTCCCGTCTCTGTCGCTGCCCGAATCGACTCCTTCCATCTGCTGGATAACTTCGACATCTTCCTCTCCAGACCCCTCTTCATCATCAGCTTCCCCATCGCAGGTCTCCCCAAAGTTGTCCTTCTGCTCTGCGACGATTTCTGCCAGCTCCGCCACCTTCCTCTCTGCTTTTCTCTTTGAGGTGCCTTCTTCCTCTGAGTCGTCTACCAGGGCGACAATAGAGAGAAAATGACTGTCTGTATATGATATAAGTCTTGACATGAAATGGCAGTTGGTATAGTTGCAACATCTCTGTGGGTTTTCTGAAAGCCTCCTTTAAAACTGAAACTGTGTTGCTGATACCTGGAAACGAATGTAAGACTAAAACAAAAGACTTTCTGGAATGTTTCTGAATGATGATACGAAAACAGAGTTCATAACCAGCGGAAAGCTTTGAAGAAAGAAGCTGATGCAGCAGAGACAACCAGCACATCCTGCTCACCAGGTGGGAAGTTGCGTCGAGGAGGTTTTCTTATTCTTCTCCCCCGAGAGCTCATGTAGGACGAGCTGCCGGCAGATTTCAGTGATTCTGTTAACAAAGATAAAATATCATCTTAAAATCTTTTAATTTATTAGTTAAATAAAAAGAGCAACACATGTCAGACACTGTAATGTATCATATAGACTTTAAAGGAGAATATCAGATTCATTCTTTTTGCATTTTGGGTTTCTATTAGATCCTGTTTACATGCTTTAATGTTCAAAAAGCACTGTCTGTCTGAACATACCTGTATTCACGCTCTGTCTGAAACGCTCTGTTTTAGTGTCTGTAAGATGCTCCTCTTAAAAAAGCCCAGTCTGCTCTGATTGGCTTGTGAGAAAAATATGGTGCATCTTTGCAAAGGGCTGCAACTAACAATTATATAAGATTGTGGGTAGGTGTTCTCACCAGCGTTGGTTTGTTTGTCTGTTAGCATGATCACTCCAAAAGTTTGTAATGGATTTGAATGAAATTTTTTGTAGGGGTGGGGTGAGGCACAATGAGCAATCCATTACATTTTGGTGATCTGGATAATGATCTGGATTCAGGATTTTTTTTAAAGGATTCCTT
Organism: Pterois miles; assembly: GCA_947000775.1. Lineage (NCBI taxonomy): Eukaryota > Metazoa > Chordata > Actinopteri > Perciformes > Scorpaenidae > Pterois > Pterois miles. Next base: position 5,233,281 of record CAMQGK010000571.1, on the reverse strand, counting down.
CCAGTGGGGCTGTACAGTGGTGCAGTGGTTAGCACTCTCACCTCACAGCAAGAGAGTCACAGGTTCGAATCTGGCTTAGGGCTCTTCTGTGTGGGGTTTGCATGTTCTCCCCGTGTTTGCGTGGGTTTTCTCCGGGTTCTCCGGCTTCCTCCCACAGTCCAAAGACATGCAGGTTAATTCATGACCCTAAATTGCCCATAGGTGTGAATGTGAGCGTGACTGGTTGTCTGTCTGTGTCAGCCCTGCAATGGACTGGTGACCTGTCCAGGGTGAACCCCGCCTTCGCCCAATGCCAGCTGCGATTGGCTCCAGCCCCCCCGCGACCCCTAACGGGATAAGCGGTTGAAGATGGATGGACAGATTCCGATCAGCCATAAACATGAAGACTACTGGGTATAACACATGCACAGCGTAACTGTAGACTTGCCATTAGTGGTGGGATGCTTCATAAAATTCACAGTTAGATTTGGTTCACGGCTTGGGGGTCATGGTTTTCGGTTCGGTATATTTATGGGTCAGCGAGGAGGCCAATTTCCAATTTAAACATGCATTTAATTTATTTGGCAAAATAAGTCAACAACTGTTTGTCTTCAAAACAGTAGACCAACATAAGGAACAAAACACTTCTTCATTATCACATCTTATGGCTGGACTTCTTATCTAAAAGAAAGTTCCACTGTGTTATTTAAAAATAACTAATAAATAAAAACAAATCATAGAGAGGAGGAGATGCTTTGTCTCAGTCAGCTGATGAGTTTACTAGTAAGATACATGACAAACTAACCCAAACAGTCAGACTTCATATCCTACTGCCAGCTTTAGTTTCAGCTTGTGTAGCCGAGGGTTACGTTGCTCCTAAACTTTATGAGGATAATATATTAATAACACTGAGGATCTGTAGTTCGGACCCTCGTCAATGACAGCGCATCACTGCTTCACTGCTACTGTTCCTTCCCAATAAACTCCCGAACAACCACTGAACACTGCTGACCAGAGGGAACTAAAGTCATTTACTTACACGTGTTTACCATTTGCTGTTAGCTGGTGAACTAACGTGTGGTGACGAGTTAATAGCTGTTGTTGTGTAAACATAGTGGTGGTGTTAAGAGACTTAGGCACCTTGGCAGAGGTCTGCATTCTAGTTTTCACTGCTGATTAATCTGTTGATTATTTTCTCAATTAATTGATTAGATGTTTGGTCATGTCATGTCAGTTTACTGACAGTTTACTGTCATAGAGGAGAAATAATCACATTTAAGAAGCTGGAATCAGAGAATTTAGACTTAAAAAGTCACTCAAGCCTTGGGCTGTACATTCTAATGGATGTGACATAGAATCTGAATGGCTTGTTGAATCACATGTTCTGGTCAAGGCAGCCCACAAAAATGAACTGACTTATTTCAGTCATTCATTTTGTGGGTTGGTAGGTACTCCAGATAACCAAATGTATGTGAACAAGCATTGAACAAGTGAGTTTTTCATGATATGTCCCCTTTAAAACGCTAAATAGAGATATTAGAAAACATAAATATGTACTTACTGGGCGTGTAGTCGGCATCAGAGGGGTCGTCCTGAAATCCAGTTGCATCTTGTGCAGCACTTTCTTCCTCCATCTTTACCGATATGTTCTTTTGAGCAGAGACAGGGACAGTTTTAGGGGTTCGTCCTTGATCTGACGGGGGACTGGCGGGGCAGGGCTCAGAAACAGTTTGTTGTGTTTCGGTGGAGATGTCATCCTTCACATTTTCCCGATTCTCTGTGGGCTTTTCAGCTTCTATGGTGGTGCCAGGACTCTCCTCCACTTGAGATGCTACTTCTGCCAGGTCACTCTCCAGTTCCTCTCTCTGCTCTACTTCACCTTGTTTTTCTTCTTGTTTGTTATTAAAGAAAAGAAAGGAAAGGTTTCCTTTTATAATACAGTAGGATATGGTGGACAATTTATGTAAATCAGGGTCCATATTTCATATGTGGACTGCAATGTAGAATTTATTTAAAGTGTTAAATTTAAAAGTTAATAGCTTAGCATAAACAATAATAAGTAACCAGAGTAAACTGACTGATTTGGCAAAAACTGTGTAATTCATTCAAATCATCATTGTATTCATACTTTACTAGATGAAAATTTTAATAAAAGTTAACTCTGGTATTTTTCAACCTGAACCCCATTTTTCCTATGTTTTTGTGTCTAACTGACTAATCAGCACAACAGTTTCTGAAATTTCTGCAGTATTGAGAAAGAACACTGTAGACAGCAGCTGCTCACGGGCCTCACCGTCATTCACTAAAGGTGCTTGTTTTTGCCATGACAGGCTCTGATTGTTATTATAAATGTCTGACACTGTGGACAGAGTCTCGCTCAAAGACTTGTTGTGAAATCTGGGGAGGTGACATGTTGAAGACAATGGTGGAATAGAGGAATACATCCATGGTGGAAGTGTGAGAGTTTGTTGTGTTGGAGGACAGAAAGCGTAGTTTAGTGTTATCTAAAATATTTTCAATATCATGGCTGAATACTTAGATGATTTCTACAATGCTGATGAGATCTTTGAATTCAATCGCCGTCCGTATTTAATTGAGCCAGAGTATATGGATATTTAGATTTCATGAGACTTCTCCTTGAGCAGGACACAATAACAAACAGAACCGATCAAGTTACAGGTAAGAAAAACATTTAATTTCTCTGTAGGGTCCTTTCCATTATGTTGTCAGACTCTTATAATAATCTCAGCCTGTCAGTGGCAAAAACAAGCACTTTTAGTGGACATAACGTTACGGTGATGCTGCTCACTTACCCTTGAAGCTCATTTTGTGGCTGCCGATTACGGCATTCTCCTTCAATACTGGACCAATTTCAAAAATTGTGGTCCCCATTAATCACTTAGACACAATAAAAAAAATACAGAAGATACCCTTTAATATCAGCTTGATATAATAACTGTTAACTAATATGAATATGAACACTTTAAAATGTTAAGCTCTGAGTTATTCTTTCTTTAAAATGCAGGTGGATAGTGCTATCTGTAATGACTGCTAATTAACATGAAGAGTGGAGATATCTTATTACTAACAATATAAACATAAGAAACCTCATGCCATGGACAGTTCAGGTTAATCACATTAGATTGTTAAATTTGCTCAACACAGAAAACATATTTTGTTAACCTCATCTGCCTCTTTCTACACCAGCAACAAATGATTGACTAGTTGGTAAGTTAAGGACATTGACTATTAATTTAAAAAGGTTCAGACATGAAAATATAAAGAGTATTAAGCATCAATCACAAAAAAATAATACTGAGTATCTACTACAGCCTTACATTGAAAAAAAAAAGCAGACAAAGCGCTGTAAAGACTGAACTCACCAACGGCGAAGTCCAGTGTTATGAGGGACGGATCTGGATTTGCCATTGACTGGTATGCAGAGCAGGCATTTAAAACTTCTTGCATCTGTAGAAAGTTAGCAACAGCCATGACATCTTCTACATTCTGTGGACTTAAACTCAGTTTGGCGGTGTACATAAACTCCAGGACCTGGCCCAAACCTGCAACAATAATCAACAACACAACAGGTCTGGTTATACAGCAGTAATGGCTGGGTGCAATCTTTACCATTATCCAAGTAAAGCACTGTGATGGCATGCCAAATCAGAGTACTGGAAGATAAAAAAAGACAAAATAAATGAAATACATCATGTGAAAGTATGCAGAAATACGAGAAGCCACCTGCTGCGTTGCTGATGTCCAGATGCACAACATCTTTCTGGTCCAGGAAGAGGGTGCGGAAGTAGACGCTGCAGGCCGCCAGCACAGCTTTGTGGGCTTTGAAGTCTACCCCATCCACGACAAAGGTGCAGTCACATAGCAGCCCCTGTCTGCGCTGGCGGTTAAGCTGCTCCAGAACCTTCCCGCTGTGCCATGGGAACTCCATCGTCCTGGAGGCTTGAGGATGGCGGATGAGGCTGGGGGGCAGGAGGAAGTCACATGTGGCACATTAGAAAAGGCTCAAAAGGCTTGACATTCACTGGCCTTTATTTAAACTGTACCTATCAGTCGGTGTTGCTCACCACTTAGGGGCGAGCGATATATTGATATCATATCAATATTGAGATATGACGCTAGATATTGTCTTAGAATTTGGATATCATAATTTTGCGATTATGGGAATAAGAGTTGTCTTTTCCTGGTTCACAAAGTAAAGTGATGTGATTTTCTGAACTTACCAGACTTTTCTATGATCTTTTTTACCTTCTTAATCATTATATCCACATTACCAAAGATTATTTATCAAAGTCTCATTGTCCAATTATTTCATGGAAGCACCAATAATCAAACAACATAATACAATATCATTGCAATATTCATATTGAGGCATTTGGCCTAACATATTGTGCTATTTGATTGTCATATTGCCCAGCCCCAATATGACTATATCTCCTCATTGTGCAAAGTAAAGCAATTTAATAATAATTATTATTAATCAGATGACTGACCAAAGCTATCACTCCAGTGTGTGATATACATATTATAATATGTATATCAAAACTGTAGTCAATATGGATAAATGTTATCTTTATTTTTTCCCCCATTATTTCAATGTAATAAAACATTATCTTTATTGGACAAAGGACGAGCAGTGTGACATGTAGATCCAATTCACTCCTCATTACATTCAACCCATTTGACTGAAAATTTAAATTTCACGTTTTCAAAATCATTCAAATTGTTTGGCTGAAAAGTCAGTTTTTTTAATTACACAGTATTCAGTATTTGGTGCACCGGATTACTGTTTTTTCTTTCTTTTATGTCACATTTTGAGCAACAAATTAAATAACTCCTATATGCAAAAAAAAATATTACTGTAAATAAAATATCTACAAAATCCTAATAAATACAAGAAAAGGCACAAATCAAATTCCTACATTAAGCTGCACCATGATCAAATTTAATTGACAAGCTGACAATTATGATCATACACATAAATTAAAATGTTAAAAAAAATTAGGGCATTTTCTACCATTTTTGGAAATAACAGTGTGCCCATGTGCATAAACTAAACCAAATATCGTATAATAAGAAAAACTGTATCTCAGAAACTACAAAGTGCACAATCAAGTATTTGGTATCTATGAACTCATAAGATGTTGAATATCAAAGATATGAACACATGTGCAGCGCAAAAAAAATAAATAACTAAAAAAATAATAACATGGAAAACTTTTAATAAACACATTTTCCTCATTTAAAAAAATCCTGACTGATAACCTTAATTAAAGTTTGATTTTTCACGCAATCTAAAAATGTCAAAGTTGTACTTTAGATACCTATCCAAACCATGTCCACACCTTAAAGCACAAGTGGGTTAATGAAGAGCACCAGTGTTTTATTCAGGTCTGTTCCAGCTGTACATGAATCTATAACTAAGGTTGGGTCAATACACTAAACAATACAAACTTACACTTGTACTGCGGTGTGTCTTCCTTCGTGTTAATGCAAAAGTCAGACAGGCTACTTTATATATGTTATACACTGACAGTGTGTCTGATCTGTGCTGCACCGTGTTGGTGAATGAATGGCAGCAGTGTCTGCACCAATGGATGTAAATATCAGGTTCTTTAGTTTACAGGACACCAGGAGTTAGTCGTGACAGAGATAAGATTTCAACCCCTAAATGTGTTTTAACAACAACAAAACAATCATCGTAAATAATATTCGTAGTTACTATACCAAATGCGTTGCAATGATGTAATAAATGTAACGTTAGCTAACTAACCCACGAGCGGAGACATGAACCGGAATGACAGCAGAATTTAGCTTCAACTTGATGCCATGATGGAAATGCAACTAGCTAAATTTTAACCTGCAGTAAAGATGTTTTGTGACTGGAAATTGGGTTTAGGACAGCTTGGTTTGACAGTGCAATGCATCGATTACAATTCCTCCATCCTTGTAGCTTTGTTATCAGGGATTAATTTAGCGTGCCTTGACATGCATGTGAAGGGCCAAGATGGCGGACCGACAGCTCGGGCTCGTCTTCTTCCCTTGTTGTTTTCTCAGCTAGCTCGCTCATTTCGTTTTATTCAAGCGCCATTTTAACAGAAGCTAAATCTTAAATTACCTCCTTGTTGTCGCTTCTTCTCTCCGCGTTCAAGCCGCTGCTCAGGCGCTGGTACGGGCTGTTTGACTCAGTTAGCGAAAACAAACCCAATCGAGTTTTTCGGTAATCGATCCTACTCCGCTAACTCCATCCACCGCCATCTTCCTCTCTCTGATCGATTGATAGGGACCGGCCGGATGTATCGCCGGAGCATGCGCAGTGTGAACAAGTGCTGTGCTGATGATGAGCGCGTGGTGGCGCAATAGGCTCGAGCTACAGTTTATTAAATGTACTGTTGATAATAATAAAGTTCTTCTGTACATCCATGTAGGTGAACAACACATACTTCACAAAATAAAATCTGCGTTGTAGGAACTGGATGGATAGAAATATTTTATTTTACCTATTAGATAGATAGATATATAGATAGGTTATCTAGGCAGGAGCAGTAATATAAATAAATAAACATAGCAACACTAGAGATAAAATCTATAGTATACACAATATAAATAATATATCAGAATACACTACCAAATTTTGATAAAAGGTGCTTCACAAGGTCTATTCTAACAAATAATTTATGTCTTGCTCAGTATTATATATTTCAAGTATTTTTGACCAACCAACAATATCTGAACTGAGAACAGAGTTCTTCAAATGCCCTCTCCCACCAACAAGAAATGACAATTTTACCCTTCCAGCGAGGGTTTAAAACTGGCTTTGTGTTTTCTGTAAAGGTGATACTGAAACATCAGAGCCTCTTTGTTTCATACCCAGTTGCTCTGGAAACAATTCATGGAATGGTGAAAAGCAAATCCACAGCAGTACCCACTATTGATCATAATAGTATTATTTTTGGTGCTTCATTTAAATACAAAAAATGGACCTAATGATTAATGTTTTACTAATTTTAGCCAAATTCTTTATTCACGAGGCATCATCTTAAATACCCCAACCATCTTCATGTGCTACTATAATAAAACTCAACTCTATATAAAGTTGCTGAAATTTATGAAATCCAAATATGCCAAAAATCTCTTTATATTACTTGGAAGTCATCTTAAAAAAGATTTATTCTGTTTATATATATTTTTTATATATTTTTTTTATATATATTTATTTTAATATTATTGTCTGTTTATATGTTTTATGTCTACTATGAAAGCTGCTCAGTTTTGAGGATGATAACTGTAAGTGTAATGACTGCTTTGTGAATTTAAAAAACCCATGTAGGTGACACACACCACAGCCCCCAGCAGCAACACATAAAATGTTATTAGACTGATTAACACATATAAACTTGGAGCCACTGATGTAACGAATAGTAAACCACCCAAACCATTTTCAGGCTTTTATTTAAATTAAAAATCATAATGTAGGCCTCCTACACTGTACTGAATAGCCGAGTATCAAATTCATGTGTATTATGCAAGGTCTGTTATAAATAATGATGCACTTCCAAAGCGCTCTTCAAAGGAACATAAAAACATTAATTTCAAGGCTACTTGGTTACAGCACAACATTATAGGTTAAATAATGTGGTAATGTGGTCTTCCACATGGAGAAGCTTGCCAAAATGCAAAGGCCAAAGCCTGGCTCGAACATAGCGTAAATTAAAGTCACATAATAAAGGTGCCAGCATTATTTTGCTTGAATAGAGCCTATGAAAATCTTTTTCTTGTGAGAGCAGTACAGCTGCCTCATATATGCCTCCACACACAAAAGACTGAATAGAAGCACATTCTCTCCCCTGAGCTCAGTCCCGTATTGATTTTGAGAGTCGCTTGGTCGATGATGTTCACTGCTTACCCACCTTTAGGTCCATATTTGCCTTATTTTATCTTTATGTGGCTATATGGTGAAGAAAACAATGATGTCAGCCAGGTCATATTCTTTTCAAAACTAAGGCTGTCAAAGTTAATGCAATAACAACACGTTAACACAAATTTGTTTTAACGCCACTAATTTCTTTAAAACAACTTGCAATTTTTAGGTAAGCCAGAGTAGAAATACCGGTATGGTATTAAACTAGAAAACCTAAGGAATCAATAGGTGCCAACTGTGTCATGCTTGGCAAGGAAAAACTGTCATGGTCATTTTCAAAAGGGTCCCTTGACCTCTGACCTCCAGATATGTGAATGTAAATAGGTTCTGTGGGTACCCACCAGTCTCCCCTTTACAGACATGCCCACTTTATGATAATCACATGCAATTTGGGGCAAATCATGGTCAAGTCAGCACACTGACACACTGACAGCTGTTAATGAAGGTTGGGCTGCAGTTTCTCATGTTATGATTTGAGCTTATTTTTTTAGGCTAAATGCAGTACCTGTGAGGCTTTCTAGACAATATTTGTCATTGTTTTGTGTTGTTAATTGATTTCTAATAATAAATATATGCATACATTTGCATAAAGAAGCATATTTGTCAAATCATAATAATATAATAATAAATGTTGATAAGAGTATTAAATACTTGACAAATCTCTCTTCAAGGTACATTTCGAACAGATAAAAAAAATGTGTGAATAATTACTATGTTATTATGAACAATCATGTAATTAATCATGATTAACTATTTTAATTGTTTGAAAGCCCTATTCAAATAGTATTATTAATTAATCAGTATTTGAATAAATTATTATTTTTTTCTTATTAATTAAGAACTAATTAAACTCTGGTTCTGATCTAAAAGAGTACATCTTGGACAGCGTTTTAGCCAGGATTTAATACTGAGGTTATATCCCCAAACACACCCTCCACCACCAAAATTTAGAGCAGAAACCAAAAAGAAAATGTGAAAAATCATTTGGACTGTTTTCGTATTTTATTTGTTCAATTAATTGTTCAGATTCACTTTGTTTTTTTTCTGTTTTATTTTCAAAAATTAAGCTAAATGGTGTTTCAACATTTTTTCCAGCAATAAAAGTAAATGGGAGAAATGGTGAAGCCATTATTTTTTGTTTACCTAAAAATATAAGTAGTAAGCTATAGTATAAAACTATGAGAATTATTTTAAATACCCAAGATGTGTTTCTAATAATAGGATTTAATTATTTTTACAAAAATTGTCACTTTGGGGCACACTTTGCTATTGTATATACAGTAGTATGTTATTATGATTTTATGTTTATAGTTTATGCTTTCCAAGCTAGTTGTAGTAGTCAGGTATATTTATAGTGTATTCTAATATATTCTTTATATTGTGTATACTATAAGTATTTGCCTCTAGTGTTGATATGCATTTACTGTGTATTTACCTTTCCTGTGCATTGCCTGGATAACCTGCCCCTGTAAATTAAATTATTTTGCCAAGTCATACAACAATCAAAAGACTTACACAGATATTTATTGTCAAAGCAGGATAATTTTATTCACACAATATTAATATACAATAAATTATTATTAACGTGGCAACCATTCATTTCAGAGGTTAGTCTTCATTTTCCGAACTGTGTTCGAGGATTGCTTTGTGTGTGTGTGTGTGTGTGTGCGTGTGTGTGTGTATGTACACGTCCAACCCCCGTGTCTCAATATGTTTCGTGCAGGTATGACCTATTGCTGCTATGTAGGCTATGGTGAACTAACTCAGAATATAAATGAGCAGCAACAGGCATAGTTGCAGTCATGGAGGGAGGACGTGTCGTGTCTTATTATAGAGCACAGTGCCAACTCCCTGTTGGGCGCTCTGTTAAAGTAGAATGGTTTAAGTGAAGACAGGAAATACAGGAAGTAGCATAACAACACAAAAAGTGAGAGGTTTGTGGTGAAGAAAGCGACGCCCCTCTCTAGATCTTGATCTCGGTGCGGAAGGTCTGTACGAGCTCGTGTTTGGCCGGGTGTCGCCGTGCCGTGACTGTCAGGGTCCCCTCGGTGCCCAGTGATGATGTCACTGAGGTGGGGTCCACATCCTCAGGTAGTTGGCACTTGTGCGTGAAAGTGTTCATCACCGATCCATCCTGGGCCAACTGACAAAGAGAGAATATTAGCGATCACTTAAAGGGATAGTTCAGGTGTTTTGAAGTGGGGTTGTCTGAGGTACTTATCCATAGTGAGTGTATTCCCTACAGTAGATGTTTTTATGATATATCGTCATGTTGACCAGTATTGGGCAGTCGTCATATTGCCTGTAGGTAAAATTACTGTTTTTTATGCAGTTTTTGATGTGTTGGTGAGAGCATAGCTAAAGGCCTCAGCTCCCCGTCGGAAACATAGATTGTGAAAATATTTTAAATATAACATACATTTTAACTGATATTGATTTTTTTTTAGGTGAGCCTTTATTTCAGGTGTCTCAAATACATTTTGCCGCTGGCCCCGCCCACAGCAGTACATTACTTTACTTCCAGTCTGCTTCTCCAACCTGAGGACATGCCGACTGTCATCTACTGTAGATAATACACTGACTATGGATAAGTACCTTATACAACCCCTCTACAAAACACCCAGACTATCCCTTTAATGTAGTGTGAATGTGAATAGATGCTGATAATTCCACTCCCATTTAGACACGATTGCATCCTTACAATTAAGACCACAGAGCCTAGTTTGATAAGATTTTAGTTTCAAGATTTAGTCCCCTATCTTGGAAACACTATCATTGTTTTAAAAACTTATGTTACCATCCCAAATCAGCCGCCCACCTTCTCAGCACGAACTTCAATCTGGTTGTTGGATGTGGTGACGATGACATCTTCAGGGGAGAAGTCTCGCACGTCAACCGTGAACTGGTACGAATCCCCAAGAGTCTTGATATTTCCAGATCCACCTAAACCCATGACCAGACGAGGGAGGACGTTAGACCACAGGAGGAAACAGAAGTATATTGATATTTCTGTCACACATACACATGCTTTGGAGGGTAGACTCACATCTTTGTGGACTAATAATGCAACACGTTCTCATCCTGATATTTATAATACAATACCTGCAGGTGGTGTTTCATTAGGATCGGTTACAGACATGTCACAGGCTCTCATTAATTTACAGTAAAAGATTATATCAGATTTTCAATTATTTTCGTTTACACCACATGCTAAAGAGGGAAAATCACATCTTTCTGGTGTGATAATTGTGGAGTGGTGATAATTACAATACCAGCGGCATGTGTTAAAGACATGTCACAGGTTCTCATTGATTTCTCATGTTATGGAAAGTTATTTTTAATTTTGGTGTCACATGCCAACAAATTCATTCTAAAGCTAAATATGGGTCAGGCTCATTGTTTTCTGTTTTACTGGGTTTTTGCATCACAGACCATAATGGAGCTTTGAAAGTGGTATAATCAATCAAAGTCAAGAAGGTATGGACTAACTTAAAATAAAAATCAATAAATGAATAAATAAACAAATACTATTACTACTACAAATAATAATAATGCTTTATTATATCTAATAACTTTAGATTTATTGCTAGATTTTTGGAATTGGTTTGAGTAAATGACAATGACATGAATGTAACTGTGGATCAAAATTAAGAACTGCATGATTAGGCTCTTACAGCGAGAAGGTCACAGGTTCAATTCCGGCTTGGGGCCCTTCTGTGTGGAGTTTGCATGTTCTCCCTGTGTTAGCGTGGGTTTTCTCCGGGTTCTCCTGTTTCCTCCAACCGTCCAGAGACATGCAGGTTAAGTTTTTTTTTTTTTTTTTTTTTTAAGTTAAGTTAAGTTAATTAGGTGTGAATGTGAGTGTGAATGGTTGTCTGTTTCTGTGTCAGCCCTGTGGTAGCGTGCCGACCTGTCGCCCAACGTCAGTGACTTTTTTAGTGATGTTTGTGATGTGTTTTCTGCACTTCTGTTACCTTGTTTACGTACATATTTTACTTAGTTTACATATTTATTTTAGCCCAACCATGATGTTTTTCTTAAACCTAACTAAGTGGATTGTTGCTTCAACCTAACTGCATCTGTTTCTCTAGTTTTGTTGCGTGGCGTAAAAATGACATGTGAAACGGCTAAAACGGGTCCTCATGACACATGGACTGTCCTAGTAATGTAGCAGGTTGTTCTCATACACTGCTCGTAGCCTGTATATCTAACTAAATCAACAACCTGCGTAGGGAGGATGGGTGGGTCAAAAATACTGAAAAATTCACCCAGGAAGGTGGTATTTGTGTGTAAAACCAGAGGTCAGTGTTGATTTATTTGTCACATAAGTAACTTCTAGAGTTATTTAAACTCAAATTACGATCTTTTCCTGAACCTAAGTAGTTTTGTTGCCTAAACCCAAGGAAGTTGTTTCCTGTGAAGACGGAAGTTTATTTTGAAAAGACTGTATGTAATGTGTAATGAGCGGAAATTGACACATGTTGCTGGACATTTATAGAAAAATACAAACAAAAAAGGAGGAATGAATTTAATAAGACATTATACAAACTGTTGCATGAGGACACTTTTAATGTTGTGCTATTTATATGTCTTACCATAAGATCGGGCTGGTGTGTGAGATATTAGTTCTGACTTCACCTATTAGTTTGACTGTGTGACATCATTCCAACTGACTGTGTATATGTGTGTGTGTGTGTGTGTGTGTGTGTGTGTGTGTGTGTGTGTGTGTATTTGTTGTGTACACTGGTCACCAGGCAACCATCTGGTCATTCCTTATGCAGGAGTCATTCCAGATACTCAGTGTGTGAAGTCACACTGCTGGCAGTAAGTCCAGCATTCCCCATGCATGTGTGTGTGTGTGTGTGTGTGTGTGTGTGTGTGTGTGTGTGTGTGTGTGTGTGTGTGTGTGAGTGTGTGTGTGTGTGTGTGTGCCCTGCTTCCCCTTTAGCTACACCCGCCCTCAGGCTCCTGTGCTGCACCTACGGGACACCAACAATGGCCCCAAAACAATTCTGCTCTGCCCCTGACACATGAGCCACATGGACTTCATGTCCATTTAAAGTTCAGATGTCACACATTCACACATCTGTGTGGCAGCAGTGACCACATCACACCAGCTCCACGTGACTGAGCTGAGGGATGAACCAGGCACTGTGACATGAAATGTCTCCTGAACTTAATGTGTATTTTAAAGGTTTCATTGATAACACTTTTATGTAGAAGAATAATTTGTTAAAAAATAGAGTGCTACAGGAAAGAGTCCTAAAACCTGGAGATGAGTTAGCATTTTAGCACTTCTGGTTCCCTCGTCTGGAAGATAATGTATTTCTAGTTGGGTGCCTAAAATACTGTATCTGGTTAACACAAGCTGAAGAGATTTTAATGTTTTGTTCTATGACATAAAATACATCATTAAATATCCCACTAGTTAATTTTGAAGCCTTTATGTGTCTTGTGACTCGTCTTCCTTTACAACCTTGTTGTGTATACTGTGATATATTTTGTTTATAGCCCAATATTAACTTTTTACTTCTGCAAATTGCATCTAAACTTATCATTAATGTGGTGTTCATTTGTAGAGATTATTTTACGTAATAACAACATGTATGTATCATAAATGTGTGTTTGCCACAGAGCTTCCATTGCTGCAATAATCAAAACCCATTAGGGTGATGCTTATTTCCTGGTTGGCCCACAAAAATCTGTTTTCCCTGGAGCCCTCTATTAGACTTCCACAGAGCCTTTAGAAAGGCGCAGAATAAAAGTATGGCTTTTCCAGAGAAAAAATATTATGATTGTGAATTAATCATTTTAAAAATGATGAATGTTTTGTTTATCTCTGTGGAAAATATCTAGTGCTCAGTTCTCACTTCTAACAAGGCTTGTGAGTCAATAGTAAAACAACGGTGCTATTATGTGATATCTCTGGGTTGTTAGTGGAAAAAACAGATAAATGGCTGAGTTGACAGTAAGTGCCTGGCAACAACTTGTTGTGAAGTGAATGGGACGGGGAACGAGAATGTGACATCTAGTGGTTGAGTGTTATCAGTGTTTTGAATAATACCTTTAAACGCCTGAAAAAAACTGGCTGAGCAGTGCCTCCATCTCTATAAAAATACAACTTAGAGTGTGTTCCCTCAAGTATTGTCTTTTATTTTTCTTACACTTTAGTTACTCCATCAAACCATGGCTTCACTCTTAGAAACACATTTGTCCACACACACATCAACCACACCAGAGTCCCTTTGCCTTTCTTCCTGTAGTGCCTGAACTGTCACCTCAGACATGTTTTATCACCACTTTATGGAGAAAAACACCACACTTTAAAGAATTTGCTGCCAAGCACGGACATAAATCTACTTTACAGTCAAAGCTGTCCCTTCAGCCTGCCGTTGCTATTATTTTCACACCACTTTTGTATATACAAAATGAGCTACAGAGAACTGAAATCACTTCCAACTTACTGGAAAACCCCAAGGCGTCGCTCCCAGGCCTCATGAAGGAGCCAAAGTCCTCGGCGAACAGTCCCCGGCTCTTCTCCATGTATGGGTTACCAGAGGACGAGGATGAGGATGAGGTCTGGTGGAAACTACGCTCCGATCGATAGGCAGAGGAGTTGGTCACACTCATGGATGGCTGAGAGTGCTGGGTGAGGCAGAGGAGGAGAGTAAAGGGAGGGAAGAGGGAGGCGGAGAGAGCTGATTCTTCTTTCTCTGGGAGTCTTCCAGAGGCTTAAATGTAAGAAATGATACACTTCTCTCTTCTTTCTTTCTCTTTATATTTGATTTATTGTATAGTTTGTGTTATGTAAAATCATTTGTTTTCCCACTCTCCAGCAGCCACCCACCCTTGGCCCTTATATACCGTGTGGTCCCATGCAAGTCTGGGTGGTGACCACGCGTGTCACAGCTCATTGGGAAAATAGCGTTCTATATTTATCACCAGACGTACAGAGTGATGGAGAGAGGGGTTTGCTGCTGGACAAGTTCTGGGCATTGAGAGCTATGAGGTTAAGAGGAGGCGAGAGAGAGGGATTTGATAGAGAGAGCTAGAGAAAGAGCAAGGGGTGAGGGAAGAAGGGGGGCAACAGTTGTTATTTCAAACCCTGAAATAGCCTCCCTCTCCTCTCTTTAATTCACTCCATTGCTCCATCACTCTGTTCTGCTTTCATGGCTTTGTCCCGAAACTGGATCCTCACGTGGTTCTGCCATTAATCCGTGATCCAGACCGACTTTACTGTCTTTCAGAGGCTGTAGCAGGTTCATTTTTAAAGCTTGAGTAAAGGTACAGATATCATATGAAACGACAGATGACCTTAAGAACCCCTTGGTAGCCATATCGTACTAGCTTGTTGGAAAGGAGGCTAAATAACAATACAAAGTTAGGATAAATTTTGGTGAAGGAAGAACTGTCCATTTTTAAAGAGGTCCCTTGACCTCTGACCTCAAGATATAATAAAAATAAGTTCTATGGGTACCCATGAGTCTCTTTATCTTTACAGACATGCCCACTTTATGATAATCACATGCAGTTTTGGGTGTTTGAATATTTCTGCACACTAGAATGACATAAATTGGGTTTCACCGTAAAGCTGAGATTCTTGATCAAATGAGCACAACTGTATTCATGTGTGAGGACGTTAGTCGCCACAGTAACCATTTCAACCATTTTTGAAACCTGACCTCATGAAACTTTACAGCCACAAACTAGAGACCTAGAGGACTCAGAGGACGATGGCTTCCCTAGCTAGATTGACAATAAGAGGGTTTCTGAGCAGTTTACACAACAGAAGTGTTCATCCAATCGCCCAAAAATGCAGTTCTTGCAAAAATATCAACATGGCAAAAGTTTTTGATACCAAATCACATCATGTTTTTTCTATGGTGTTCCTCAAGGGCGTCTTAATATGGTATTTTTGGGGAATTTTTTATCAGTTTTATCAACTCTTGAGTGGTAAAAAATGCTTACATTTAGCGCCAAATCTGTGTAACAAATGGTATCAACCAAAACATTGCTGCAACAACTTAGGAGAAATAATAGAGGGAATACAATAAAGGAATGGTCATCACAAATTTCTATCATTATGCTCTACACTCTTATACACAATTTATTCTAATGAATTAATTCATGTTTATTCCTGATTTATGACTAGAACAACTTGACACAGTGCTGAGCTGCGTCTTCGGGTTCCCAGCTTTCAGATGATGTGCACCACTTCTATGTGACATCTACTGTTGACCTGGTATCTCCCCCTAAAGACCCACTGTAAAAATGACAAAAATGGGTCCATTGTGGGTCTCAGAGGGTTAAATAACATTGCGTCCAGTGTTTTCACAGCATGGTTTCATCTCATTAGAGAGATTTATGTCATCCGTTTATTGATTTAGTCTGTGATATGTTAAACTTCTGAGCGCACGCCAAAGAACTTGCTGGAAAATGCACTTTTCTACCGCTGAGCTGGGTGGGTAAGAAGGTAGGAAAGGAGCCTTGTCCATTATCTCAGAGGTTAAGTTAAGAGCAAAACAAAGATGGAAAGAATGCGCTTGAAAACAAAGCCGTCAGCAGGAGCAGGGGACTTAGTGACATTGCTTTGTGGCTATTAATATCTGCACAGGGAGCACAGGCCATCACGATTAGAAAACACTCTCCTCTCTAGTCGCTGCTGCTGACAGCTAATCCATTAAAATCCATTTATGGACTCACTGACATTACATATTTAACTTCCGCTTTGTCTTATCAGTTAAGAGTGGGTTGCCTTTAATTTCCAGGATGACCTGTAGGTGACGCATACATCTCAACCGTAATGCCAAACGTCAAATATCTGCCATCACAGTCATATTGGAATTCAAATAAAACACACAAAGGTTGCCATCTTTTGATTTGAAGCCATGTTTGAAAGCTTCCCCACCAGTACCAATGACACCACACAGTGATACTGTATGTGCTTCCAGTCTTATCAGTATATAGAGCCCAGAGCCCCCTGCTGAAGGTCTAAATCCAGCCCAGCAACTCACCGAGTCCCTGCCAGGGAGCACACAGAGGAGCCTCCTCCCCGCCATAGTAACAGCACTAATACTGTTAGTTCATACTGGTCTTTTAATCTAAATTAGACTGTTGTTTTGTACCTCTGATGATCGAGACTAAAGCTGCTGGTGGTCTGCAAATCATATTAATGTCAATGATGTTGGTCATATTAATTTCTCAGTCATGTTTTTTTGTATTTTTTTTTTAACATAAGAAAGGTCAAACTGATCTCAGGTGGTATCTCAGTTTTCAAAAACATTTCAACAAATTATACAAGGAAATAAAGTAATTTACTAAAATCAGTGGTCTTCAGCGTGCGGGTTGGGACCCCCAGAGGGGTCGCAAGATAAGTTTGAGGGGTCATGAGGTGGATAGAAGCAGATAGAATAATAATAACTAGGGCCATCAAAGTTAACACGATGATCATGTGTTAACGCAAATTAATTTCTTTAACACGTTAATGCAACTTGTGATTTGAGCACGCTGACACACTGACAGCTGTTGTTGCCTGTTGGTCTGCAGTTTGCCATGTTATGATTTGAGCGTATTTTTTATGCGAAATGCAGAACCTGTGAGGGTTTCTGGACAATATTTTAATAGTTTTGTGTTGTTAATTGATTTCCAGTGATGAAAAATATACATACATTTGCATAAAGCAGTATATTTGCCCACTCTCATGTTGATGAGAGTACTAATTTTAATTAATCACAATTAATTATGGACAATCACGTGATTAATTGCGACTAAATATTTGAATCAATTGACAGCCCTAATAATGCAGCTTCAGTCCAACAACACTAGTGCTGACGTCAAACCTTCAATCAGGGCTCGATCAATCAAGAGCCCCTCCCGCTATTCTACAAACATGTTGTTCTGTCTTTGTTGATTACTCTGAAATTAATTTTCATTCAAATATATGGCTCAGTGTCAATGAATGGAGATAAACACCAACACAAAAGTTGTCTTGTGAGGTTAGAAGCACAATGAATAAAGTTTATCCTGCAATTAAGTTAGATGGAGTCAAATGTTTCAATAAGAGAGCGAAAGAATCAAATGAGTAAATAACATTAAAACATTATTAATAATAACGTCAGGGAGTCAGCCAGGAACTATGAAAACTGACAAACAAGAATAACAAAAGAGGAAGAAATTTAAGAGTCAATCTGATCCTCGCTGCCAGTAATCCACATTGTCACCCGTAGATAATATATCAATGGTCTCACCAGTGACATTGAGTCACCTCTGTATGTGTGTGTGTGTGTGTGTGTGTGTGTGTGTGTGTGTGTGTGTGTGTGCGTTCCTCTCTGCTCACACAGAGTACACACACACTGTCTCAGCTGCTGTGTGTTACATAATGTTGCAGTCAGAGGGGCAGATACAGTGATAGACACAGTGGCTGAACTGGAAGGTCATCACTCAGTAAGACACATAATAAGCTCTATTCACCGACCTTCACATGGAAATTCATTTCTAAAAGCAAGCAGCTCTTGAAAAAAGTACTTATAATACAAGTTAGATTTGAATTTGATTGAATTTTTAAAAATCATATTGAAAACAAACATTTACTATGTCAGTCCACTAAAAATATTATTGTGAAAAGATAGGTAGATAGATAGATAGATAGATAGATAGATAGACAGACAGACAGACAGAAGAAGATAGATAGATAGATAGACAGACAGATAGATAGATAGATAGATAGATAGATAGACAGACAGACAGACAGATAGATAGATAGATAGATAGACAGACAGATAGATAGATAGATAGATAGATAGACAGACAGACAGATAGATAGATAGATAGATAGATAGATAGATAGACAGACAGACAGACAGATAGATAGATAGATAGATAGATAGATAGATAGATAGACAGACAGATAGATAGATAGATAGATAGATAGATAAATGACTTGTCCCAAACTGCATGTGATTATCATAAAGTGTTCATGTCTGTAAAGGGGAGACTGGTGGGTACCCATAGAACCCATTTAGATTCACATATCTTGAGGTCAGAGGTCAAGGGACCCCTTTGAAAATGGCCATGCAGGTTTTTCCTGTTTAGAGCGTTATTTGGCCTCCACTACAAGCTAGTTTGTTTGATACCAATGGATCCCTTAGGTTTCATAGTTTCATGTGATGTCAGTATCTTCACCTCAGCTTTAAAACTGAGCTCACTACAACCTAAAAATCACAAGTTATGTTAATGCATTAAAGACGTTAGTGTTGTTAAAACAAATTGTTACTGATGGATTCTGTTGTTTTTTAGTTTCATATGATGCCAGTATCTTCACTCTATCTTCAGCCAACTATGAGGTAAAAGTCACAAGTTGCGTCAATGCGTTAAAGAAATTAGTGGCATTATAACGAATTTGTGCTTTTATAGAACACACTATTATTGGTTTAACTTTGACAGCCCTAATAAAATATAAAAATATATATTAGTGCAGTTTTAAGACATCAATAAAAATACTTGCTTTCCCACTATGACAAAAAACAATTATAAACCAAACCAGAAAATAATTTTTTACTTCTGTTCTGCTAAGACTAAATGCACGGATTAAGTACAGAACACACAACAGCAGCATGTTTGGTCAACATGTTGTGTTACTGGGTTTAGTTGTCTTAACACTCATTCTAAATGTCAAATCAATATCATAACGTCACATATTGAATTTATAAAATAAAAGCTATTGCTGTTTGTTTACCTCCCAGTTCAATGAAATATTGTTCTGAGAACACTCAGCTAATCACAGGTTTAGTTTTATAATTTTTAAAATTATATTACCTTTGAATTAAAAAAAGGACATTTCACATGTGCCTTTTGGCTTTACAGTTAAAAACATATTCATATTCAGTTTTGGTATCTGGAAACTGATAAATTATTTAACTTGTCAAACTGTATTTTACAGTATTTGCCTGAAGAGAAGCCTCTCAGGTTGTCAATGATGATTGTTTATGAGAGTTATGTAAACCTCCCGCCTGGCTCCCTGGTTGCCTGCTGTTCCCATGGAAACAAGGTTTTATGCCGAGGAAAGTGTTCTGTATGTATTTGTAGTATATTTACATTCATATGGTGTATATGCATTAGTGTGTGTGACCGACGCTCACAGCATGCAGAACTCTTTATTACAACATAAGTGTTTATTGAAAGCCTGAAGGGGGGCTCAGATATTGATTAACTAAAGGCTCCTTTAAAGTCTGTGTTTGTTCCAGGATCTGAACAATGATTACCTTGACCTTGAGCAGTCTGCTAGAACTAACGAAACCTTGATTTCACACAAGTGTCGGAAATTTACAAGATTCACGGTTACTGTTTCATGTTCAATGTCTTTTTTTGAGTCCTTGGGGGCTTTTAAAAAATCAGTGTTTGAAGCCACTGACAGGAAGGTCATAGCAATGACGTCTGTTCATATTCGTCTGAGCTGTAAAATCACATCACTGAATAGTGCTATCATGGTAATAATAGAGGACAGCTAATCATAGTAAAACGTTTAATTCACAACCTTGTACTTAAGACCTCCTCAAAATAATTAAAAGTTTTTGAGCATTAGTGTTGCTGTGCAGCAGTTTTAGTGTCTATTCTCCTTATCAGTACTTGGAAAGAAAGTTAGTGTGGCGAGGGTGATAAGGGGAGACATGACAACAACGGCACCAGGAGAATTGCACTCCAAGAAATATCTCTCTAAAACCTTAAATATTGTTTTGAAAATTGATACATATTCATTACTGACACAAGACAGAGATGTGCCAGAATGGACCAAAGGTTTCATTAAATAAATCAAATTAATCAGAGAGGCAGGAACTGGAGCTGCTGGTCAGGAAATGATATTAAATGAAATGAAAATTACTGAAACCAGTAAAGGTATAAAAGTAGTGATTTTACAATTTTAGCAAAAAAAAAAGGCCTTAATGCAAAATGTAAAACCATAAAACAGCCCAAATGTATTTAAAACTACCAGTTAGGGCTGTCATTCAATTAAAATATTTAATTGGGATTAATTGCAAATTGATCACACATTTTTTATCTGTTTAAAATATTCCTTAAAGGGAGATTTATCAAGTATCAAGATCAAGTATTTAATACTCTTATCAACATGCGAGTGGGCAAATAAGCTAAGCTAAGATATGCAAATGTATGTGTATATTTATAATTGGAAACCAATTAAAAACACAAAACAATGACAAATATTGTCCATAAACCCTCACAGGTACTGCATTTAGCAATAAAAAATATGCTCAAATCATAACATGGCAAACAGCTGTCAGTGTGTCAGTGCGCTGACTTGACTATGACTTTCCCCAAACTGCATGTGATTATCATAAAGTGGGCATGTCTGCAAAGAGGAGACATGTGGGTACCAATAGAACCCATTTTCATTCACATATCAAGGGATCTCTTTGAAAATGGCATTTTTTTTCTTGCCAAAATTTAGCTGAAGTTGGGCGTTATTTAGCCTCCTTCTCTACGAGCTAGCTTTGACATGGTAACACTGGATTTCTTATGTTTTCTAATTTCATATGATACCAGTATCATATGAACACACTTTAAAACTGAGCCGACTATAACCTAAAAATTGAAAGTTGTGTAAATGCCTTGACAGCCCTACTGTCAGACACTGAGCTGAGGCCACTGATGGAGAGGCAGACTTCACTGAGGAGGGATCTGTTTTTACCGTTTACTCACCTCAAGTTCAACACAGCAATCCTCTCAACAAAAACTGTGCAATCTACATTTAGGTCCCAGTGCTTTTACTTGCATACATAAGGTGTAGGGACGTCATCGCGGGTGCCTTTTCTCCCAGCAGTCTGGCACTCTGCTTCACTGAAAGAAAGGGAATAAATACAAAAAGAATCAAAACAAACCCAGTTGGTTTGACAATACAGGCAGAAGAAAGACAACTCAAGTAGAACAATAAGGAGCAACACAGCAGCAGGTGAACACACAAAGGGAAACAGAGATTAACTGAGCTCACCATGCTGCATACTAAAATTACACATTATGATGCTGTGACTCACCACCTCTGGTACGGGGTATTAACACATGGAATCAGTCAAACAGGTATAAGCACACTGGGGCTCCAAACACAACATGCTCAGCCGTCACATCAGATCAGCACTAGAACAGAATGCAGTCAGCTTATTATACAGTGTAAATAGGATGACTTGTGCAGGTTCAGTGATCATTTTAACTACATACATGTAAAGCTGCATTCACACCAGATCTGGCGATGCGGCAAAAATGCCAGTCCTCCCTTTCATTTTGATTTGGGCTGCGGTGGCAGGGACAACATGGGGAGTGCTGGAAAAAAATGCTGTGACTGAAAAGTCAAAACAGAATCAGCTTTTCGAGTAAGGCAACCAGATGTCACACTGTGGTGGCCAATCATGTGACCAGAGCTGTACAACCCAGCCATGAGGGAACTAAAGACGTTAATCGTTGTGCAGTTGATGGGTCATTAAAGTGACTCTCCCACACTGCAACTTGATATTGAACACCTGATCTGGTGTGAATGCAGCCTAAAACCAAACACTACCAGCCACAGAGACAGAAGACATAGGCCAACAGGTGACTTACATAACCTGGCCCTAATTAGGGAATTGGTTGGGGGAGGAACTCTACATAAGATAGGATAAGATAGGATAGAAATATTCCTTTATTAGTCCCACAAAAACTAGTGCAAAAACAAGAGGCTAAACAAAGGTAAACAGCCATAAAATCTGACAATTTCAATAGAAGGAAATATAAAAAATAGACATTATCATAGTGTTGTAAATAAACAGAATATTAACACAATTGCACAAGTGACATGATACTGTATTCATTTACACTAAGGAGGCCAACAACACCACATTAACATGCCGAAAGTCTGTCTTTGTGTTCACAAGCCTGAAGTTTTAACTTTTGATACTTAGTTATTTTAAGCAAAAACAGGATATTTTTCCATAAACTTAACAACGCGGTTTTGTTGCCTAAACCTTAAGAAGCTGTTGTGTTTTTGTTCAAAACGTAACGTTTCATGCAGTTTTATGGATGTTTCTTTTTATGTTTGGCTTTCGTTTTACAGTGTAGTAAGTGTAGTAGGCCCCTAATGACCCACATCTGTTGTAGTTATAGCACATTTAATGGCCTGATAACAATCAAATCGGGTTCAGTCTGCAAAAATGGATGTAAACAAAATGGATGTAAACAATGAAGGTTTTCAATAATCAAACATCGGCAAATGTTTCACGAGGTATTTACATTCCACACAGTGGTGAGGCCTCAAGGATACACATAATGCTTTTTGGTGAAAAACCCATAACTGTGTTATAAAACTGTAAACAGCTTTATGGAGCTTTATAAACAACTACATTAGCCCACTATAGATCCGTTCACCAGATGAGTTTCAGCTCATTGTTTAGCTGTCTGGCTCACTCACTTTACCATTTTATTTCGCTCTCACAGCTCTCATTTGTCATTTTCGACCGCAGCAGGCAGCTGTTTTAAACGAAAAAGCTCCGAGACCCCACTGTGCACTGTCTGCCCAGCAACTTGCTGATGAACACAGTGGATTATGTAGCAGCTAAAAAGACAGATGTTTCCTTCAGCAGTCGGCTAACAGATATATAATACTGAATTTACATTCACCAGGTGGCCAGACACGCGACTAAATGTATGATAACGTTGCTCCATAACTGATAGATATCAGCCAAATCAACTTAAAAAGTGATTAGAAATCAGTGTTGTGTTGATAATTTCTTTCCACTGCCCCAAAGTGACCCAGAAAATCTTCAAGTTTAAACTACCCAAGATTGTCTAGTACAATATTTCTCAAAAATCTATTAAAAAGCTAAATAGCATGAAATTGTCTCTCACTGCATTTCTGCAATCAAGACAGATGAAGGGCAGTTGTTCCTCCAAAGAGTTAATATTAGCTACCCGTTCAACCATGACTGCTCCATTACTTCTATGCTAATACCTTAACAGAGGCCAGTGGTGGACCCAGCACACATTACACACACTCATATAAGCATATGGACAGATATAACACTTCCAGTGCAACTAGAAGGTAAGTCTACCTGTTGTCTAGCAGTTCGTGCAGCAGTGCATTCATATTTTCTCTCTCATCACTGAGCCTTGTGTTTGCTTGAGACTGTAATCACACAAACACTTGAGGAAATGAAGAGCCTGGATGAGGCTCCTGGGAGTGACTCCGCCACAGAGAGCAACAACTGGGAGCAAGAAAATCAATCAAGCCATAATGAGAGTCTGCTCTTTGCTGATTTGTGGAAACCATGTCGACGGTCCCGCACAACTGTCAAAGGTCAGACTGAAGTGAAAAATCATTAGAATGTGATCAGTACTGAGCCGATCTATACATCAGTGAGGAGCTATTTGCATGTGATATACATGAACTGTAGCTTTGTTTGACCTGAAACTGAGAAGTCACAGATTACTGTTGCGTTCAAAGACTTTTAGGAGATGATAACATGCAATGGTGGAATGTAACAAGTGCATTTACTTAAGTAACGTTGACTTAATAGTTCTTACTTGAGTATTTCCATTTTATGCTACTTTTTTACATTTGTTTGACATTTACTCGTTTTTCATTAAAACACATAATATGATGCAATACTACATCTCAAATTTTCTCCACATTGATGAACTACAACATTAACTTGTAATTGTAAATGTATTTTTAGATTATCTAATGACACAAATGAAACATGATATTAATAAATATGTTTTCTTTAGTGTACAATCATCTGAAAATAAGAATCGTTGTGTTTTCGTTACTGTAGAATGAGCCCCTTATATCTACATATTGAGTGGGTCCTCCAGCTCTGGTCACATACTGAGGCTTTGTTTTCAGTCACAGTAAACACATATTTGATGTTGGCAATTAAACAACGCCACTGCTTTGGGTTTAGACAATAAAACCACTTAGTTAGTTTTAGGAAAAACATCATGTTTGGGCTTAAAATCAATTGTAAAGTGAACTACGTCACCACAACAGCACTTCCCTGAGCGTTTATTGTTGCCGCAGATGGGTTTACATTATGGTTAATGGAAAGCCCGGGCCGTATCAATCCTGTCACCAAAGGGTGCCTTGTGTCGGTATTGAACGCCTGTGACCGAAAATATTTAGAGCAGGAATGACTTACCCAGGAATGACTTACACTGGAGGTTTATTTTATGCCCTGAAACAAGTGTGTCGCTCACTCCATTCAGAAAATACAGCTGGCCAGCAGGGACTTTTTACTGGGCTCACTGTGCACAGACAACCTTAACAACTCATTACTCAGATATCAATGAAACAGAGACAGAAACAACTGAGAGTGTGTCTGGCATAAATGCTTTAAGTCTAAGTGTGAGTGAAGATGTTTTGCTCACTAACTGTTGCGTCAACCTTGGGAGGGGGAGGAGAAAAGAAAACAGGCTGCCTTGAAGGAACTCATAATCTCTGAATGAAAATTTCAATGGTGACAGACCAGTGCTATGGGGTACAAAATTATTGTTCATATATATGACCATTTTTCCCTAACAACTCCACCGGCTGTGACAAAGCATCAGTATTAGACGCCCTAGGACTGAGAAGGGGCTGGCTTGGCACATGGGAGAAGTTTCAGCTGGTTGTAATCTGCAGACTCACAACTAGATGCTGCCAGATCCTACACACTGCACCTTTAAAGTCTTATAGTCTTTTCCACTACACTCTTAACCCATAGACTGAGGCTCAGCATAAGTATTTAAGAACCTTGTGAAGCTGTCTACACATGATCAGCGGTACAATCACTCTACACTGGCTGTGACTTTGCACTCTACTCTGGGGAGAGTGATGCTGCTTGACTAGGTGAAAACGCTATCCTTGGCATGGCACACTGCTTGAAATCACAACGGAGCGCTGTGCTCACAATTCAAATTATTTCAACTTTGACCAGCTGCTGCTAACCTCTCAAAGCTCAAACAATGAGAACATCTGAAACTGTTGTGAAACGGTGACTGGAGTTTCTTGCTTTGTTTTTGAGGAGATATTTTACTTGCTTCGTCTGCAACGCTCTGTGCCCTACCTCACCGTGAGCGTAGAGCGAATTTCTTGCCATGTGAAGGCAGCTTTAGGTTCCTCCTTGCATTTCCAAAACCAAGTTCTGCATAAAAAGGCAACATCTCTATAAATTATATTTCACTACATTTTCTGGCCTCACAAAACACAGATGAAAGTTTAGGAAGAGTAACTCGCATGTTTGTGTCCTCAGAGTGGCTGTTGAAGCTGAGGTGTTGTTTGGGAACAGTGTGTGGGATGGAGTGGTATGCATACGCTGCTCTAGGCATTATGACTGCCGTCCTCAGCTTCCTGATGGACCTCAGCGTGACAAAGCTGCTCAGAGGTGTACACACGCACACACACACACACACACACACACACACACACACACACACACAATACACACATTTACAGGACACAGTCTGAGTGCTGAATATCAGTGTTTCTCTTTCACTCCACATGTAGCTCACCAGTGGCTTTATATGAAACTGGAGGGAAACAGTCTGCTGCAGTTCTTCTGCTGGACTCTTTACCCAGCATGCCTCTGTGCCGTCGCATCATCATTCTCCCACAACATCTGTCCCTTCTCCACAGGTCTGTCCAGCACAAAAAACAGTGAATATTGGACTCACCTTTGTCAGGTGGACACAAACAGGATTCCCAATGAATGACTAGTCTTGCTTAGTAGCTGCTAAATGAGTGAATAGAAAACTGGCGAAACTTGTTTCCACTGCCTCCAAATTGCTAATGTAGTGCCACGGACGCCATGTTAGTTCAGATTCGATAGTCACATACTAATGCTAACTAACCAATCGATGCAGAGGTAGATCAGCAACTCCCATATCCTGCGAGGTAAAATTACTGTTTTTGTGAATGCAGTGGCTGGTGGCTTTGAAGAAAGTGATATAATGGCTACAGTTTCTTATCAGAAAGGGCTGTCTGACGACGATGATATTTAAAATATAGCACACACTTAAACTGTTTCTTTAGGTGGCTAAGATATGTTTTTCTGCTGCTCCTGCCCACAGCCACTTTACCTCACCATCACACAGCCCTGTCTGACGGGGAACTGAAGCAATTATATCGCTCTCTTCAAAGCCACCAGACTCCATTCACAAAAACAGTAATTTTACTTCACAGAACATATACTGTACATACAACCCCACTACAAAACATACAAAACAAACATACAAAAACCCAAATCAACCCTTTCAGTTATTTCCAAACACAGCAGAGCTAACTTTGACTCAGCTAGCACTACTGTTCACATTATTCATAACCTTATTGATTACCTTACCTCGGTAACCTACTTCACTGCTTTTTGCTAACGGCTGAGTGGCAAACAAATGCCAGCTGGCTGGTATTCATTATAGTGGAAGGTCATCAGCTGGATTTCCATCTTTGGTGCTGCACAAAAGTGTTCTCGAAAAATATGAGGTGAAGAACAGAGACTTATATCTAGATTTTTCCTTTTAGCACCATCTCTCTTTCCTATTTAAGTAAATGGCATTAAGGGAAAAAGTCAAGTGTGATATTATCTTTCAAATTCAGTGAGAGACGTACAGTATGAAAAGTCAACAGAGACATTATCTGACTCACAGAAAATCTTAAAAGCATAATGTATTTCCAGGAAGAGGGATCTGTATGCTGTTTTTTTGAATGTTGGGGTGAATGCATGGTGTTAAAGGCAGTGAAGAAGACAGCTTGGTGTGGTGTGATATGAACCCTGCCTCCACTCTTTCTTCCCCAGTCGGCTACATGTTTACATTTCTGCCTCTATACCATAAGCGTATCAGTACCTGCCAGATGTTGCGCTCTTATTGCCAAGGAGAAAAGCTTTCAGATGAATCGTAAAAGGGCAAATGTGCCGAATTAAGTTCCCCAAAGAAGCATATTTAAGACTAAAAACATAGTGTGTAGTTATGACAACAAAACTTTACCAATCACAAACTAAATCATGCTTCATTTTCATCTGTTTTGCGCTGATGGTCCTTGAAATCCCACAGTCCCTGCCCTCTATTTAATCATTCTGAAATCATTTCTGTGCATTCACTTAATCATGAAACTCCTTGTTTGTTTTGAAATTGCTTTTGCTTTTTTGCTAAAAAATCCTGTCCTGTTACTTCCTCAGGCTCGGGGATACCAGAGGTGAGAACCATGCTGGCCGGCATTGATATGCCTCATTACTTGTCTCTCACTAATATGTTTACCAAGTTCCTGGGCCTTATCTGTACACTGGCAGCCGGCAGCACTGTTTTCCTGGGCAAAGTGGTGAGAGGTGTCTCAGTATATACCTGTTTGTCATGCAAAGTATGCAGCTATTCTTTAAAATGGCATGTTATTATGAGTTATGACGACAGTTTTCTATATTTGTCTCTTAACAACAGGGTCCGTTTGTGCATCTGTCCACC
Source organism: Pterois miles (assembly GCA_947000775.1). Taxonomy (NCBI): domain Eukaryota; kingdom Metazoa; phylum Chordata; class Actinopteri; order Perciformes; family Scorpaenidae; genus Pterois; species Pterois miles. Next base: position 5,204,897 of record CAMQGK010000571.1, on the reverse strand, counting down.
ATGCTGGGAACCTACATGAGCAACCTCTGCTCTCTAATACAAGACAATAAGAAGGTAGACCAGAGTAAACTAATTAAAAACTTTAAGCATTTACACATTTCCTTCTGCCAGTGTCATAAACCCTAAAGCTGTACTAATCAATATTTTTACGCTAACAATGAAATGACTCAACCCATTCTCACTCTCAACACGTCAAATACCGCCATTTTCTAAGTGCCCCTTGCCATCATATACAGACATACAGAGGCACTGTTTGGCGATTGTATGCAACGTTGAAAGTCAAAGCGTGATGTGTAAGGTATCACTCATAGTGGCAAACCCACAGAGAATAATCACCAGACTGTGTGGAGATTTTTAGCTTCTTTCAGCTCATTGTTACCATAGACTCTATATAAGACGTGAACGTTGCAACGTCACCCATTGGTTTGTTGACTGCCATTCTGAAGCCTGGAGTTCAGCATTTTGGCCGTCACCATCTTGGTATTTTGCAACCAGATGTGACACAAGAGGGTGGAGGTAATTACAATCAAATGATGAATAAGACATTTTTAGGTCACCAAAAAGGTTATAATTAACTCTCATGAACAAAGACTAAAACGCAGACAACTCCCAGACTGGACAACGCCTTGGTAGCGACCTGTCAATCACAAGGGAGCCCCGCCCTCAAGTATCTCCTGCTTTATGGTCTATTTGACTCTAAAAGGGACCATAATTTACTAAATTAGCATTATGCTGTCTAGAAGAAGACTTGTGACTACTACTACTATTACTGAGGTAATAAATAAAATGAGAAGTAGACTCATTTTCTCATAAACTTCAATACAATCAGACTTCTTTTTACAACCAGAGGAGTTGCCCCCTGCTGGATATTAGAAAGAATGCAGGTTTAAGGCACTTCCTCACATTGGCCTCATTTTTCAGACCTGCAGATAGCTCACTGTTGTTACGGGTTTTCCAGCTTGTAAATTTTGCTCCTTTCAACTGTGTTTCCAGCAGTAGCAAACAGCTGTTTTTAGCAATTAAAGCTCTGATAAACCCACTGTACGCTACCTGTCCAGCACACAGTTAGCAACTAAGTGGTGAACGTAGTGGAGCATTTAGCAGCTAAAGAGAGAGTTTTTCAAAAATGAAGTCAATTCAGAGTATCAGGATATGTGAAATAAATCCAAGTTAAATATTGTTTTACATCTTCATGGAAAAAAGAGTTTCTTTGTTCCCCGTAATAACTTATGTTTTGGTTTGAATAGAAACTTAGAGAACCAACTTCTGAAAATGCTGATGAAGTTAATTTTCTGCATGGTTTTTGTTTCTGATATAGAGGTCTGAAGAGACAAAACATTACAGCATACATGTTTCTCTTTAAGGAAAAAGCTGCTGAATATGAAATGTTGGTTGTAGCTGCTGCAGTTGGCGTAGCGAGCTGCTTCGGAGCTCCCATCAGCGGTGAGAGAGACAGGAAAGCTTCAGCTTTAGTCATTCTCACACTTGCCTGGTTAATGTGTTTCCACCTTTGATGCCCCTCTTTTCTTAGCTTCACATATTTGCTCTCCCCTTTTATCCTCCCTCACACCCCAGCTCCTCCATCATGTTTGTGTATGCATGCATGTATTTTCATCACCTCCTCTTCCTCCTTTGATCACCTCTTCGTCTGATGTGTTGATGCTCTCAGCTCACTCCTCATTTCACAACCTTGTTGGTGGTTCGGCTCCTCAGCTTCAAACTCCATTTGTGCTCACACTGTAAGATAAATTCAAATTGTCATTATCATGATTAACATAAAACATTAACGCTTGGGATATGTGCATATTTTTTACATTTCCTTTTCCACATGCAGGCCAAATGATCATTTTCACTGTTGTCTGAAGACTTGAGCTCATTTAGCTGAGAATACTTATTGCTGATTCTCTCACACTCCCTCCTGCTCCTGTAGGTGTGCTGTTCAGTGTGGAAGTGATGTGTTCCCACTTCGCCCTGAAGCATTACTACCCATGTTTCTTCTCAGCAGCTTGTGGGGCATTGATTTTCCGCCTGTTCTCAGTGTGGAGTGGAGATGGAGGTAATGGAGGCCCTGATCACCGCCTCATGATGAACAAGGAGGCGGTTCACTTAAGAAATGGGACCACATATCCAGTAACATGACCTATGATCTAAGTTTTTCTTGAAGAGTGTGGATTCACACGTCATCTACACCACGCAGCCAAAAGTGCTGTCCACATACTTTTGGTCTGGGGTTGGTTTTCTTGGTTTAAGCGTAGACCCTTCATTCCAATTAAGGGAAATCTTAATGCTGCACATACAATAATTACTTTAGAAATTGTGCTCTTCCGAGTTTGTGGCAACAGTTTGGGGAAGAACCATTCCCGTTTTAACCTGACATGGTACATAAGGAACTGGTCTTTGGTTTGGTGTGGTAGCACTGTTTACCGAATCAGGTGGACAGCCAGTCCAGACAAGTGAGAGCTGTTATAGCACCATATTAATGTCCATGGTTTTGGAATGACATGTTCAACAATCAGCCACCAGTCATATAGTGTATGTGCTGAATTAACAGACAGCTCTAACAATTTGTGAAAGGGTTTATGTTTTATTCTGCATAAAACGCCAAGTTTTTAAATTGAGTTTGGTTTAAAGGTCCACTGTGTAGAGTTTAGAATGAGGGGAGAGAGTCGGCCACGTTGCACCCATAGACTGTATATGAAGTGGACGTAGTCACCATGACGTCACCCATTGGTATGCTGACAGTTGGCGTTTTGGTCGCCGCCATCTTGGTTTTTTGCAGCCAGAAGTGACCGGAGAGGGTGGAGCCAAGTACAACCGGACACTGAATAAGACATTTATGAGTGACCAAAATGTTACAGTTAACTTTTAAGGGTTAAGGTTTTAAGATGAAAATGTGGACAACTCCCAGACCGGACAACATCGTGGTAGCGACCTGTCAATCACAAGGTAGCAACGCCCTAAAGCATCCCCTGCTTTATGGTCTATTTGACTCTAAATCAGTCATGTTGTTAAAGTTACCTGAAGGCCACCACAGTTTTCTGAAACGTTCGGAAATGTGAGCAGAGGGGTATTCGGTTGGTTACAGCCTGCATCCTCAACCTAGATGCCACTAAATCAGAAACACTGGTAAGTAAATGGTAAATGTAATGTAATGCTAGTAAATGTAACACGTCTGTGATGTTGACAGCCATCTAAGCCATCAGCTTTGTCAAAATTAACAAAAATATTTAAGCTGACAGACAGTGAATTTCAATAAAGTCTCAATTCAATAAAATGAGGTAAGATTAGATTTTGAGAGGCTGTGGGAGAAACTGGAGAGATGACTTCAATCTGTTCTTCGTCCACAGAGACTCCTCAGGCATTGTTCAAAACTAATTTCCCCACTACTTTACCTTTCTACCCACTGGAGATTCTGCTGTTTGCTTTCCTGGGGTGAGTTCATCTTTGACAGGATGTCCATAGCTAAACTACTTATCGGTGGTCTCACAAATAAAATCTGACATTTGGTATCCATAACATATCAGTCACAATGAAATGTCTTTGACCAGTTCTGATGTTTTTCTCCTATTTTAATCAGCATTCAGAGTTTTTTTTTTTTTGCATACCAGCTATTTCCTGGCCTCCTCCTCCTCCTCCTCATCACTTCCCCAAGTCTAATGACCTCCGATGATAAAATGAGCCTCTTGTCTCCGACTGTGAATTGCGTCGTCTTTCTGTCTGGAAACAGGCTGCTGTGTGGAGCTGTGAGCTGCTGCTACCTCTTCTGCCATCGGTGGATCCTGCGGTTCACCAAAACAAACCCGATTGTCATCAAAATGCTGACAACAGAGTGAGAGCTCTTTGCAGTGTCAAACATTGCTATTTAATCATGAATAATCTCCTGTGAAAGACAAATTCATGAGATTTCAGGGGGAGTATCAATGTCCCAGAAACATTATACTCCCCCATACTGATGTTATGCAGCTATATGAACAACTTCATGATACTTGATGATAAATTATCTTTCAAGCCACATTTAAATGGTTTAAAAATCCCTGGTGATATTATCTATACTCCAGATCTAAGTAGTGTAAAACACTGCAAACCTTTGAAAGCATAGATGTGAAAAAGACCAGAGCAGGTCTGATACTAATGTCTATTCTGATAAGCGGTTAACCTGTTAAAACATACTCAAATTTCAATAGGAATGACCTAAATGAAAGCATATATGTATTTAAGTGTGTATGTGAATACCTCTTTGCAGGAAGGGTCTTTACTCAGGCATGATGGCCTTCTTCCTGGCATCTCTGACATTTCCTCTCTCTGCTGGTCAATATATGGCTTCTCAGGTAGGAATGAACACAATCTGAAGGCGCAGTTCCTCATTTTTGTGGATGCAGCCTACATACATAATCAATGCCTTGGAGACACATAGAGTGGTACAGGGATGACGTAGGGATGACGTTTTGTAGGCCAACCAGGAAGTTAGCATCGCCCTGATTCACTCGACAAAAAACCCAATGGGATGTTTCCATTGGGTTTTGAATTACTGCAGAAAATAAACTGTGACAAACACATGATTATGACACTTCCACTTACACAAGGTAATTTTCACAAATGAACACCACTTTTATGAAGTGGAAATGCAAACAGCATAAGTAAAAAGCTAACGTTAGGCTATAAACGTACTACACTATGGTTGCATGATCACTAGTATACACAACGAGGCAGTAAAGGTGGACGAGTCGGCGTGATGATGTCTTGTAGTCTCATTTAGCCACTTGTTAGTAACTTTTTTTAAGATGTGTAAAAGGTTCGTATTGTAGAACAAAATGTTAAAATCTCTTAGGCTTGTGTTAACCAGACGAGGGTACTGGGAGTGCTACAATGCAAACTCATTCTGGGGTTTTAGGACTCATTCCTGCAGCACTCGATACAGGACAAGGACATATTTACAAGCATTACTGATGTAAATCAAAAGCATAATCTTGCCTTCAAGACTGAGGGGATAGCCGTCAAGGAATGGGATAGGCTGAGTGCCACAGATCAGACAGACTTTGGTGACATTAAGAAAAGTACTAGAATGATGCCAGCCTTGTCCTTTAAGGTTCTCCCTTTGTTTCATTGTGTTCATGCAGTAATCTGAATGGCACTAATCTCTTTCACAGCTCACCATGAAGCAGCTCCTAACCTCCTTACTGGATAGCCGACAGTGGAGCTCTCAATCCCACAATGCCTCTGTTCAACTGGGGCCCGAGCCTTTGGTGGAGTGGAGCTCATCGGGGAGTCCCGTCTTCATTTCTTTGGCTGTCTTTCTGCTCATGAAGGTACAGCGGAAAAGACAATTATGGAGTCTTTTATCTTTATCTACATGTACTGATAACCAACAGCTCAGCCGCCCACTCCCATGATTCCCCTGGGTCACAGTGACCCATCATTAACATACAGTAATTGACATTTTCGCAGTAGAGTAAGCAAGCTGAAGGCTGAAAAGTCTTCTGATATCTGATGCTCACCCATAGCAACACCGCACACTGAAGGATGTCTTTTGTGATTTATAACAGAAATCTCATCAGCGGGCCAACCACGTGATAGCCCAGTCACCGCGATTGATCGACCCGACCACATATCTGTTATTCTCATTTACACAAAAAGCGGAGGGATGCTTGTATTCACTGTTGCAGAAAAAATGTGGGTGGACATTTCTCCATGAGATCAGTTTTTTATACCTCAGTCGGATCCACTTACTCTGACAATTTTCCACCTATTACCATACGCAGATGGGAAATATAAATGATTCAGTTTATTTGTGCAAAACTGATTCGAGAGCACTGCAAACATTTCCCCGTGACTCACTGCTAGTAGAGCTGTTGGCTGTTCAGATGGTGAGGAGAGATTTGACAGTCTGTGTCTGTTGTTGGTTCTGAGATGTGGACGTTGGTCCTCGCCTGCACGCTGCCTCTGCCAGCTGGATACTTCATGCCAGTGTTTGTCTACGGTGAGTGAGGGGAAAACACTCGGACGAGCTGGTTTTGCAGATTACCTGAATGGCCTGATCTGAATTCTCAGCTCTGTGGTAAACTGAAATATAAAGAAGAATAAATGCTATATGTTTTTTTAAATTTCTGTTCTCCAGGTGCAGCTTTGGGCCGCTTGCTTGCAGAAGGAGTAGCTTATGTGTCCTCCACTGGACTGACTTCAGGCCAGCAGTGGGCTTCTATAAATCCTGGGGGCTACGCACTCGCTGGTAGAAAACATGGATCAGTAGCTCTATGTTGTTGATATAGTGATGACATGACCTGAATATCTGCAGTGTTTATACAGTATCTCTCTTTCAGTGACCTTAAAGGTACAGTGTGCAGGATGTGGCTTCATCTAATGGTTGGTTGCAGATTGCAACCAGCTGAGCACCCCTCCTTTCACTCCCTCTTTCCAAGACTGTGGTAATGTGAGGCGCCAAGCGCAAAACCGTGGTACTACTGTTGGCCTCACTCATACACCATCTTTCCATCTGATGGCCTTCAGGTAACACAAAAATTTTGGAGACTCTCTCTAGAGCCAGTGTTTGGTTTTTCCGTTCAGGGCAACGGTAGAAACATGGTGGAGCAACATGGCGGACTCCCTATGTAAATATGAAGGCTCATTCTAAGGTAATGAAAACACGATTCTTAGTTTCAGATGATTATACGCTAATGAAAACATAGCTATGAACATTATATTTTATTTCCGCTAATAAATACCCTGAAATGTCACACATTGTTCCTTTAACCTATTCTGTAAGCCACTTCGTCTGTTTACACCAAATATGCCAGAAGCTAATATTTTATACCAATATTAATCCCAATTAACAATGTGATCATTTTGGTGTTAACATTTTTCAGAAAATTTAACGTAGCCAGAGTTTCATATCAGGATTACAAAGCCTATGAAACAATATTATGTTGAATACAATTTTGATGTAAATTTGTACTAAATCTGCTAAAGCATCGCATTAGATTTAACTTCAGTTTGCACTGACAACCAGTCATGTCGTTCTACTCTACAATAGCTATGTTATAGATCAACCTGCATCATGTTAGAGGTGTCTGGCTTGTATGATATATGCATATCATGTTTGAGAAAATAATTAATAAAATATTTATAATAAATTGATAATTATTTAATGACCTAAAGAAACAGTGTGTTGCATTAAGGGAATCGTGTTTTCGATTGAGCCGTTTATATCTACGGTACATAGGGAGCAGGTCTTCTTCATGGAGCTGGCCACCATGTTTCTACAGTGGCCCAGAAGGGACAAACCAAACACTGGTTCTAGAGAGGGCCAGTCGTGTTTTCTCATTGGCCATCGTAGTACTCCTACACGCTTGGATCACCATCCTGTTGTTATTCAACGGGTGTCAAATCCAGACGTATTGTCACGTCTCTCTGGGTCTGTATGAGACACACCAGGCTTAAGTAACTACAATGTAAACCCATCAGTGTCAATATTAAATGCAGAGAGAAAGTGGTTGGGATGTGTGGTGACATAGTTTAAAGAGTGAAAAAACACACACATAGGGTAGGAGGATCCAACAAACACAGGACTCTCATCCAGAAGGCTGCGGTTCGTGTCCCATTTCAAACCAACATCGTGTTGGTGTGTTTGTGTTCACAACAAGTTTTGTTTTTATCTTACAAATGTTATAATTTTAAGCCCAACCACGATCTTTTTTCTCAAACCTAACTAAGTGGTACTGTTGCTGAAACCTAAGCAAGAGTTTTTGTTTGAACTCACCATAAAAACAACATATTCACAGTGAAGCGTCACAGTTTGACGTGCTGCGCTACCCAGTGAGTAGTGAGAAGTCTCAGTTCAATCACCGCTAGACGTCAGTAGATTCTACACACTGCACCTTTCAGTAGTACCATAACTGGTATATGTTTTTTCCTTATAGGTGCAGCAGCCCTCTCCGGGGCTGTGACCCACACCTTGTCCCCGGCCCTCCTGGCTCTAGAGTTAACGGGTCAGTTCAGCCATGCTGGACCCATCCTCCTCGCCACTCTGCTGGCCAATGCCCTGGCTCGCTCTGGGCACCGCCCATCTTTCTATGACGCACTCTCTATCAGCAAGAGACTCCCACACCTGCCCTCTCTGACAAAGGCATGCCCCTGGTGAGGAGAAACTGAGGCTATGTTCCAAATCGCATCATTTTTCTTTTTACGATTAGCACATACTGCAGCTGCCCTCGCAAATTATGTACTGTTGCATGCAGTATGCGTACAATTGGGACATACTACTGTGTTTTCAGTGCTCCTTGAACTTTGACCCTCTTGCTCATATGCGCTGCGCAGAGGATTGTTGGTCAGAATAAACAGGCAAAGTCCCCCCTTATTTTGGAAAAAAAAAAGGTAGTTAATTAACAGTGAGAGATAATTATTTTTTTTATGATCCCATTGGAATTGCACCATGAACCACCCCTTCGATGTTTGTCTATTTAAAAGACAGTTTTGCAAGTCAAGAAAGTCAGTTTGTTTTAAAACTGTTGACATATTAGACAAATAAAAATACCTAATTAGAAAGAGGACACACCCAAAAGTCTCATAAGTGACAGCGTCTCTCTCTGAAGCTGCGATGCCTGTGTGTTTCCTACTGGGATGTAGTCACACCAGCAACAGGTCTAGCTTGCTCTTTCACTTCCCAGCTGATAAAAAGTCCAGGAGTCGCTGGATCAAATATCAGGTGAGAAAATCTTTCATTTGTATGTGGAACATAGTGTTGATGATGTGTATTGTGTGAGATGAGAGATGTAGTTCACTGTGCAGTTTTACACAAAACTACATGATACTGTGACAATCCTACGATAACGTGCACATTTCTTGACTTGCAGAGTTATCTTCCTCTTAGCTTAAATTTAACATCACGTTTGATTCATGTCACAATTCAAATGGGCTCAAAAAATGATTTGTCTTTTGCCGTCGACTACCGTTGATATACTTCCAAAATAAGGTCACATGGGGTCTCCTGGAACTTGCATGTGGTAAAATATGACTGTACGCAGTAAAACATCTTAGTAATTTAGACATACTGCATTTGACACACAATCTTTTTTTGGCATACTAAATAACACTTTGCTTATTGGAACGCACAGAAAGTTTAAGACTGACTGAAGAAATACACCAAGTTTTGGGATTATCATCTCTGTGGTTGTCAGTTACAATAAATAAATAATCTGAAATAGGTGAAAAAGTACTTTTGTTCCAGGTGTGACATGAATGATTTGTCTCTTTTTCAGGCTTCCTTTCACACCAGTCGGACAGGTTTTGGGGGTGAAATCAGTGCAGCTTCAGAAAGCAGCCGGAGCAGTGGAGGTTCAGCATGCTGTCAACAGCAGCACTGACATCCAGATCCCTGTGGTAGACTCACACGGTGAGCTGACAAAGACATTTTATAATATTTTACCCCAGTCCTTCTGCTAAGGCAGTCATACTTTGTTTAAGTAGCGCCACAAGAAATAAACACAACACCATATAGAGTCCCTGAAAAGAAAAGAGGAAAATGATGAGAGAAAATGATGAAAAATTGTAATCATTTAAAAAGCTATAGCGGTGTGACAGTTCCTCGATGAAGGGCCGACAAGTGTGAGAAAATAGTCAAACGGCCAGCTGAGCCGCAATCACATGGAAATTGTAGCACCAAAAGTGGCAAAGAAAATTGATTTTCTCTCCTTTCTCCTGTTGAAGAGTCGCCGATTGTGCTGGGCTTTGTTCTCCGATCAGAGCTGCTGATGTTTCTACGTCACTGTAAGACGGAGGTAAAGGGCTGAACGTTCAGGAGGAGGTAGAGGAGTAAACTGTCTGATGCTGTTTGAAAGGCAGGTCATGTCTTTACAATCCGTATGAGGTTGACTGAATGTAAAACAAAAAAAAAAAAAAAAGAGGATGGGCGCAGGATGTACAGACGGGCCTGCTGACTGACGTAAAAGCTCATTTGAAGCATGATAGAAAAATAGAACTGCTTATCCAAAATGGTTTTAAAAACATATAATGTCCAACACTAGAGAAAATAATAATAACATATAATAATAATAACAACAATAAGGCAATAGACACAACAGTGACAAGCATACAACTGAATATTTCAGTCACTAAGTTATCAGGTCATTAAATGGGTGTTCTCATTGGTTATTAGCCTCATAGATGTGGGTCAGTAGGGCCATGCTACAGCCCCTCGTAAGTTTTATCATCGATTAACATGGTCGATTTCCGAAAGAAGGAATAGAAGAAGATGACAGTGACCTCCAGCCGGCGTAGTAACTATGACAGGAGCAGAAGCAGAGGTCAGGTGCTGCAGTTTAGATGGCATCAAACTACATAATGGGGTGAAGGTTGTGGGCGATGGATGGGACAAAAAGCATCTTTGTGTTCACATGTATTAAGCTTCACTTTTGAAACAAAGTTATTTTAAGCCAAAGCCAACTAAGTGGTTTTCTTGTCTTAAAGGCTGGTCCATATGAGCCCAACGTGACCATGTAGGGTGTCGTGAGCGCCAACTGATCTTGTGTAGATTGTCACAGAAGACGACAACCGACGGCGCGTCGGGGACGCCTCACGACATCTTCTGTCATGGCTGTCACTTGCCGAGCACAAATGCAAACAATGGCGACGCAAAAGAAAAACGATGTTGGACGAGTGTTGGCGCTGTGATGTGGACTTGTGAGAAAGATTTGTGGCGCTATGGCAACAACACCTCAGCCTTTTTGGTGTTTACCACGATAGAGTGAAAAAAGAAAACAGCTGGCGTGAAATAGGAGAGGTTTCAGTAACCCCGGTGAGTAGGCAGCTGCCATTGGCATTAAGCTTCCTTCCTGATGACATCGTGAAAGACGACCAGCGATGTCTCTCGGCCAAGTCGTGACACAATCTGACAGTGTGGGCGTCGTAACTGACAGAAACATTGTGTAGTAGGAATCAACCAAAACAAACTGTTTTGGTTGTGCTCATAACTTAACATTTCATGCAGTTTTACAAGCTGCTTTTAAGTTTCACTTTTACTTTTCCAATGTACAGTAGTAGGTGTAGTAGGCCCCTACTGACCCACATCTATGATGCTTAATGGCCTGATAATAGTCAAACTGAGTGATGTTTCTGTGCTGTTCTTTGCAGACTGTGGAGAAACATCTGGACGACATCTGCTGCATTTACCCAACCTCTGTCCTGTTGTCACCTCACAACACCGTTCAGGAGGTAGCGAGACTCTGAGCTCAGACATTAGTGAATTAATTCAAGACTGTCAAGATTTAGATGAGAACAGTAAAACCTCCAACTCTTGGATGAAAGGGAATAAGCATATTTCCCAAACACGGTGAGCAATTTTTTAGAAATCAGTTGCTTAAAAATCCGGTTTCTTTGCGCCCTCACAGGCCCACAGCATCCTGAGTCTGGTTGGAGCTCAGACCTTGTTTGTCGCAGACAGGGGAAGGCTGGTCGGGCTCATCACGTGGCCAGAGGTAATAATGAGTGTATTCACACTCACAAATGTAGCTTCATTCTGTTACGTTCCTCTGTGGGCGTTTGTCTCGTCCGTATGCACTTTGCAAACAAGACCATGTCCCCGTATGAATTTGTTAACATTATGCAGCGTGTTAGAGGCAAAATGGCTACTTATGGATTCAAATCTGTCTTTCTTTCTCTATTTTCTCCCTAGATGAAGAGAATATTAGAAGATTTGGCCAAAGAAATCTAAGCAGCAACACAGGAAATAAGCTCATCCGTTGACCTTTTTTTTTAAGCAAAAAATGAATCCGTCTCTGTCGTGATTAGCTGTAACACAAGCCTGGCTCTGATAATGATATCACTTCCTCACTGGCCCTAGCGTAATAATATTTGTACACAAACAAAACTGTCATCAGCCTGGTTGTAATTAGCAGGATCACGACCACTGAGGATATAGCACACTACCTCATTCACTGGTCCACGCTTTGTGACACAGCTATATTAAAAGTGCGTCTCCTCAGAGTGATGCAGCGTACAGTTTGTATACCAGTTAGCACAGTGTTACCCTGCTGATGTGTTTTTGAGAATTTTAGATTGACTTTTTGCCCTCCATGCATGCCTTTGGTTTCTATTTACAAATATCACGCTGCAGACCATTGATACGTCCTTGGATTAGTAAACAATCATATCCACCATTCCCATAAGTTGCATCAACATGTTGTGATGAGGCAGGCGGCTAGTGGCTCACTCTGCTTCAGTATTTCTCCCTACAATTTCTCCTTTGAGGTTTGGAGTCTCAAGTTAAAGGTGCTGTGTTGAGTTTTAAAAGGCCCCCCCACTGGTAGCATGAAAAAGTTCACGGAGGCATGCGGCAATGAACAACCTCTACAACCCCCCAAGAGAAACACATAGCAGTCCTGTTTCCTAAAAATGTTGTACAAGAAAACTGCATTGTGAATTATAATTTGAGGGAAATGTATTTTGTCGTGGATTCCGTTTGTTTTTGACGTATCACAAATATGTTTCTAATGACAGACCACGTAAGGAGGGAGTCGGGTGGATGGGTCAAACAAATACAGGGCCCAGGAGACTGCTGTTTGTGTCCCATGTGAAACCAAAAGATATAGTTGAGTTAATTTATATCTGTAGCTTAAATCAGGGATTCTCAAACTTTTTGGGGCCAAGGACCTCTTACCGGGGAGGAAAACTTCCAAGGACCCCCTCGTAATCGCAACACCGATTAAGCATAATGCTTACTAACATTTGTCCTCTTAGACGCCATTAAAATTATTTGTAATCTAAAAGTTTTCATCCTAAAGACTTCAGACCTGTTTCATAGTGACAAACAGAAACATTTTAATTTGCTTCATGTTAATATAATATAAGATAATCCATTATTAGTCCCACAGTGGGGAAATCAATATTATTGAAAATTAATACCACTTATATTCTTCTAAACAGAAGGTAAATTTATTCAAATTGCATTTGGACTAAACTTGGCAGCATGTATAGATACATACTTCAAGTAATTGATCTTAAAAGCTTTCACAAAGACTGGCGTAGTTAAACTTAATTTTTGTTTGTTTTAATTTTAAATATTAACCATATGTTTGAAACTGTTTAAAACTGCCACGGTAATCTGGGAGAAAATACATTTCCCTCAAAATGTAATTGAGAATGCACTTTAGTTGTTTGGGAACGTAATTTTGGATTAGGAGACAGACCTGCATATTAACTCTAAGTAGGTAAAATATGTCATCAGAATAATATGCATTACAGTTCTCATAGTGGCTTTAAGGTAAAAAACACATTGACTGATTTTCTCACGTTCATATCACGAATGTGACAAGGGTTGCCATGGTAACGAGGCTCCTGCTCAGCTTAATCAAATCTCGATTGCAGCCCAAATTATTTTAGTGCTTTTCTGTTGGGATATTTAAAACTGTGAAAATGTGTGAATCAAATCAAATCACAATAAAATGTTTTACAAAAAGAATAAGTGGTGTTGTTAGATGGACCTGCTGAAAGACAGATGAAGTATCGTCTAAAAATCATTGATGAAGTAAATGTCCACCATTATATGATTATCCATTATTTATGCACTGAAGGCAAGTTTTAAAGGGTTGTGTTTTTATAGATTTGGCTGTCGTTTTGATTTGTCATGATAACATCACACTCAAAGTAATTATTGAGTAACATCACTCTGCCAGTCTTAAGTAAAAGTAAGAGCAAAGTTTTAATAAACTAATTATTAAAAGTGATAAACCACACTTAAAGTTGCAAAAAGTCAGAGCAAAAAGTCAGAGCATTAGGCCTAATATAACAACAAAAAACTATTTGCTATACTGGAGTAATGGCGTCCTGAGCAGAGAATGAAGTCACTCTCCCTCTGTGTGTTGTAATCTGTGCTATGTTGACATTGCCGGGCCGTGTGTGCATGTTAGCGCATGTGAGTTGTAGCTAATCGGTGCTGCTCTGCACTGCTTTCATACAGTTGTTACTGCTGATAACGCCAAATCAACCAACGCGTCATCGCCGAAGTGTAGAACCCACCGTCTGGCTCCCCCTCCCGGTTAACACTATCAGCTCAATCAGCAGTGCTGCCTTTGTTTGCACTGTTAGCATTGTTAACAACGTTAGCTTCTAGCCGCCAGCTAAGCCGTTGCAATACTGAGAGGCGTGTGGAGGCAATCACTCATTCAATTTGGACTTTAGCACCTTTAAAGGGTCTTGTTTTCATAGTTTTGCTATGATTTCAATTGACTGCAATCACCATAATTATTAAGATCTTGGATTATGGTGATATCCCTTAGCCAGACTAACAGCACAGTTTTAATGTTTGGGATTATTACCTAAAGAAATGACTTACACTTCTGTGCAACTCATTTTCTAAGGACATTTGTCGTCAACTAAAAAGGAAATTTATTTAGATTCTACATGCAACAGGACTCTGATCTACTAATATCAAATATCACTTCGGAGGAGCTCCAGTCTGTTTGATGTTGAGTGTTTAGACGCTATATTGATTTTAATAAAGAATCTCTAATAAGAACTAACTAGGCCTCAAATCAGTCGACTTTTCTGCATTAGGGTTTTGCTTCATGATAGATGTGATCACCGAGTCGTGCACATAGTTCTGTTATTGTGAGCTACACTGATATAACAAGCAGGGACAGAACCACGATGCGCCACACGGTCCCAGCTTCATTTTATGTAAACTCTGTGCTATAAAACACACTATGAAAAGTAACACTAACACCTCCACTCTCCAGCCGTGTCTCGTTCTCAAACACACATACATGGACATGGAAACACACAAGTTCTGTGTCCTTCACCGTTCCTGTTTTTCTACATTTGTCTTTTCTCTGCACCGCTCCGCTGCGCCAGCCGCTCTCAGGCAGAAAAGTGGGAATAATAGTTAATCACAGTTGGAACCCAGACAGACAATTGGGTGTAGCCTACGCTTTCATTACAACAAACTGCTTCTTCTTGAGAAACTCAGACACATTTTCAGTTTCTTTTATATTTTCTCTACTCGGACTGCTTTAGGTTTGACTTCAAGTTTTTGTTCATTAACCTCAATTATCTGTTCTAGTCCTAAATGAGAAGGAAAAAGGGCTCAAAACAGAGAGCACGTATTAGAGGTTGACCGATTAATCAGTCAGACGATTATTTGACCTTTTTTTTCCATAATCGGCATTGGCCGATGTCTGAGCATATTAAGCCAATTATCAAGCAGGTGCATAAATGATGCTAAGTGCACTAAAAATGTATTTTTTCATCCAAAAGTTTATGTGCACTGCAGTGCAGACACAAAATGTAGGTTGGAGAGACAGACTATAGGTGTTAAATAAATGTTTGAGAAGTTTTGTGTATCATTTGTTATTATTAGGCTGGACAAAAAAGAAAATCAGCTAAACATATCAGCCCCCAAAAATCTGTATCATATCATATCATCATCACATCAGCTGCCCTGATTCTGTTAAAAACAAAAAAAAAAAAAAAAAAAAAAATGGCATCGGCCATAAAAAACCCACATCAGTCGACCTCTAGCACATATACTGTATTAAAAGGTGCCGAAATGCAAACATTTCTATTTCCTACGCATGACTCTCAACATGGCGACAGCTGAGTCGCCTCAAAGAGGAGCAAAAAGTGAGCGATGGACATAAGGACTGTCGAGGACTTCCAATATCGACGACCAATAGACCACAGACCATGGATAAGAGATTGTGTCCTGTGCTTTTCGCGCTGCGTGTCAGTAAACAGTCTACAACTACATTATATTCTGTTTATGTCATTACTACTTTCTACTAACACTACTAGCTGCTGGCCGATAGCCGGCTGTTTGGGATCAGAGACGTTAATACAGCATACAGCCCATGGGTGTATTATAAGATAATAGAATTGATGAATTACAGTCGATATATCAATTATTACAGCTGCATATAGATAACAGGAAGCTGGCGAAACCGGATATGTCATATGAGCATGCAGGGAGGTGCAGTCCCGTGGTTCAATCAGCCATTCATGAATTTTACAACTTTTAGAACATAATGATGTAAATAAACTCTATTACTGTACTGTACTCTATTACTGGCAACTGATTTACATAAAAACAAAATCCTTTGATTTACAGACATCTCTTTTTACACCCACGGCCATGGACTCACTGGTGTTTTCAGTCCAAAATGGCAGCAGCGCTACTGCAGCGCCATCTAGTGGTTGTTATCAAAAAAGCAGTTTCTTTGCTTCTATACTCTTTGGCATCACTGAAAGTACCAAGTTATATGACAAATACATCAACGTTGACTTCTGGGACAGAAATACTGCTCTCATGGGCACAAATCTGGTATTTTTAGACTGACCCGCTCTCTTTTGAGACCAGCCTGCTCCACTATGTCTTTACAAAGCAAATAGTTGTTTATATTAATGCCCTGGATATCAGATAGAGCACCTTTAAAATTGATGTTTAATAACAAGATATTTACAACCAACTCTTCACAGTTCAGTTCTACCTATAATATGAAAGTGTTTATTGTGCACTGAATAAAAAATTAAAATGTAACAGTGGAACTATGTACATTCACAAAAGAATAAGCATCAGCAGGAGATTAAATACTATTTGGAGTCTTTGTATCTGAAGTCCAGGTGCTGAAACCTGACGAGCCATTTGAGGAATTACCTCTTGAGATACCGTCACAGATCAGTATCAGTCACTACAGGTGGCTGTGACTCAAGTCTCCTCAGTGAGGCTCATTTTAGAGATTGCCGTCAAGATTGCTGGCTTTTGCTTTTGTGTTAAACCTAGTTATAAAAAACGTCATCCTCAGATAGCGAGCTGCTGTCTACGTGTCGGACAGCAGCCTCCTCAGTCACAGCGCTTCTGTCCTCGAGGGGACGATCTCTGACCTGCTGGGTGTTGGACGTCAGGGAAACTGAGTCGACCATTGGCGGAAGGACCAGGCTGGCTGCCCTGTTGTCACCATAACTCTGAGCGTGGATGCTGTATAGGTGCTGAGGAACACTGACACTCCCACCGTCCAGCAGGAACTGGGACAAGAAGTGGTTTTGTGCTGCTGTGGAGGGATAATAACAGTGTCAGTCAAATGGTTTGAACTTGAAAACAGAAAAAAATGATTTGAGCAATGACAAACAGTGACAGCTGGGGGCACTCAGGTTGTAGAAGCTGTAGCTCTTCACACTGGTTTATTATAGGAATACTGCAGATGCGCTCAGTACTTGAATTGGGTGACAAAAAGGTGTCATTTACTCTGAACCAGCTGCTGCATACGGCTTTATCTGAGATAACATATGACTGAATCCAATGTGAAAGCTATTAAAATAATGAAATACAACTTGAACTTCCTCCGCAGCTGGCACAATATATGGATAAGAATGAATGATTATTAGTAATTACAAAGAAAAAAAACCTTATGAAGGCAACCACAAGGTTTGTAAGGCAAATCTGACACCTCAAAATGTTGATTGGTTGGAGTTATAAGACTGAAATGTCAGTTTTCAACAGTCACTAACAAAGTCTCCTGGTTTTTACCATAATTAAAACAATAATATTGTACTTGTTTTCAGCTCTTACATAGATGTTTATCCTGTTCTATCCCACTCATTATTACCTCACTCACTGCTTATCTGGGGTCAGGTCAGGGGGGCAACACTCCAGCAGAGGACCCCAAACTTTCCTTTCCTGAGGCCACATTAACCAGCTCTGACTGGGGGATCCCGAGGCATTTCCAGGTCAGTGTGGAGATGGCCCCGGGGGTATCCTTATCATATGCCCGAACCACCTCAACATTATTACTTAAGCCAGTACAAAAACATAAACAGACCACATGTCTGAATTTAACACTGATTTGTGTCAATCAATCAGTGTGACGTTGTCTATGCTGTAGCTGTGACGCTGTAGCTCTTTCTGACAGAACCAGTCAGTACACTAACAGTTAGCTGTCATGATGAAGAGAAAGTTAGTCTCCCTCCTTTATAAAGTACGTGGCAAAGAAAATGCTGCATTCTGCTCACACTGGAAGAGCACATTTCTGCTCACGCATGGTGGACATGCCGATATAAAAGATCATATTAAGACCACCATTAATACGCAGAGCTGGCAGAGAATATGTCACAGTCAGCAGCCTGACAAATACCTGTTTGAGTTCTAAAAGGTATCTGACGATCAATAATCATATTACAATAATGCATTGTTTACACATGTTTTGGTACATTGTGAGAGATAAAACATTATTTTTTCATCTGCTGGGCCGCTGCAATGGCTAATATAGTATGTTAACATATAACATAATTAAAAAAGGACATATTAAAAAAGTGCTTGTGCACATACATTTGGGTATCTGGAGTGCCTACCAACCCAGACTGTATGAGATAAATGTGTTTGAACATTTATTAGAAACACAAAATAAAAGTTGAACCTAAAAGTCAGCATAATATGTGTCATTAAAGCTGAAAGTAAGGGTGAGGTTTATTAGAATATCATTTATTATTTATCATTATTTTAAAGACGTCCAAGTGTTGGACAAGGATATTTTTTATAAGACAGTGAGGCTTGACAACAAGTCACGACATCACCAGCGTCAACAGGCGTCATCCTCTGAAGAGCATCAATGTGTGTACACAATTTCATGGTGGTGCTGCAAAGGTGGAGAAACCTCATTGTGGGGGCCACAGAGTGGCTGACTGCTGACTACAGCAGTGACCCTGAGTGTGGTTAAAAACTAAAGGGAACATCTCACAGTGACGCACACATCACACTCATGATTCGTCCACTCCTGTTAGTTAGAGCAAACCAGGTGTCATATGAAAATATGGTTTCATTTAAGATGTTATATAATATATCATATCATGTTTGTACAATATTAAGAAAATCAATTATGTTGTGCAACAGATATCGATTCTGTTGTCTGTTATATGTCTTGTTTGTTTAAAAAAAATCCATCATCAGCATTAGAGAAAAGACTTCAAGATAAAATAACACTTTGAGATAATAATCATCCAAATCCAGATGAAGACTAGAATGAAAAAAATTATATTACCTCATTGTTTTAATCTTTTGGATCCCTTGTATTCAGATGCAATGGGCATGGAAATTTAAAATGAATAGAAAAGAGACATTTTAGGCACAGCCAGTGACACACTTTTACATGACGAACCTTGTAAACTGGTGGATGGCTGCTGTATGCTGTCATTCATGGACCACACATTCATGGAGGCCTCAGCCAGGGCAAACTGCTCTGCTACTCCTGTGAAACAAACACATTTTATGCTCCTTTTCTCAGAAATCGACCCCCAGTTGTTTTTCACCAAGTCTACCACCGTCACAAGCAAAGGGAAATTGAATAAGCGCTCTAGATTTGAGTCACTGTCATGGGACGTCTTAAGGGCTATTGATTTTTGTAGATGCTCCCTCTGCACGGGCCAATCGAACAGAAACAATGCTCAGACGGATCACTGCGTCTCCACTGACCAAATGTTGTTTTTCTTGAATTCAAGTCATTCGTCTGTCTCACCTGCAGCGAAGCGAGCTTCCTTGATCTCATCCGTCATTTGGGAGTAGAATTGTTCATCCTCCTGCAGCTCGGCCTCCATCCCCCCCCAGCCGCCGCCACTTTTACCCCAGGCCCCGCTCCATCCGCCCCCACCTGCTCCGGCCTCGCCACCTCCGCCCCAACCTTTCCACTCAATCAGGTGAGCAACTCGCCCCTGAGCCATCGCCGTCGGCTTGGTGATATGCTCCTTTATTGTGGCCACCAGACCTGAATAAGGAGGAGAGAAGAGACGGAGGGATACAGCTTGATAAATTGGTTTAGATGGATATGCAGTAAGTGTGGTAGCAGAGGATAAAGGAGACAATTTGAGGGAAAGATACAGTGATAGGCTACATGAAATTGCGTACAGCAGGCGACAGAGAAGGGGGGGAATGCCACAGCAAGGGATGGGGATATGGAAGTGGGAAACGAGGACATGAGAAGAGTCATTAAGTGGTTATACTTTGTTACGAGGTAAAAATGTGAGACATAAATCTTTTTATTTTCAGTCAAGTCAAGTCTTTTTAATTAAGTCACAGTAATCAAGTCAAATATCAAATCCTCATTATTGTGACAAGGAATAGGTATCGTTTGTGGTGACCTAGCTTGCCATAAATCTTTTCATTTGATTTTGAGGGGAATCTGGGGGGAAAGTGGTTAGCACTTTCGCCTCACAGCAAGAGGGTCGCAGGTTTGAATCTATTTTCTCTGGGTTCTCCTGCTTCCTCCCACAGTACAAAGACATGTAGTTTAGGTTAACTGATGACTCTATATTGCCCGTGTGAAAGTGATCTTGAATGATTATCTGTCTCTATATGCCCTGCAATGGACTGGCGACCAGGGTGTACACCAGCTTCACCCAATGCCAGCTGGGATCGGCTCCAGCTCCCCCGCGACCCCGAACGGGATAAGTGGTTGAAGATGGATGGATGGAATCTGACCTGATGACAGGCATTATAAATAAGTATACTACATGAAATAGTATTCTAGCCTATGGTCTCCTTTGCTTATGTAGGTCATACAGAGGCATCAGTATTAAACTGAGGTTTCACAACCAGTTAAAAATTCCTTCTAGTAACTTTAACTAAATGGACTGTTATCATGCAAGATCTAATAGAGGTGCTGTGTCCCTGTATCCCCATAGTAATATGTTATTCATAACCCGTAGAATCACTGGGCAAAACTACAAAGGGCATCATTTCTTCTAATCATCAGAGACGAGGGTAGAAAGGTCTAGTGAAATGAAGACTCAAAGTGAAAGTGACAGCACAACATGGTGGTACTGCTGAACAGGTAAATTAAACAGATGAAAAAAGACAAAAAAAGGAAAGATTGAAAAGGCAAAGGTAGAGAAAGAGAACGTGGGGGAAAGGTTAAGATAAGAAGTTAGAGAAAAAATGTCAAGGAGAGATAGAAGAGGAAAGAGAGAAAGACCATTGATGAATATATACAGTTAAATAATAATAATCTGGGCTAACTGAAACAGAGAAAATCATCCTGACATGTTATTTTCATTTGAGCTCAACACCTAGAGACTCTTGTCTGTGTTTTGTTGTGCTCTGTGACGCCCACTGTTGTCTCACCCTGCATTAACACTGTGACAAATCCGTTATGATGCTCTGTTCTGGCTGACGCTCAATGGCGAGGAAGCTATATTTGCATCATTTACGTGCACACAGCAGGAAAATCCCATTTGTTTTTTAAATTGGATATTTTGGCCTTACTGTCCAGACTGCATTGTGAAAAGGACCAAATCATATTAAGTTGACATTGCACCCAATGGAACAATAATGTGCTTAATGTGTTCATCTGAATGCAGCAGGCAGAGGCAAGTTAGCCAAGATTTCTCTGTTGATTAATAGTGCAGCCAACAACTGTACTGTTTTGAGCGACTATATGTCCATATGTAGGCCTGATGATGATTCTTTTTTGCTGTTCGCATGTGAGAAGAAATATTTGATTTATATGCCAAAATGTCTGGTTGTCTGTGAACAACTGATTTTTGGGCCACTAGGGGGCAGCAGAAACAAGATGTAAGCACAACACTGATACTGTATACTCTATTATAAAGGTGAAAGGGTGGACTTGTTAATACAGAGCACCATTAGCATTCATTGTACACTAACTCGTGAGGGAAATGTGTGACTCTTTAGCTGCCAAATGCTCCATTATGTTGACTTGTCTGCTGTTTGGTACTGGGCAGATAGTCGTCGATTTATTGCAGCTTTTCTGCTGAAAACAGGTGCCTGCTATGTCTGTAAACGAGGTTGATGAAAGCAGTGAGATTAGATTTGATTGTTTATTAGCCTCACAGCCAAGGCCGGTCCAGTACGTTATTCTCTGCAGCATAAATAGATAATGGACAGCAGCAGACAATCATGGTAAAGCATGTCAGTGGTACGTCTTGGTGGACAGCTATCTGTACCCTGACTGAACCAAAAGTGAAGTTGCAGCGGGCTGAAAGACACTAAAATGCTCCAGAGCTGAGGGGAACTGAAAAGTCCGGTGATAATTCTCAGTGGGCTTATCTTTAGGGGCAAAATGGGGCGGCAGTAGCTCAGTCTGTAGGGAGTTGGCTTGGGAACCGGAGGGTCACCGGTTCAAGTCCCGACATGGACCAAAAACTGAGTGTGAACTGGTAGCTGGAGAGGTGCCAGTTTACCTCTTGGGCACTGCCGAGGTGCCCCTGAGCAAGGCACCAAACCCCCAACTGCTCGGGGCGCTTGTCAGGAGCAGCACCATCACTCTGACATCTCTCCATTGTTGCATGTTTGTGCATGTGTGTGTGTTCGGGTCTGCATGTACCGTGTATAAGTTAACAACAGAGTGAAAAAATTGAATTTCCCCTCGTGGGACTAATAAAGGAATATCTTCTTCTTCTTCTTCTTCTAAAATCTTACATATCACCAACATTTTGACGTATAAAACTGAAAAAAACATTTTTTAACTGCCCTGCTGTAATCTCACCACTAGATTCAGTCTTTAGAGATGTTACTTTAATGGAAGAGGCAGATCAACACTACACAGTGGTGTAAAGTAACTAAGCACATTTACTCAAGTACTGTACTTAAGCACAAGTTTGGGGTACTTCTACTTTAGGTTTTGCTACATTTCAGAGGGAAATATTGTACTTTTTACTACCACTACATTTATTTGATAAGATGAGTTACTAATTATTATACAGATTGAAATGATTAATATAAAATATTTTCAAAATATAAGATAGGATATATCATCATTATAGATTAAGCTATACCTTTACCAGCTCCAACATGAAAATCATATGTGCATTACTGCGCTATTGATTACAATCCAATAATGCGGCACAAACCCAACCGGTCGAGGCAGATGGTCCCCCGCCGAGAGCCGGGTTCTGCCCAAGGTTTCTACCTGTTAAAGCAAAGTTTTTTCTGTGTGCATGCTCATGAGGGATCTCTTGTTGGGTCTCTAATTTAGGTATGATTATTTAGACCTGCTCTATATGAAAAATGCCTTGAGAAAACTTCTGTTGTGATTTGATGTGATATAAAAACAAATGGAATTGAATTAAAGGGACATACATAATTAACACTTTTACTTTTGGTACTTTAAATATATTTTGAGGTTGATACTTAAAAACTTTTACTTAAATGAAGATTTGAATGCAGGACTTTTACTTGTAACAGAGTATTTATACATTAAGGTATTACTACTTTTACTTGATTAAATGATCAGGGTACTTCTTCCACCACTGATAATACTGCCAGCCAATCAATGAAAGGGATCATGAATAATGAATGAGTGAGGTAACCCCAAATAATCTGCTTTGGTAGAGATGTGTGTGCAGCTGTGGAGACAAAATCAGTTTAGGTAGAAATACACGATCTGTGTCATAGGGGTCATACCAATTTGTCACAAAAATTAAAGCTTGTGTGAATCAGGTGGTTGGAAAGTAATTCACTTATTCATTAAGAAAAGCCTAATTGTTAGAGAAACGAGGAAGGAATACCTCCTCTGAGACTCCTTGGTTGCTGTAATAAATGAATGGATTTCCCAGTCTTTTCAGCATGTCGCTACAGTAAACATACGGTTAAAAGTTTAATAAAGTAACCAGAGTCGGTCAGGAATAAGTCCCTTTACAAAAATAGACATGTATTGCATTATGTGAGGCATGACTCCCTGCTGTACGTTGCGAGGAAACAGAGCGGATGAACAAACATGGAGTGTTATAAAACCTGTGGGTGTTGCATTCAGAGCTTTGTTCTTTACCAGCCATCATGGCAATCATTCAAGAAAATAACATTTAATCACATCGTAGACGGGGTACAATTGGTAAGTGGGCCTGCTGCTGTTTGCCTGCGACTAAAGTTGATTTTAAGCTGTTTTATTGGACTAAACCAATAAAAAAAGATGATTAAAGCTGCAGTCACGACTGTGGTGACAAACAAAAGGATCCAAACAATGTAAGATTTTGAAGGCTGATAATTCCCAGTTGTTTTCCCAATGTTTATTCTTAATTTCAATGACCTTTAGACAACAGCGTTAAACAAGAGTCTACAGCCATGCAGCTCTGTGAGGCTGTAATTAGCTTTGAGCTAAATGCTAATGTCAGCATGCTAACATGCTGATGTTTAACAGTGGTGATGTTACACATGAAGCACAGTACTCAACACAGGGTCAACATTTCAAAGCAGAACTATCTAGGTCATAGACTAAAAAGTGGACGCGGTCCCCATGACGTCACCCATTGGTTTGTGGACTGCTGTTTTCAAGCCTTGAGTTCAGCATTTTGGCCGTCACCATCTAGATTTTTAGCAACCAGAAGAGGGTTGTGCCTAGAAGTTAACCCGCAAATTACAAAAACTTGCAAAACTCCTGCAAAACTCGGTGCCTGATGACCTACCCTAACCTTAATCATTCAAGCTCAATGCCTAACCTTAAGCATCTAGCCACACCATAAAGCATCCCCTGCTTTATGGTCTGTTTGCCTCTAAATGGGACCATAATTTACTAAATGAACATTGTGTTTACTGATGTAATAAATCAAATGAGAAGTAGCGTAGCAAGTAGGACTTCTTTTTGCAAGCAGAGGAGTCGCCCCCTGCTGGCTATTACAAAGAATGTAAGTTTAAAGCACTTCTGTACTGGCATCACATTTCAGACCTGGGGGTTGTCCGCTGATAAACACCAATGAAACATCACTGCATTGTCCATCCATGCAACATTTAAAAACTAAATCTCACATTCATTTTACTGTTGATGTTCATGGTCTCCAGTGCATGAATGCTATTATTATTGGTGACCTTCTGGTGTCTCCTTTAGTGCCACCATTAGGCCAACATTTCTACATGTACATGGGAAATATCTTAATTTAACTGCTATGAAATTTTATGAGCACACTCATCTTCCCAAGAGGATTTGTTATTTCCTTGTAACCCTCAAGACAAACTTGCATGTCTGCAAGGCTGTTTCAGTATAAAACTGTCATTAATTCATTTGTTGCATTCAAAACTATTGAATCTGTAGAATCTAATGAACATTACTAGGTGCCGCTAGCAGCAGGGCTTTAGCCGTTTGCTGTTAATAAAATCACATCAGCCTGATATATCTATTAAACTGTACCATAGAAGAATAAATGGAGCAATAATGTCTGCATGATATTCTTCTAAATATAATTATATTTATACAATAAGATTTTAATTTGGGCAGTGAGATCTGATTTGTGCAGGTTGTCAGCTTCACTTTGTGACTGCTCAACTCTACAGAACTTGCTCCGCCAATATAAGTGATGACTGACAAGTGATTAAGTTTGATTAAATGTCAAAAAGCTTTTTTTTAATTTTTTACTGGACCAGTTTCCGTCACTTCCAAAGCAGGTGTCAACCTCTCAGCTGTCTGCCTGAATGTCTGTATTCGTCTAACATATTCATGAGGTTTTTCGTAGCCTCCATAATTATACTGTCAGGGTATTAAAGGAGATTTCACTAGGAAAAGATCAGCTAGGCATAACACATTAAGTCCAATAATTAACCTGCAGAGAGGAGGAGGCAGTGGAGATGAGGCAGATACAGGATGTAGAAAAGGGGATGAAAAGAATAGGAAGACATGAAGAGAAGAGGAAGCCAGCCTAAAGGTGAAGAAGAGAAATGTGGGTGTACTTGTACCTGATTGTTCCTCACGCCTGTCTGGCGTTACGGCATATATGAGAGGGAAAGGGCACGGAGGAGGAGGGAATTACATTACTAACCTCCCATGGTTACTAATGCAATTTCCCAGCTTGCTGTTTTCCCAGCCTCATATGTCTGATTCACAGTAAAAACACAACATGAACTAAACCTGTTTATGTTCATGTATGTATCTCACCCAACAAAGAGGAGGTGGCCAGCTCTCCGATATCATAGCCATTGGTTTTATCTGCCACGCTGCCGTTGGACGGATTCTGGCCATCCTGCACAATATGATGAACATGAAGAGGGAAAATGTCACATCTTTAGCAGCTAACAGTTTTCTTGTGCATTTTAAGACATTACACAAAACAGACATTGGACAGGAACATGCAAAAGACAGCAATACTTAAACAAAACATACAGAGACACAGACATACAGATAGCACGGGGGCTGCAAGGGTGACAGCTTAAAGCCTGGGCCAGACCAGCCACGTGAAGAGCATGTGGCGGCTGTGTTACCTGTTGTTTTTTATTTCGACATCCATGTTAACAGGTTAGAGCAGCCACACTGCATGAGACATGCGGCTCACGCACGGTTCGGCTGCATCCCTTCTAGAGATTCGAGGTCTCGCCTACTTATGTGTCAGGTCTGACATATAACCCTCCCCGTTTGCTCTCATCCCCGGCTCTCTGAAGCTCTGTGCTGGCTGTAGTTTACATACAGAGATCGCTGAGGGCCGCTGGCCCGGTAGACAAAACCTTATGTTGTTAGGTTCATAAAATTGACCCAAATTCAGGACTATGTAGGATTTTACTACTGCTGACTCCTGCTGGTTAATAACATTTTGTCTTTCCAAAGAGAAACATGTTGTGTTTATTTGCATACTGCGAGGGAAGTAAGAGCTGATCACTGGAGATGCATGTGGAGACACATTCATATGCCAGGTGTGAACTGACGAGGTTAGAGCTGTCCACTTAGGTGATCGGATCACTTAAGACGCATGTTACCACCAGGTGTGAACAGGGCCTAAGTGAGGGTATAACTACATACCACTTAAAGCAAAAGAATACACATCTTTATCGTTAATAAAAGTTGAAAAGCTTGCATTTCCAGTGGAAACTAAGAAAATGCCTTCATTTTAGCGTATCGTCAATGCATTCATCATAGGTTTTTCAATGGGTTTTATGTGATGAATCTCACAGAGGACCATGTAAGCCCTTTGTATGATGTTTTAAACCAAGCATATCATAAGGAGTAGAGTTAAGAGCT
This sequence comes from Pterois miles, assembly GCA_947000775.1. Taxonomy (NCBI): domain Eukaryota; kingdom Metazoa; phylum Chordata; class Actinopteri; order Perciformes; family Scorpaenidae; genus Pterois; species Pterois miles. The sequence goes on along the minus strand of CAMQGK010000571.1, from coordinate 5,177,976 downwards.
TTCCATACACAAAAACCAGCACACACACACATGCACTATACATTCAAATGCACACATGAGCACATTTGCATAAGTCCCCCTCTGGCAATCACGGCCTATAAGTGATGATTCAACCCACAAAAAAAAAAAAAAAAAAAAAGAGAACGCTGATAATGACAATAGCAGTTGGCATTTGTGGAAAAGTAGCTGCAATCAGTATGGAATGAGGAACTGCACTTTAAATACATCTCTACTGGTTTAGCATTCTTGCTCCGAGAGTAAAACCTTCAAGCTTTTTTTTTCCCGAAGATGTTGCAAGCAAAATGGGATTATAAGTAAGTACATGCTTACACATTAGTGCATGGCTCCACTTCAAACGGTTGGAAACCAGTCCAAACTAAGTTTTATAGACAGTAAAATTCAGCATAAAAGTCACTTGAATGTAAAATGAGCAAAGAGGGAAAAGCGAGCGTTCTCTTGGGCCGCGTCTGTTTTTCACATCGACAGGCTGCTGCTTCGCTGCCAGATGTGTGGTCACTGCAAACCCAAAGAGATCGTTTGAATTCCTCGGCCCTCCCAACAGAAACTGCTTTTTTTACTCTTTGACCAAAATCAATCATTCTTTAACATGACATTAGCTATACATTGAATAACCAATGTAAGATATGGTTTGGCAGATATAACATATATTTGATTAGCATCTAATACTTTAAAATGTATCTTGTAGGCAAATAAAAAGGTTATAAAAAGGGTGGTTGTAAATGTAATTCACCCCGCACTCTTAAACTATACAAACATATCCTGTTTCAGTAAATATCTGTAATAACGCTGTAATAAATGTTTCAGTGGCAGTAATACCTTTAAGTGTAACAGCTGTCCAGCTAGCTAGCAACACTAGCTACAAGATAGGGAGACATCAAACTATTAAATAAAAACCAATAACTCTGAAATTGTTTGTTGTAAGTTTGTTTGTCTTTACTATATATAAATTACTATAAAGAATGTAATACAAGTTTACAAGTACATATTTGACCTATCTCCGATGTAATACTGATGGAGACACCAGAAATGCGGAGGCGTACACAAGTCACGTGACAGTAGCTACACACTGTAGCAAAGCATCATAAAAGTACAAATGACATAAAACACAAGTCAAAGGAGTAAAAAAATACACAAATTTGACCTTTAGTAGAAAGACCAGAGGTGGAACAAGTACTCAGAGCTAGTAAAACTAGCAATATCACCGTCTAAAAATACTCTTTTACAAGTAAAAGTAGTGCAAACTTTCTAAAATAAATGTACATAAGTATTAGCATAAAATATACTTAAAGTACCAAAAGTACAAGTACTCATAAAGCAGAATGGCCCATTTCAGAGTAATATATTAGGGCCGTCAAAGTTAACGCGATAACGCTTAAAAAAGTTTTATTCCGTTTAGTGCAACTTGAAATATTTAGGCTGTAGCAGGCTTATGTGCTAATGCTAAAGCTAATGTTAATATCCTGGCATCATATGAAACTAGAAAACCTAAATACATTTTGAACAGATAAAAAAATGTGTGTGTATATATATATATATATATATATATATATATATATATATATATATATATATATATATATATATATATATAGTATGGCAATAGCAATAATATAAACATAAGAACATAAACATAAGACAACTTTATATACTAATACTACAAGGAAGCTTAATCCATAATAATACATCATCATCATTGTATTAAATAATCTCAACATTAAAAAGTAATTAAAAGTAACTACTACTAAGTAGTACTACATAGTTACTAATGTCAGATAAATGTAGTGAAGTAAAAAGTACATATTTCCCTCTGACATATAGTGGATAGTAGTATAAGTATAAAGCAGCACAAAATTAAAATACTCAAGTACAAGTATGTCACAGTTGTACTGAGGTACAGTACTTCAGTAAATGTACTTAGATACATTCCACCACTGAGCAAGACTAAATCTTCTAATATCTAAGAATTTGTAAAATGCTGGTGACATTCATTTTAATAGCATAAATGTTTATATTTAAAATACATAAACACAGAGAAAGCCTGCAAAGAGAGTGTGATGGAGACTGAGCATGTTATGTGTGAAAGAGATATCAGCCATGAAAGGGAGCTGATCAGCTACACTTATCTCACTGTGTCAGAAACATATGTCATAGGCAGATAACTGGCTAAATTACATGATGAATCTGAGTCGTGCTGTTTGTGTGAAAAGCATTCCAGATCATTTTAAAGTGAGCCAGTTATTGTAAACATTCAACTTATTTATTATTTATTTCTTCATTTCTTTCATACTTGTACTCTAATAGTGTTAGAAATGCAGTTTGCTTTGCAGTTTGAGGTATCTGTCTCTGAGATTTCTTCCCCTACTCCAATTTTTTTCCATCGCTCACAGCATTGAACATTTTAATAAAAAAAAAAAATCAATATCATCCCCATTACTGGGGATAATTCACAACAACAACAACAATAACAGTTTTCAAGGAGAAAAGAGTTTGAACTACCGCTTGCATTCAGTCTACATATTTGTGGTAGACACAGTAAAAAGGCCAATGTCAGGCTAAAACCTACAGGGTAAAGGTGAGGGGGTTTACTCACCTTGACAGAGGATGGCTGGCTGCCCTCAGTCGGGTCTTGCAGTGTTGTCATGGGATAGTGGAGCTCTGTAGGGAGTCACACACACACACACACACACACACACACACACACACACACTGGTGTTAGAGTCATCCTCTATGAGTGTGTTTCTAGGCAGGGATCGTGGCCTTTCAAGGGACAGTTCTAGTCTTTTGAAGTTGTATGACGCACTTATCAATAGTCAGTGTATTACCTACAGCAGATGATGGTCTGTACACCCCCAGTTTGGAGAAACAGACCGGAGTTATTGCTGCAGTTTAAGTGTACACTACATTTAGAATACTTTCATGTGTTAACCTTGCCATCAGACAGGTATACACTCTGTGTTTCTAACAGGGAACTGAAGCTGTTATCTATCTAAAGCCACCAGACTCCTTTAGAGAAAAAAAAAAACAACAGTAATTTTACCTTGCAGAACCCAGGAGCTGCTGGCCTACCACTGCCTCCAGCAGTTAGGTTGTTTGTGCTATTATGTGACTTTGGTTAGTTTGAATTCACCAAAGTGTTCCTGTGTTCTGTGAGGTAAAACTGCAGTTTTTTTCAATGGGTCTGGTGACTCTGGTGAGAGCATAGACATTGACGTCAGTTCTCCAGTGGAAATGGCTGTCTGGCGTCAAGGTGAAGCATTGAAAATACTGTAAATAAAGTGTATGCTTAAACTGATACTGATTTTTGGGCCTTTCTTTCACGTGTTTAAATATCTTTTGCTGCCGGCCCCGTCAACAGCAGTACATTGCTTTGCTTCTGTGCAGTAACTCCTGCCTGCTTCTCCAGACTGGGGGCGTGATTGTCAGCTACTGCAATTACTACACTGACTATGCATACCATACCTCATACAACCCCACTTCAAAACACCCAAACTATCCCTTTAAAGCAAACCCAGTTGTCTCTAACAGCCTGGGTCAAGCGAGGCTCATATACAGTATAATGGATGAGAGACACACAGCCAGAGAGCGAGAGATGAAGCCTCTTAGCAGATTTTACTTTGCTCCAGCCCACACTCTTCCTATTTGTTGTTTAATTGATGGTGATGAGGTTCATATGAATGACAAGAGGAAATGAAGCGCAGGGGAATTAACATCAATTGAAAGGTCAGTGGACAAACACATACACATTTACACACAGGAATACAAACACACGCCTGGGGTTTCCCCTGGGAGCTGTCTTCAAGACAATTGGCTGTTACTATGGCAACCTGACAGCAACAGGAGGCAAGTGATACCGTACCATTTACTTAAGTCACGATCTGGTCTCTGGCCTAATCAAATGCTATTAGCAGGTCAAGAAACCCAATCATGATGCCTGAACCAGTACGCTGTCCTTGCGGGGCTGAATCCCACTCTGACTCACACACAGACACACTCAAACACACACACACACTACCGCTGTTCTCTTAGCTGTCTATCTGGAGCCTCACAGCCTCTTTCTTCCCAGCTTGAAAGCGCTGCCCTCATCACCCTCCACCTTGTAAAAAAGGACCCTTTCCTAAACAAAAGCTGACTTTATCTCACAAGATATTAAGAGACTGCATCACAGATTGAGGCTGAAAATAATGTGTGAGAATGGTGGCGTGATGCTAAATGTCACGAACTGACAAAATAAGACTGTTGTTCAGAGGTATCAAAGAAAGCTTGTAAACTGACTTTTTATGTTTGATTAAATCTTTTGTTTTGACAGCACAAATCAGAGCTCGTGCTAATCCTGAAAGAGGCCCTGCTGCCGGCTGAGGCTTATTTTATCCAGACAACAAACCTTATTTCCACCTAAAGCAGGGACAGAGAGCAAAATATGAGAGAGAAAATTACAACCCAAGTCACATCTTCAAGTCACGACAAGTTGGAAATCAGCTTTGGATGGAGCTGTCATATCCTATAACCACTGTTGTCATCTGCTGATCCTCGCAATCAACCTCCTGCCCCCCATCGCCTTGTTTCTAAAGCAATCTCCGTGCAGATCAAGAATAGCTGCAAAAGAGCAGATGATAAGTTTTGGAGGAATTACTTCATGGTAGAGTATGTGCTCTGCATCCTTTCTTGTCCTGCACACTCTAAAAATGTAATTCAGGTGGTTGTCGACACCTCAGGGATCCCTTAACTTTACTGTGATTTTCTAGAGCCAAACAACAGAGCTATCCCTCGACAGTAACTTTCTGACACGGCTCTGCTCCTCTAATGTTTGTTGGACGCAGGTCGATGCAACCCTCAGACAGACACACAGACTTGGATAAAACAGGTGGCACTGACCTTTGTGACCTTTGCAGAGGCAGGCACCCATGGTGTCAGGACGGCCGGGCGGTTATCTGCTTGCCATGGTGGCTTGAGGATGAGATGCGGGTGAAGAAGGGGAGGAAGAAAGAGAAGGAACAGAGGTATCAGTCAGCAGAGAGAAGTGAGGAACTGAGGCAGGGGGAAAGTAAGAGCGGATGCCAGATGAGCTGCAGGCTGATGCATTGGCTGACTTGTCTGTATAGGAGGAGAGAGGTGAGAGAGCGACACCGACAAAGTGTGGGGAGGGGGGGACGGAGAGAGAGAGAGAGGCAAAATCGGGGAGAAAGCATGAATGCCTGTTTGCTGACGATTTTGAGTCTCCTCCCCTCTATTTCTTCAGTTCTCCTCCCTCTGTATTCATCCTCTCCATCCTACTGTATACAGGCGACTCACTGTGAATGGAGAGCTACATATTAAATATCTATTTCTATTTTAATCTGTGGGAACAATTCAGCACCTTGCTTTACAGTACACCATGTCTACTTGCTTCTACTAATGTACAGTGTGTGACTGGGCAGTATCATTGTATATTCAATACAAATTATTGTTAGAGTCTACCTAGCTAGATGTTTTTTTCAATCTGTGTATGATGTGTAGCCCAGAATATCTTTACAGCATCACAATATTAAAGTTAAAATGCTATTTTGACACATATTTGGCTTTTAACAAATACTGCAAGTATCTCAAATCCTGTAACTGGAAAATTGCCAGAAAATTTGCTAAAGTTTCAATTAATTGTGCAGCCTTACTATCTATCATCCATCCATCTATCCACCCATTCATCCATCTCTTTCATCCATCCATCCATTCATCCATCTCTCATCCATCCACCCATCCATCTATCCATCCATGTAGGGTTTAGCATGGTTTAAAATGTTTCCACACTGTAGTCAACATGTTTTTGATGCCTGCCATGAACAAATATTAAAATGTTTTTCTCAAAATCAATATCTAATTAGGGCAACACAACAGATCGAAATTTTATTGACATCTCAATATGGCCTGGCCTGCAATATTCAAATCATAGCAGGTTAAATGTGTGTCAAAATAACATTTTAAATTAAACATTGTCATGCTACACAGATGTCCTGACCTACATGTTTGGTACAGATCCCTGCAAAAATGTCACCATAATCATTTTAATACATTTCTCAATGAAAATGAGAACAATGGCGTAAAAATGATCATTCCCACAAATATCCCAATTATATCGCAACTGTAATATCAGTCAATATAATTGCAATTAGATATTGTTCTTTAAAAATCAGGCCTCATATATAATAAAACATTTGGTTTAAACATTTTAAAAGATTTTCTTTTTTAAATAGCATTTTGTGCAACTTTCAGCAGTGAAAGTTTTAGACAACCATTTTGTCACATATGTCACGAAGCATGCAACCCAGTTTGCCTGTCCACCAGAGAATAGCATGTCAGTATCATGTTTTACTTCCCTGAGGGGTGAATATTACTCATATGCATGCAGGTGCAGTACCAGCAGGGGGCAACAAGAGCACTCAGTTAGGTTTAGGAAAAATGTCATGGATGGCCTTAAAATACCTATGTAAACGATGTAACGTTAAGTACGAAAAACACTTTACAAATGTCACTAACAAGCATGTGACAAAAGTAACTAACGCAACTTACCAAACTTGAACACTGGGGGCTGTAGTTCAGTGGGTGGAGCGTTATTGTAAACTTAATGTAAACATTCTTGTATTCAACAGGTGCATACATGAAATTTGCAGTGGGCTGCTGTAAAGCACCCAGGGAGCAACTTGGGGTTGACTGTCTCGCTCAAGGAAAAATTCAACATGCAGCAGTAGGAACCAGAGATTGAACCGCCAACCTGGTGGTTAAAGGACGACCACTCTAAGAAAATGAAACTTGACCTCTGTATTTAACACATGCAGACTGTCTCATGTCAAAATGGCCTTGAAGGAGGACTGAACCTCAAGACTGAACCTCAAATTGCTCCCCGGGTGCTCCATGGCAGCCCAATGCTCCTATGGTGTGGTTAAATACAGAGGTCAAATTTCATGTATGTACATATATGTATATGACCAATCTAATAAAGTTTAAATCTCCTAATCTCCTAGTTGAAAGTTCTGCATGTGTTAGACCCATTCACCTCCCCTCCCTCCCACCATAAGCAGTCTTTCTCACTTTTAATCTACGTCGCAACTCTGAGCGTAGCATATTTACACAGATGTGTTTACACCACAGTCAGTACAGACTCCACGGCGTACATATGAAGCGCCAAAAGCAAGAATGGCGATTTATTGCACACTTTTACCTTGCGCATTATCATGTCATTCACATGCCTTTTTCTGCAACCAGGCTGCACATAAATTAATAGATGTGTATTATTTTTCAGGTTTAAAACAAACGGGTTGTCACATGTCAAAAATGGGCTTTGTATGGAAATGGACATAAAAATTTGATTGTTGTTGATTGTTTCTGATATTTATGGTGTTTATCAAAGAGATGTTTTGGTGTATATTATAGTTACTATGATGTTTCTGCTCCATAAATTTCTACTTTGCACCGATTTCCATTTAATTAAATTCAGACTTACAGACTCAATAACACACATTCACAGCTCTGTCTCTCTCTCTCTCACACACACACACACACACACACACACACACACACACACACACACACACACACACACACACACACACATACAGATGTGTGTATGCAGGGCTTTTGCCGCCATCGTGGGGGGAAAAGTCCTGTTGCCATGGCAACCAAGCTACTCAATATTTTAGAGGCTTTTTTTTTCTCAATTAATTTGTCAGAGAAAGGAGGCACAAAAACACTATTTGATGGGCAGGAGAGGATGGTGCTGATAAAAATGAGCAAAACACCGGACGCTGACATCAGCATTCAAAGAAATCTCAGCTTAATTAGAAAGAGCTTTTAGATGCGTTGATAAAAGTTTATCTTCCCTTTAAAATAGTCTGTTTTTCTTAGGTTATGTAAGTATACTCTTAATGTCAGCACTCCACCTCACTATATCTACAAAAATGTCCTCCAGAGGTAGGGGAGTCAACAATCAGAGGTGTGAAAAAGAAAGAACAAAAGCTGATAAGTGTGCAGTGAGCCTGAAGTTAGCAAGTCACAATCATTTTCCCACTAAGAACAGAGGGAAACATTACAGACCATCAACAGTCCCTCCATATATTAGGTTTTATAAAATGGTCACCTGCATGGGGAGATTTCTGTTCACTGTTATGCCTGAGTTTAAAATTGTATAGGAAGGAAATAGTACAATTGTCTGCTTTTCGCTTTACATGTGTAAAATCTGCTATTAAAAAGGAAACGTTAAAGTACATTGACATAAAAACATAATACACAATGGAAGCTACATTAACAGGAGAAGGTACTTGATGGCAAGGACTGACTCAAGGTTAAATAAATAGATATACCATGCTGTGTGCTGGAGTAGTAAGCTGGCTTCAAAAAGCAGCTGTCCTTACAGATAAGATATTTTATCGTAATGAGGACCACCTTTTTTACAGATGTTTTTCTTTGTTTTACCTTTGCCCTGTGGGTCGTAGCTGAAAGTGGTGATTTAAGGGATGGCTGTTGTTGTCTAAAATTTTGCCACGTAAAGAGTTGGACTGCTTTGCCAGGGTGACAGGACAGCGGTGTTTGTTTGCAACCTGTAATGGTGCTGCCCAGTTTGACTACTTTGGAAAGCTTTTGATAATTTGGCTCTTGCTTAGGTGCTCAATATGCAACATTAAAAATGATTATACTTTCAATTAAGGATTGGTATACTGTTTGAAGTGCACTGGCTGACCTCAAAACTCCTTAGTTAGTCTTTGTAAATGCATTAACCTGGAACCTCTACAAGACCCCTGAAATGCCTTTCTGGGGGTCATTAACCGTGCTGCAGGCAGGTTTAAGGAAGCCCTTGTGGGCAGGCTCATAACAGTTTGAATTTTGAAGTAATTGCTCAAGAACTCCTCTAAAGGCCTCAGTGAACCCTTATAAACCACGGACCACTGAGACCCCTTGAAAACACTCTGGAAAAACAGTGCCCAAAACTACTCACAGACTACTCCTCAAGAAAACCTAAAACACCATTAGGAAATTGTGTCTCTCACTCAAGAAACCCATGAACCCCTGAGACCCCAACACACTGAAAAACCCTAAAAAAGACCTCACTTCAACTTCATCATGGACTAATGAAACTTCCCGAAACCTCCTCAAGGAACCCGGAAACACACTGAAGAAACGCTACCTTCATGAAACAGGGTCCCCATAGTTCACTTGAACAGACAAAAACCTCTTCAAGAAATCTGGGATGTAAACTGCTGGAAAATGTTCAGTAGTGCCTGTAAAATGTTCTCAATGAGCTCTGAAACCTTTTCAAAGACTCTTTTTGGTCCCTGAGCCCCATATTGAGGTGTACTTGTTATCGCGCCACAGGAGAGATTCGGTTAGGAGCAGGCTGACCTCTTGTGGTGAAAAGACAAAAGTGCAGCAGCTCTGTTACAACACAGTATCTTCTGCAGTTTATCTTAGAAAGTAATGCCAAAACCTTCCACGAGTGTTTTCTATTGACTCCTTGTAAATGTATTGTTAAAGCAAACAAGGCGTGCAGCTCTTAACATCTCCTGCCTATAAATCTGACTATATTATGTCCCGTATGTGTGCCTCTGTCTCTAGTCTGTTCAAATCTTCCATCAAACAAAATGAATCTTGAATTTTATTAGATGAGAATGTGGGTTCGTTGCCCGGTAGCTGAAGGGAGCAGGAGGAATATTTAACGCCCACATACACTGCGATGCTCCTCTCTGAGAAGCCACAGACATCCAACAACAATCATTTCTGTGGTCCCTCGAGGCAAAGAGGGAGCTGGATGCCTTTCAATACTGGATGAATCTCAGAATGTGTTCATACATAAAACTGTGTTTTCAGTTTATACTGTCAAGTTATGATGGAATACAAGTGTGATTACTTTGGTTCTGTAATTGCAAATGATGCAGCTTCAGGGAAAACGTAACTTCTATTTGCTGCCATCTGTGTCAATGTGGGAATTTCCCACTCTGATATATAAGTAAAATATGACTTGGAGGTATATTTTAAACCTTCCACAAGGTCAAGCTGACAGACCACCATGCTTTTTATAGAGCCACCCTGCTTCACACTCACACAGCTCCACATGGTTTGGCTGCAGACGCTTTACTTGAGGTTTTAGATCACACGATGCAACAACAGAATCAGTCCTGATGAGCTTTAGACATAACATGCGAAGCTGAGATCAGAGAGTTGGGAGCTTTTGGAGTGCTGTTGTGTGTTTTTTTTTTTTTTCAAACTGGCCACCTCTGCAAGAAAGTAAATAACAGCTAGTCTGTAATTTATATTTCAAAATAAGGTGAATGTTAACTGAAAGCAGAAAGCAGAATGTATTTAACTATTGTTACTTCTGCTGTCAATCGATTAAAATATTTAAACGATTAATTGCATGATTGTCCGTAGTTAATCGTAAATTAATCCCAACAGGCAACAACAGCTGTCAGTGTGTCAGTGTGCTGACTTGACTATGACTTGCACCAAACAGCATGTGATTATCATAAAGCGATCATGTCTGTAAAGGGGAGACAGAACCCAGACAAAACCCATTTACATTCACATATCTGGAGGTCAGAGGTCAAGGGACCCCTTATAATATTGCCTCACCAAACTTCAGCATAACTTCGTAGTGTCATTTAATCTCCTTTGTGACACAGTTGGCACCAGTGGATTCACTGGGTTTTATAGTTTCATATACCAGGATCTTCATTCTAGCTTTAAAACTTTTAGCTTTTGAGCCCATGAAAACCTCTGAAAGATCAACAGAAATTTTTAGTGTTAAAATTAATTTCGGTTAATGTATTAACTCTGACAGCCCTGCTATGTACTGCTACTATATTCAAGTTGCTCAAATTCAAATCGTGGAAGAGATCCACACTCAATTATTATTAGTATTCAGTTGTGGACAAAACAAGGATGTCATCTTGGGCTTGGTAAACACATTACACATAAACATTTTTCACAATTTTCTGACATATAACCAAACATCTAATCAGTTTATCAAGAAAATAATTAACAGAATAATCAACAACGAAAATAATTGTTAGTTACAGCCCTGAAAAAACTCCCATCAGTTTAATTGTGCAACGTTTCAATCTCACAGAGATCTCCGTCTGGTATTTTCAAATCCCCATCACAAAGCAGACACAAACACATTCGTCACTCATTGATTGTGATTTGCATGATTGGAGGACAGTCTACTTTCAAGCTGGCCCAATCAGAGCAGAGATGAATGATGGTGTCTGATACTCCCACAGAGGGACAGAGCACGCCTCTAAATATCAGCTCAACCAGATTATCATTAAAACTACTACATAGAAAAATACAAAGAAAAAGTAGAAAAGTGAGGAATACAGGCAAGTTCAGCTTAGCAATTGGCCAGAATTTGTATTAATTAAATAAAAATATGGATTAAATACAACTAGGGTTAGGGTTAGGGTTATATGGCAATATGGACAAAATCTGATATCATAATATTCTTTACCAAATACCTCAATAGTGATATCATAACTATATTGTAGGGTTGACCATTGGTGTTTTCCCAAAATATTTTAGAATACAATTTGAAAAAAAAATTGATAAATAATCATTAGTAATATAATATGGGTAAAGGTAAATAATAGCACAGTTAGAACAGCCTGGTAAATTCATAAAATCTCTTTACTGTAATGCAGCCTTTAAAACCAGGAATACAAAATATCAGAAGTTGAGTCACATTTATACCATAAATCACATATATCATCCAAAAAATGATCATGAAAATGACTCTAGAGAAAAATGTGTATGTGTGCGTATAGCTGGTTCTGCTTTGTGATGGTGATTTGACACCGCCTGATAAAGATCTCTGATAGATCAAAACGTTACACAATTAAACTGGGGGCTTTACAGGGCAGATCTTTTGTCTGATTCTTGCCTTTGAGTTTTGATTAAAAAAAAAATCAAGCAAACTCTAATCTAAAAATTGAGGTCTAAAAATCAAGTTGCTCATACAGTGTTTGAGGAATTTGTGTTACAGAGTTGATACTTGAGCCGGAAAAAAGCAGGCTGACGAGTGATTTTTATAAGGGATAAACACATTATTGTCTCTTGGCCAAGAGGCGTGTGCACACTCTTTTATCACTGTGGGTTTGGTGAGGCATCTCAATAACGAAAAGCTCAACATTTAGTGTTCAGAGAATCAGTTTTTGCTCAGGATAAAGAGACATGGACTAATGATATATGGACTAGGGCTGCAACTAATGATTATTTTCAATGTTGATTTCTTGATTAATCGATCAGTTGTCAAAATGGTGAATAATGTCGATCTGTGTCAACCCTGACACCAAAAGCAACACATTAGCTATTCAGATTCAGATTCAATACGGTTTAATCGAAAAGAAATTTCATTCGGAATGAGAGAGGTGGTTTATGCCGATCGTTGTTCTGATCGGCGTCCATGTATACGCCCATTCGGATCAAGTCTTCCTGGTTGGGGTAAAATTATCTCCACTGTGCATGTGTGCTACATCAGCGTGATGCGTTTCTGCCTTTGCGGCAGCGTGTCGTTTTTCGGCAAGCAGTAAACATGGCAGGAGCGAAACAAAACTGGTCTGTCGCTGAGACAAAAGAAAAAGTATGCATTTAAACACCTGATGAAGGTCCATACTACAAAACCCCTCTACATATACAGACACTGTGCCAGAATAGAGGAAAATGAAATGTGAGATAAATTAGAAAATTAGACAACTTTGCGCATGCCCAAAAGATTTATTCAGGTTAAACGCTCGGTGCATGTATACGCACGTCATGATCATTTTATTTAGTGTCCTCGTAAACAATGGATTAGGAATTTCCGATCAACCAAGGTTCAGATCGGATTGGAGAAATTTGGTGCATGTAAACATAGCTAGTGTTGAATCACTCCATGTGTTTTTTACTGATTAGTGGTTTACCTTGCAATCCTCACACGACTGTACTCAATAGTGGAAACCGGATGCGACGTCCCCACAGACTTTGCAAAGCAGGACTGTTCCACCTGTTTCTGAGGAAGGGTTAACAGACAGTTAGATAAGTGGCAAAAACTTCCATCAGGGTGTAAATCTTTATGCAGTGAGGAAACACTTACTTGTGAAAGTTCCTGTGAACCCATAAGGCCTCTTTCCAGCGATGGGATTTGCATAGGTGTGCTGTGGAGTGGCTGCTGCTGCTGGGGGAGAGGGGTGGGGTGGGGGGGTTTGTAGTTTGGAGGATGGGGTGGTGCACCCAGCTACCCTGTGTTTCCATAACCTCCTCTGGAGACGAGGGCTGTGTCTGGTAGCCACTGAAGGCTGCTGGGGCTGGACCTGCTGAGGCTCCTGCAGACAAGAGAAAGAAGACAGGACATCAGACCTCTGAACAGGGAGTTTGGCGTCACAGAGTCATTCCAATTTGTAGAAGAAGAAGAAGAAGATCTGCCTTTATTAGTCCCACAGTAGGGAAATTCAATTTACACTCTGTTTAACTTATACATGTACATGCACACAAACACACACACTCAGAATGGAGAGGTTTCAGAGTGAGGGGGCTGCTCCTGACAAGCGCCCCGAGCAGTTGGGGGTTTGGTGCCTTGCTCAGGGACACCTCGGCAGTGCCCAAGAGGAAACTGGCACCTCTCCACTACCAGTTCACACTCAGTTTTTGTCCATTCGGGACTTAACCGGTGACCCTCCGTTCCCAAGCCAACTCCCTACAGACTAGCTACTCCGCCCCCACGGCTGTAGGGCTGTAGGGCTGCAACTACCGATTATTTTCACTGTTGATGAATCTGGTGATTATTTTCTTGATTAATCCCTAGTTTTAATGGTCTGTGATAAAAGGTCTGATCAGTGTTTGCCAAAGCTGAAGAGAACGCCCTAAAATGTCTTGTTTGGTCCAAAGATATTCAGTTAATATTCATAGAGGAGTAAAGAAAACAGCAGAGATATCGGACTGGATATCGGACCGATGCTGACTCAAATACAGTAGCTGGATCAGGCATTGTTGACAATGGGGCCGATCTAGACAATTCAGTTCTATGTTTATATACTATATACCTTATATACTGGAATTTTAATTCCTGTTTAAATTTTGACCAATTTGTTGCTGCGTTAGAAAGGTTTGTAATTGAATTGTAATTCCTATTTATTTGTTACATTTTGTTTTATGAAAGTTAGGAAATCAATGTTTAAGTCAAGCCTGATGTTGCGTTACATATAAAAGAATGATTGGAGTCACTTCCACACAGTGAGGCATACAGATTATTAATTAAACACTGGTACAGGATCGGTACTAAGTATCGGCCGATACCCACAGCCCAGGTATCGTATTGGCGCATGCCTACAAAATAGTTGGAGATTAATTTAACAGTTGACAACTAACAGATTAATTATTGCAGCTCTCATATGGACTAAACCAAAACTGCGTACATTTAGGATCATAACCTATGAAAATGGTATTGACAATTCTGTTATTGAAATAAACTAGTAAAGTCCTCTTGATATTTTCTAGGTAAATTTATCAGACTATATCCACACTAATACATTTTCATTTTCAAACGGTATTAAAAATAAATAATACATAAAAGTATTATAAAATAATAAAAATAAAAGTATTACTATGTTTATGCCTAGTGCCCACACTACTTGTGCGTTTTTGAGTCCCTAAAACGGACACATTTGAAAACGCTACTGACCCGTTTCAGTTTTAACACTTGCATCTTCTTAGTCAGGACGAACACAAACGGAGACCTTTGAAAAGGATGATGCAGACACCCGGGTTCGCTTCTTAATTGGGTCTCATCAGTCATGATGTGACCTCTCTGATTCGTCATGCCCCTAAATGTGAACCTTTCCCAGAAGAAAACAAACATCATCAGTCATGATAAGTGTGCAGCTTCCAGTGGTTAATTTCAACATGGACAATAAATGACAAGCGTTGCTGACCTTGTTGTCTATGCTAGCAGCGGCTACCTCTGCCTACGTATGCAGGAGGCAAGCTATTATTTGAGTGCTTTGCATCAATTCAAATGCCCAGTGTATGTGAATGTCCATGTGATATGAGTTTTCAGGCGCTGCAGTATGGATGGAGATTAATTCTGAAACAGCCCTAATAAACACTAACCTGGAAGGAGATCCTTTTCCTTTTAAACTAGAGTGGATGTAGCTTCAATGCTGAAGTACAAGAAAAAGCACAGTAATGCAAAGCTTCTCCATAGTGCCTGTTTAAAGAGATCTTTCTTTCCGAGAGTTAGATTAGAAGGTTTATTACCATTCTCGTGTCTGTGTGTTAAGTACAGAGCTGGAGAAAGGAGGCCTCGTTTAGCAAAAGGATTGGCAGCAAATTGATGAACAGTTCATCCATCTGCCCAATTCCTCTGTGCAGCGTCTGCAGCTATAGCGGCTATAACCACAAATTCACATCTTTCAAATTCAAGTCATTTTTACATCAGTTCCTCAGTTCCTCAAGTTTCATTCCTTGTTTACTTTCTTTGATCCACATTTTCTAACTTGTGAGCTTCCAGCGCCTGGAAATTTAGCTCCCATCATTAACACATGGTTAAAAGTGTTAGCTGGAGCCCTGTTTGGACCGTAATGTGCTTGTCATGATCTTATCCTCAACCTGTGGGATTTGATATGTTTTTCTTTGTTAATGTATTCTGAAGTCATTTCAAGATCTACTTTTACATGTCATTCATGAGGAAACCTGTAAGGAGCTCCTTGTTCCTCACTGGCTTTTACTTTTGCTTTCTTTACAGAGCTCAGACACACAAGTGCCAAGCACAACACGAAGAATGCTGGGAAATACCTCGCCGAAACAAGAAAGGACAGCCTGTTGTCCGACATGACTAACGGTGCGAGACTCTCTGAGGAAGTGTGAGGGACTTTCTGTGGTTTGCCTGCACATGTGGACGGTGACTGGAAGTCTCAGCTCCATTTGTCTCAATAACTAAGTAATCACAGCAGTGTGTGTTGTGTGTTAACGCCTCGCTCTGCCAGAACTCCCTCTGTGTCAGGCACAACGAAACCATAATATTAGCTCTAGAATCACATGATAGACGAAGCATGTTGAAAACCACTGTCTGCAGATTGACCACTCTTTTCTCCTTTCCTGCCACTTTTGATCTCTTCTTCTCATTTTCTGGGTTTTGCCACAGAAGCACCAAAATACCACTCTTAGCTTTGAGGGAAACATATTTTGATGACACAAAACTTAATGGCTGCTTTGTCCTGCAAGAAAAGGATGTGAAAATGGGGAGGACTTATGCTGGATAATGGTTTTGGTTACTTAGCCTGCAGCAAAGTTGGCAAGGTCTCTCAAGGCTACACCAACAGGAAATTGCATTAATCCAGCACTGGGCTGAAGTAATTCACTCCCTTTTTTATTCAAGGCTTTGCCAGGGTTTCAGCGGACCACCTCAGCCGTCCTGGTGAGGGAAGAACAGGAGGGAGGCCTCAGGGCCTGACTGAAACCTCCCCTCCATGTGTTCCCTAATTGGTTTAATGACCATAATTATCTGCTGGGGTGCATGTTGTGCAGGGGACGATTAATGGCCTCCAAAACATATGCAGACAGCCGGAAATTAAGAGAGGGGGGCACTGAGACAAAGAATAGCTCTGCAGAAAAAAACAGCCATAAAGTCGCAGAGAGAGACGCATCCTGCTGGGTTAGAGAAACAGAATAATGACACAGCGCTTTTTTTTCTTCTTTATGGGAACTTTGTTGCTGTTAAAATGTCATTAACTTCTAAAGCTTGATTCTTCTTTTGATAGAAAACATTTTAAATGGATGTAATCTGAGGCACATACAGTTGCAAGAAAAAGTATGTGAACCTTTTGGGATTACTTGGCTTTCTGCATAAATTGGTTATAAAATGTGTTATAGACTATTTAGCCAGTAGTGCTGTGGAACATCCAGGTGCTCTTTTGCAAACTTCAAACGTGCAGTAATGTTGTTGTTTGTCTAATGTCAAGTCAAATGTCTAATGTTTTTTGGACAGCAGTGGCTTCCTCCGTGGTGTCCTCCCATGAACTTCATTCTTGTTTAATGCTTTACTTATTGTAGTTTTGTCAACAAAAATGTTAGCATGCGCCAGAGATTTCTGTAAGTCTTTAGCTGACCCTCTAGGATTCTTCTTCATCTCATTGAGCATTCAGCGCTGTGCTGTTGTGGTCATCTTTACAGGACGACCACGCCTAGGGAGAGTAGCAACAGTGCTGAACTTTCTCCATCTGTAGACAATGAACATCAAGGCTTTTAGAGAGACTATTACATTCTTTTGCTTCATTTAAGTCAACAATTATTGATCGGAGGTCTTCTGAGAGCTCTTTTGTGTGACGCATGGTTCACATCAGGCAATGTTTCTTGAGAACAGCTAACTCAAAACTGGTGTGTGTTTTTATAGGGCAGGGCAGCTTTAACCAACACCTCCAATCTTATCACATTGACTAGACTCCAGTCTAGGTATTAGCCTAGAGGTTCGCATACTTTTTCCACCCTGCACTGTACTGCAAAAATTTGAAAACATATATTTTTTTTGTGTGGAATTAGTTTTAGCAGACTGTGTTTGTCTATTGTTGTGACTTAGATGAAGATCAGAACACATTTTATGACTGATTTATGCAGAAGTCCAAGTAATCACAAAGGGTTCACATACTTTTTGTGTTTTTTACAAGTGAGGGTCATGACGGTGGATTTTACTCTAGAATGACTTATTCAGTATGGATTAATCTGCCACCTACTTTTTTCAATTAATCAGATTATCATTTGGTCTATAAAATGTGAAAAATGTCCATCATGATTTCTTAAAGACCATGTGTAACTGGGGCATTATGCATCTCTAGATTCTGTTCTCTGGCTGTTATAATTACACAAAAATGATCTGGTTACAATATATTTAGACTGGTAGAACCTCCAAACTCCAGAGTAAGTAAAAAAGTTTTAATTTCAATTAAATTTTATTTGTATATCCCAAAATCACAAACTTGCCTCAGGGGGGGCTTTACAATCTGTACAATATACGACATCCTCTGTACTTTACAATGCAGCCCTCTCTCCTTTTGTACAATTATCCTGAGGGAGAGGTGTGTGTCATTTCTTTTGGCTCATTTATTATCCTAATACATCCCATTATTTCTTATATTGTTTTGTTTATATTTTTGTTTCCTACAATGTTATATTGTCCATCCCAGCTGGTCAATATATTGATTTCAACGTATTGGCTTTTAAAAATAGTTGTTTTAAGAGTAAATGCTGCTAGCTTAAAGCTACGGCAAACTAAACTAACTTCCGTTTTGTATACTATATTCGTGTGTAGGCACTGGACTGGGCAGTAGATTTGACGTGGAGGTCCTGTTACCTTATGTATTTATCAGGTATGTTTTACTGTATATTTATTGGAGCAGGCAGCAGATTTAACATAGGGGTTGTATGTGTTGATCAGGATAAACGATCAACACCATGAAGAGGTCCTGTTGTCACAGCGTCTTTACTATCTGACCGACACAATGCAGTCAAGGACCCAAAGATGGGGGCGGCAGTAGCTCAGTCTGTAGGGAGTTGGCTTGGGAATCGGACGGGCACCGGTTCAAGTCCCGACATCGACCAAGAACTGAGTGTGAACTGGTAGCTGGAGAGGTGCCAGTTTACCTCTTGGGCACTGCCGAGGTGCCCCTGAGCAAGGCACCAAACCCCCAACTGCTCGGGGCGCTTGTCAGGAGCAGCCCCCTCACTCTGACATCTCTCCATTGTTGCATGTATATGGGTCCTGTTTGTGCATGTGTGTGTCTCGGGTCTGCACGTACCGTGTATAAGTAAAAACAACAGAGTGTAAAAATTGAATTTCCCCTAGTGGGACGAATAAAGAAATATCTTCTTCTTAAAGATAATGAGTTCACTATCACATAAATGTATTTTAATTATACTTTACTGTTACTTTATGAATCACCTATTATTATCACCATTGTATTTAATTTGTATAATTTTATTGCAGTTTTATTAATCTGTTTTTTTTTAATCTAACACACTTTTACAACTTTTACTGTTTTATAGCTTTCATCAAATCCCCTGCACTGCTGTTACAGCACCAGACCACAATCCTGTTTATACAGTACACTGTATAAACAGTTGTGTTTTGTGTGGTTAGTATACAGTAGCTGTCAATCAGACCTGTATACACTGCAGAAACTGTATATTTGTTGTTCAACATTCTCTCATACCTACAAACCTAAACATAATTTCAACATTTTTTTTTTTTCTTTTTTTTTTTAGCTGCCTATCTATACTGTATTTTCCTGTACGTTTGTTTTTCGTAACACTTGAACCTGAACGCCTCCTCAGTAGCACCAGGGGCAGCTGCGCACATCGCAGCAAACACCAGATAAAAACACGTTAAACACAGAGCAACATATTCACCCTGCACACCCACACAATGAGGAGAAGCTCTGCTAAAAGCTCATGATAACAGTTTTTACCCAAACGAAACTCAAATCCAACACAAGCGACTAAATGAGCACACAGCAACTACATGCTAACGGTGCCTGCGCGCGTAGTGACGCTAGCGAGTTCACGCTAACGGATGTCGCTAGCTAAACAGGAGAGAAAACAAACAGCACTGTATACGGCCAGAACCATAACTAATGTCTTACCTTTGCTGTTTTGTGGTAGAACGTTGAACTCGAGTGCATGTAAACGCTGCTATCGAATACTCCGATGTCTTTAACTCATTTTGAGTCGATTCCAGCCGTCTGTACTCGTTTACATGCAGTGTGCAGTTTGAGAAGTGAAGCCAATGCGGAAGTGCCTCAAACCTGCATTCTCTCTAACAGCCAGCAGGGGGCGACGCCTCTGGTTGCAAAAAGTTTATAGCCTCAATCACTAGTTTCAATACTTCTTTAATACTTAGAGTAAAATAGACGATAATGCAATATTCAGGCATGAGCAGGTCAAATAGGCTAATGGGTCAAGGTTTTCTTTGACTACGTGTAGAAGTCTGATTGATTGATTTTTCAAAACAAATTCAAAAACAGTTGCATTTAGACTGGATTAATACAAGACTGTCAAAGTTAACGAGATAGTAATGTGTTAACGCAAAACTGTTTTTACAACACTAATTTCTTTAACGTATTAACGCAACTTGCTTAAAGCTAGAGTGATGAAACTAGTATCACATGAAAATAGAAAACCTAAGGAGTCCATTAGTACTATGTCATAATAACTTGTCACGAAAGAGGTTAAATAACACTCCAAACTTATGCTAAATTTTGGCAAGGAAAAACTGGCATGGCCATTTTCAAAGAGGTCCCTTAAGTCTCCTCTTTACAGACATGCACACTTTATTATATTATTAATTGATTTCCAATAATATATACAATATATACATATATATTCATAAAGCAAGTCTATTTGCCCGCTCCCATGTTGATAAGAGTATTAAATACTTGACAATTCAGCCTTTAAGGTACATTTTAACAGAATTTTTAACAGATAAAAAATGTGCGATTGATTTGTGATTAATCAAGCTTAACTATGGACAATCACACAATTAACCGTGAGTGAATTGGATTTAACATGCATCTACCAAAGCCTAAATCTACTAACCCCAAGTTTGCTCTGCTTCTATTTAATAGCATCAGTCTGTGTGCAGGTAATGTTCAGATGTTGTGGTATGGTTTGCTGGAGATCTTGAGCTGCAACTACGACCTATAAATGTATAGTTTTGCTAGTTGGAAATGAAATATACTGATGCTTACACCTCAGCAGAAATCTCACAAGTGTTGCTTCTATTATGTTCCCAGACTATTCAAATAGACCTTGTAGTTGCTGAGATACTCTGTTAACGGTCTTAATCAAATGCTTGGCCGAGTAGGTACAGCTTCTCTTATTCAATATATTTATGGGTCTTTGTTTGATGTGTGTTCTGTACTATGGTACTTTTTCTATCAAATTAGCTTTTTTGAAATTATTTTTTTCCTTTAATTCACTGCAAGATGCTCTTATTAACCATGTCAAAATGAAAGATAAACAACTTAAATTTCTATGAAATAAGACTAGCTTTCTGTATCTGTATAGTTTTTCCTGTAACAAACAACAGAAATAAGTGACTTTTTTTTTTTTTATTATTATGTAGCACGTTCAACCCCTCCGAATTTATAGGCAACCAGTTTCAGGATGATTTTAGGTTTGGTGTGTCAGTAGCAGCAGCCAGAAAAGCACCTTTAGAATAGCAGCGGCAAGATGTTTATAGTCTCTTGTAAAGATGGATCTGTGAGAAGTTTTATGTGTTGAGTGACATCAGCGGTGCCATTAGCAGGAATATGGAGTGAATTAGGCCGGCGTTTCAAAATATACAAAGAGTCTGCAGAAAGACAAGGCTTGCGTCAACAGCAGCTTGTGTTTCTGCTCTCCTTTCCCCCTCATGTCGACTGGTGCTGACATCAAACACATCACAGCAGCACTGTTTGGGAAAATGCTGGTAATAATTATTTGCTCCTCACTGTTTCATTAAATAAGTTTATTAAAGCATTTACTTCTAGCGGCTTAAGTTTGTTGATGAGCTCTGGCAGCATTCAGAGTGTAATCTTGGATCAGGACATGTAAAGTTTTTTAGTTGAGAATGCAGAGAAAACAGGAAAATTGAGGGGCTTAGATGAGACTTAGGGAGAAGAGTAATCTGTAAAAGCCCTGGAGTGCTGGTGAGAGAAGGAGCAGCGGAAAGACGCAGGAAGACCAATATAGACAGAAATTGGAGGATGTGTTTTCTGGTCAGGAACCCATTGCTAAAATTAGCGAGGATGTAAATTCCTCAGCGTTGCCGGTTTTCAAATCTGCACATGACACTGAGAGCTGCCAGGAGAACATAAAACAAAACAAAAATAAAAATGGAAGGGCGGTGGTATAGGGAGAGGTCATACATGAACAGTGCCATGGTAATGTTTTCCTTCTTCCTTATTTCTTTCCAAATTGACCTTCGCCCTGAGAACAAAGACATCTAACAAGCCACAAGAAGGAGGAGAAAAAAAAAGCTCTGAAAGCGAAAGCCACGGCCCCCACACACAACAGTCCACGGGGGGAGTCTCGGGCCCTGGACGCCAAGCCTTCAACACAATCACCACACATGCTATTGTGGCCTGCAGTAAAGCCCTGGTATGGCTCAAATCTCCTGCTAACCCCCTCCACCCCCATCCTCACCACCAGGCCACACTCCCCCCCTGCTACTTCTCTGTCTCTCCATGCATCCCTGTCATTTACAGTCCTAATGACAAGACACAAACTTGCACACATTCAACCCCTGTAGAGCGAGGATAATCACATTACAGCCGACGACAGGGGCATAACTCCTCCAGCAGTCAGTTTGGACGCACTCAGACGTGGATTTGCATAAATCCAAACAGTATAGTCAGCAGCTAAACGGTGTGGTTCTGCTCTTCTTTTTCCATCGTGGATGCAAGACAGAGAAAAAAACATCCACCATGCTGTGAAACACTGGGGTTAATGGATGGATGGAGATGGAAAATAGTGGAAGACTTTCTCAGTTTACAGTCGCCACACAAAGCCAGGACTATTTCTAGGCATCCTATTGGTTTAACAGAGGCAAGAACACATAGCCAGCAGTAAGTCAAGGACTCATAAGTGTCAGATTCAAGTTCCCATGCCTTGTCTGCTGTGGGCTTTTTCTTGCTGCATCTCTGTTGACCTGCAGATTAATTCAATACCTAAATATTGACATTCCTCTTTCTAGTGTGTGCTTCTTATCTTGAGGAATGCATTTACTGCTTTGTCACATCAATCAGCCAAAGCTGATAATTTTCAAAACGCGAGGCGCCAGGGACTTCCCTGTAACTACAAGGTCAGAATGAGAGAGATAAGGCGAAGTGGATCAGTCAAGGTGAAGCACACAGTGAGCATGCAGAGGCATGTTTGCACTTGAATACTTTGGCTTGAACATTTACATTTCATTACATTCTACCAGCATTTTAGTCATCAGCAGGTGTGAGCGTCGCAATCTGATGCAACATGCTGCTGCCTTAACATTTGACACGCTTGCCTGCTGCTATGCTGCATTCCATTCAAGGTCAGACATTAGAAGTCCCCAAATAAAATGGGACCTCTGGTTTAGAGTTGGGAGAAAAATAATGCAGGTAATGAGAGAAGTGGGCATTACACCCACCTACAAGTTTATTTACGGCTTCGTTGTGGTTAACGTTAGGGATCTGGGTCAAACCGACTGCTGACAGATGCAATACTCCAGTGGAAAGTTTATACAGTGTGTGTCTAATTTGTGTTGTTTTGACTACCAAGTCAAATGCCTGCTGTGAAAAAGGCCTATTATAAATTGTAAGAATGTTAAAAAAAACAAGGGAAAAATCCTTTAAATACGCTTGCTGTGAAATGGTCCTCATGCAACAGCATAGTCATATTTGGTAACTATTGAATATAAAATATTCACAACTTCAAGTGCAAGTCTATATCTGGAAGTCTGAAACCATTTATTAGACAAATGTTTTGGTGATGCAATGATTATGAGCGTATGGGAATCATAAAAGTATCGTTTTAAAAGTACAGTATGTAGGATTTAATGCGATGTAATGGTGTGGTTGCAGAATGCAACCGAGTAACCCTCCACTCACTCCCCCGTTTCCAAGACTGAGGTAACATGAGCTGGTAACTTCAAAACTGTGGTAGTGCCGTTCGCTTTGCTCAGAGGCCATCCTTACAATAATAACACTATTTTAAGAGCACCACCATTAGGTACCACGGTTTTGTAAACTGTGGTTCATGTCAGCGCAATTTCACAAACATGTCAGAGAACTTCAGTGGCCTTCAGGTTACGTAATAACGTGAAAGTCTCTCTAGAGCCAGTGTTTGGTTTGTCCGTTCTGGGCTACTGTAGAAACATGGTGGAGCAACAAGGTGGACTCTGTGAAGAGGACCCGCTCCCGAGGTAGATATGAACGGCTGATTCTAAGCTCACAAAAATATGATTCCAAGTTTCAGGTGAATATACTCCTATGAAAACATAGATAGGTAATAGATCCTCTGAAATGCTATACTTTGTAAACACATGATATACTGTATAGTGAGGTGTATGATATCAGATAAGTTTATTTCACATTTCTTGTCCTCTAGTTTCCTCCCCAGAATCCCGGCTCTTCCACTGTATATTATCTCAGAAGGAAAGCAGAACTTATTTCGTCCGATTTTGACTTTATCACAACAGGAGTTCATGGGAGAAGAAACTGTGGTGTCAGGCAGCGAGTCATTTCCCAAGGCCCATAGCACAGTTTCTCTTTAATGAATACAAACATCAGATTTTCATGTTTACTTTTATCTCATGCAGCACACAATATCTGGTTGATTTGATTAGAGAATATAAATCTATGTGTGTTTTGTGTAGTGTGTGTTTAGATCTGTAGTATTCAGATGCCTTGCTTAAGTAAAATCAGTCCCATGCTGTGAAAATACTCCACTACATATGCTGCATTCATGACCTTAGTTAAGTAAATGTATCAGTAAAATATACTTAATGTACTTAAAGTACTCATTGTACAGTAAAATATTCCCTGTCAGTGTTACTGTTGTTACTATTATACTGTATATGATGTTTCTGCATTAATATGTATGTTGCATTTTATCAGGGCCAGCTCGAGCCCTTTTGGTGCCCTGGGCGAAATTTGGATTTTGAAATGTATTTTAGTTACATTCCACCACTTACATGTTTATTTCAGGTACCAGCTGTGGAATGAAACCATTCAGCAGCATTATGAGGATATCCAGGTGCAAGTATAAACATCCTAGCACTGTTTAAAACAAATAAAGCATTCCTCTGCTCCGTTTTGTGTCAGTCATACAGCAGGCATTGCCAAAGTCAGTTCAAGACTTTATTGCTTCACAAATGCAACCTCAGGTTTGAATAATCCAGGAATAAAAAGGGACATTAGAGCTTTTTTTTTTTTTAATTAATATTATTGTGAATGAGAGCACAACCTTCAATTATAATCCCAGCTCAGTGTTTATCAGCATAAATAAATAAAAGTAAAAAATAAATAGGCTATTAAATACAGTATAAAACAACAGGCAAAAAGGAAGGAGTTTGCTTTTAGATGAAGGGACTCTCAAAATGTTTAGAAAGGCAGCAAAAGGTAAAAGACATCGCTTTGGAGAGTGATGGGAACTTAGAAAAATAATCAGGCTGGTAAATAAGGTAAATCATACAAAATGTACAAAATGTAATTGCAACCAGTAAACCAGAGTAATAACAACAACAAAAAAATCCCTTTTCCAAAGATGGATCTATCAGCTACAAGAGAATCATGGTAGTAAAAATTCAAGTAAAAGAAGGTGTACATCAGTAACACAATGATTTGCAGTCATCGATTAAGAGCACTGGGGAAACTGTCCACTATACACTTCCCATTAAAACAGAAGACAGAAGCAAACTCCCGCTAATGTTCCACAAATAGGCACTTTAAAATGTCTTTGCATGTCTGCAACGAGTCTGGCACTTAATAGTCAAAGTTTCATCCCGTCAACATGTCACACAGAAATCTGAATGAATATTTCATGGCTTCTACAAAACTAAAGGAGACATTGAAATTGCAAACCAAACTATTATTAAGTATGAAATCATCTCAACCACAACAAGACTCATCATCATTATATCTTTTCTTTTTTCCAGGGCAATTTGCATTTTTGGCAAACTTCACCCTCTTCATTACCGGCACGCTACAAACTGATGGATTGCTTTATAATTTCCCACTTCGATACCATTTCTTTTTGTTCAGGATTTTGTGTTTAATCGTCGCCCTTTTGGCTGCAATTGTGAGACAAACCACAACATTCAGATTCTTGATCCAAGTGCTACATTATAAATGTTTTTGGTAATCTGTACACAAAGAGTACCTCATATATATATCCTCTCTTTTGCTCATATAACGTCACTTATATGATCATAGCTTAATTTCTGCACAGAGCCAGCAGAAGAAGGCCAGTAACAACAACACCAGGTTCGTCTGTGTTTACATGCAACGCCATCTCTTTAACTTTGGGCCAGCTCAAGCTCATTTCAGCTCTGTCGACGCTCCGTCCTCTGACAGGAAATGGACCAAAGTGCCAATTAAAGGGAGACGCCGAGACATCAGCAACAACCGCAACCTGATCCAGGGTTGGGCTCCACTGCTCCCACACTATCACACTTACTGTGCTGTCCTTTGTTTGTTTGATACTGGATGCAACACGCTCAGGGTGCAATTTTGTAAAGTTGTTCCCAGAACTGACTTGATTGTTGATTTTTATGAAGCAGGAATGCGAAATGAAGGAGGGAAAATAAATGCATGAGCAATGAACTGTACACATGGATAATAAAAATAGATATCTAAATATACAGAGTCTACTTGATACATCTAGTGTTGTATATTTGCTCAATTCCCATGTGGATAAGATGAAGAAATTAAAAATGTACAGTTAGTCAGTCTGATTCAGTCGGCTCCGGTTCTCTTGGTCCTGCCGATTCAAGGCCACACCCGCAGTGTTGCTCCAGCTCGGCTTAGAGTTCAAACGGCTGCCTGCTTCAGTGAATTTAATTCCCTTCGTTGTCAGGATCACACTGCAAAGACGCTCAGGGTGCTGGTCTGGTCCTTTAAACCCAAGATGCTGTATGCGATTCTTTTCAAATGGCCAGGCAGCCTCACCCCAATGTTTTTAATATCCCTGTAAAAGAAAGAGAGCGTATAAGAGGAGCTGCAGATGGATTTAATCTTTGGACTTGTTCCAACATTTTTCACGCACATCCTTCCTGTGTCTTGTATTAATCACTGACTAATGTAACATGCTGAAATGCCAGCCTTGACTCCATTTGTGTCGCGCTCGATGGCTCAACCAGTACAGCGAGGTGGGGTGTGCTTCCAATTTATCTTCGACATTAAAGGATAACGACTGTTTTTTTTTTTTTTTTTCACGAGCACGTGATGCAAACCTGCAAAACGCTCTAAAACACAGCAGCCCAAAGTCAAAGCCTTAATTACAGCCTTAATTACTTAATGAGGATTCTCTCTGTTGACCATGAATCACTTGTCTGGCAAGCAGAGGGTGGGTCGTAAATAACTGCTGGTTTTCTGAGAGTGCTACCAGATGCCCCGAGATGGAAACATGGGGCCACGAAATCACACCATTCTGCATGACAAATACTTCAAAAGGGTTTGTCATCTGCTTTACAGTCTGCACATCTTCTCAAATCATGAGCAACTGAGGTAGTGTACCAAAGCTGAGGAAAGAGGGGGTCTACTGGCTAGTCATGCGGTTAGGAAAAGCTCTGGCCTTTATTATTGCCCCAAAACAACCTCATATTATATGCTTCACTAAGCCTTTTTTTTAAAAAACGTTGAGTCCATTTCATTAAATTACCCCCTTAGCGCTCCTACACATCTGAGAAGATCCAATTGCCTTAAAGTATCCTGTGATGAGTTCAGGGGGTCCACTCTGAGCGCACCTCTTCAATCTTTCTAGATGTATAAATGTACGGACTATAAGGCTTCAAGTCTCATCCATCTATTTCAGTTCCTTAATCCCCTTTAGGCTGCTCTCCTCTTCCTCCCCTCCTTTAATGTCGAAGAGGCCACAAAAGGCCTTTACCCTAAAACAGGCAAAACTGGTGGTTTTCGGGGCTCTAGCTAAAGTGCTGCCCAGGGCTGGAGGGAGGGGTGGGAGGAAGAATGGAGGGAGGCAAAGAAGAATAAGGACTGCAGCGACCACAAGCCACCAGCACCAGCCTACCACAAATGAGCCCACTCCTTCTCCTTCCCTCCATTACTTTTTCCATCTAAAACATTTTCTCAAGTTGTAACTGAGGTCGGAGATTATATTGTGCGCAAACTATTCTGCTGGCTGTTAAAAAAGCATCATTTTTAGGAAAACAAATACATAAACTACTACAGGGGGAGTTCATAACAGACTTCATCTTGGGAGGAAAAACATCTTGATTGGCCATAATTTAACAACAAAATGTCCCACTTCTTTGCCCAAAACACATGGAACAAACAAATATAATAAGTAGATTGAAACTTAACATGTGGCATCACCAAATCTGAAATGCCACTTACTCGTTCTTCATCTGCAGGACCTGGTCCATGGTGACGACACCAGCGCAGGTGAAGTTCTCGTTGTACTGACTCATCTTGATGGACTCCAGCCACTCGGACACCGACCTGAAGGGGGACCCGTCTGAGCCGCTGGTGCTGGGCAGGCGGATGGATACGCTGCGTACAAAGAAAAGTAGATCCAAATGAAAATAATCAACAGACCTTCCCACAACAAAGGATGAGTGAGGACTGTAATTACTGAACAGGAAACCAGTTGGTGATAAAAACCAGTTGGAGCAGTCAGGGCGAGAGCCGATTAAGATATGAGCACGGCAGCCTTTTGTCCTTTCTCACCGTGTCTGGCTTTAATGCTCCCGCACAAAAGGGAGAAATATGCATTCATGCACACAATCACACACACAACAAAGGTTCAGTAATTCCCTGCCAGGAGTGAACACACATTTCTGTCATTAGCCTGCCAGGCAAGGTGTCCGTATGTCCTCTTAATGGTTTCAGTAGAACATCTTAAAGCTATTGCCTTTCTTCCCTAAACTACCCTAAATACCCAGCACATTTTAAGCAAATGGGGAGCTGCTGTGTTTTGAAGCAGGTCTAAGTCAAGTCTCAACACAGTCGAGACAAGTCCAAGTCTGGGAAGATAAAGCCAGGGTGTGGAAGTGATGCAACCAAATCTCACAGGAAGGCGTATAAATAGCACAAAGACATTCCACCATGGGGACACCTTTAAGGCTTTTCACGTGTTATTTGAAAGCAGCACAACAAAACTACACTAACATCCACACTTAGGTTCAGGCAACAAAACCACTTAGTTAGATTTAGGAAAAACATCATGATTGGGCTTAACATAAGTACGCAAATTAAGTGAAATATGTACGGAAACAATGTAACATAAGTATGGAAAACACAAACATCACTAATGTAACTTACAAAACAAGACCCGATCTGTTGGTTGAAAGGCCTGGTTTGTTGGATCAATCTATTAGCAGTCTTTGTCACTTTTTAGTCTACGTCTCTAGCTGTGAGTAGCATATTCATGTGTATGTGTTTACATGCCAAAAGCAAGAACGGCATTTTTATTGCATGCCAAATGCTTTGCGCATTGTCGTGCCATTCATACTCTTTTTCGTGCGACTGGCCTGAAGATATAATACCAGATTACCACATTACATGCCACACCCGTCTCTCTATCCGCTTCTTTCTTGTCTTTCTCTCTACTATGAACTATCTTATGAAGACAACAACAGTTGTTAATGGTGTTTTCACACAGCTCAGACCGCGTCCCTCTCAATTTAGAGGCCTAGTAATTAAAAACTAGCCACTGTGGCTGGAGGATATGGCCAAAAACTTGTATCCTGAAATAGGTAATTTTATATCTTGATATTACATAATAACAATATAGCATGTTTTCTGGTAATTCAGTAGTCTGTCTTAAATAACCACATGGTAAAACATATTTGTGTATATTTTTACTTTTGTATATTAGTTTAAAGCTAAATTATAGAGAAAAAAATGAATAAAAATGTCCAGCAATATGCTGACTATGTTTACATGCATGCACACAAATATAGAATAAATGTGCACGTTATTATCAATTTAGACAACGTAATTGTGTTTCATGACATCTCAATATATGGGCTGCACGGTGGTGTAGTGGTTAGCGCTGTCGCCTCACAGCAAGAGGGTCGCAGGTTCGATTCCAGCTTGCGGCTCTTCTGTGTGGAGTTTGCATGTTCTCCCCGTGTAAGCGTGGGTTTTCTCCGGGTACTCCGGCTTCCTCCCACCATCCAAAGACATGCTGTTTAGGTTAATTGATTACTCTAAATTGCCCGTAGGTGTGGATGTGAGCGTGAATGGTTGTCTGTCTATATGTTGTCTGTTTCTATGTGCCCTGCGATGGACTGGCGACCTGTCCAGGGTGTACCCTGCCTTCGCCCAATGCCAGCTGGGATCGGCTCCAGCCTCCCCGCGACCCCTAACGGGATAAGCGGTTGACGATGGATGGATGGATGGATGGACATCTCAATATATAATTTCATCATGATAGCGTTCCATTGAAATATGATAAAATAGTGTATTGAATTATCATTCAGCCCTAGTGGCCGCAATTATGTTTCTTTTAGGCTCTTTCTGAAGTTGAGAAATGTTCTGCTACTTAGAGGAGACCACATGACTTTGGGCGGTTATTATTATCAGGGTTTTATGCCACATAAATAGAGAACAAACCAGAAGGGAAACTGAAAACGTACAAGAAGTTGGCAGAAGTGAGACAGGGTTGTTTCCAAGAACTAGCCGTTGATTATCGCAGCTGCTGAAGGAAAAATATGCATTTCAAGCCCTTTAGTTTGGTATGTAAATAAATCTTACCGTGGGTCAAAATCTGCAATAGTCTTCAAGGATTCAGGGCTCCGCAGCAGCTTGTCCAGCAGGTTGACGATGTCTCCAAAGCGCGGCCTCTTGGAGCGATCCTGGAGCCAGCACTGCAGCATCAGCTGATAGACAGCCGAGGGACAGTCCATCGGCGCCGGCAGCCTAAAGGCCTCGTTGATAGCCTTCATCACCTGCAGGGAGATTTTCAGGTGAGGCTAGCCTATTTCAAGTCTGTGGTGACATTTCTAAAAATATCATTTGACATAAAACTTTGTCTCTAATGGCAAAACCTCAGAAAAAAGCAATCTGTAAACTTATGTAAACTTACCTCATGGTTGCTCATGTCCCAGTAAGGCCTCTCGCCAAAAGCCATGACCTCCCACATGACGATGCCAAAGCTCCACACGTCGCTAGCGGAGGTGAACTTCCTGTATGCTATTGCCTCTGGAGCCGTCCAGCGAATGGGGATCTTACCTCCCTGTTCAGGAAGAAAAACCTCAAGTTTGAGATGAAGGACTAATGAATCTAAAATCAAACGCTGCTGCCCTTATAAGGAGTCCCATATTTACTTACACTTGTGGTGTACGTCCCCTCAGGATCGTCCTCGAGCACCCTGGACAGGCCGAAGTCTGACACTTTACACTCCAGTGTGTTGTTGACGAGGATGTTGCGGGCGGCGAGGTCGCGGTGGACATAGCTCATGTCAGAGAGGTACTTCATGCCCGCCGCGATGCCGCGCATCATGCCCACTAGCTGGAAGGAGGGAAATTCGCCATCGTGGTCCTGATGGCAGAAAACAAACACAGATTAATTTAGTTTTATGACGGTTTTAAAAGAAAACAGATATCATGGCCTGGAAATAAATCTAGAAATAGAGGTTAGACTAAACGTTGTGTAAATATTGTGTATTGTCACCAAAGAATATAGAAGTAAAGAGATGAAAGTCCAGGTGCGGCTGCCATTTTGTACAGAAAAAGCTTATTTCACAATTATAATTAATTATTCATAATACTTTATTGTAAAGCACAGGCCACGTCGGTAGAATGTGACAATGGAATAAAAACGGTTTTGTTTTACTATTGTACAGCACTTTTTAGGCAGACGATTTACTGGCGTTCCGGTCATTGCATTCAGCCCAAAATGGTGGAAAAACAATCAGAGTAGAGTTTTTTCCAACGACTTACCCTTAGGTACCTGTCCAGTGCTCCATTCTCCATGTATTCGGTCACGATCATGGCGTGTTTGACTGCACACAAAAAAAAAAAACAAGAACAAATCACATCCCCGAACTGGCCCAAAAACATCCTAAAAAATTGTGAGAAATCTAAAAAAAAAAAAAAAAAGTAACAAACTCACAGAAATCCTTACATTTGGTGACCACTCCCTCCAAGCGAATGATGTTCTGGTGGGAGAACTGGCCCATGATCGATGCCTCGCTTAGAAAATCCTGCCTCTGCTTCTCTGTGTAACCCGGCTTCAGTGTCTTGATCGCCACCGCCACTTCCTTCCTCCCCGGCACCTTCAGAATGCCACGGTAGACCTCGCCAAACTCCCCTGCAGGAACAACAACATCAATGGGACGATTGATTTCGAAAAGGGGTATCAGATGAGTATGTGTTTGATATGTTTTCTCAGGTTTCTAGCTGCGGGGGTTTGCTGTGCATCAGGGTGAAAATGAGGAAGTCTATGCGGCTGTTTTGCCTGAGGCGCTCTCACAGAGGTGTGTTCTGGCTGGGTGTTGAGAGAGAGCCTGTGTTGTGTAATTGGTGGATGGCCTGTGGTGTGGAAGCATGGGAATCAGCTGTCACATGAAGAAGAAGGGGAGAGCCACGGTCGTGGGAAATTGGGAGGGGGTGTATGTTGATGAAGGACTGTTGATTCAAAGGTTAAAGGTGGTCGCACTTGAATAAACGTATTACGAATTAAAGATGTAGGAAGGGCCCTCTGATATCTTTCCAAAACACTGTTCCTGCAACACTTTGTGTAATTGTTCATGTCAACGTGAGCCAAAGCATATAGGTCTCACAACCAAGAGTTGCCTCACAACAAGATGTCTCAACTTGTTGTGTGAGAACTCAGCCAGATCGATGTTAATCTCACTAAAGTAACCACTGTCCGTCAGCCTGCTGAGCTGTGGAAAATGCATAGTATAAACAACGAATTTGGGGATTGGAAAAATCTTTCACCATCTCAGCGTTGAGCCTCACAGCAGATTGTCTCAGCGGGGTTGTCACTCACCAGCTCCAATGACTTTCTGTTTGGTTATGTGGCTCGGGTGGATTTCAGTGGCAAACTTCAGGACAGCTATGTTGGGGTCCTCGTATGTGTGTGGGTCCACGTAGGTCTTCAGAGGCTTCAGTTGCTCTGTGAGAAGAAAACAAGAAATCGTTGTATCTTAATTTATCAACTGAATAAATAGACTAAAATATTTATTTGTATTTCTCAATTAAAATATTTAATCAGGATTAATTGCAAGTTAGGCACACATTTTTTATCTGTTCAAAATGTACCTTAAAGGGAGATTTATCAAGTATTTAATACTCTTATCAACATGGAAGTGGGTAAATATGCTGCTTTATGCAATGTTTGTATATATTAATTACTGGAAATCAATTAACACAAAGCAGTGACAAATATTGTCCAGAAACCTTCATAGGTACTGCAATTTACTTAAGAAAACCAGTCATAACATGGCAAACTGCAGCCCAACAGGCAACAACAGCTGTCAGTGTGTCAGTGTGCTGACTTGACTATGACTTGCCCCCTTGAAAATGGATATGCCAGTTTTTCCTTGCCAAAATTTAGCACAAGTTCATAGTGTTATTTAACTTCCTTCACAAAAAGCTAGTACGACATGGTTGATACCAGTAGATTCATTAGGTTTTCATATGATACCAGTATCTTCACTAGCAAAGTCAAATAGAAACCTCTACAACCTAAATTGCATGTTGCATTAATGTGGTAAAGAATTTAGCGGAGTTAAAATGAATTTGCGTTAACACAGTATCATCATATTAACTCTGACAGCCTTAAATTAAAATAATGTGAGATTAAAAGACAAGAGAGATTTTTTTGTCTACCTGAGCTGGAGAAGTAGGTGTCCTCCGGTCCTTGCCTGGAGTGAGAGTTTCTTCTTCTGAATAAAAAGATAAAATCTGCAAATTAACATCCCACTTTAAAAGAACATTTGTCTTTATGCCTGCTTTCATATCAGTAGCACATAGCAACCTTTGTAACCAGTTTTTCAAGACGTTCTACGGCTTTCAAAAGGATCCCGACACTGCTGCAATGCATCCATTCATACAGAGGCGGCCCTTTGATAAAGGCCGACGGTAGGCTGTGTTTGCCAAGCCGATTTTAAAGACTGAAAGACAGACAAGCAGGCGGGAGGGAGGTGGACAGACAGGATACAGTCTGCTACAGCACAGGCCCAGGTCACCTTTACAAAAGGCCTGCGGTCTGCAGCAGAAAGAACCAAGAGCCTCTTATCACCAACAATAAACCACCCCAGACCAATTTCCTTTCTAAGGCCCCAACACTCACTAGAATATAACCATTGAGCAATGACAAGGCACATCAAATTCTTCCCCAGTGAGCGCTGGGACACAGATCCCGATAAAGAGAAAGTTGGCTAAAGGAGGAGAGAAAGAGAGAGAGGTGAGGAGAGAGTGAATGCAAAGGCCATGTGGAGGCCCCACAAAGGAAAGGAAGGAGAATGAGAGAGGAAGCTGGTGAAGGAGGGTCCATGCTGACTGATTAAGGGGGGCGGTTACTGACCGTCTGCGTAGTAACAGGACCACGAAAACGATGAACAACATGGCCGCTCCTCCGACTGCTGCGCCGAAGATGACTGCCGTGTTGTTTTGAGTGAGGGGTCCTGGAAAAGGCAGTGAAAGAAAACACATGAGAGAGATCCCATTCTTGAACAGCGCTTGCGAAACTTATTCTCCATGGTGGTTCTCCTCTGTACCTTCAGGAGAGGTCTCAAACTGCTCCTCCATGCTGGAGCCTCCAGGGCTGCCGTCGCTGCTGAGGGCCTGCACCCTGAACAGATAGGCCGTGCCCGCGGTCAGATCGCTGATCTGCACCGAGTTCTTCTCCAGGATGAGCACGATGTAGGTCGTCACATCCAGGTTATCATCCTGAAGAAGATCAGTAAAAGAAGATTCAGATTTGTTCTTTATTGTTCTCTGTAGAGGAAATTTGCTTTTACAGTAACACAAGATGTTTGAGGCAGTGTTGGCTGAGGGCACAAAATTCCCCCCAAAGCCAAGAGCAAGAGTTAATGTTGAAAATGGAGGTCACAGATTCAATTTTGGCATTTATGTTTGAGGGATAAATGTATATATTTATTTATTTTTATTCAGATTTTTTTGTTATTTTTAAAATAATGTTTAAAATTAGATTATTATTTCATATTTTTAGTTATTTAAAATAAATGTATATATTTTTTATTGATTAATTTATTTATGAATTTCTGTTAACATTGAATTAATGCTTAATTTAAGTTTAACTCTGGTCTAACATCCCTGTCTATGTGACTAGAGCTTCAGCAATTTCATTTATTAATCTAGTTTACTTGTCAACAATTAATCATCTATTCTGATGATTGATTAATCAATCTGAGTATAAAAAAAAAAAAGCTTCTTAAATGTGAATACTTTCAGTTTTTTTTCTTCACTATGACATTAAACTGAAGAATGACGCACCTTCTTACGGTAGGTGAGCTCATAGCGGATGGGCCGGGGTTGGACCCGTGGTCGGGGCGATACATCCCAGGAAAGAGACAAGCTGGTGGAGGTCCTCTCAACCAGTCGCATCGTGGTAATCTTGGGTGGGTCTGAGGACAGAGGGTGGACAATACTTTAGCATGTTTTGGATGTGACAACCAAATATGTAAATACCCAAAATACAACAACAACAACAACAACAACAACACCAAAGCTCCCTTCTGCTAATGAAGAGGTAGAAGAGGTCAACAAGAGGAGTACGCCCAGGATTGAATAAGACGGGACAAACGGGGATGAGCAGAGAGATGAGGTCGGAGGTAAACGGATGAGGCGGAGGGAAAGGGAAGGCGGGCTGAAGAAACTGAGACAAACAGGGTGGAATGACCAGGTATAAGTAGGCTTGACTCAATGAGGTGTGATTGAGGTGAAGACCTGCTTCAGTTAACTACCAGTACTTCTGATTTTGGATATGGAGGTGGCCGAAGTGAGGAGCAGGGCACTGTGAATGTCTGCCATGGCATCTTGCTGGGAACAGAGCAGGAAGAGGCAGCAGGGTTTCTGCCCGAGATGACTTGCCGTCAGGCCAAAGCATTGGGATATTACGTATTTTTAGATGCTTTTTATAAAACTAAAATTTGTTATACAAGTTAAAAAATAACTCAGTGTGTGTACTGTTTAGGCTGTTGGTGCAAAAATGCTACAATTCCTCAAGACACAAGACAAGTTCCTGTATCTTGTAGGGTTTCAACACAGGATTCGGCCCGTCAGCCCAGCAAGGCAGGGATTTCCATCTCCATTACAACAGGGCTGTGACTAGTGGTCCGTAGCTATGGAGAGGAAGCCTGATATTGATACGACAGAGAGTTGGAACAGAGGAGCTGACAAGGTTTGGTTGTGGTGCGACTGCTGCGGGAATATCATGGCTTGAGGAGAGTAATTTTCAAACAGATCTTAACCTGAATCAAACTTCATTTCACTTCTCTCCCGCAGCACGATTCCAGTTGCAGAGCCGTCACTGCCTCACAGATATCATCTGTCATTACTGCAGCACAGATAGCATCACTCCACTGCCTCCTATCAGCAGCACTCACCTGTGTAGTGCAGCGATGTAGTCAGAGCGCTGGTGGACGGTGGACTATTAGCCCGCGGTTTTGCCTGGCTAGCGAACAGCGACACGCCGCTATGTGCCTCCACGGTGAAGGTGTAGTTGAGGTGAGCATCCAGCTCGCTCACTGACACCTTGGTGTTGGTCAGGCCCGTGTTGGCCGGGTCGTAGCGGATTTTCTCTCCGCAGAGCTGGCAGACATTACCCTCGCATCGCTGGCATTCAACGCTGTAGGTGATGTCAGTTCGACCTCCGGTGTCTGCAGGTGGGCTCCAGGACAGGAGGAGTTTTCCCGCAGAGAGCTGGGTGGTGGTGGCCACAAGGTCTCGTGGGGCAGAGGGGAGGCCTGGTGAACACAGATACAGAATGTTAAATAGAAACGGGGAAGAAAAATACAGGAAGTACAATGTGGGTGAATGCTGTTTTGAATTGTATTTATTATTTAATTCAAACCACATACAGTAGCTACTAATGTGTGCAGAGAAAGTGCAACAAGAACATATTTAATCCCTGTACATTTAAAACAAATGTCATACATGGAAATTATATTACTTGGTGGGCTGCCAATCAATTAAAATGCTTAATCGTGTTTAATCATATGATTGTACATAGCTCATTGTGATTAACTGCAAACGAATCACATTTTTTATCTGTTTAAAATGTACCTTAAAGAGAAATTTATCATGTATTTAATACTCTTATCAACATGGGAGTGGGCAAATATGCTACAAATTACACAAATCAGTGACAAATATTGTCTAAGCTGCATGTGATTATCATATAAAGTGGGCATGTCTGTAAAGGGGAGACTGGTGGGTACCCATAGAACCCATTTACATTCACATATCTGGAGGTCAGAGGTCAAGGAATGTCTTTGAAAATGGTCATGCCAGTTTTTCCTCACCAAAATTTAGCATATCTTTGGAGCGTTAACCTCCTTTGTGACAAGCTAGTATGACCTGGTTGGTACCAATAGATTCATTAGGTTTTCTAGTTTCAGCATCTTCACTAGCTCTAAAACTGAGCCTGTTACAATCTAAAAATCACAAATTGCATTAATGCGAAATCAGTGGTGTTAAAATAAATGTGCATTAATGTGATATTATCCCAACTTTGACAGCCTTAATTTCTAAATGTTGTTACTGCAAGGTTCTCATTAGAGATCAGGAGGACTGTTTACCTGAGCAGGGTCCAGTAGGGGGGTCGGTTGGGGCACGGTAGAAGCCATCCATGCAGGGACAAAGCAAAGCCCCGGAGTCCAGCTTCTGGGTGTTGGCAGGACATGGTTCACACTTCTCTAAGGATGCTGCAGCTTTAAAGAAGCCGGGCTGACATTCTGCAAAACACAAAAACATGTTTGCATGAGCAGGTGAACGAGGACAATACTGACTTCAGGCAAAAACCCACACAACACAACGCATACCAGCCAGTTCCTCCAGATCATTCAAGCTTCTTTAAGATAAGTAATGCTCTGAACTCTTCACCTCACGTGCAACTCAACCAGGTTGAGTGGACACATTATATCAAGGTTAAAGGTCAGCTTTGGACAAGTGACAGAGATATGGGAGGGAAATGGAGGCAAGGTTCTGCACTGTATTCATTATTCATTAAAACGGTGTCCATTCACATGAACCCAACCCTGAAACAAAAATGCAGACTCCCAACCTCGCCGGCACTCCTGCTCTTTACTGTTTAAACCACCAACCCCCCTCTGTTGCTGCTTTCTTTACTGTCTCCCTCACGCAAGAAACACAACCAGTCATCCCACATTCCATGACACTCAGTCAGTCGTCAATGCTGTGAAATAGGAAATAGAAATCAGGTAAAGTGCCAAGAAACAGAAGTGGATCAACCTAAAGCAGCTCATCCGTTTGCACTCAACAGTCCATTATATATTTTTTTTCTTTCAGAGACCCACATGCAGACCTTTTTGAAACTGTATCGCCGAGATAAGATGACACCTAATTCCACACATCCAGCTCGTAGTAAAGAACTTCAGGTAGAGCGTCCAGCTGTGTGTAGCGGTGGTGAAATATGAACTTAATACGGTGTGAAATTTTAGAGAGAGGGCGCCATAAAGGAGAGTGAAAATGACACCCCCCCCCCCCTTTTGACTCTGTGAGAGCATTCCACCGGCTGCTGCTCATGTCCTCGCACCATCACACATTCATCCACACACACACATACACTCATGTATGCACTGCACACATGCACCCACACCCATATGTATGCACAAAATACACATACATGTATGCAAAGCACACCCGTGGACACATGGGTAAATCTGACATCAGAAGGGGGATTATGTCCGCTGCCTGTCACCTGTTCGTGTCCTTCTGCCAAGTCAAGTCAATGCAGCCACCCCCCCCTCCCCACGAACACACACATGCATGTATACATACACACACATTTCCTTCCTTCCTTCGTTCCAAGTTGTTTGCCTGCAGCGTTTAAATAGCTCATGGCAGATGTCATGAGATGTTGACAATGCAAATGAGAGCCAAGATGTAGGCCAAAGGACAACTAGAAAGATGCAAAACAGAAAAGAAAGAAATGAAGAAGAAGACAAAGGTAGAAAGAGGACATGAAATGAAGCATGTGTGGGACTGAAGTTTATGCCTGTGACCGAGGCAAACGCTCTCAGTTTTAGATGTCAGATTCCAACAGAGGCAAATTGAAAAGCAGAGCCAAGGACAAAGACAATATCAGATTCACTCAGAGATACTGTCTCGGTTTGTGGCTGCATTTCACTGCGGTTCACTCGAATGAAGTTCGTTTGGAAGCCTCAAGTGACCACACGCAAAACGGCTCCGCTCCATTTAAGTCATATCGAGGGGATCTACTCGATTGACCATGGGTTTCTCTTCGACGCCATTCAAGTTTTTCTATCATTGCGGTTCACCGAGTTGCGGCAGAGCAGCTGTGAAGAGGTGTGTATTTAAGGATCATTTTGGTATTTTTCAGCTTGGACCCTTTTTTTCCCATGTTTTTGTGTCTAACTGACCAATAGGCCTTTTGGCTGGGCTGCAGAGGGCCAGCCGTACGAACACAAAAAAGTCTATCACCGGTCGGCCGAGTGTTGGAGTTTCGTCATTGTCTGTTGCCCTTTCTAAAATGAAACAAGATTGAGTGATAGCATTACCTGTTTCTCACTTAAAATGTTATCAAGAGTAGATTTTGGTGGATTTTTTAGACGTAATAACAGAAAGTTTGTTTCCTGTTTAAAAACGGCAAGTAGAAGTCCAGGAACCAATCAAGTCCACATCACCACTTGAACGGCCAGTTGAATGGAGCAGCACATCCCCTAGTGTGCTTGCTGGACCTGGTGGACATGTACAGCTGGATTTAACATTATAAACATGACCCCTTTGTGTAAGAACCTAGCCACAAATTCACAGACTGGTCATACACAGTCTAGCCATATACTTGGCTTTGAGTCTTGATGAAATTGGTCCAGTATTGAGAAGAATGCTGAAGCCGTGGGTTGAAAAATACCAAAGTTATCCTTTAACTTTAGAGCATGACAACAATGTTGAAGAGACACATATGTGTAAGTTTGTCCAGTAGGCTCTAATGTTACTCAAACCTCCTCTCAGGACAGCATCTCCCCTCTTGTCTCGGCCAGCTGTTTCACCGACAGCCACTGCTACTCATTAACGCGAATGAGGCCAAAGTTGGGCGAGGCAGGAGAGAGGTGAAGGAACAGAAGGTTCAAGAAAGAAAGAGAGGAATACTGTATCCTGCTGAGGACTGGAGAAAAGAGGGGAGAGAGAAAGGAGACAGGCCGGGGCGAACTCCTCCATTGAGAAGGGGGAACAGCTGCTGCCTCAAACCCTGATTCATACCCCTACCTCTCCTCCTCGTAATCCCCAAATTCCTTCCTCCCCTCCTTTCTCTCCTCCCAGTCCTCACTAAAAAGGCTCCCAGCTCACCCATTAACATTGCTATTCACCACTGACCAGCAGGCCAGGAGAATGCCATGCCATTCAAGTGTTGAAAGAAAAAACACACACACAAGCATTGCAGATGGGAATAGCCTAAATGCCACATGGCAACTGAATAGAGGAGGACTAGCCTCTTTTTGGCGCTACAGTATAGGCTGTAATGCATCGTGGTCAGGTCTGCGGAGACGATGGCCTTACACTGTGAGCCGCCTCTATAATCAGGATACATTCCAGTGCACACCACCCAACAGGAGGCCTGTAGCGGAGCGGCTTCACTGCAGCTCCAGTTTCCGCCCCGTTACGAAGGTGAACAAGTTTCTTGAATATATGAGTCACAGAGACAGTAAAGTGACGCTCTGCTGAGGTATTTAACTAGAGGATTCCTCGACAAAAGAGTCGGCGAGAGGAAACTTCTTGGTTCCACGGAGAAGGCAGAGGAAGGGGGGGTTGAATTGTTGCTGGACACAACAGGAAGCAGGAAGTGAGAGGCTGATGCAGCCTTCCTTCCTAAAGCAGCCAATCAAAGCATGGAAACACAGGGAAGCGTGACCAAATTGAAGAACCAGAGTCCTGAGACAGAATAATAACCGAAAAGGAAGCCAAAATGTGATGACCTGACATGAACGTAGGCACTAAAGCTAACGGGGCGGGCTCCTGGGATGAACGCTTTCCCTCTCATAAACAAAAGTCTCTCAGCCTCTTCTGACTTGAAACATCTGACCGGCCATTTTTTCCCTCCCTATTGCTACAGAGCAAGGAACTGTTTGTCATTTGAGAGGCCCCGTGCGCCTTGAGTGGCTTTGTGTTTGTTTATGGAGAGTGAGTGCAGGGGCCTGTTACATTCTGGGAGCCCGAGTGGCTCTGGAGTTGGAGCCCCCAAGGGCCCCCCCTCCCCGGTTTGTGGGCAGAAGTCGAGATGGATGAGATGAC
Organism: Pterois miles; assembly: GCA_947000775.1. Lineage (NCBI taxonomy): Eukaryota > Metazoa > Chordata > Actinopteri > Perciformes > Scorpaenidae > Pterois > Pterois miles. The sequence continues at coordinate 5,136,809 of CAMQGK010000571.1, read as the reverse complement.
GACAGTGATGGATGCACGGCTGGATAGATGGATGAATGGGTAACATGGTGGCTCGGCAGCAGAAATTGCCCTCAGGACTGCCGGAGTAAGTGGTCGGGGGGCCCCCACAATTGAGTCCGGCGCTGGGCTTTTAAAAGGCGGAAAGGTCATGTCTGCCTCGGGGTAGTTGTGAGTTAAACTGTGCATGGCTTACAGGGAGTCAGTGGCCAAGTAAAACAAACACATGTTCACAGTGAGGAGGAGGAGGCGCAGCAGCAGCCGGCGGCTCGCCTTATGGGGAGGGAGGTTAAATTCAGAAGTACGGCCAGAGAACAAAAAAACATCATGAAAAAACAAATCCATAAGACCGAAATACAATGTTGAGATCTTTAGCAAGTCTTTGCCTGTCTCCTCATTGACTTCACTTCCCCTCCCCCACCCCCCTGTTCTCAAGTTGGTCCAACCCGTAATTGCAATATGTCATGTCATTTTGTTTGTATGCAGGGTGACAACATGTCATTAGCATTTTGGGGGAGTCGGGCTGTGGAGGAACAATGGGGGTCTCTGATGGGGGAGGTGAGCCGGTAACATGAGCTAGGGGTCACTGAGGTAGAGGAGGAGGAGGAGGGGGAGCAGTATAGGTGTAGGAGCTGATGGAAGTGTGTGTGGGAGGGGTGAGGGGTGGGGGTGGGGGGGACATTAGTCAAAAGGATTAGCTGACCGATGGAGCAGCTGTAAGGGCATTACATCTGTTTTACAATTGCACTCTGGCTTTCATCTGGGGTTGTTAACAAACACAATAAATTCCCTTATCCCCTTTCTCCTCTCACTCCCTCTGTCCACTCTCAGGAGGAGGGATACAAGGAGTGAAAAGTGCAGTCAAGGAGGCACAGCACATACTCAACATGTCTAAAGTAAAAGACACCAATCCTGGCTGACATGAGAAGCCCGTTTCCACCGCAGGAACTAGGAAGCTTTTGAGGAACTCATTACGTTTCAACTGCAGGGACCAGCATCTAAATTCAATTCTGGGGATGTTTTTTGGGGCATTTTTACCTCCACAAAACTGCCCTGGTTGGGGGTAGTACTTTCTGAAACACACACAGCGCAGCTACTTCAACAGCTTCAACTCGTGTACTGTTTCATTCATAAAACAAAAACTCTAGTATCGATTTAGGACCGTTGATGAGGGAAGAGCATTTCTCTTTGTTTGATAACATTAAAAATAGGGCCAAATTCACAAATTTGTTTTAACACCAATAATTTATTTAATGCATTGATGCATCTTTCGATTGTTAGCTTGTAGCAGGCTCAGTTTTTTTGTGATATCATATGTAACTAAGGAATCCATTTGCACTAACCATGTAATACTAGCTTGTTGTAAAGGAGCATAAATAATGCTCCAAACGTACATAGTTTACAAAGTTTTGGTGACGAAAAACTGTCAAGACCCTTTTTAAAGGGGTCCCTTGACCTCTGACCTCCAGATATGTGAATGTAAATGGGTTCTATGGGTACCCACGAGTCTCCCCTTTACAGACATGAACACTTTGATAATCACATGCAGTTTGGGGCAAGTCATAGTCAAGTCAGCACACTGACAGCTGTTGTTGCCTGCTGGGCTGCAGTTTGACATGTTATGATTGAAGCATATTTTTTATGCTAAATGCAGTACCTGTGAGGGTTTCTGGACATTATTTGTCATTGCTTTGTGTTGTTAATTGATTTACAATAATAAATATATACATATATTTGCATAAAACAAGCATACTAGCCCACTCCCATGATGATAAGAGTAAATATTTGACAAATCTCCCTTTAAGATACATTTTGAACAGATAAAACAATGTGTGATTAATCGCGATTAAATATTTTAATCAATTGACAGCCCTAGTCAAATAACACTGGAAGTAAAGTCAGGCTTTCCTGTCGGCGTCCCGGCTCATAAAAAAGACAGGAAGAAAAAAGAGAGATTGTGAGAGCGAGCTGAGCGGGCGAGCGGTAAAAAAGAGAGAAATGCAGTGTAGCGGTGCTGTGAATGAGAGAAGAAAAAGTTATTTTCTGATTGTTTCATGGCGGTTTCGTTCTAAAGCACAAATGAATAACCATCAAACACTCAACACATGTTTTACAGTGGACACAGATGCTCTTAGTTTAATTTTCCTCCTCTGCATTTCATTCATTACATCCAACAGCAGTAAATGTCGTCGCAATGAGACAAAACATTACTTTTTTCAAAGTGATTTAAGATGAAACAGACGAAGACACTGAACTTCAGGCTGCAGAGTCTTCACTGCTGTGACCACCAGCAGCCCTCGTCTCATGTCATGTTGCTTTTTCATACGTCAGCGGGCTAATTTGCCTAATCTTTGCAGGACTTTAGACCACAGTGGAAACACAGACAACAGTGGGCTGCAGGAACCTAAGTTGGTTTAGTTTAGTTCCTTGAAAACTAAAAGTCTGGGGAACTCTTGGTGGAAATGCAGCTAGAGTCACAGACATTTTCCAGAGGTCTCAGCTGGCCATGTTGTCGGCCAAATCCAGACAGCCAGGTGGCAAACTAAACACCGTTCTACTACACCACGCCAAGCCAACAGGTCACACACTGGATGCCGACAACCGTCTGCTTCCTGGTTAGAGGGGAAGGGGCCAAAATGGGACCAAATGCACCAATAAACAGAATGACTTATCAGGCAGGACAACAAAATGGAAAGTGGCTGAGCGAGGCCGCTCAGTGCGGAGCGACAATGGAAAGCCCTGAGCCAACGGGTCGGGGAGTCACCGAGGGATTAGGTGACCTCCGGTTTCCGCTGCGAGCTTGTCCTGTTAGTGGTGAAGGATGGGTGGCTGGTGTGTATGGTGCTGGGGGGGGGATGGCTGACTGACGTGGGGGAAGGAAAGTGCTGACCTCACACACCAGCAGTACAATACAATGTGCTTCACATTGCTCTGGACTCCCCCATCAAAACACACACACACACACACACACACACACACACACACACACACACACACACACACACACACACACACACACACACACACACACACACACACACACACACACACACACAACACACACACAGCCCCCAGGCTCAGGAATGTCACCAAGAGGAAATATGTCCTGACTTCTCCACCGCAACCAACACACACATTTAAAGAGCCAACAAGCGCTGAGGCTCAGTTATTTGACTAATGATGGACATTAACAAGCTAAATAGAAGAATTTAAACACATTAATAACCAACGCCAGGTTAAAGCTGCACTAATAAATATTTCTTATTATATTATATTTGCAATAGATCAAACAACTATGTGTAAGGCTCCCCCCTCTTTGTCGATTATCAACTAATCTGTCATTTTGGTCGTAGTCAAATAATATTTCCTTAGTCATTCTTAATGCTTTTCATTACTTCATTTTGAGCAACTTATGAGCACATCTTTGGTAAACCCAAGATTTAAAGTGGTGCTTTTGAGTGATTATGGAGAAACTGTTTCACAGATCTGCCCATTAAAATCAACTAATTAATTAGTTGACAAACTTGTATGAGAGTCAGTTGACTAAGACTTTCGTTGGTCAAGGACAGACCCAACTATGTGTAATGTGAAAGGAGTCACTTGATGAGATAAACCCACAAATTATTAGCCTTTCCCCTCAGCTCTACGGAGCTTTTTAAGCCTCTTTTTAAGAACTGCTGTGGTTTTCCAGTTTGCAAACGCCATTCTCATCAACACTGGTAGCGGATACTGGAATAAATTTGTAGCAAGATGGAAACCCAGAGGGCCAAACCAGAAAATTGGACTTACATTCATCAGGTGACCAGAAACAAAACTCTAAATGAATGCATGTATTTCCGTGCATCTGTTGGATGTGTAAAATAGTTAACATTACTGTTTGCTAACAAGCATATCAAGTTCATAATGACGATAATATCAGAGATGTTGTCAACTAGCCAAAAAAATAGATAAATGAATTAAGTAATGCAGCTTTAAACTACTATTGTGCCGAGACCAAAAACTTCTGGCTTCACAGTGTCTGTCATCATATTAATATCTGCCCATCTTGCTATAAGCCAGTGGTTCCCATCCTTTGTCCTTCAGGGACCCCTTTTCTATCACTGAGTAAAGTGTCGACCCCTGTAATAACTGGATTTTGAGTAGATTATCTCCTGTGAATATTGTATCAGAGATGAGTTTTTCCTGTTTATTTAATAAATTTTAATACAATTCTGTCTGTGTAATGTATTTCTTTTTAATTTCAACAATCATACATACTTAATGGGCCTCTTTTTTGACAAATTCAGTGATGCTTGGCCATTATATCCTATATAATAATCCAAACTTTAAGGAGAACAATTTAATTTAGTGTTCTTCACATAAATGAATGAAATGCTGAGCTACAAACCAACTGTGGCCTCGGGGGACCCAGTTTGGAACCAGTGCTGCAGTATATACTAGCAAGAAAGCCAACTGTAGTTTACGCTAACATGTCAATCTTCACTAAACGATTCAGTCAGGTAACATATCTGAGTTAATACTTGATACAGAGTGTGTTCTACGGAGACTGACACCTCAAAGGCTCAACCAGCTCTGATCACATTTAAACCACAACAGGACGATTAGCTCTAATCCACACTGACGAGTCATTGGGGCCACCAGATCCCCTCTTTGCTACATTTCCTGTCATCTTGTTTGCAGTAATTGCCTGTATTCTGTGCGCTCCAAACGTGGCCCAACAAGACGGTGCATGACACCACTTGAAAGTTCCTTCAGAGTCCCCCCATTATCTAACCAGCTCCCTCAAGTTCAGCCCGCTGGGCAGACATTACCTTGGCAAGAGATCTGAGGAATCCACGCATTCAAAGTAATCACGGTGGCTTTCCAGAGCTGAGGGAGAAAATATAGTTTAGATCCAGCCTGTGCATCTAAATGAGCAGCGCTGTGTCCGATAAGTCTGTGACTTATGACTTTTTTTATTTCTGAGATTGGCTGCAGGGATAAAGAGCCAAAGGAGTTCGGTAGAGCAGAACATTTCAATGTAGGCATTATCCTGCAGCATGAGATGATTGATGTGAAATCCAACGTAAGCCGGCTAAATGAAACCCTTGAGATCCTGAGGTGTGGTACTGTGTTCTCTTTGTATACTCTCTATCAGATAAGCTGCAATTGCACAAGAGTCAGGACGTTGGTTTTAAAAGGTTTGGGGTGATTATGATGAACCGGCTGGCTTCAGGTATGAGTGGATTTAAAAAAAGATTATTGGCCAAGAACCACTTGATCTCTACCAAGTGAACAATCAGCGTTCCAAATCCTAAACTCCATCATAAAGTTCACCAACAAAAACACAAGCTGACAGCACATTTCACCTCCACTAAAATGTTTATGCCTTAACCGCTATGTGAACAAGGCCAGTTGTTTTTTCTCCGCTAGAAACTCTCCGATTGTTCAAATTTAGCCTCTATTTATCTTTACGAGTCAGTCTTGGAGAAATGTATTTACCAGCGAGGAAGAAAAGGACTGTACACAGTCTAAATAGTCCCATCAGGGCCGTGTGAAACGGGATGTTTAAACTCTATCGGTGTCATATTCATGACCTGCACGCCAGCCAAAAACAACAACGATTTCACAGACAACAAGAACACATGAAGGAAAAACTTCAGTTTGTTATACTTGGGAGAGCTTGTGCCACAGTGTACATCTGAGTAAAGTGCAATAATAGCTGTAAAATTGTGTGCTGAGATAAGAAACGATCAAATAAATACAGGACGAGAGGTGGAAAATTGAGGCCAAAATAGAAAAGCTCTTCGGGGACAGGCAGGATGTGGGGAGAAGAGGTAGACGACGGCAGAAGAGATTGCACAAAAAGCATGCAGAACCAGTAGTTACTTCACTTAAAAAGCACAAACACACCCAAGTCAATTACTACCCATACAAATCACTCACCACAGCAAGCAGTCACACAACTTAGTCACCAACTGTTTGTTACATCAGCTGAGGATGAGTTTGGAGACACGGATAGAGAGGAAAGGAGGGGGAGAGGGAAAATGGTTTACTGGAACCTCCTTGGCGAGAGGAGTAATAACTTTACTGGAACTCGGTGGACAGTTGTTCCACACCAGTCCTCAGCAGTCCAAATATATCACAGCTTTGTGTTAAATGGAAACCGTGACGCGGGATTAAGACTTATTTGTTGAGGCTTCGGAGCGGCCGATGAGGTGTGGACCTGGACGGTTAAACACAATCCCGGGACAGCCCACGCTCCTTTGTGGGGTGACACATGGTATGCGGCTCTATTGTGCCAGGGAGGATTATGGGTAAGGAAGGGGGTGACACTGTAGGCAGTGGAGGAAAACTGTCAGTGTCAACAGTGAGTCACAGGTGGAAACCCACAGCGCCGCTGCACATTTACAAGCCGACCGCTTCAGTGCAAAAAACTTAAGATTTCTTTTCCAGAATTAAAACTTTATTTTCTCACTAAATGCACAAAATCCTGATGAAAAGCTGAAATGAATCAAAGAATCTACACACTGAACTTTTCCTCAAGTGCTGTGCTTAAGTATAGATTTGAGGTACGTTGACTTCTATTTTATGCTGCTTTGTGCTCCTACTAGGGCTGCAACTAATGATTATTTTCACTGTTGATTAACTTGTTGATTATTTTCTTGATTAATTGATTAGTTGTTTGGTCTATAAAATGTCAAAAAATGTTGATCCATGTTTCCTAAAGCCCAAGATGACGTCCTCAAACATCTTGTTTTGTCCACAACTCAAAGATACTGTATTCAGTTTACCCTCATAGAGGAGTAAAGAAATCAGAAAATATTCACATTTAAGAAGCTCGAATTTTCTGGGGAGAAAATACTCAGTGATGAATTAATCAAAATAGTTGGCAATTAATTAAATTAATTTTTATTTTTATTTGTTTTCATTTAACCTTCTCATTGAGTCTCACTGAGATTAGAAAATCTCTTTTTCATTTGACAACTAATCGCTTAATCGTAGCTCCTATGGTTCTACATTTCAGTAAATATTGTACTAATACAGTTCAGATTAAGGGTTTTCATTCAAAATACATACAACTTTCATAAATATGATGCGTTGGTTTAGATTAAATTACCAATATACAAAATTTGCAACTGGCTACAACATCAAATTTTATCAGTTATCATAATCAGGAAATATATATAGAAAAATTATTATCAAAGGAGTACTTTTATTTTTAATGACACTACTTCACTAAAATAAAATTTGAATGCAAGGCCTTTACTATGAATGAGTATTTTTACAAAATAAAAGATCTGAATACTTCTCTCACCAGAGAAAGATTTTTATTATTGTTGCATTTCATTTGAATGATTCAAAAATCTATGAATTTTTATGTTTTTATTCGACCTTTATTCAATCAGGAGTAACTGAGATGTAAATCTTGTTCTGGCCAAGACAGGCAGCAGCATAGTTTCACAGCTGCGGACATGAAACAAACATAACAAGTTAAAGCGAAGACCAAATTACAGAATCATAATTCATCAGCATTAAAACAGCACTTCAAAGGAGTTTTAGTGCTGCATACACTGGTGGAGCAGTAAAAGAGGGGAGGGAAGAAGAAGAGAAGTAAATACGCAAAAATAATACAAAGTCATTAATTTGAGAGAAAACACAGAAGGGCGTCTTCATCAGTTTTATGTGGACTGTGGCAATAAATCTCTGTGCTTACTCCTGATTCTTTATATAATTGACGCTGATGTACTTGGAGAGCCAAAATAACTCTCTTTTATGGAAGTCCGTAATGATTTCATAAAAACAAAAGCCTGTTTTGAGCTTCGCTACTGCTGACTGAGATGATTTACAACCAGTTCATAAAAGCTTTTACTGCTCTAAACACTGTGGTGGGTTTCTGCAGCACCGGAAGTGATGAGTTTTATCTTTACGCAAAAGACGGACTGTGACATTAACACGATGAGCAATGACGGCCACCAAGAGGAGAGCGCCGAACACCACCTGCAGGAACCTCAACTGGAGTTTAAAGGGAGAAAAAAAAAGGATCAGCTCGATGGAAGTAACTCCACGGTGGTGAGTGCTGATGAGGAGACGGAGACAAAAACCAGACAGAGTAACAGATTGCTCCTTTAACAGATCCCACGGGGCCGAGGAGTCATAAAACTGAGTGAACACATCACTGAACATGGAAACTCAACCCAAGTAAGAAAAAAAAATCCACAGTTGAAGTTTTGTGGTTTCTCCGCGAACAGCTCGCGGTACAGGAACGAAGAAGTGGAGCGAATGATTAACTGTGTGTCTGTATGAGATTCCACTTAAAGCCCTTCGAGCCATTCATCTTGGCCCCACGCTGCAACGTTCTGATTCATTTCCACCTTCATCTACAACGGCCCTTGTGTGTCCTCTCATTTGACTTCATCTTAGTTTTGTGGTTTTCTTTGTTTTGTCACTTTTATGTGAGGGCTTGACCCGGAGCTGCGCTTCCCCCTCTGGGAATTCCACAGGTCTGGAGTAATGTTGGGAGGCTCCTCCTCAGCAAACTGATCAGGAATGCACCAACCACCGGGGAGTGGAGGTGGAGGTGGAGGTGGGCTCCTCCGGCCTCGCAGGGGGAAAACACAGCACCTCATTGTTCTCCTACCTTTGCATTCCATTCCTCACCTCTCTCTGTTATAAAATCACACCCCTCCGCTAAACACAAACCTCTCTCTGTTGCTTTTGTATGACTTTTCTTTCACTCCTTCCTGCCTCTCCTCCTCCTCCTCCGCCTCCTCAACCATCTTACCTGGCACTATCCCGTAACTAAAAGTGATGCATTGACAGAAAACGTCATCACTTTTATCGTTCTGTTGCCAACGGGGGGAGACTAAGTGGGAAAGCAGGCTGCATATGGATTTACAGCTCCAAAGTGTGATTAAGGGTATTCATACCTGCATGTGTGTGTTTCAGGTCATGTATGTGCAGAACTCCAGGAAAAGTGGAGGAGGAGTACTTGGGGCTGATGGGAGTCTTTCTGTCATGGAACAGATCCCAACAGGCCCTTGCATGCCAGCATGTGTTGTATGTTCACATACACTGAGTCACACACACAATACACCCCAAAGCCGAGGCTCAGTAACTTCATGAAAACAGAGGGAGGGAAGAGGGGGAGACGGATGCGGAGATGAGAGGAGGGCCTCTGTTTTCAGTGATGCTTGAGATGAACAAAGTCAGTGAGGCTCCTCCGCCTCCCTCCACCCCACCCCCCACCACCAGCCTTGAAGATGCTAATCCATCACAGTACAGTAGCCTCCCAGCGTCTTTGATCACTTTCTGTCACCCTGACTGCCCTTCCCACAACAATAAAAGCAGGACTTAAAATACAACAACGCCAAAGTCAAAGGGCTGCGTTATGGTTGGACTAATGTAGCACACCCACATAAGAGATAAGAGGGCAGATGATAATGAGAGAGCAGGAAGTCATCTGATGCAACAGGCTGTAAGTTATGAAAAGTGTTTGAGCATGACTTCAACATTGGTCCTGTTCAAACCTGACATTAACATGCGTCTCGAGTGTGCTGATCACATGTGGACAGCTCTGAGTACAGGTGTGAACTGAGGACATACTGAGATCTGACCACTCAGACCACATTCAGAGCTGCTCTTGACGGCATATGGCCACAGTCTTTTAGCAGTGTGTACATGAATGTGTCCTGGACCACACTGAGGGATTGTCTACTTAACTATTGTCCTCTGCGTAAGCGGAAGCACGTACTCATTCACGTGTATAGAATAGAATAGTTTTTATTAATATCTCCAAGTAATAGTATCACATATAGACTGCATATAAGACCGGACAACACTGTGGTAGCAACCTGTCAATCACAAAGTAGCCACGCCCTAAATCATCCCCAGCTTTATGGTCTATTTGACTCTAAATGGGACCATAATTTACTAAATGAACATCATGCTGTATTGAAGAAGACTTGAAACTAGTGATTGAGACCATAAACTCATATTTACAGTGTTTACTGAGGTAATAAATCAGCTGAGAAATAAGATCATTTTCTCATTGACTTCTATACAATCAGACTTCTTTTTACAACCAGAGGTGTCGCCCCCTGCTGGATATTACAGAGAATGCAAGTTTAAGGCACTTCAGCATTGGCTTCACTTTTCAGACCAGGAGGTTGCCGGCTGGTATCAAAATTCCATTTTTTCCAGTGGCCACTCCAGTATTACAGCGAAAAATCTGGAAAAAATCTGGAAAAACTTTCTTTGAATCGAGAAAAGCAATTTTAAAGTCTGTGACGTCAACACAATGTAAAGGCTATGGGCCAGCAGGAGAAACACTACTTCACATATTCAGTGGGCCGCATCTCCCGCAAGTAAACCCAGAAGCTAGAAATCTTTTTTGGCGTATGCACCAGGGGAGGTATTCTCACTGGGATAGATCGGCACCATCTTGGGGTCTGTAACCAGTTCTTATTATACATCCATGACAACAATGCATTTGGTCTTTGCAAACAGCAGTGATTTAAATGTTTATTTGCACGTAGAGCAGGGAAGTGAGATCCGATCACAAGGGGTCACTTGAGACGCATGTGGAGACTCACTCTAATGCCAGGTGTGAAGAGGGCCATTCAATAGACAACTTTTAAATGTGTGGCTTCAAAGACCAAAATAAAACCACTACAAAGAAGATCTGTAGGTAATATCTTGTGCTACAAAAAGAGTTTATGAGAAATTTCTTTCAGAAGTGATAATGAGCTTTTAGCTCTGTCAGACTGAAACCTTTAATCACTGCTCAGTTTAAGCCTTCATGACAAAAGAGGGGAGTTTCATTTTATAGCACAAGCAAATGATGGCGGAATCATAGCTGAAACTAAGAAGCACATCTCCTAACTTTATAGGTATCGGCTCAAGGTCGGGGATGATGCTGGGACATGTACAAGTAGGTCTAAGCATTCCTTCCATTGTAGAGCAGCCACATTCGCCAAGGGGAGAATTCCACTGAACAATGATAATAACACCTATGATAAATATCCACAGCATACCATACGGGCTCATTTTGCCAGCCATGGTAATTAAATCAGATTACTAACGCCAAATGGTCATTTTAAGAACACATTCTCATGAAAACTGCATCCAAGGTTTACACCCAGACAAGGGTGAAACACCTGGGGGTAGAAACACCACTACAAATACCAAAGATTCACCAGCACGCCCTTACCTTGACACGCATCTTTGACTTCTTCATAGCCCGGTATGCACTGGCACTGTCCAACTGGTACCACCCACTCTCCGTCCACGGTGCAGTAGATGCGAGGCAACTCCTCACTGATGGCATTCTCCACGCACTCCCCACTCACTTCCCTCAGCGCCTGGTTCTCGCCCCCGGCCACGGTCTCGGGGAATGACGCCAGGCTCTTCACTGTGGCCGGGCAGGTTTTGTAGTAGACCCTGGTGGAGAGGAGAGCCACGCATGCTCCGATGTCCTGAAAAGCCAAGTAGAAACCTTTCCGAGACAAGTTCTCCACCACTCTCGTCTCGGTGTTGATGCGCAGCTCATTTTTGCCTGTGATCTCGTCGGGCGCTATGGTGGCCACTTTCTTAAACTGGCCCTTGCGGAAGGTGGTGCCCACATCTGCGTCCGACTCAGACGTAAAGAGGTTGAAGGTTTCCTTGCAGGTCAGCGAGGTTGCGTCAAAAGAGTTGCAATCGCGTACGATGAACTGGAGTTCAACAAAAACCCGCGAGGCCGCTGGACGCCGCTGGATGAAGGTGGTGCGCAGCCAGTTGTCCTGCTCACGTTCGTCAACATTGCACACAGAGTAGGTGTAGAACTGAGAGCCGTTCAGGGTCCTCTGGGTGACCTCCCACTGAAATAAAACCGCACAAACCAGAAAAGTTAGAGGTACGAACACTGACCCGTGGGAGCGCCTTCAGATTCAAATGCTGTAATCTGAACCTGGGAACAAAAAAGTCTGTGTTGATAATTACTTAACCCTGAATATTTTAACTACCCTTCACAGCCATGACACATTTCTGCAGCATAGAGAGCACCATTTTATGAGCCCTCACAGCATAACAATGCAGAAAATCTCAAGGACACAGTGTGAGAAAGCATTTCTGGCAGCGCAAAGATAGCAAATTATTCCCAATTCAGTCTTTCACATGCCGTCGCTACTGTTGGCATCTTCCCCAAACATACCAAAAAAATACTGCCACAAGTATTTAAGAAAAAAAAAAAGTGACAGCCTGTCTTGAGGAACAACTGGCTCTTACGGGGGCAGAGCCTGCGGTTTGCTCTCTGCATGTTGCCGCTGTGCTATTAATTAAAGGAATGTGCTTTGTTAGCCGAGTGTGTGGCTCCACGTATAAATGTTCAACAGCAGAACCACCTCCATTAAACAGCTGGTGAACACTTTTTTTTTTTATGAGGGGGCTTTAAAACTTGAAATAATAATTATCATAAGTGACGGTAGTTGCATGAGAAAGTGTGCAAAAATGTTTCCAACAAACCCCGAGAAAATACAACACCTGATTCTTATTAGTGCACAAAGTGAAACTTGAATGTCAAAGTGATTATTCAAACCACTCTCAGAAGTTGGGCGAGCCACCGTGAACAGCACGTCTGCACAAGCCTTTGAATCATCGGCATATGAAATGAGGCTATTTACAGTGAATTTGCATGAGCCTGACTGGTCAATTACTTAGAAACCGCGACATGGAAGAAGGCATACATACCTCCTGTATACTGGCACAGAGATAACCGCAGAATTTGGGTGAAATAATGAAGTGATTATGCAGACGCATCTCAAGACATTTTACCCTACTTTAAGGAAAAGGTAGCTCTGACTGATTGGCTGCATCTAACCCCCCTCCCCCCTCTAAAAAGAGGTACCACATGCTGCAAACTTTAAAAGTTAATTGCTCTCTAACATACAATTCTGGAGCTGAAGACTCAAAACCACAAGAAGCCACAAGTATTCCCAGTTCAGAGCTAGCAGCTATTCTGTCTGCCTCAGCTCTGGTGGAGCCCAGACATGCTCCGATAGGAACTCCTTCTCATATCCATACTCCAACCATTAGGCTGTAACTGACAGAGTTTATAGCAGCATGACATGTATACACACCGACCGGCTAACCACACAAGTCAAATGGTCAAATATTTTTTTTGCAGTGGAGGCTGTGAGTCCGGCCGGGCCCCTCCTGTGCATTTTCCTCAATGCAGATTTATCCTAAAGGCAAATTCCTCTAATGGAAACGTGGGAGCTGGAGGAGAGGTGGGAGCGGTATACTCACCCCAGGCTTCTCTCCCTGATCTAAAGGCCATGTCAGCCAGCCCAGTTCACCTCCTGTTGCCTTCATATCCAGTAGCACCTCTGTGGAGACATAAGAAACACTCAGTACATGAGAATAAGCCTTTAAACGCATCAGAAAAGACTCATTTTGACTCAAAGTCAATGGAAATCATCCTGATTTCTATTTCTTAAAAACAGATATTTACAAATTGACCATTTGCAAATGGCAGTGATTTTAAGTTTCCGGCATAGTGACCCCAAAGCTGACATAATTACCAATCTAATTTAAGTTTTAAAATTAAGGTTGTTCAAAGGTCTTTTTTTCCTTGGCAGTAACTAGAAATAAACTTCCACATACTTTTCTTTCTGAATGTCAAACTCATGCGTGTAAATTTAACACTGCATATTTAAAAGGTTTATACAAAAGGAAGGTAATTACAGTGTGGTCCAACATTTTCATTGCACTCTCTCCAGAATTCACCTGCTGGTGTTGGAAGCGCACATGCAGGCAAAACTATTAATAATTGTCAGGATTGAATATGCAATTTCAACGAGAGACATTTTATATATTGCAGAGTTTTCATAAAATGCTACTTTGACAGAGTCTAAGACTGTCACGGGATAAGGAAAGTGCGTTTCCTGGTTTTCCTAAAGGAGTTTCCCCGCATGGCGCACACGCGTCTCACTTCAATAAACTTTTAGGACATTGTTTTTAAAAAGACACTCACCTTCTTTAGTCTGTAGAGTAATTAATATGCCGTTAATGAGTACATATGAGAACAATAAAGGTCTGACTCCAGCAGAGATATCCATTTGGCTAACTTTCTCTCTCTCTCTCTCTCTCTCTCTCTCTACCCCTCTCTCTCTCTCGCTCTGTGCGCTCCTGGCTCGGCTGCTTGGCTCCACTCTGCGAGGTGAGCGCGACTCGCTGCAGCTCATTCACAAACGGGCCAACACGTCACAGACCACGCCCACTGGTATGTGTGTGTGTGTGTGTGTGTGTGTGTGTGTGTGTGTGTGTGTGTGTGTGTGTGTGTGTGTGTGTGTGAGGGGTGGAGGTGGAGGGGCTGAAGAAGGGGGATAGTGCCGCATGAGAAACTTGTGTAACTTTCAGGGACTGTCGGAAATTTCCTAATTTTCAGAACACTTTGAACCCACGTGCAGCTACAAGTCTTCAATGAAGAAATTCCGAGAAGAGCCCGAGCAAACTGAAAATGATTTTCTAGGAAGAAAGTGAAGGTTACAGTGATCACAGCTTCTGTGGATTTATCGCCAAATATTCATGTTTTCTAGTCCTTTGTTCCTTTTTGTAGGTCTGTTGATAGAAACAATTGTAGTGCTGTTTTGGTTTAATTTATACATGATCTACATTAAGGGCTGCATGGTGGTGCAATGCTTAGTGCTGTCGCCTCACAGCAAGAGGGTCACAGGTTCAAATCCAGCTTTGGGCTCTGTGTGGAGTTTGCATGTCAATGTGGCATGGGTTTTCTCCGGGTACTCCAGCTTCCTCCCACAGTCCAAAGACATACAGTTTAGGTTAACTGATGACTCTAAATTGCCCGTAGGTGTGGATGTGAGTGTGAATGGTTGTCTGTCTCTATGTGCCCTGTGATGGACTGGCGACCTGTCCAGGGTGAACCCCGCCTTCGCCCAATGCCAGTTGATCGGCTCCAGCCCCCCCGCGACCCCTAACGGGATAAGTGGTTGATGATGGATGGATGGATGATCTACATTAAGGATTCAGCATCCTGTCTTCTTTTTCTAGAGTTGAGTGCCTTATATCTGAAACCTGAAGAAGGCAGAATATGTTTGCCTCATTTTCCCATAATAACCTTTCAGCATATTGCAGGTCAAGTGTTCTGAGAGAAAACTTCACACTAGGGCTGTTACGAAATCAGATTCTCACTACACGATTTTGGGCCAAAGAATTCACAATATTATCATAATATCTCTAGAAAAAAATTAAAAATTGAATAAATAGTGATGCTATCAGTCAATTTAATCTTTAACTTTGTTGTGTTATGTCTTTTTTGGCAAAATAATTACATTCAAAATGTGAGTGTAGTTAGGTTAGGTCAAGAGAGAGTCTGTAACTATGACTATATATAAAATGATTTTACATGATTTTATCATATGTGTATTATTAACATATTATCAATATTGCATTTTTAAAATAACGGTAATCATCAATACTGGTATATCACAACAGCCCTTGTTCACACTACATAAAAGGTGCTCATCTAACTGGTGCCTACTGGTGGTACATCCATGGAGACCTGGGATACTGAGATACTGCATTAATATGGTAAAAGACAAAATACATAAAGAGTTATGTGAGTTTACGTGGATCCTACAGAACACACGGAAATACAATTCAGACTAATTTTGAGTCTACTAGTGAAGTTGTCGACTGATAGGAATATGATCACCAATAATTTTCATAATCAATAAATTGTTTGAGTATTTATTACTTTTTTTTACTGGTTACATTTTATAAAATTTGAGATACGTTGCTTTTCTCCCATCGTTTATCAGACATCTTCTTGGGATTTGGGAAACCATCTTGTGGCATTTTGTAGAATAAACTATTTAATCTTTAATCACAAAAAATAATTGACAGATTAATTGATAGTGAAAATAACCATTAAATGCAGACCATGGCACAATGTTGTCTTCATATGTAACGGTCAAGTATCAACTCATCAGCCATTATTCTTGAATCCAAAAGAAGTAGATTTTATGGGGGGCACTTGAAGGCACCGCAATGCTGATTGCAGTCTTGCCTACCTGGCCATAGAGCAGCCTGCAGGGCCACACAATCATTTGCATGGAGATATTGATTTAGAATTGTTTGGCACATTGAATAGGCGGGAAAAGAAGCGGGAGCCGCTTTACTTGACGCCTCTTTCTTCTGAGCATCCCCACATACAGACGTAGAATCACAGTGACAGGCGGAGAGAGATGTATTCATATCAGCATAATAGCAACTCTGAATACCAGGATTCAGGAGTACAGCTGGCCTACTGATAGCCCGTCATAATTTATGGGAAATATCCCAAAAATGTTGCACCCCACCAACCCTGCAGATAGACAGTGGTCAAGTTATGAACAAAACACAGTTTAATCTGGTTTTTCAGTCCCAGGAGGGCGTGTGGGAGTGGGAGTGGGGGAGTCCAGTATGAATATGGGGAATTAAGAAAAGTCCTTTACCTAGCAACTGGTGCAGACTGGAATCCACTGTCAAGCTTTATCTTAAAGTGTTTGTTGTCCAGTGTTACTATAGCAAAATGTTGAGCAACGGCTATGGAAACGATAAGGAGATGCTGTACTTTACACCCCCCTCATCCTTTATATGTCCCTGAATGCAGCGCTCTAAAGCCAGAGGGTTGTATCTGATTCCTGAGGGTTTATTCCCAGTGGCGTTTACCTTTGAGCACCAGCCCTGCATCCACAATAGATGATTACAATACAGTGTGTCATTGATTGGACACGGGTCATTGTCGTTCGCACACCTGTGACGCTGACACCGCGGGAAAAGAGGTGGGCTTCTGCTGGCCGGGTCCCAGACCCCTACGACCCTCCCTCCATCACCCACCCCCGCGCCTTCTGGGGGCTCCAGTTTCACAAAGGCCTCCTCAAACTGCAGAAGAACGCTGTGGCTCTCCGTGAGAGCTTTTGAATACCTAAAAACCCCAACTGCTCACCCGCCTCCACTGCTGTCCTCACATTCCCTTCATCCTCTCACTTCTCACACCTCGTCCTCAGTTATGGGTTGAGGTAATGATGGGATGAGTGGGGTTTAGGAAGGAGGGTTGAGCAGGGGACTGAAGAAACCTTTGATATCGTCCTCGTTTCCCATGTTGATATGAAACCATAAGACGTGCCCGAGGGGCCACATGTGCGTTATCCGTCTTGGTAAGCCTGTTGAATATGCATTGTTCTTTGTAGTGCAGCACTAAAAGCTAATGCAGGATGTAAACTGAGAACTAAAGTGGATTGGGGTGTGTGGCTGAGGGCTGGAGGGGGGGAGGGCTGCTAAGCACAGGTGTAAGGCAACTACAGCAGCAGTGGCGGATGGGCCAACAGCAGGGCCATTGTTTCACAAACACATAGCGTGGTCCAACATGTGTGAGGACAGGATATTGGCTCATCTGTCTGGTGGTGCTTCCATCTTCTGCAAATAACACCAAAAAACAACAACACCTGATCCAACTGGTCCAGTTATGGCCTGGTACGAGAAAGTAGTTCCATGTGTCAGATTTACTGCTGCTTGATAAGGGGGATGCTGATTAAGAGGCAGGTTCAGGGTACATCAGGTGCAGATGAATTGTACCAGCTAACGATAGCGATCACTGTGAATTTTCATTTAAACAACCTTCATCCTTTAACAGCCTGAAACCACCACAGAGTTAATACTTAACATCAACACAGACGCCACACACATGGCAGCTGGATTTTTGTGAATCAACATACAAGGGAGACATCTGTAAGTTGTATATATTATGCATACAAATGTGCGTATGTGGTAATGAGCAAATGTTTGGTGGTAATGTGACCCTGGTGTGTGTATTGAGGTGAGAGGGTGGGAAGCTTGAGGGCATGTGTGACCTGTGTGTTGAGTTGTAATGTAAACCAACCATGCGTGGTGGGCTGCAGTGTGGTCATCTGTACTCTAAACAGTTGAAGAGGCCGTCGGTGAAAGGAAACATTCAGTGGCAGCTGATGCTGAGATTAATCTTCCTGTAATGCTTTTATGGTTTTGACGTTTTGTTAGTCTTTTCAGAGGTGTATGTTTAGTCACTGTAATACGTAAAACATTCCCATTAAAAATATTAGGGCTGTCAAAGTTAATGCGATAACATTTGTTTTAATGCCACTAATTTCTTTAATGCTTCAACAAAACTTGTGATTTTTAGGACATAGCGGACTCAGTTTTAAAGCAAAACGATACTGGCATCATATGAAACGAGAAAACTTAATGAATCCATTGGTACCAACCATTTCATGGTAACTTTAGGAAAGCTAAATAACACTAGACTTTGTTTTCAAACTACATTTTGCCATAAAACTGTCATGGTCATTTTCAAAGGGGTCCCTTGACCTCTGACCTCAAGATATGTGAATATAAATGGGTTCTGTGGGTACCCACGAGTCTCCCCTTTACAGACATGATCAGTTTATGATAATCACATGCAGTTTGGGGCAAGTCATAGTCAAGTCAGCACACTGACACACTGACAGCTGTTGTTGCCTGTTGGGCTGCAGTTTGCCATGTTATGATTTGATTTTAGTTAATTGCAGCACCTGTGAGGATTTCTTGACAATATTTGTCATTGTTTTGTGTTGTTAATTGATTTCCAGTAATAAATATATACAAATATTTGCATAAAGCAGCATATTTGCCTACTCCCATGTTGATATGAGTATTAAATACTTGACAAGTCTCCCTTTAAAGGTACATTTTGAACAGATAAACTATGTGTGAATAATTTGCGATTAATCACAATTAAGTATGGACAATCATGCAATTAAATTGTTTAATTGACCGTAGTTAGCATTCTTTTCTTTTGTTAACCCACTGTAGTTGAGCTTCAGTAGGACACTTGATAGTAAGTTACTTATTGAATGTAATGATTAATGTTTTATCTGACAGAAGGAAACATAAAAGTGTCGGGAGCATATCTTAACCGGAGACATTATCTCAGACACATTTTACCAC
Organism: Pterois miles; assembly: GCA_947000775.1. NCBI lineage: Eukaryota > Metazoa > Chordata > Actinopteri > Perciformes > Scorpaenidae > Pterois > Pterois miles. Next base: position 5,117,828 of record CAMQGK010000571.1, on the reverse strand, counting down.
ATCCTCATTCAAGTAACTTTGGCTTGAAAGCAAACCTAACTAACTTAACTTTACTAATTATTTTTTTTTCTGTGTTTTAGGACTTGTTGGCCCTGAAAGCTACATTGTTGTGCTGAATTTAAGAGACGTTACGAGACTTTGACCAACCAAATGTTTCCACGCTCTTCTGCACATAAAAAATCCCTGAAGAGATACAACTCAGCACAGTTGTTTCCATTATCTCTGAAAGAAAAAGTCAGACTGAACTCTCTAAGTAAAGGCTTTATCAGTGTATCTATAATAGTTATAATTCACATGGGCCCTCCCTGTTCCCATATTTATTCAAAATTAAACCTCCTCTTCCTCCCCTCCTCCCTCTCTGTCCTTGGAAAGTACTGATCAACCCTACAGGGGAGGAGGCTGGATAGATGCACCGCTCCATTCATTCAACTCCTTATCACAACATTATCTCAGCATTCCTATGCCCTGAGCTGGAACATGCTCATATTCTCAGACGACGCCTCCGGTGTTTTTTTATTGGAGACGCGAGTCACATTGGAGTGGCAGATGTTCCCATTTGTTCACCCAAGTAGAATGACCTGCTCCTTCAGGCGCCTCCTTCCTCTCCTTCCATATCGAGTGACTGGCAGCCTGAAGGCCTTTGTGGACGTTTAAGGAAGCACAGAGGAAAGAGCAAAAGGAGACAGGGCTCAGAATAAAGTCAACGTGGATTCCTGGAGGGGGCCGAGGAGGAGGAGGGACCCTGGGCTGCTGAGAGCCTCCATTGAAAGCCACCTGTTGATTCAGTTCCAGATGACCCTACTGGGCTCACTGGTATCAGATGGGATGGAGTGGGAGGAAATGAAGAGCTGTGTTTGGACGAGGAGCGTGTGAAAATGAGCTTTTACGTTCAAGTGTTTATCCGTGCACGCCTCAGTGTTTTTGAGTCTGGGGCCTCACAAATGGAAGAATTAACTGTAATATTAAATAAAACACAACTGAACAAGTAACACATTCTCACTCCCAACTCATCAAATACCACCGCTTGGTCAGCGCCCCTCTGCATCAGATACCAACGCTCTAGGAACCCCTCTAGGGTTACTTTTGGATGCATCAGGGATGCCGTGTCAATATAAGATTTTTAAATGCATAGTAATACAGCATATGCTGTGATGTTATATTACAGGAATGTCAGTAGTATCATACATATTTGTGAATTTGGGTACATTTTATTAACAAAATATAAGGTTACTGTACCGACGGCCCCCGAGGACCTCTGTGCTGCCTTTGCCAGGCAACAGCAAGGTACAGAGCTTCAGAGAGCCAGGGATGAGAGAGAGTGAGCGGGTGTCAGCTCCATGCACCAGAACAAAAACACCAACACTGCAACGAGGATACAGTAGTGCACAGAAGCTGTTTCCATGCCGCGAGGCTTACGTCTACCTGTCTATTCACATGAGGAGCTCAGTGATCCTGCAGATCCCAGCGGAACGTCAGTTCAATAGAAGGTCCTTAATGTGGCTCAGGACACATTCACGTACACACTGCTAAAGGAATGTGGCCATATGAATGTGATCTGAGTGATCAGATCTCAGTGTGTCCACTTGTGATCCGATCACCCAGGACGCATGTTAATGCCAGGTCTGTACAGGGCCTCAGTTCGGAAATAATGATTTTAACTTCACAGATTAACGACTCACGTTTCAAGCTCCTGTCATGATTCACCTGTTCTCAGGTCAAATGGGACATCCCTGATGTACATTCTGGTTCTGGTCTCCTCCCAGTTTGATATGTCTTAATAAGTAACCAGCCAGAGGGAGGCGTCCAGGAAGCCTGTTGATCAGAAACCCAAACCACCTCAAATGGTTTTAATAGGCCTTTTATACAGCTGACGGTTAGCAGAGTAAACACAGGTGTAATTAATAAAATGAATTATGGTCTCGTTCTATTTAGTGTCACAGACGTTCCAGTGAGCCAGCATACACAATACCAGGATCCTGGCCCACCTGAATAGAGCAGAGTCATAATTGATATCAGTAATTTACACTTGTGTTCACCCTGCTATGACATGTCAAAATGGCTGCTTCGAAAAGGATATAGACAAGAAGCAGTTCTACTCCAAAGCTCCCTCCGGATTACGGAGGGCTTCGCCCTGCAAAGGGAACTAATCTAGGCTGCTTGTAACCACAATACCATTCTTTCAGTCATTACCCAAAGCTCATGACCATGAGCGAGGGTTGGATTGTAAATCAACTGGTAACCTGAGACCCTCCCCTGGTCACATCATCTACAAAATAACACAACTCTACAGTGAAGATAAGTCCTTATTGCTCCCCATAGGCAAATACGGGTGTTGCAGCACAGAAATAAGTGTAAAATAAAAATAGAAATAGAGTATACATGGTTAGCAGCAAATCCACACTCTCAAGACCTTCCAACAGCTCAATGACTAAACCCGTCCGGCTGACTAAGTATAATCTGCAGCTGCCTCAAATGTTGAAGCTGTGGTAGGTAAGTTTAAAGATCAACAGTAAGATAAATACTGATAGTTTCCGTTCCCCTCCTCCCTCCTCCCTCCCTGCCAGTAGCAATTAGCAACAGGTGACTGACAACACAGAACAGCTTTCATGCTTCACTGTTGTTCCTACTTGGTCCATTCCCAAGCTGCACAATTTACTCTGGAAGCAAACAGAGGACTCAACTCTGCCAAGATTGTGACACATTAAACTACTTATTTATATTCACACAACAGGGAAATTGTGTTTGCTGAGCTCACATAAAATATCTGTGAAACCTGCCTGCAAAAACTCTTAAGCTACTTTGGTCACTAAAACAGACAGACGTGAACACTGTGCAGTTGACGTGTCAAGGATGATTCATGTATTGTCATGCATCGCTTCCTTTCTTTGTGATCCCATGAAGTCGTGCGTGCTTTACTCACAAATCTCTGTCATGGCTGCAGTTAATCTCTGCTGCTGCTAAGAGACTGCAGCGGTGCTAATAGCACTTGTGTTGTTGGTCACACTGTCTTTATTATTATATCCCCATTATCTCACGGTTGTGGCTGTCATCGCTGCTCGGTTGGGGATATGTGAGAGCTTTTCCAGCAGCACCCACCCACAGTGATGTCATATCAGCAGCACCTGTCCTGGTGGTGGGAGCCCACCTCCACACAGTGGTTGGTGATTCGCTGAGGTAGGCATGTGAGGCATGTCTGACTCTGACTCCAAGTAACGGAGGGCTGTTATGCCAGTGAAAGTGTTGGGACAGCTGTGTGTGTGTGTGTGTGTGTGTGTCCTCACATGCTGATCTTGGGGTTGCTGGATGTGTATTTGAGAGGCTTAATCTCCTTCATGTCTATGGGATTATTTCAAGATTACTGTACGTAATTGTAAATGGAACCACGGAATATGATGATAAACTTGTGATCAGTTTATAAAATGTAACGCATTGTTATAGATTTGAAGTCTCCCCAGCACTCAATTTTTATGGATCAAATGGTTATATGTGAAATGTTAAATGTTAATGTTAAATGTGAAAAAGGGAATAATCACACAACTCTGCAGTTCCCCTGCAGTACTATGGAGCATGTTATTCTGCTTTTTAAGAAACAGACATTTGACAGACAAGTGTTGGTGGAGACTGAAACAAGCTAAAAGGAGTGTGAAAATCAGACTTACACTCACCACGTGGCCCAAACTCAAACATAACACTGCCTCATCTTCTCTTAACTTTCTCTTATACTGTATTTTCTCTTAAAAAATGAGAGAAGTCAGCTCCAAAGAGAAGATGCACCAATGACTCCCACTTGATCATAACTTGGAGGTGTAAGGGCAGGTATTATGCTGCATGCAAATACTCTGGCTCATGCCCAGGAATCGGAGACCACCATAAAAGGCTGTAAGAAGAAGAAATTCAGTTTTAGTGAAATTGAGAAACTTAAGTAAACTTTAAAAAAGACAACGTGAGTTCAGAAGCTGAAGGCTTATATCATCCAAGGGTTTTTATAGTCTTAATAGAATCAGTGGGCCAATAGTATTTCATAATCCAATCATTATAATTTCTCTAAACTTATCAGAATATTAATTTGATTATTTTTATGTTCCTCAGATTTAAAATACATGTGTGAAAACAATGTTTTTTTTTTTGGTTTTTAATCTTGATTTTGGAAATCTTGTTTTTAAATCTTGAAGAGTGTTCTTGACCACTCGTAAAATGCTCTTGTGTAAAAAATGTGAAAAATCAATGGGTACTAACAAAATAAAAACAAATTGTGGATTGTAACAAAAATAAGAGAATATTCATTACAATATCACTTCCTTCATGAGGCCCAGTATGTCAGCGTTGCATTTACATCTTGTTGCAGCGCCTCCAAGGCTAAGTAGAAGAAGAAGAAGAAGAAGATCAACCTTTATTAGTCCCACAGTGGGGAAATTCAATTTACACTCTGTTTAACTTATACATGGTACATGCACACAAACACACACACACATGCAGTAATGGAGAGATGTCAGAGTGAGGGGGCTGCTCCAGACAAGCGCCCCGAGCAGTTGGGGGTTTGGTGCCTTGCTCAGGGGCACCTCAGCAGTGCCCAAGAGGTAAACTGGCATCTCTCCAGCTACCAGTTCACACTCAGTTTTTGGTCCATGTCGGGACTTGAACCGGTGACCCTCCGGTTCCCAAGCCAACTCCCTACAGACTGAGCTACTGCCGCCCCAAGTAAATACTACTAAAGGCTTAAAGTACTTTATTCCACTGCTGATAATTGGTATAAATACATTTTCCAGGTTGCATAACCATTTGGGAATTGTTCAATTCTTCAGTGATTGTCTATGAGAAGCCCTGGACCTGAAGTGTTGATCATACTTCGCACACTTTGATAGCAGTAGTGATGGCTGGAGCAGCGGTTGTAGAGCTGCACAACAAACAGCAGTAGTAGCAGTAGTTGTGGGCTTAGTTGTAATAGTAACCTATCTTTGCTTCCGGTAAAGAGTAATTGTGTCCTATTGTAATTAGGCTACTGTTTCATTTTCTGGTGCAAAATTCTTGTGGTAAACTGTAAATACTTTTGATGTTTTTCAGGTTAAATGGTTAAAAAAAGTGAAGAATACATGGTGAATATTTGAAAGTATGATTCAAAAGTACCCAACCCTGGGTGTGCCAATGAGGATGACAAGATGAAAAGTTGGGGTTGCAAATCAGGTGATATTGCAAGGCGAGACATGTTTCCATGGGCAGATCTAAAACACCTGTAAAAGAGATGGTATCACTTTACTTCCTTGTGTACAGAGGAACTCGGGTGGTGCCGTGTAACTCCTGCCTTTGCCAGAAACGCATAACACTTCCAGTGTCTTTTAACCTTTTGCCACCACAAACACACCTAAAATGACCTTCCAGATGGCAAATTACTATGAACACACTTTCACTTGCAGCGCTGTCACACAAAGTTGTTGCATTGCGGCAGTGTTTAGACAGCCTCGCGGCAGCTGTTACATCCATAGATTCAAGTGTGGGAATGCAGGGTGTGTGTGCATGCTTGCATGTGTGTGTACATGTGTGAGCACGTACAGGACAGGAGGTTGCATTCAGGTACCTGCTCTTTGCAGAGAGTCACTAGACACTGGACGCCCAGGGAGCTGCTGGAGCTGGTGGTTGTGGTCAAGGTGGCTCAGCGGAGCGATGCACATCACAGCTGTTTGTGGTGCTCATTTCAATGCCTGTCTGTCAGGACCGCTCCGCAGAGAGCCTGTTCTTGCTTGTTGGTGTCTTTCAACAAACACCAAATACCACAGCAAGTCTTTCTCTGCACCTGTGAGGCTGATGAGGTCTGCCTGCGAGCACGTGGGCGTGAGACGGGAAGAAAAGGGAAAATAAGCTTCGAAATGACAGTGAATTTTTGAGGTGCATATTTTTGTTCATTGTAACTCCCGCCCACACGTTCCTGAGGGTATTTGTCCAGTTTTACCAACTGTTGTATTAATTATTACCGGCACAAATCACCAAGTGGGTCTGTAACAGTGTACACACATTTTCCATCACCTGCATAATCAGATTTCTCTGACTAACCTGCTAATGGAGCTCAGGTAAAAGTCAGGGGATCACCAAAATGTGTAGTATATATCAACAACAAGGAACAAGGAAGGAAGAACAAGGACTATCTGTACTAAATGACATGTCAGTCCATCCAGTAGCTGTAAAGACATTTCAATCAAAACACACTAAAAATAAGTCTTGTGATGACAATGGAGGAAATGTCAGGAGACTGCCAAATTAGGCCTGTCCCCCTCTTAGTCCAACATTTTCTTATTCCCAGGGAGTCAAATACCGACGCTTTGTCAAAGCCATTGGCTTTCACTACCAACGAACATGGCATCGTTTGGCTTTCAAGTAAAAGGGAACCCACCCATGTCAATCAGCTCAGAGAAGGTTGTATAATTAGTGAAAGAGATATGGTGAGGAAGGTGGATCGGTCCAACAAACACAAGCCTTTCATTCAGGAGACTGCTGTTCGTGTGCCATGCAGGAAGTTTCGCTTTCATATTACAGTGAACTGTTCGTTTGCATCCTGTTTTCATAACATTCAGTGTCATTTTCGTTGTACAAGCATAGTAGTTTTAAGTCCATGTTGTTTTTTCCTAAACCTAACTAAGTGGTATTGTTGTCTAAACATAAAAAGTTTTTGTTTAATTCACAACCTTAAGCATGTGTCTACTGCGACCAAAAAGTGATGAAAAGAGGTCTGACAAGTTGGGATGAAAACGTCTTGCTTAGTCGATTAGTCTGTTAATTGGTCATTTTGGTCTTAGTCGACTAAGATTTCTTTAGTCGATTAGTAGTTTTTTTTAATGCTTTTTTCAAGGTAAATGACATTTCTAAGAAACTTATGAGCACATCTCTGGTAAACAAGATTTAAACTGGTGCTTTTGTGTGATTCTTTGTGGAGCTATCCTATCTCCTATCCTACCTATCTAAGTAGTTTTATTTTGAAAAGACTGGAATGGAAAGGTGTGGCAGGTGTTGCAGGACATTCGTAGGAAAACACACAAAAAATAAGTTGTTGAAAGTTGTGCTGAGCATCACAACAAAAAGGAAAGTTCATGTCTGTGTACACAAATCAAATAATTAAAATTTTGTGACGATTTCATGAACTGCCGTGAGACTATTGCCTCTATATGCTGCTCTGCAGACTTTTTAAAAGGTTTAGTTCACTCATATCATACAAATCACATTTTCTCACATACCCTCATGGGGTGCGACCATGCAGATAGTTTCGCTTTTATCTGCTGAGGTGTTGAGATGTCTGCCACTACCAAAATACAATGGAGCGAGATGGAAATGCTTTTGCAGTAATAAAAGCGTTGAAGGGTGATCCATAACGTCAGCAACAATGTGTCTTTCCCAAAACTGTGTCCTGCAGGATAAACCATAGCTCGAGCCGAAAGTTTACCTTGGAACTATGTTGTAGTGAATAAATCATCTGAACAAAGGCAAGTAGGAAAGCAGCTACCATGACAGCTGACGACGGAGACACTTGTCACTAAAGCAAAAAGTATTTAAGTTAAACTTCATGTGAGCTTCTTGTGCCAGGTTCTGTGGTGACAAAGATTCCTAACTACTGACAAAATGGTCTGCTTCTTAAAACCAATGCACACTGTAGTTTCTTTGTTTACACATCATTTTTATCTGGTCACTTTAAGCCACAAAAGAGTGCTAATTCACCTAAAAAATGTGAACTAGAATGAAACATTGGTGGTTGGTTGCTGCTGAGAAAAACATATTCTCAAGGTAGAAATATAAAAGTGATTTCATCAGAGGGAAATAAATTAAATCTGGGAAAGAAGAATGACCTTAACCAACCTTCTCTAAGAAAGCAAATTGGCCAACTATTACTATTGTCAGTGTCACAGTGTTCCAGTTCAAACAACTTAAAAGGCCCCAGAGCCTCTCACCATCACATAAATCTATGTGAAACTAGACTTGGTAACTGCCTAAATCTCTGGTGAGACCGCAGATTTCCATAAATCATAACAGGGTTGAGGTTTGAGGGCAGCAGTAAACAGCATATAGCTTGTTTGAGCGCTGAATGCTTAGCAGAGGAGATTCAAAAACCAGCAATGCAGAGACTGAACAATTAGCTCTCCAACAAACACAAACAGATGCACGATGGAAAATACACTGCTGAGGAATCCAGATTGTCCTCGTTAAATGCCTTCCTTTGTTTTTTATCTCTTCCTTAATTCCACTTTCACATTTTCCAGTCTTAAAAAATTCCAACCACATCATTTTCTCTGAGCGCTGTGCAGGCAAAGCATGCTGAACAATCAACACATCCTGACTGGCACAATAGCCCTTTGTGCTCCCCGACCCCACCTCTGCAAACCTATTTCAGAACGAGTCAGGCACATGCACGCTGTTTTCAAAACCTACACCCACCTCAACTGACCTGCATCTAGTTTTGCCACCTGAAGCACAATCTCAAGTCTCACACTTATTCACACTGGCTGACAGATTGGGTTCTGGAGGCGGAGGAGGGTGGTTAAATCCAGAATAGATGGAGGGTGAAAAAAAAGAGGACAACACACAAGCCTGTCTTTTATTATCCCTGAAAAGTGAAAGAACCACAAATTAACTTCACATCTCCCTGGAGCCAGATCATGACCCAAAGCCTGCCGCTCCGGGAAAGAAGGAATGGAACAAGAAATGCACAGTCCCACTGTAATATATGGACCGTAGAGCTATATTTAACTAGTCCTCATCGCTGCTAAAAATGCTGATTTAACATATTCCATGTCTAGTGTACATGGGTGCTGTATTGTTTTATTTTAAAATTAATTTGTGTAGCATTGTGTGAACATAAAAAGAACAGTCTGCACTGATGCATTGAGGTCCTGTTAAGCCAAATTTCACACTACACGCCTTTCAAAGTGGTCAGATCGCTGTACTGTTCACACTATGCAACTTATTGTTTTGCAATCATGAAGTGAAGTCGTGGTTTTCACACTACTGTCACCAGGAGGAACCCCGATGAGGTCTCCAAACTACGTTGTCATGAAATTGTGAGAAATACATGATAAATGATGTAATACCATACTCGAGACACATTGCTGATGCTGTTGTTGGCATGTGTTCACAAAATACCGTTTCCACTCTTTTTTAAAAAATTATTTAGTCCTTTCTCGATGCGACAACTCTGCAAATGCAACACATACAGTAAATTCATATTGTTACAGGCGACTCTTCCTCCAACCAGTGTCTCATACTAGCTGGCTGTAGCTTGTGGCCAGAGTTCCTGCCAGGTCCACATACAGTATTTAGCATGCTGGATATGTGGAACGTGTCTGCAAGGCATCGACAAGGCTCTCGACTTGCCTCTGATCAGGGGCTTTTTATCGGGGAGCTCCAAAAACTGTCCAAAAGCAGAAAATTTAGGCCAAAGTCGTGTAGTGCGACCTAGGCATTAAATTAAGGGTTAAGTTTCATGAAATTGCACTGGTGGCCAGTTGGTGTTAATACACACAAAAAAGTGCTTCAAACGCTGCAGGAAAAAAAAATCTGCTTTGGAAATGTTTTAGGAGGAAGGATATGCATTTAACACATTTGGTAGACTTCGCAGAAATGCGCTTTGTGTTCTGGTGAGAAACTCTGATTGTAAACTTAACTTAAGTTGATGTACAAGAAAGGGCAACTTTAATGCAAACTGATAAATATCATGACATTGCCAAGAAGAAACATGAGAAGTCATAAGATCAGACAGACAATTCAGGGTTGAACAGAGACTCAACTGGACATATGTTTCAAAAAGGCTGGAAAGCACATGGTCATACACAGATAATCATTTCAAGAAGAGCAAACAAATCCAGACAGGGCGTAGGCAAAATTTCAAAACCACAGAAAACTTACTGAAAACTGGAGAATTACTGGAAAGCAAGGAACACAGAAGGTAAAACAAAGACAATCTGGCAAGAAGGAAATCAAGAGAGTATATAAACAGGCTAGACTAATGGCAAGTGGTCAGGTGGGTAATTTAGGGCAGGTGAGGATAATCAACACACAGGAAATGTTTTTGGTAAAAACACTCAAGACCAAATCGAGCTATTAACATATTAGCATGTTCGTTTTGAGATTTGGTTGTAAAAGACGTTTACTCCACTTTACTGATTCAAAACTGATTTATGGAAAAGGATTTCCAAGTGCTCCAAACTACGATGGAGTTGCAGATGAATCAAGTGTGCCAACATGCTAATAGCTTGAGTTTGCCTCTTGTAAACTAAACAGACTAAACAATTATGCAGCTAAACCACAGACTATATATAAGAAGTGGACATAGTCAACATGATGTTACCTATTGGTTTGTGGACTGCTGTTTTGAAGCCTTGAGTTTGGCCATCTTGGTTTTTTGTAAGTACAAGTGACATGAGAGGGTGGAGCTAAGTGCAACACTGAATAAGCCATTTTTTGGCAACCAAAATGTTCTAATTAACTTTCATTCACTGAAAACACACTGTGAAAGGGTTAAAAAATGAAAGATGAAAACACTGACAACTCTGTGGTAGCGACCTGTCAATCACAAGGTAGCCACGCCTTAAATATATAAATAAATATAATATGTATAATAACTCAAGTGAAGTAGGCTCATTTTCTCATAGACTTCTTCAGACTTATTTTTGCAACCAGAGGAGTCGCCCCCTGCTGGCTGTTAGAGAGAATGCAGGTTTGAGGCACTTCAGCACTGGCTTCACTTTTCAGACCCGGAGGTTGCCCACTGGGCTAAACTGCATTAATGAATCCTAAAAGAACTAATACTTCCAGGTGCCTCATCATTTAAATTAGGATCTATAAACAATGCAATGCATAGGTCCACTGACATGTTATTTTAGTGCTGTCTAACAGCAATAAAGAGCTTTTAAAAAATCAAATGAATCAAATGAGACATATGAAAGCTCACACATTACATCTCAGAAATCACATTGCAACCAGACCAACAAGCTGTGATGTCAGAGGAAGGTGCTGTGTTTATGAGGCTTGAGTCACCAGGGTGAGGCTATATCGCTCTAGCATTGCTTGTCCACACCTAATGTGTACTGTGACCCCATCAGTCACTTGATCTATTTCTAACAATTGTCCATTGTAAACTGTGTTTACCTGATGCTGACCTTTCATATTCAGCCTGGAGAAGCATTCTCACTTTTCGTGAACAGCTTTTGTAAGTCAGCTATTTGTCGTATTGTTTGCATGACGGCTTATTTACAGGGTCACAAGATGGATTGAAAGTTAAAGTGCATTGAGGAGAGTTTAAATATTCAGAAATCGATGGGAATTTTACTGAGTGAGCCCTAAATAGCTGGACAGAGCCTGCGTGTATTTATCTATATGAACTTTGCCTCTGGTTGTAATGCTCTGGTTCTAACACTAAAACAGCATCTTATCTGACTCAGCCCATGCTCTCTCTTCAGTTTATGTTCACATTAAAGCATTTAAACTCAGGCTCCAGGCAATGTTTATCTCTCAAACATGCTCCGATAATTCTTTTACTTTAGCAAACAGTCATGTTAGCATAATAAACAAATCCCATATTCTGTATTACAGTATCTTATCACACTAACATGGAAATCAGCCATGTCTGTTTTATGTGAGTGGTTGTTTCATTTGAAAATGTCACACTATGTTTCCTGTTCCAACAGCAGTGCTAGTCTTTGGGGCCGATGAAGCCGGTGGACACAGCATCTCACAAGAGGATATTTTTGGGTGCTGGATCTGTTGACATCCTAAGACCAATATGTAATATGGGGCCACCATTAAAGTCACCTCACTAAATCCAAGATAAGTCTTTTGTCCTGGAATAGCCTACCTATGAAAAGCTTTAGCCTACATTAGGTTACGTGATAGAGAGCTATAGGAAAACCACTGCCTCTGGGATCTGATGCAGAATATTCAAAATCACAATAACACGTTTAATATTTGTAATTCCAACAAGCAAATGATGGCTGTGGCTTTCACAGCAGCCATTTTGACATGCCATTGCAGGGTAAACAGATGTGTAATATATGGTGCCCTCAAATGGGGTCGTGTTTACCGCGTTTACGAGAAGAGCCCATATGAACGCCTCCCTATTGTCATGTTCACAAACTCATAAGTGGAAAGTTTCTAAAAGCTCAAAGTTCACAACTTGTGACGTGTTTGTTGACTTTGTGAGACATATGGGAGAGGCCATGGAAGTTCAAGTTCTGGTGCATAATAATTTAAGATATTGTTATTTTAGTCATATATTGTTTTTCTTGGTAATTTTATAATATGTCTGAGGAAAATGTTGATATTCCCAACGGCCTCATCTTTCTCCTCTGACGAAGAAGAAGAAGAAGATCTACCTTTATTAGTCCCACAATGGGGAAATTCAATTTACACTCTGTTTAACTTATACATGGTACATGCAGACCTGACCTGGTACATGCAGACCTGTCGTTATACCTTTGCATTTCCTTCATTATGTTACCTGCTTATTAGCTTACTAAACTGTTAGCCTCTGTGGCTTCTAGATGCTGGCAGTAACGTTAATATTGCCGTTGCTTAGTGGTGTTCTCATGATTTAACCACTTGAACACCACTCATATCATGTACACGACTTCCCATGTTGTAAACACAAGCTCACAAGTTTCATTTGAAGGCACCATTTAACATTAATTATGACCCTGTTCTATTTTAGGTGGGCCAGGATGCTAGTATTGTGCATGCTAGGGACCATAATTAATCTGATCAATTACACCTGAGTTTACCCTGAAATGTCAAAATGGCTGCTGTGAAAAGGGTTTATTGCAGTCTATAAACACTGATCAGCCATAACATTAACTACTATGACCACTGACAGGTGAAGTGAATAACATTGATTATCTCGTACCTGGCAGTGGGTGGGATGTATTAGGCAGCAAATGAACATTTTGTTCTTGAAGCTGATGTGTTGGAAGCAGAAAAAATGGGGAAACATAAGGATGTGAGTGACTTTGACAAGAGCCGAATTGTGATGGCTTGACAACGGGGTCAGAGCATCTCCAAAACTGCAGCTCTAGTGGGATGTTCCTAGTCTGCAGTGGTTACGACCTACCAAAAGTGGTCCAAGGAAGGAAAACTGGTGAACCGGCGACAGGGTCATGAGCGGCTGAGGCTCATGGATGTGGGGAACGAAGGCAGGCCCATATTGTCCAATCCAATAGAAGAGCTACTGGAGCTCAGACTGCTGTTCATGCTGGTTCTGACAGAAAGGTGTCACAACACACAGTGATCACAGTTTTTGGGGCTGCGTAGCTGCAGAACAGTCAGGGTGCCCATGCTGACCGACTGTTATTGGTGTATATACTGTATAGTGTGACACAAAAATTCTACAAAAACACAGAAACCACCAACTATGTAGGGAACCTGATTTATATTCCCACAAGCTAACAACAGCAATTAAATCCCAGTTTCACATGAGGAAGTCATTGTCCACAAGCACAAAAGCCTCCAAATGTCTATGACCTGGAACAAGTCACAGCGCTGCTGTATCAAAGTTCTCCCATACAGCTGCAGGCAGAGGTGAGCCACCAAACCATTTGAAGTCTGCAGTTACAACCACACACGTGTCAGGCTTCAGGCTCATAACTCTGGCTGGTGAAGCACCTCAGGACCTTTTAAAAACGTGTATTACTGTTAACTCTGGTTATGAAGGTTAAGGCCGTCATAGGTTTCTGGCAAGAAAAGCTGCCTGGCAACCATCTGTTGAGCAGAAGTTCACTTTAAGCTTTTGTGTTACGCTCAACAGCTCTTTCCGTAAGTTTCTTTACTGTTTCAGGGCCGTCTTAAAGCATAGGCCATATAGGTGGCAAGGCCTATTGAAAAAGCTGGGGTATGAGGTATGACACGTGCAGCGTAACTGGAGCTGCTGTCAGGCATTGAGTGCTGACCAGATTTTGCTGTACATGTGTTGTACCTCAAAAATATAGGCGCCACGTTCTACCTTCTTGAATAAAAATTCTTTGATACGGAAAACAATAAAAATATGTATATACATATATATATGTATATGTGTCTATATACACATATACATATATATATATATATATATACATATATATATACATACATACATACATACGTAAAAGAGAAGGTGCAGTGAATGAAATAAGGTGCAATGAAGATAATTGACAATAAAAGTAAATAAGTAACAGTAACGGTAATAAGTAAAGTGCAGCAGGTGGTGAGTATTGTATATGCACAGCATATGTATATGTAGTTATATAATTATATGTAATTATATACATTTGGAATAAATATGGAGCAGATGATCAGAGTCACATGGGGGTCAGACCTTGGTTATGGAGCCTGATGGCCACCAAAAGAAAGGACTGACCATATATATATATATATATATATATATATATATATATATATATATATATATATATATATATATATATATATATATATATATATATATGTATATATATATATATATATATATATATATATATATATAGAAGGTGTGTCCAAACTTTTGGTCTGTATATATATATATATATATATATATATATATATATATATTAGATTAATTAAGTACGCTGCAAATTAACGAAACAGCATTCCCCTCCCCTCCCCCCCCCCCCCCCCGCCCCGCACAGCCGCATGCCACACACCACCGACACACGCGACACAGAGGCGAGCCACCCCCCCCCCCCCCCCCCCCCAACAGAAAAGGAGCACCCCCCCCCCCCCACCAACCATTAATCCTGCCCCCAGGCCCCCCCCCCCCACAAAGAAAAAAAAAGACCCACCCCCCAAAAAACCTTTCACTCTTCCATAAACCTCCTTTTTTAAATTTTTTTTTTTTTTTTTTTTTTTTTCCTTTTTACCCTTTTTTTTTTTTTTTTTTTTTTTTTTTTTTTTTTTTTTTTTTTTAATACACATCCCTTTTTTTTTTTTTTTCTTTTTTTTTTTTTTTTTTTTTAACCCCCCCTTCCCAAAAAAATTTGATTTTCATTTTTTCTTTTTTTTTTTTTTTTTTTTTTATTCTTTCCCTTCAATTTTTTTATTTCCTAAAATTCAAATTTTTTTTTTTGGGGCTTTTACCAGGTATGAGATTAAAATGCGATTAATTAGATTAATTAATTACAAATCCTGTAATTAATTAGATTAATTTTTTTAATCACCTGACAGCACTAATATATATATATATATATAACAGACCAAAAGTTTGGACACACCTTCTCATTCAAAGAGTTTTCTTTATTTTCAGGACTATGAAAATTGTAGATTCACACTGAAGGCATCAAAACTATGAATTAACACGTGGAATTATATACTTAACAAAAAAGTGTGAAACAACTGAAAATATGTCTTATATTGTAGTTTCTTCAAAGTAGCCACCTTTTGCTCTGATTACTGCTTCACACACTCCATTCTCTTGATGAGCTTCAAGAGGTCGTCACCTGAAATGGTTTTCAACAGTCTTGAAGGAGTTCCCAGAGATGCTTAGCACTTGTTGGCCCTTTTGCCTTCACTCTGCGGTCCAGCTCACCCCAAACCATCTGGATCGGGTTCAGGTCCAGTGACTGTGGAGGACAGGTCATCTGGTGAAACACCCCATCACTCTCCTTCTTGGTCAAATAGCCCTCACACAGCCTGGAGGTGTGTTTGGGGTCATTGTCCTGTTGAAAAATAAATGATGGTCCAACTAAACGCAAACCGGATGGAATAGCATGCCGCTGCAAGATGCTGTGGTAGCCATGCTGGTTCAGTATGCCTTCAATTTGAATAAATCCCCAACAGTGTCACCAGCAAAGCACCCCCACACCATCACACCTCC
Organism: Pterois miles; assembly: GCA_947000775.1. NCBI lineage: Eukaryota > Metazoa > Chordata > Actinopteri > Perciformes > Scorpaenidae > Pterois > Pterois miles. The sequence continues at coordinate 5,102,020 of CAMQGK010000571.1, read as the reverse complement.
TCCTCCATGCTTCACGGTGGGAACCAGGCATGTAGAGTCCATCTGTTCACCTTTTCTGGTTCGCACAAAGACACAGTGGTTGGAACCAAAGATCTCAAATTTGGACTCATCAGACCAAAGCCCAGATTTCCACTGGTCTAATGTCCATTCCTTGTGTTCTTTAGCCCAAACAAGTCTCTTCTGCTTGTTGCCTGTCCTTAGCAGTGGTTTCCTAGCAGCTCTTCTACCATGAAGGCCTGATTCACACAGTCTCCTCTTAACAGTTGTTCCAGAGATGTGTCTGCTGCTAAACCTCTGTGTGGCATTGACCTGGTCTCTAATCTGAGCTGCTGTTAACCTGCCATTTCTGAGGCCGGTGACTCGGATGAACTTATCCTCCACAGCAGAGGTGACTCTTGGTCTTCCTTTCCTGGGGCGGTCCTCATGTGAGCCAGTTTCTTTGTAGCGCTTGATGGTTTTTGCGACTGCACTTGGGGACACTTTCAAAGTTTTACCAATTTTTCGGACTGACTGACCTTCATTTCTTAAAGTAATGATGGCCACTCGTTTTTTTTTAGTTAGCTGCTTTTTTCTTGCCATAATACAAATTCTAACAGTCTATTCAGTAGGACTATCAGCTGTGTATCCACCTGACTTCTGCACAACACAACTGATGGTCCCAACCCCATTTATAAGGCAAGAAATCCCACTTATTAAACCTGACAGGGCTCACCTGTGAAGTGAAGACCATTTCAGGTGACGACCTCTTGAACCTCATCAACAGAATGCAGAGTGTGTGAAGCAGTAATCAGAGCAAAAGGTGGCTACTTTGAAGAAACTACAATATAAAGCGTATTTTCAATTGTTTTACACTTTTTTGTTAAGTACATATTTCCACATGTGTTAATTCATAGTTTTGATGCCTTCAGTGTGAATCTACAATGTCAATAGTCATGAAAAGAAAGGAAACTCATTGAATGAGAAAGTGTGTCCAAACTTTTGGTCTGTAATGTATATAATTCATCATTTTCTGCATCAAGAAAGAAAGAAAGAAAAAAAGAAATACACTTTTCACGACCTGTAACTCTTTTTGTAATAAAACTGACTGAACACTTTTAAGCCAACAATATCAGGGACCAATTGTTTATTTATATTATAATAAATACAGTTATTTATGAAAATAAAAACCTTAATTCTTGTCTTGAAACCATTGTGATGTCTGATGTGTGTTGCAGTTTATGGGCTTAGGGTTCTGGGAGTTGAACCCTAACCCTAACCCAAATGGTACATGTCCACAGGGGTGTTTCTTATCACTTCACTTCCCAGCATTGGATGCTTGATGGGCTGCCACTAAGCACCTGATTGGATGAATGCTTCCCCTTGTGGGCTGCTCCCAGCTTTCAAACCGGAACCAATATGGTGGTTTATTGGAAACTTTCTTTTCTTATATCACAAAAATACTTTCTGAAAATATTTGAAGTGAGAAATAAGCCATGCAGTTAGTCAGTTTAAAAGTTTCTGGGGAGTTTCTAGAGGAGGCGAGTATCACTGGATGCCCCTGATTTGCATAAAGTAACCTAGACCTCAACTTCATGCAAATGAGGAGCAGGTAACACGATGCACCGCCACGCTACCATAATGCATTGCAGGGGGCTCCAAATCCAAATTTTTCCTAGGGCACCAAAAGGGGTTAATCCTTGACAGTTTGACTGTGTCTGCACAGATTTTTCCAGAGCTCTCCAGTCATGGCTATGTAAATGCATCATGGTCAGCTTCATTCAAACACTTTGACATATGCAGCGAAGCAATCAAAGTAAGTATTGTTGTTTTTAAATCACAGTATCCTTCGGTTTATTCTGTGCTCACATGTAAGGACAAATTGTCCAAACACCAGCATGGAAGAATGCAGCGAGCTCAATGCCAAAAGGGCACAAACAAGAAAACAAGCACTTATCAGCGTCTGAAAAACCAACCTCTGAATTGTCAACATTCTTTACATTTTCTTGCTAAAACTGGGCTTTCCAAATGTCGTCTTGTGGCAAAGAATTCAAGAGGAGAACAGCTCAGAAATATGAATGAGGTCTACTTTAACGACAAGGGCACACTCGACTCCTCCTCGACTTCGCTTCGTCTCTCAAAGGGAGAGTCTGTAATCTTAGAGGAACGATGAATCTGGACAAGGAGGGGGGACAGCGTGCAGGAGATCATCTTGAATTTCTCCTTGTCTTTTTCACCAATCTGATCTGCTTCTTCTCACGCTGCAAACAGGCCTCAATTAACATTCCAAGTCTTGGCCTGTCAGGGAACTATAAATCACTTATGCCTCACCTCTTCTGCGTGGTAACACTCCTTTCTTTCTACTGTAGGCATAATGACAGGAGAGAGAAAATGAGTAAAGCATGGGTATGGCCCTCTTTACACTCCTTTGGTTGCTCAATCAGCAGCTCATGCTGCTGCAGCTGGCGTTGCTCAGTGTCATCGTTTCTTTATGGGAAGTCTTGACCTACAGCATCAGCCTTGTGGGATGAAGATGGAAAATAACAGTCCATGATGCATTACAGGCAGTTGTTTTATTCCATAAATATCTTTTGATAAGTCATCTAGAGACGTTTACAACACAGAAAGTTCCCTTCAGAGGCCGCCTGCATTTGATTGTAATTAATTGCACTCAGGATTACTTCCAAGAAGATCCTCCAGGCCTGACCACCAAATGTTCCCAAATAGATCCAATCACCACTAAATCTCTGGAGGCCTCGCTCTGGGGAATCTGTCGGCTAGTGTACTCTTGGATTTGACGGACTTAGCTGGAAACCCTAATGTTCACAGTCTTAAAATTCCCCAAACCATGGAGCTGTTTGCCACAGGGATGAGTCTATAACTGCAGCTTTGCCAGACATGGTGCCCATTTGTCTTGCTCCATATAGCCATTTGAATGTTGCTCTAAAATCTGAGCAACATGAACATTTTTATAATATTGTTTTTGTCATTTTATAAATATCTGATAGGATGTGCTTTTGCACAGAAGCAAAACAATGTACTACTGTGGACAGGGCAGGCAGCAACATATTTCAGATGCCTAAAAAAAAAAAAAATCAATGTCAGTTTAAGTGTACACTGTATTTAGAATATCATCACAACTTTACCTTGCTGTCAGACAGCCCTTTACGACGGGGCGCTGAAGCTCTCGCCAAAGTCACCAGACTCCACTGGAAAAAAACTGTAATTTTATCAGAACACAGGGGTTGCTGGACTACTCTGGTGAATCCAAACTAACCAAAGTCACAAACTAGCATACACAAACTAACCAACTGAGGCAGTGGTAGACCACCAACTCCCATTTTCTTTGAGGTAAAATTACTGTATTTTTCAATGGCGTGTGGTTGCTTTGGCGAGTGCATAGATAACAGCTTCAGTTCCCTGTTGGAAACAAAGACTGTATAGCTGTCTGATGGCAAGGTAAACCAGCCAAAATATCCTAAATATAGTGTACACTTAAATTGATATTGATTTTCTTTCAGGTGGCTAAAATATGTCTTGCTGTCAGCCCACAGCAGTACATTGCTTTACCTCCATGCACTAACTCCTGTCTGTTTCTCCAAACTGGGGGCTTGCCAACCATCATATACGGTAGGTAATACACTGACTATGGATAAGTACATCATGCAACCCCACATCAAAACATCCAAACTATCCATTTAATATACTGTAACTTAAGAGTGACTTCAGTATGCATTAAAGCACGGATGCAGTGAGACAGCAAACCCGTGCAGCCTACTTTAATTTGAACGTTCCCTGACCAAGACAGACATGTTTAGGTATACAAGATCCCCCACAATTCCCTCTGTGGCAGACCAGAATTAAACGCATGTCTTGCTGGCTGCAAACAAAAACAATACAAGTCAATCACAGACAAATTCCTTACTTCCTTAAGAGTTATTTTTAATGTCTAAGCGAAGCTTCTCTGCTTCCAACAGTGCACATTTTCCTTTGACACATCCATATTTAAAGATACTGACTAAGTGTGCTCCAGGGAATAAGCAGTCAGTGAAGTCAAGATGAAGTCAGGACCCAACTTTCAAAGAGTAAATCATTTTCATGGTGAATTGAAATGACAGTTGTATTCTGTGGTCGTCTGAGTCACGTCACAAAGCTGTGTCACAGGCAGATACTGACATCTTCTGACTGCTGAATGGACTGCAGTACTGACTCTGATGGGGAATGACATACACTATGTGGTATTTTCACTATTTAAACTAATGCAACATGTTGCAGGGGCACAAGATGTAAAGTTTCCAGACAAATCAACAAATTAGCTTGTAGATTTTAAATCACAGCGATCTGTCTTCTTTCTTGATACTCCTTCACCTGTCAGTGCATCAAAATATCCTCAGTTTCAACAGGCAAGTCACAGAAACACCAACCCAAGAGTGACGGACCATTTAATGATCTTCAGAAGTAAGTTAAACAACCATTTATTTTACAGTTTAAAATGTCCTCATGGAGGAACAGCAAAATACACTCAAAATGAAGATTGATCAAAAGACAGTTTTCATATTAATCACCGTTTTAAGTTTTTTTTTTTTTCTTATTTTCTCCTCATTTGTTTATCAAAAATTATAAGTGCCTTCAACATAACCATGAGAGTATTCAGCTTGCAGTCATAGAAATATTTACACCACAAAACTGACAAGCATGGTTTTACTTTCAGCATCGGTTTCACACCACTCACCTCCCGTCTCTTTCAGACTGCTTTGTTTTGTTGCACAAAACAAAAATAAGGACCCTGAAGAAAGACAAATATGAAGGGGGAAAAATACACAAGAGCACAGATTAAGGACATTAGTATGTACAGCTTGGCTCAAGGAGACAGTTAAGGGAAGGAGACAGATGATCAACACATCCATTAGCGGCATGATGTCAAGTTCAAGTCACATTCGTTGCCTTTATGATTTCCTTTAAGATCTGAAAATAAAGCATGCTATAGCACACCTGTCATGAAGTCACGACTTAAATGACCTCAGAATGCAGTCCTTAATATGTGAGGATGATTTTCAGACAGCAGGGGGCAGTACAGGACCACAACAGGAGAAGGAATACAAACAGAAATGCAACCCCTACAATACAATGGTTCCTTCAAAATGAGAACACAACTTCAAAATGTAAAAGCACTGTAGTAACAGAGTTGGGTTGATGAACAATACCAAAAAGAAAATGAATCAAGTCTGCCCTCTGAGTGGCAAAATACAAAGTCACATATGAAAATAGGTTCTGATCAATTTTTGTTTTAGATACATTGCGTGTGTTGAGCGTTTGCAAAAGACGTTTTGGCACAGAATTAATTTTAAAAATATTTTTTTCTTGAATATCACTCCTGGATCCAGTAGAGATCCTTCCCATCATTCCCCTTCTTGCCCTGGCCCAAAGAAAATAAAATGAAAGAAAAAAACATTTGATGATCAGTCTTGTAAAATAATTCACTTGGTCTCTCCACATTGCTTCAGTCTTTAAATATTTATAATATTTACAGTTTCACAATTGTCCACAATACCCTTAGGCTTAAAGAAGATGCAAACAAAAATAAACAAATTAAATAATCTTTATATAGTCCCCTGTTGAGGCATTGAGTGTAAACTGTACAACTCTAAACGTCCCCTCTCGAGTTCCTGGGGCAGGGAACACTTCGGGATGGAGAGTTGAGTCCGGAAATGACGTAGAAATTGGCTGATGGTGAAGGAGCGAAAGCAGTATGACAGATCAGGCGGAAATGATCCTCGATCATTTTCCAGGCAATGATTTTCTTTTATCTTGCACAAGCATGGCTGATCACAAGAGCAATTCCATAACATGTATCAGTTTATACGCAAATCTGTACAGAGTTCACAATTTTTTTTCTTTAACATAGTGCAATGACTTCTCATATTGTTTGTCTTTTTAAAAAAAAAAAAAAAAAAATCACAATCACTTTTATGAAGGTAAAAAATATCCCATAAGAAGGCCTCAATCCATAGCTTTATGGGTGCTATGAATTAGAAAAGGCTACGCACAACACCTCCAAAAATGGTAAAAAAATGAAATGACAAATCAGAAATGATCATCAAAAATCCCCGTTCGACCCTTCAGATCCTCCTCTGTGAAGGTTTAGTTTTTGAAATTTCATTGTGTGACTTAAGGACTTGGTGAAGTGAAGGAGAAAAGGTGAGTGCATGCTAAATTAGATTTTTTAAAAAGGTCAAACTCATAAAAAAAAATGAGGCAATTCCAGTTTACAAAACTGGATGAGTCCAAAAGGGCTGGTGTTGGCTTTGTTCAGGAAAAACAATGGAGGTAATTAAACCGAGGCGATGACAATCATGAGGTGAGGGGAAATGCTGGAGATACTGTTGAGTAGGTCCGGGGCCAGGCGCGAGAGGTGGCTCTCCGAGAATTCGCACGGCGGGAAAATCTGCACCACATAAGCTGGCTGTGAATCAGAGGATGAAAATAACAGGATGAGAGACGGAACTATACCTTTATATTTCATTGTGAAACAGGTACAATCCAGTAATCTAATAAAAAAATAATAACAAAGAGATATCACCTTAAACCAGTTGATTACTCTTATTTAATACCATTATTTTTTGTATTACAAATGTTCTGATATTTAATGTTTAAATATGAAAATGAGGCATTTTCTTATCAACCCTGAGAGCCACGGGGCCGAGTGGGCGATCCCGAAGGTCTTTACTGTCGTTCAGCAGGTTTAGTTTTAGGGCTCCACAGGAATCCATTGGTACCAACCATGTCATGCTAACGTGTCTGCTAAATAAAGCTCCAAAGCTGAGCTAAATTTTAGTAAATAAAAACTGACATGGCCATTTTCAAAGGGGTCGCTTGACCTGTGACGTCAAGATATGTGAATGAAAATGGGTTCTATGGGTACCCACGAGTCTCCCCTGTACCCACCTAAAAAAGACAAAAAAAGGTCTATTGTGGGTCTCAGAGGGTTAAATATGTGCTCATCTGTATACATTTCCAAAACAGAAATATGAACATTCTATAAAGCCAAGTTCAAAATTCGTGTTTCATTTTGTTGACATATTAGAGTCAAAACTTTTTACAGAAGAAATTTGATATCTCTTGTTATCACCCCATAGGAATAAAATAAAACAGGCTATGAATGATATATGAAGAAACCCCTCAGTAACAACATTCAGGATATACACAGGAATGAAACTGGAAAGTTTGGGCTATGTAGGTACTGAAGTGGAGATTTCTGGCTCAGAGTCTGAGAAAAACTCATTTTGAGAAAACGGCCTTTAAATATATGGATTTTAATATTACATACATTTTGAAGATGCAACAGGTGAAAAGGACATACATTTTAACTAATAAGCATCACTATGAAACTTCACCAATTGATTACTTGCATACATTACGTACGTGTCTTGCAAATTTTCTGAAATGTTGTGTTTAAATAAGTAAATGAGGCATTATCTAATACTAACTTTGAGAGAATTTAAGAGAAATCTACAGATACAAACAGATAAAGTAGTAAAATAAACACCTAAATGTGTATTTTAGGTGTTTTCTTTCCACTAGTCTCAAAGAAGGATAGATACAAAATAGCCCAAAATCTCAAATTGACCAGTGTATGAAAAACTAACTTCAATGAGCACTGACCTGATTAGAGCCAGGGTTGGGCACGTTGATAATGCCAGCTGCCTGTTTGGCTTGCAGGTAGGTGATGAAGCCACTTTTCAAGGCTTGGGTTTGACCAAGGACGTCTTCTTGGTCTCGACCACAGGGTAGAGCCAATAGCAAACAGTAGTCATTCTCCACCTGCCGTGAATGATAAGCCTTTATCGTAAATGTAAACATAAAAACACATCCCACAGAGTGTTAATCAGGTTAATCAGGTTACCGGCTAAAATTCATGAATTTGCAATCAAGTGTCCATTTCATTAATGTTGTTGAGGTAATAATCTCAAAGATTTTCATTTAAATAAATGTCTCTTAGGTCACTATCTATAGCCAAATGAGGTAACACAATGGTGGTTGAACCTATGGCATACTGATGAAAGTAGTGCAATATTTATGTATTTGCAGTATTATAAAGTGGGTGTTTGTGGTGACATTACCAATATAAAATGCTGTATGAAGTTTCTGCTAATGCAAATCGAACATTTCCTACTGCTGCACCTTCACATTAAAAGCATTTAACAAAACACAAGTTGACTTTTATTATGAAGTAGTCACAAGAAATGCAACAGTTTGCCTGAGCGCTATCGTTCATCAAAACTGTGTGCACAAAGCAAGACAACGATCATTTTCGGATCGGATCAGTTTGAAATATTGCAGGGAGTAATTGAGCAAGAAGTAGCTGCCACAGCAAGCTGTTTGATGAAGAGCTGCAGATGACAGGATGCACATCTATAACTTTGCAGCGAGGTAACCAACCACTTTCACTTTAGCTGTTTGCAGACTCATGCTGTGTGCAGCATAAAATCAGATTACAGTTGTTCACAGAATGATGGAAAAAGGCCAATTATTATTTGACTTCTTAATTAAAACAACACTAGGGCCCCCATGATTCTGTGAGCTGTAGTATTAAATCACAAATTTTGTTGTTACCACGAGTAAGCAGGGTGTTGCCAAATCAACCGGGACTGAAATCTTACAGATTGACACTTTATATTCATCCAAACTTGAACTTGAACCTGCTTTTCAGAGGTTGTAAAAAAACGAAACACTCACAGTCATTCTGCGTGCCACACTGTCCAACTGGGAAGCCTCAAGCCTCATCCTCTGGACAATACGGAGAAGAGGACCTCCCTCTGTGGGTGGCAGGGAGCGCTGGGCCAGTACGGTGTTGCCAGAAACAAAGTGCAGCTGGACAGCAGCCTGGTCATTCTTCAGTGCCAACAGGCCTTGCCATACAATAGGATATTTCTGTACAACAAAAACAGACAACGTTTTCTAAACCTCTTTGATATTGTCTTGAAAATATACTCCACATATGATGACATTGTTGACATTCCTACCGTCAATAGCTGCACCATGTCAACAGAACGATGCCCCGAATGCTCCAGCTTAGCGTCAGGCCGTAGATGCAGAGAACTTGATGGCGGTACTGCTGGCGGAGGTGTTGGCAGGAAGGCTGGAGGGCCTTTCTGTAGAGATAGATCTGGCTTATGAGTAAGACTCATAGGGGACGTCATGGGAGACTGGTATGAGGGGGAGACTGTATCCCGTGATATTCGGGAAATGTGCGAGAGCTCGGTAGAGGTAGCATGGCGAAGATGGGAACTCTCAGGCTTGGAATCACTTCCTCCGACATGTGACTGAGACATTTTACCCCTGTGACCCAGCTCCGGCTCTGGAGGGACCTATTTAAAAAAACACATACCAGAAGAATAGAGTTATGCATATTTTGTATGCATCCATGATTAGGGATGTCACGATACCAGAAATTTAGAAGTCGACACCAATAGTAGTGAAATTACATGATTCTCATTACCACAATAAAAACCAAAAGTAAAACAATAAATCCCACGTATTTCAACATACACTTCTTTATTACCATTTTACACTCGTCTTTTGTTAGGAAGGTAAACAGATTTCCCTCTCTAATATCCATTTTATATTGCTGTGACATCATCTTCAAACTAGATTAATTAAAGACTCTGGAAAAATTCAATTTTACAAGATTAAATTTGAACATGTAATAATTTACCTTCGCCCAACATTTTTACTGAATAGAGCCTGGACACCTCATGATGTAAATCAATGGTACCTCCCGTTACCTCTGTACAGGACGGTGTTGTTCACTGGTTGCTAACAGCTAACATAAACTAGCTCTTATCCTGCCGATTTCAACACAGATTTTTTGTTTGTAATGCAGCATTATCAGGAAAAAAATGGGGTGCTTCCCCTGGATGCATCGAGTTTACTGTGCCCCAAAAACATTTTCTATCATCCCCGGCATGACGTTAGTCTCGAGCCCTAAAGGTACCTTCAGTACTGCAGAAAAACAATTAGCCTTCAGTCACGTTTTTAGAATTTGGCATCAACTTGGTACCAAAGTATCAGTTCTTGTGACATCCCTAGTGATGTGAATAAATCTTTACATGGCAATTACACAATATATACAATGCATACTAAAATGCTGAAATATCTGCAAAATGTCAATAAGAAAAGCACCTGTGAAGAAGTGATGCCTTGGTTAGCCAGGTTGTGTGCCGATGAAGGGTGTCCTGGAAACTGGGATGGAAAGCCCCGCATGTCCCGATATACTGGAAAGGATCCTGTACCTCCTGGGTGCATCAGCTGAACCCCATGTGAGTGAGGAGACACCAGGACAGGAGAAGATGCATGGACTCCCCTAATTCTACTTTCATTGGTGGGTGGATGGATCAGCTTTCCTTCTAGTGGTTTGAGAGATTCTTTTGCAGAAAGGTCAATGCTCTTCCCCACTATAGGACTCTTTGAAGGCCCAGAGATGTTGCTTGAAGATGTTCCAGTTTCTGAACTGCGTGACTGTCTCACTTCCACTGCTGCCTGCTCTCCCAATTGCTGGTGCATGAGGATACGCTGGTGCATGTCTCTGTACTGATCCATGCGTATGCTTGGGTGGAGCCCTCGGTGATCACTGTGCATCATCATTACATCTGATTGGAGTTGAGGCATGGATGGTCTACTAAGGGCTTGGTTAAAGTGCCTGGGATCTTCTTCGCTTACACTGCTACTACCACCACCTGATACTGACCCCTGGGGACTTGAATGGGACTGCAGTACCAAATCTCGGATGACATTAGGCTGTGGCGTGTTTGAGCGCTGTGGAGGGCCTGGGTGGGAAGAAGAAAGGGAGTCACCTCGCCTTCCATAGTTTATGCCAGATATCGGTGGGGTGTTCATCCTGGCTTCTTGAGCCAATGCCTGAGTGACACTGTGTGGTTGAATTATAACGGAGGACTGTTCTGAGTGCGGGTGATGCATACTAGAATGATATGTAGACATTGGTGGCATGCCATGACCCAGAACAACAGAAGTACCTCTGGGAGAACTGCTTGGAGGACCGGCTTTAACAAAGTGTGAAGGGGAGTGAACAGCTGTTCTTGGGGACTGAGGTTCTTGCTTTAGGTGTAGAGCTGACCGATCAGTTGGGATGCTAGGGCTGGGGCTCATGCGAGTTCCAGATAGTGATGGGTGGTGTGGACTCATGACTGGGCTTAGGTTAGACTGCTGGACAGCTTTACCAATGTCCATCTTTTTTGGTAGAGGTTCAGATCCCAGGCCTCTCTTGGCATGCTGCTGCTGTATCACAGCTTGGTTGTACATCAAGACTTGAGGAGAACTAACTGGCTGTTGGTACATCTTCACAACACCACCCTGAGATGCTGTGTGATATGGGGATTCAGATTTATCACACCCAATGCTCTCCTGCTTCACACTGGAAATGACAGGTTGAGAGTTATAAGACTGGGCTGTCAGGAGAACGCCTGTGTGCCCATACCCTGTAGGAGTTGGGGCTACTTTTGGAGTAGGCGATTGGGATGATGTGACAAGTGGATCTTGCTTTACCGAAGATTTGGACACAGATTGCTGAAACTCTATATCACCAGCACTGGCGTGAGGAATTTGACTAATTTTGGCTCTCATCCTATGAGGTCCTTCGGTTTTCTGACCCGAGTAACTCAAAACAACTACGCCCTCTGATGTGTTGAGCCTTAGGCCAGGACTGGGGCCTGTACTGTAGGGAGTGGTCTCAACAACAGAGCGCCCTCTAGTCCCATCTTCTACTACATCCATGCCATGGTAACGATTATTCTCATTAGAGTTTGATCTAAACTTTTGCTTGGGAATGGACAGGCCAATGCTTCGGTTGCTGAGGGAAATTCGTGGAGTTTCCTCTGTATCATAAGGCATTGGAATTCGACTTATTACTGAGGTAGCAGGAGAAATAACTGAATGCTGGATCTTCTCTCCACAGTTCTGTTGGGACTCAGTCAGTGGAAACGGTTTGTGGTGTATGGGCTGAGGGGGTAAAGGTGCTCTCTCATCAGGATGTAACTGTCTTGAAACCACAGTATCAGAGGGAATTTCATTCTCCGACATCCGTGAAGGATCTGAGAGTGCAGATGTAACTATAGTGGTAGGTATAGAATTGCTGTTTGACGCAGACACATATTTAGGTTCCATTAGGATTTTTCGTAACGTACTGGAACTAGGGTCAATATCTGAGGCCTTTGTGTCAGGAGGCATTGGGGGATTTGTTGAAGGGGTTCCAAGTGTAGTTGATCCAGTTGGAGAAGGAGTTACCATTGTAACGTGACACGAAGGAGCAACATAGATTCTGCTCTCTTCAGTTCTAGGAGGCCAGTCTGGCGAAAGTGGCATTTTGGCAGGCCGCAACAGGGGTACACTGAACTGGGATACATGTGGGCGGGCAGTGGCAAGAGTTGGGGTAGATGGCTCTTCTGCCTGGGGTTGCTTTTTACTACTGGAGATGTTACTTGTGCCTGAATGAAAGGCAGATTCTTTGGGTACAGGCTGTTCAACTTCAGGCTGTTCTGCCTCTTTGGGCGTGTCTACAGTCATAGCACTTGTAACATCGCGTCTACAAGTTGCAACAGCAGTGACCACAGAGGCTGCTGCAGTTGCCCCAGCTGTAACAGTGGCTGCTTTTGAATTGATGGTTTCTGGGTCTTCAGGGATTGACTCCGGTAACTTGACTGGGGAGGGCTCTGGTTGTGATACCTCTTCAGCAGCATCCCCTTTCTTATTAGCTCCACCTTTGCGACTTCTCGACTTCCTCTGGGTTTTGGCTCTTACTCTGCCTGTTTTCTTGGGTGTTTCAAGTAGAGGGGTGTCATCAGCTGCCTTAGACTCTGATATTGGCCCTTTTGGGCTAGGTGTGAGAGGACCATCATCTGAGTCTGCAGCAAGAATACTGTTGATTACCATGTGCGTTTCAGGTTCCATAATCTCATTGGAGGAGGGGGATGTCAAGGATTCAGGGGTAGGAATAAGACCAGTGTAAGAAGGGGGAGCTGTAAAACTATCTGCATCTGCACATGCTTCTTCAGCTGTAATGGAATCAATAGCAGCTGCAAGTTCAGTTTCACTTGCAGGATTAGCTCGTTTCTCCTCCTCAACCTCAGCTTCTGGCTCTACTATGACAGGAGGCAATGCAGGAGGTGGCTCTGAAGGTGGTTCCTTATATGGTGGAGGAGGCTGCTCAACTGTAAGTTTGGCAATATTTTCAACTGCCTGCTCTAGTTCCATCTGCCGTGCTAAGAGAGCCGCTGGATCAGCGGGAAGTTCAGGCTCTGATAGGGTGTCTTCCTGTTCATGTGCGTCAAGTTCCTTTGATTCTTTTGGAAAACTTATGATCTTCGTGTCCTCATTCTCTTTTACTACTGTCTTTGTTTTTGTTATAGTGGAAGCTTCAAATGACTCAGGCTCATCGTCCTCTGTACGAAGCAGACCTTTCACGTCATCAACGCTCACGCGGATCTCAAGATTTTTTAAGCTGTGCGATTTATCTTCAGTGACCTGCTTGGCATTTCTTTTCAGCCTTGGCGTTTTCATTTTAACACTCTTTTCAGGCTGCTGTCTCCTCTCAGGGGAGCTAGTTTCTACCTTTTCAATATCTCCATCACTAGATTTCTTTCCACCGGAATCTTTTAAGTCTTTTTCCATTCTGTGCACTGGTGAGCTTGCATTGTCTGCCTTTTCTGATAGCTTAACAAACAGTTCAGTATCAGCTTTAGGATTAAGTTCTGACTCATCATGACTTGCTAGGTCAGCTTGTTCAGCTTGCACTGTAGTGCTCCCAGACTGTTTGTCTGTTCTACCTCCTTTCTTGTTAACTGTAGCAGGTGAAGTCAGTTGTGTTTGTTGTACTTTCTGGGTGCGGGGTGAACGCCATCCCTCAGAGGCTTTCACAGTCTCTGCAGTAGTAGAAGTCTCTTTGACCTCTGTGTCTTCTTCTATCATTTTCTGCAGATCCCCCTTAACTGGTGACATGTCTTCACCTCTTTTGACACCTCTTTTAGGTGGGCGTCCTCGCCTAGTATTGGTAGGTGGAACTGGGACATCTTGCTGTAATGGTTCTTTATCAGCACCACGTTTGCGCATGGAGCGTGGCGACTCATTCACCTCTTTACCAGCTTGGTCATCTTCGTGTAGTGTGGCGTAGACTGATCTTACATTCCTGCGACGTGTTCTGCCATGGATCAAACTTGACTCAAGGTTTTGCTCTGAATCTGATGCATGGATTGGTGACTTGGATGTGGCTTTGGACTCAATTGACGGTTTTGGTATTTCTGCCCGAGGAGACGAGGCCCTTTTGAGTTTCTCTTTGTCAATGCGTTCACTCTTACGTGTTGCAGGTTTCTCAGTGGCAACAGTTTTGGAAGATTGTGAAGTACGTAATACTGACGGTGGTTTTGCCCTTTTATTCTTAGGTTGTCTACGATTGGGTAATGGTTTTATTTCAGCCTCTAGCTCAGGCATACATGCCTCACCATCTGTCTCAGTTTTCTGAGGTTCTTCAAAGTGTTTTGTTTCCTGATTTTCTATGTTAGGCTCTGTCTTAATAATTTCTGATTTTTCTTTCGTCTTTGGATAATCAGAGTAAGTGAATTCTGCAGCCTCTCTCTCTAAACTACATAGGGAAGCACCAGGAGTGGGTGGCTTATCTTCCACAACAGGATTATGTTCCACTGCCAAACTATCTCCAATTTTTACTTTGGGTTCAATTAACTCTAGTTTTGTTTCCATTTCATTTTCTGGCCCCAAAATGACAACTGGTGGGGTTATGGTTAGCTTAGGAGCAACTGGTTTGAAGTCTTCCAAGGGAAAAGGAGGAGATGGAGATACCTCAAGAACTGGCTCTACTTTTTCTTCTTTGACAAATGGCACAGGATGATCTGGGGATGGAGTTAAATATTCTCTCTTTTCTGGTGAAGGCATTTCTTTCTGGGAAAGAACAAATGGTAACAAGGTCAATGGGGGGCTCGCTGATTTGTCGTCAACTTTCAGTACTGGCTCAGATTCCTTATCAGACAGCACATTATCACTATTCTGCACTTCATCTCTTTTAATCTCCACCACTACTGAATCATTCTCAGTATTTGGTGGGGGGTGGTCCTTGTCCTTTTGTTGTTGAAGCTCCAAAAACCGACTATGGAAAAGCACTATGGGCTCTTGTGGCCCATCACTTACTCCAGATTCAGGCTGTGCCTCAGTAGCACCTGGCTTAGCAAAAGGCCTGCCAACTCCAGTTTCGAAATCTTGGTCTTTACGTTCAAGATGCTGCAAACGCCGGGAATCCTGTTCAAAGATTGAGCTGTGCAGGAATCGAGAGGCAAACAGGTCTTGACGCTCCGGGTCCTGTGGCTTAAGTTCCTCCTTTTTATCATGCAGCTTTTCAACAGAGTCCGTACGAATCTTTTTCTTTTTCATATACCAAGAAGGAATAGGTCGAGGTGCTAGCTCTACCTTACTCTTATCTGAACAGCTGTGGGAGGTTGGAAAGCGTGAGGGGAGAAAGGACCAATTATCTTCCCTGGAGGAATACAGCGTCTTGGCTCTTTCAAGGAGTGCTTTTGTATCAGGGGTTATAGTTTTATCTAATGCAAAAGAATAAAACTTATTCTTTTCCAGTGAGCCTGACAGTTTCAGGTCTGTCATCCTCTCATCACGTTCCCTGAGGATATAAGACAAGGAACTATTGGACTTGTGTTTGTTTTCTCCATCATCATCTGAATCAGACTGCACTTCTCCAGGTTCCAAATCATGGCCAAAGCGCTTGCGGATGGTTTCACGTTTTCCAATATCACTGGGGAAAGTCATTTCCATCCTAAGTGAATCAGACTTTATCCGTCTTTCCCAGCGTTGCATTAACTCCTCATCACAGCCAAGCAAGGTTGTCTTAAGCTTGGGGAGCTCAGTGTCAGAAGTCTGAAAATGTGTGGCTGTCAGGCCCAAACTGTTTTTCAACGACTCTGTGTGTGAAAATTTCTCTTCTGTAGTTGGAGATTTTCTTTCTTTATTTATAACTGACACAGAAATCTGGGCAGTGTCATCATCCTCACTTGCAGAAAAGTGACCATGTCCTATTGAGGATGTTATACTTCGATAAATGTCTTCATTCAACTTTTGGGAACTTGGAAAGTTGCGCTCTCTTTTTGCAGAGACGATTTCAAAGTCAAAACTCTCCAATTTCTTTCGCTTACTGGAGGAGAAGTCATCATTGGCCATATCCTGAATTGGTTTCGGAACATCATGCATGATATAATCCTTTTCAAAGTCATGAATCTCATTATTTGTTGGGTTTTCAAACTTGACTAACTTATCAGGATCACCAAGCTTAGGTCGGAGCCATCGACTCTGTTCAATTTGTTTGGCACAAATATTCTGGTCAATGTGCAAAAAGTGTTCATCTCCGTCATCTGAGTCTCTGCACTTCCCTCTCCCGTGTTCATTTTCAGACAAATCCTGTTTCTGTTCTTTTAATACATCCAAGTCAAGGCTGCCATCATCTAACATCTTTGTGAGAGTGGAGCTGTTTTCACTTTTTGATCCCTCTAAATCCATTTTAAGGTACGGAGAGTCCAGCTGATTTGTAGAGTCTTCAGGCAGCTCCCCAAGCCGTGACTGCTGCACCAAAGAAAAACCTGTGGAGTTGCTTTCAGAGTCTCGTCCATCTTTGGGACTGCTAACGGAAACCATCCGGACACATTTATCCTTGTGGTGCTCCTTTTTATGCATCCCTTTTATCAAAAGGCTCTTGTCCAAATCTGTTTCCTTAGCATTGTTCCACAGTTTTTGAAGTCCAGGTCTAACAAGATCCTCCTCAGTAGTTCTCTTCTGTCGATCAGTTTTCCCAGATTCTTCAAAACGCCTTTTCCTTGCAGCCAAACGGTCAATGTCCACAGAAATACCACTGTCAAATCCCATTTCAGACTTTCCATGTTTTTTGGATTTGATTTTAGCATCCTTGTCAATAACTTCCACTAAACTGTGCATATTTTTGTCTCTGGGCACTTTTACATGCTTAGAGATATCACTTTTTGACAGTTCTAAGCGGAACGGAGGACTCCTCTGGTCAGCTGATGGTGATGCCAATCTAGGACTGTCACTCCCACCCCTCGGGATTTGTTTTTCCTGGACAGACTGACCAATCAATTTTCCTTCTTTTTCTTTAACACGTGTTAATTGCACAACACAAGGGAGAAGGTCTAACCTTCCTTTGCTCGAGCCTTCCTTTGGAATTTTACTGTTTTTACTTCGAAGGATGGACTCGGGGCTAACATCTCGTTCAAGTTCAGGTTCAGGCTCAGTCTCGCATGCTTGGATAATAGGTGATGCAACTTTTAGCTTCTTAAGTCTCTGTTTCTCACTTTTGTCCTTGTCCCCTCGATCTTTACGTCCAGCCCGCTTCTCCTTTTCAACCAAACTCCCTCTTTCAACTTCAAAAACTCGATCCTTCTCAAGTTTGTCAGTTTTATTATACCTTTCAGTGCGTCCCTTTTCAAGTTTTTCAAATCTTGGCGGGGAGATTGAACTGCAGCTACCACTTCTTTCAGAAGATCGGCAACAAATACGCCGATCTGAATCACTTGGTATCCTCTCGGAGAGAGAGGGAGATGCAGTAGGGCTTGCAGGACGGCGAGAGGCAATGTGAGACGGGCTTTGGCTGCGCTCAATAGTCCTCCTCCCATGATCACGTCCACGATCTGTTTCAAAGCGCTCCCTCTCTCTTTCACGTTCCCGTTGCAAATAGCTGTATTTGCGAATGTCCTGCTCATAAGGATCAGCTCTGTATTCACGATACTCCCGGGGGTCTTCAAAGTACTGCGGATCATAGTAATCTCCCTGATATGGGTCCCATTCAGAGTAGAACTCCCGACTTCTGGCAGGGTATTTGCGACGGGGATCTTCAGTATATGTTCCTGGCGTTCGTACATTTTCGTAATATTGTCTTTCTGCTTGAAACTCATATTGAGTTCGTCGATCATCCCTGCCAAGAAATAAAAAAGAAAGCCATAATTTCATCATACCTTGGCATCAATAATGTTACACAGTAATGAGAAATGTATTAATCTTTAAGGAAACTACACAAACCTTCTTTCAGACAGAATGTCATAAAAGTCTCGAATATCCTGGCCAGATGCCTGCATCGATCGATAGAAAGCCATCTGACTTTCCTGATTGGCAAAGTCCACCTGAAGGAAAAAAAAAGTGTAAGTTGCAATTTTTACAGCATATCAGGCACTGAGAATACAAAACATTAGAGAGCAAAGCTTTGTTTCACTTACCTTGATTTTACTGCCCCCTATCTTCCACCCCTTTGTGTCTTTGACAGCGGCTTGTGCATATTCAATGTTGTTATACAGGATAAGGGCCATTCCTTTCATTCTGTCAAATACAACCTGCGGAAGACAGAGGAAAATAAGTGTCCCAGAGGTGCCAGACAGTAAACAATGGGCAACTGTGAGGGGGAAAATAAACATGACTTACCTTGACAACATGCCCATAGCGGCAGAAATGACGAGTAAGAAACTGCTCAGTTGTGTTTGACGCCAATCCATCCAACCAAACACACGTCGTAGGCATACTCTTTCCAAAGCCCAGCTGAAAAAGGAGGGATAAATTGCAAATATTTTATCAAATTTAAAGAACAGTTTATATAAATCATGCTCATAAATAACACTATTATGATTACGATAGACAAGAATGTGGTAGTAAAAGCAAGATTTTAAATTAAATTAACGCAATAATTCTCACCTTCAGTCTATTGTTACCAAGATATTCCCCATCCATCTTCTTTATGGCCTTACAGACACTGGCAATGTCACAGTATTGTAGAAAGGCATACTGTGGGGCTCCATTCACCTTCTTAATGTCAATATCCTTTACAGAATAATAAAAACAGAAATGTGCTCTCATTAAGCATGGTTTTATCATCTCAAAATAATCAGCATAGTAACCATTGCATATGTGGTCTGAGTCCCAGTTAATTCACAGCATTAACCTACCACTATTTCTCCAAAGCGTTGAAAGATGTTAAGCAGATCATGGTAAGTGGTGGTCTTCTCCAGGTTTCCAATGAATAATGTCCTTGTGGCTTTCGGATGAAACTCATCTATCCTCTCATCCAAGGGCCGAAACTCGTTCTCACTTTCAGTCTCTGAAAAATACAAGCAACCTTGCATGCATTTTGCCATTTTAGGTTTATGCTACAATATAATTAAAGGCAACTTCTGTATTTTTTAACCTGGATCCTATTTTCCCATGCTTTTGTGTCTAAGTGACTAATGAAGACAACAAATTGAAATGTATGAAATGTTAAAATGCAATGTAATCATTTGGGGCAACCTTGCACTTTTACGTCCACTAAAAGTGCTTGTTTTTGCCAATGACAGACTCAGATTGTTATTATAAGTGTCTGACTACATTATGGATTAATGATTAATTGATCAGGTGAGTAGCTCAGTCTGTAGGGAGTTGGCTTGGGAACCGGAGGGTCACCGGTTCAAGTCCCGCCATGGACCAAGAACTGAGTGTGAACTGGTAGCTGGAGAGGTGCCAGTTTACCTCTTGGGCACTGCCAAGGTGCCCCTGAGCAAGGCACCAAACCCCCAACTGCTCGGGACGCTTGTCAGGAGCAGCCCCATCACTCTGACATCTCTCCATTGTTGCATGTTTGTGCATGTGTGTGTTTGGGTCTGCATGTACCGTGTATAAGTTAACAACAGAGTGAAAAAATTGAATTTCCCCTCGTGGGACTAATAAAGGACTATCTTCTTCTTCTTCTTAATCAGGCTGATAATTTTACTTTTTTCCCATAATCTGCATCTGCCGATGTCTGAGCATATTAAGCCAATTATGAAGCAGGTGCATAAATGCTGCTAAGTGCACTAAAACTTTATTTTTTCATCCAAAAGTTTATTTGATAAAGTTTTGTTTTTTTGATTACATTAGAAAATGTAGATTGGAGAGACAGACCATAGGTGTTGTTCAATAAATGATTACTGAAGTTGAGAAATTTTGTGTATCATTTGTTGTTATTAAGCTGTTATATTTTCTCAGAAAATCACCCAAACATATCGGCCCCTCAAAAAAAATCTGCATTATATATCAGCCATTCGTGATCCAATAAATCGGTATCAGCCATAAAAAAAAAAAACATATCAGTTGATCTCTACTACAGAGAAACAAAATGTTTTTCTTACCTTTCACATGATTCGGTCTGCGTGTTATTGTGTATCTCGCTCTCGTTCTGAAATCTTACGTCGCATCCACATTGTGGATATCATCTAAATATTCACCCCTAGCACTGAAAATCTTTTAGACAACACTAAGCTATGCTTTCTGTTCTCCAACACAACAAACTCTGAACACACTAGCATCCTGTGGCACGCCATAGAAAGAACACGTACGAAAAACATATGTAGTAGGATCCTTCCCATAATGTTGTCAAACACTTAAAATAACAATCGGAGCCTGTCATGGCAAAAACAGACCCTTTTAGCGGACGGAAATGACGGTGCCAGGTTGCCCCGAATGATTATATTACAAGCTGTTCAGCAGCTGCAGCATTCTCCCTCCATACTGGACCATTTTCATATTGTTCTCCCCATTCGTCACTTAGACACAAAAAGACAGAAAAATAAGGTTGAAAAATACAGAAGTTACCCTTTAAAGATCAGAACTTACCGGGGCCGTTCCAGGCTGTGACCTCAATTTGCATGCCGAAAAAAAGCTTCCCCTTTGATGCTCCGAGCGCTTTCTCTTGGTCCTCTTGCTGGCGAAAAAAGACAAGCCCATAGCGGTCCTCTGAAGCTCCGTGGATTTGTACAGATGTGACCTTTCCATGTTTTTTAAATTCATGGAACAAACCGTCCTTCAGGCTTGTATCTGTAGTGAACCGATCAAATGTTTTATTAAGAGTACTGAAAATTGACATGTTATTAAATAATAAATTATTGGTAATGACTTTGCACAAAAAAGCTCTCTGTCGTAGGAGCACCGTATAACTAACCTGTAGAGCGAACAGGAAGATTTTGGACCTTGATGCCAAAGCTTTTGCGTGGTTCATCCTTGTCAAAGGAGGATAAAGGAAGTGCTGAGGGTGCAGGAACAGCAGCAGACTGCACCGAACGTGCCGGGGAGTCATCACTTGAACTACTGCTAGAATCACTGTAGCAAAGGAGAAACATGGACTCAGATGTTGCTGCAAGCTTCAAATTATCAATGTACAATCAAAATGTGGTTATTTGCTGTTACCGTAACTGGCTGTTGTCTTTGCCTACTCAAGTAATAAGATAAGACATGATAAAGATGAACCTTTATTAATCCCTGGAGGGAAATACTTAACAATATACTTAGATATTTTTACCTCAATTAATTCATAAATTGCTATGATAAAATATGTATAATTCATAGATTTATCATTCTGCTAAACTCTAAACGATCAGCCTCTGAGATATTATTCATAGATAAGGTAATATGTGCTAAAAGATGTATTGTATATGCCAAGATCAGCAGTCAAAATGTGGTTTTGTCAACACTGACTCACAAAAAGGTGACTAAATTTTAGAGCTGCAACAACTAATGATTAGTTGTCCACTATTAAATTAATTGACAACTATTTTGATAATCAATTAATAGGTCTGATTTTTTTTTTAAAATAAAAGTCAAAAGATTCCACCTTCTTATATGTGAATATTTAGGACAGTAAACTGAATATATTTGGACAAAACAAGACATTTGAGGACATAGTGTTGGGCTTTGGGAAACAAGGATCAACATTTTTCATCATTGTCTGACATTTTATAGACCAAACAACTGATTGATTAATTGAGAAAATAATGAACAGAAAATAATTTTTTGTTGCAGCCCTACAAATTGTGTTTGCCCTGTTCAATCTGCAGGGCAAGGAAGGAGAATTAGATTGCATATAGCACTGAACAGCCAACAATATGCGCACATTTCAGATGATACATTTGCATAAAAGCTCTTGCAATGCACTGTGAATGTGTCTTTCTACTGTTTAAAAACCACAACGTCTCTCAGCTGAAGAGGAGAAAAACACCCTCCTTCTCCCCCATTTATATGACGCATCTGGTTATTATCAGCATAAAAACGTGAATTTGCACGTCAGCGGCAGATTCATAACTGCTTTGTGCACCTTTTTTTTTTTTCCTCAAACCATTCCCATGCCTGTCTCAGCTTTCTAGGCCCTCTGCTGTTTGTTTCCTTCTCACTTTCTCCTCCTGTGCTCAGACACTCCCGGAAGTGCTGCTGACGGAGCCTGGCCTGTGGGAGTGGGCAGGCAGCCAGCACTGGCCAGAAATTTCCAGTTCCAACTGGATCTCACGGAGGGGGGGAGCCATTAGACATACACAGAGGTAGGCAGTGAGAAAATATACCAGCCGTCTCCTTGAATTCCCCCCATAGCACTACCTTGTCGAACCACATGTGTCGCTACACGTC
Organism: Pterois miles; assembly: GCA_947000775.1. NCBI lineage: Eukaryota > Metazoa > Chordata > Actinopteri > Perciformes > Scorpaenidae > Pterois > Pterois miles. The sequence goes on along the minus strand of CAMQGK010000571.1, from coordinate 5,079,556 downwards.
GTTCAGAGCTGTGGACTCGGCTATGTCCAAAGGTGGTGCAGCTATCCAGAAAATAAACAACTGGAGAGGGTTGAGGTGAATTCATGTAGTGGAGTAAATCCCAGGAACAGACACGCTTATGTTTGTAAAACTGCAGACCTCGCTTTGCATTTGATTATTCAGCCTTTTGACATTTATGCATTCCTTGTATACTCAACAATAACTCAAATCAACTGATAAAAAGCAACACATTTATAAAGATCCTGGATGCAAATATCAACAAATACAGCAGAACTTGGCACAAAAACAGCTAAATTAGCATATCAAATTCAAAACAGAGCTGAGGTCAGTCACTGGATGAAGTTTAGGTCCACGACTGTCATCACAAACAATGGCTCTCATTTTGTTGTGTCCAAGTATGAACAGCAGTAATAAACCATTTCAGATCAAATCTTAACAACCTCAAAAGAAAATTATTACAGTAGTTACAAGCACCAAAGGTCATTTTCTACCAACAATCATCTACTCAGCCAACTATCTTGTAAAAACTGATTTGTGAAAAATTCAACAACTATCATACAAAACTGGGCAAAGTAGAAATGTGCACATGCAACACTGCTTCATTCATTAATTATCCGTAACCGCTTATCCCATTCGGGGTTGTGGGGGGGCTGGAGCCAATCCCAGCTGACATTGGGTGAAGGCGGGGTTCACCCTGGACAGGTCGCCAGACTATTACAGGGCTTACACATGGAGACAGACAACCATTCACACTCACATTCACACCTATGCACAATTTAGTCAACAATTAATCTGCATGTCTTTGGCCTGTGGGAGGAAACCCATGCTAACACGGAGAGAACATACAAACAAGCCAGATTTGAACCTGCAACCCTCTTGCTGTGAGGAGACAGTGCTAACCACCCTAACCACCGTGCAGCCCTAACACTGCTTCAAATATTCACATCTACAATTTATATTATGCTGCTGAATTGAAAAGGATAGTGCTGCTGAAAACCCATATAATGGACCTCATAAAGGCCTTCATACACTGGCGACGCCACAAATAAACAATGCGAAAATGCAAAAATATTGCCAGTGAATATTACATGTCTTGGACTTTTATTGTGAAAGGTAAGAACTGAAGCAGTGGATTTGATCTGCTTGCTTTTGTCAGAGTTGAAAGGAGTAATTTCTGTTTTGGCGGCCTGTCTCAGGCTATGGAGCATCCGTGTTTCATAAATATAGACGCAACTCAACCTGTTCTGCATAACGTGATTGGTTGATGCCTTGGTTCACAGTGTAAAAGCTCAGAAAAATCGACCTCGCTCTGAAAAATAAGTTGCGTGCCTCATTCTTTTGCCATGTAATATTTGCTTTGTGCGTGAAAGTATTCATGACAAAAACAACAGTTCAAAAATAATATATTAACGTGCAACTTAATCTCACACACACACACACACACACACACACACACACACACACACACACACACCTTTCTCTTTCATTTTTCAAAGTGCCACCATAGGGAGTGGGTGGTGTCATGGTGTGTCTTTACAATCGTTTTTTGCAGATTCTTGTATGAAAATTGTGTCACCTGCTAAGTGGAACATGGAGATATGTTCAAATGTCAAAAACATTAAAAGCAAGCCTGTTGTTTTTCATTTACAATGAATGTGAAGTTTAGCCATATTGTCAGGTATGTTGGATCTTTTATAACACTATTAAAATGATAAAAAGGAACAGTGTCTGCTGAAGGAACACACATACTGACACAGTATCAGCAGATATGATATCTTGAAATGATTAATGTCAGAAACCATAGTTGAGGGATGTTGAGCAACGTGTTCTTGATAGGAGTCTACTAACCAGTGAGAGAAATTAAATGTCTTTCCTTGTTGGCAAAACTGGTGATTTGACTTAAAAACTGTTGCAGAATTCAATATAAATATGCACTAGGGAGATTGTACTAGGTTTAAAAAAAGATAGCATTATACACACATTAAGAAACATTTTATGAAACTTTTTTTCCACAGGTCCACACTGGAGAAAAGCCACCACTCTTAGCCACACTTACATGGTCAGTCTTTCCCAAAAACTGGGTTGAGGAGATTTTGTTAGCGTTGCAAAATAAATTAGCAGAATTTCTTGTACAGTCAACAGCAGTACACCTTCAGGCCACATGAGGGAGCCTGAATGTTCGCACTGGTCTGATAATTGTAGCCTACTTAACATAACTACAACCTGTTACCTCTGCCTGAATGCATTTACTTGAGTTATCAAACATATAATCTCTTATTATATTATATATTGACTATTGTGAATTGGGTTGCAATGGTTTGTCATTTTACCCAGAATTAAAAGACTGGGAAACACTGGCCTATGATATTATTATATTTATAAATTAGCCGTTTGTTTTATAAAATGTCAGAAAAAGGTGAAAAATGTTGAACAGTGTTTCACGAAGCCCAAGATGACGTCCTCAAATGTCTTGTTTTGTCCACAACTCAAAGATATTCACTTTACTGTCATAGAGGAGGAAAGAAACCAGAAAATATTCACATTTAAGAAGCTGGAACTGAAGAATTTGGGCTTTTTTTCTTGAAAAATTACTTAAACCGATTAATTGATTATCAGAATAGTTGATGATTGACTTAATAGCTGCAGCTCTACTTGAGTGTCCACATGAACATGTTTTGGGTAAATATGGGGAAAACTGTGAAAGCTGCATTAAAATCCTCTCCGAAATTTGATGTAAATAACATACCATGAAGTAACAAATACATTGTTGTCTAAAGCACAGACACTGAATACAGACTCAAATAGCTGGATAGAGATTTACACATGAATTGTATATTTTAATTAAGTTTCCAGATTTTTACCAAGTTGCTGGTGTACAATTTATCATTTTAATAATAAATAACAATTAAATACATTTATATCTATGTATTTATTGTCCATATATTGTTTTACAAAGTTAGGAAAGCAATGTTTAAGTCAGGCCTGACGTTCCTGTCCTGCAACTACTGTGACCTGGACTTAGGACTGAGGTCGATACTTTATCATCTTTTAAGGGAATCATACATCGAGATGTCATGATATACAATTACATCGTCTAAATTGACTAAAATTTCTCAAAAAATCTCATCAAACCCAGTTAAATCACACTACTGTCTTAATCTAACTACGTATTTGTGTACATGTAAACATAGTCAGTGTATAGCTGGAAATATTTCTGCATTTTTTTCTCTATAATTTAACTTGAAATTAATCATTGTTCATTTTGGCCTAAATTTCTTAATTAAATGAGAAAATACTTCTCATCTGTCAAGAATGTGATTCACACTGGAATATACTAAACCATGTGGTTATTTCATATACTGTTGACTAGTTATTGAATTACCAGAAAGCATGCTATATCGTGACATACATCCTTATCAAGGTATGAAGTGACCTATATCGAGACAGGATTTTAGCCACATTGCTCAGCCCTACCTGGACTCAGTTAAGCAGCAGAAAATGATGGATAGATGGTGTTATTTATCTTTTCAATATATTCAATGAACAAGTGCTGTTCAGTTCTGTGAAATAAAGGGGTGCAGTCATTTGAAGCAGCATTCAGAGAGCACGTCTTTCTTAAAACACTCTTGTTTCAGACTGGGATGCACAAAGGTAAACAACAGCTGAGCACAACGGTAGAAATGTTGACAGCATCACTCACCTGCCACTCGTGCTGCTGCTGGTGCTGCTGACTGAGTCTGAACTGGAGGAGCGGCTGCGAGAGCCTGACCCACTGTGGGAGCGTGCAGGACGGGTAGCCTGACTTGCCAGTCTCTGTGGAGAGGGATTTCGCGAATGTGTCGAGTGTGGAGATCGGCTGCGACTGTGGCGGTACGAACGCTCCCCGCGCCGCCCCCTGTCCTCCCTGTAAAGGTCCCTGTGAACCACGCTGGCCAAAGTAAAGGGTTCCCTGGCTCGAGACTCATAGCGAGGCTCTGGCGTCTCGAAGCGACAAGGGCTCCTGCTGTGGGAGCGGTAGAAGCCGACCCCGCTGGACGTAGATCCTCCGCTTCCTCCCGTCGTGGCCCCCGCCGATCCACCTGTTCCTGTGTTGCTAGCAACAGCGCTAACGATAGTTCCACTGACTCCTGACGACACCGTTGTCCCACTTCCATTGGAGGTACCAGACCCGCTCCCAGCTGTGCCCAGAGTCCGCTCTCTTGCATCACGGTAATAGTCTGCTTCATAGTGCCGCTGGCGTTCAAAGCTGCTACCAGGACGCTCGTGATGTCCGTAGGCACTGTGATCGTACGCCCGATCCCGACTTTCAGCCGTCCTAACAAACAGAAAAAGAGAACAAAATCACGTTACGGTTACATTCAAGGAAGGTGCTAGCATCAGACAAAATTATCAGGTGTCTCTGTTGGTTTTTTTTTTTACTTAGACACGAGAAGACGGGGCACTAAACTGTTTGGAGAAGGGTAGTTTTTAAGCATTTGAAGAGATAATTCATTTCCAGCGTACAGACTTAACTACAAGGATGACATAATCGAGCATTTAAACTGTAACTAAACTATTTACAACTTGAAATATATCAGATTCTTCTGCTGCCAAACACTTATTTCTACAGCAAAGACGCTGTGAGGTAACTACCTTTCATGGATCAGCTTGGTGGTGTTCACTAACTGACTTTTGTTGAATGCAGATGGGTTATAATTCAATAGATCAAGCATAGAGAGATAATATAACTTGTATACCTTACTGTAAAATGCAACACTATATTGAAAATACAATTAACACGACAACCAGAAGAGAATTTTAGCAAAAGGCATGCATTCAGTGTTTAAAAGAACAGAAATCTGCAGCTTATTTCAAAGTATAATTGCAGGATATAAGAGACTTCTTATAATAAAAAGGAATTACATGAGAGATTCATGCCTTTGTAGACTGTCAAGTCATTCAGGTCTTGTAACTATAACAAAAGCCACTTTCTGAGACGTTGCATCATTTATCTGAAAGGCTTTGTTGAAGGTTTTTGGAGGTGACTTATGACAAGCCTTTTGTTTATAATGTTATACAATTTAACACCACTTGTTCTCCTAGAAAAAAAATGTCTTCAAAGCATCTTTTATGAAGATGCACATTAAAAATGCTCCAACCCGAACATCCTGGTTCTGAATAAAGCAATCACAATTTAATTTGGTAACACAACTGCGGCGTCATTACAGCATTCGTATCAACCAACTCCCCGTAACGAGCGGGACAGGACAGCAATTACCACTGTTTGAATTCAGATCAAATTATAATCAGCAAATCAGCCGTGATGTTTCAACATGGGGTGGAGTACGGTTTAATAAAACAACACTTGCAAACCCTCATTATGCTGGTTCTTTAAATAAGAGGCCATGTTTTATTCTTTGCCCAGTTTAAATAACAAGGCTCATCAGCAGGGTGTTTGATTTTGATGGTAAACAAACCTCAGCTGTCTAAATGGTAAAAATCTCTGTAGTACTAATGTGAAAATACGTATAATGTACTCTTTATACCTGTGTACAATTCAGATTGTGGATATACAACATGTACATAAACAATCTGTCCCACAGAAAGACTACATACTAGATGTAATGTCTTTGCTTTGTGACTTGTATGTATAAATAAAATTAATACATTGCTATTATAAATAATATGCCAATATAATCATAGAGGTCAAAGCTTTCTATGTGGAAAAACTAATGTAGTGTTAAATCCAGAAATGATCTTAATATGGTTGATAACTATGGTGGACTATTGTTTAAATGTCCATTGGGGCTGCACAATTAAAAAAAAAAAAATCTAATTGCAGTTATTAGATATTGGAGGGTTTTTCATTGAAAAATATATTAAAATGATTATGGTGTGGTTTTTGCAGGGATCTGTACCAACCAAATGTTTTCTTGTCTGTAGTGTACTGTAATGTCTGTAGAATATGATGTGTAGGTCAGGACACAATAAAAATATTCAATTTAAAATAGTATATCAACACACATTTCACTTTTAACAAATAGTGCGACTTCTGCGAATGAGAAAATAATTGACAGATCAATCGACAATGAAAATAATCGTTACCTGCAGCTCTACTTTCATCTAAGAAAGAAAGTACCACATAACTAGCACTTAGGTTTCAACACAATGATATGCTCCGTCTCCTTTCAGGGTGAAATCTGATCGATTGCCTAGGTGGGATTTACAAATTGCTGATAACGGATAAAGGCATCCAAATCTTTTGGATCTTTGATTGATTTGGACCATCAGAGTTGTTTTGATTACATCTCCATAAAGATCTACCTATGCTAATTTGCTTGCTGGGCTGCATGCTGCTAAATTGTCTTCGCCAACAAAGAAAGGTTAAATACAAATCAGAGACATCTGCAATGTGGAGACACTTCTGAAACTACTTCTCATAACAGAGAAGAAGCAGCCATTTTTCTAAATACCTGAAAATCTTATAGGCTTCCATTTGTTATTTCTTAGTTTTCTGATTTTCCAACTTTTGTGTGTTACAACTTTGAAAAATGTGCAGTGTAGTGTTTCCACTAGAAATATTAATATTATATTATATTATTTTTTTTTACATTATGATGTAGGAAATATATAAATATATTGTAAATTTCTCCACTGTGGGACAAATAAAGGAATATCTTATCTTATCTTATATACCAGTTGAAACGGGTCCTCATACGAAAGATCAGAAAAAATTAGTGCCTCAGACTCACTTTTTTTAATTTTATATTAAAACTCACCTGTTCATCTTGGGTTTACCCTCTGGTTTTTATAATTACTATCATTTATGGTAATTTAAGTTACTTTTAAGTTGCCTGGAAATATTTTGTCTATAATTTTATTCATGCTATTTTGATGTTTTAATTGGGTCTAATCAGGTTTAATCATCTTTTGTAAATTGTCAAAACATTGTGATTGTTTTACCCTTCACGTAAAGCACCTTAATATTTCGCTGTATTTTAAAGTGTGCTATATAATTTAAACTCATTATTTATTTCTTTACAAAAATGTAATTTTTTTCAGTGCATCTCCAAACTAGAGCTGCAATGAATAATCGCTTAAATGAACTATCTTCACAATTGATTAATTGGTTTAAGTAATTATTTAAGAAAATAAGTCTGATTGCAGCTTCTTAAATGTGAATACTTTCTGGTTTCTTTTCTCCTCTATGACAGTAATGTGAATTTCTTTGAGTTGTGGACAAAAGAAGACATTTGAGGACGTCGTCTTGGGCTTTGGGAAACACTGGTGGACATTTTTCACCATTTTCTGATATTTTATAAACCAAACAGCTAATTGATTAATCAAGAAAATAACTGACAGATTAATCAGCTGTGAAAATAAGTTGCAGCTGTACTCCTGCTGCCTGCATCTCAGTCCAAACTTAACGTGGGTTACACAAAGTGCTAATAGGAGGCTGCTGCCATTTCTCTGAAGATCTATAGCGCCATCTCCTTCCTCTGCATCACTGACACCCTGTGTCATCCTGAAAGGCATTTCGGTAAATGATCCATAAGATGAGTTTCTTAAAATGCCCAACCTGACCTTTACATCTGACAAAGAATGCATTACTCATATTCACATGCCATACTTGAGAGGACATTGATAGACAGCATTCATACCCTAAGATTAACCCTTTGTACCAAATACTAAACCCTTTTAAAAACCCTTTCCCCAACCATTTTGTATTTTATCTCCCTAACTGAGCAAAAGTCTACAACGAATGACAATGACTGACTGGATTTAAGGGTTTGCAGGTTTAGTCACTGTGCAATTATTTCACACAGGCTTGTGATGTGGACAATCTGGAGGTATACATCTGTGTCTAAGCATAGGCGTAACCTATAGACACTAACAACTTTAAATGCTCATAAATGGAAGTCTTTCTTTTTAAGCGTTTCCAACAAAAGGCTTTTGCCACGGGGCACAGGAACAAAAGAGTGCATGGGATGCACATCGTCTCCTGGATGTTGAGGATAAATTGGTTAAGGAGTCCAGCACTATGTCTGTATTTCACTGCACTATACATAAAAGTACAGCGGGTAAGGGGCAAATTCTGTTTCAGCTTATTTGATTTAATCATCTGTGTGCTGGACTCATGAATAACATCTATGGTGTAACGACGTCTGCTGTGAAATTGATGGATTACCTTGACCCCTAGATGCTCTCGAAAATGCTAATTTGGTGGCGCAGCCTCGCTGCTCAATAGATAGCCTTCAATTTCACTTCAATTCCACTTTACACAAAACAGGTTCTACATTATTCATGGATCTGAAAAATAATTCAGTTAGACTTTTTTGGCAGAATTTCCATCAGCGTTTGATTATTAGTCTGCTCTGGTGCATGCCAACCACAGCAACTGTTTTTGGGATTACGTGAACAGCATAATTAGAAGGATGCAATCCGGCAGCATGTTAAAGAGGCGTCTTATGTGGCGGCCCGGTCATGTGGGAGCAATACATGCATATAATTTCATGCAAAATTTCCAAAACAATTTATAAATAGTTTATTGTTAAATATCCTTCTGCCACACAGTTAAACTGTGTAGCTGTCATCGTCGCAGGCTACAGCACAAACCACAGAGCTTGGGTTGGGCTTCTATCACTTTATGCTATGGCACTGATATACAGTATACTGTGATATAGTATTACTTCAAATGTAATTGAAATAAAATAACCAAATTGGATTTGGTTATTCCAGTGAATTAAATAAAAATGAAGGTAATTTATCAAACTGAAGCAACAATCCTGTAAAGCCAGCGCTACTATGACTCAGTCCTGCTTATTGATTTGCAACATTGCCTTTGAGTCCAATACAATCAGAAATTAAAAAGGCCACAGTATACTACAGTACCACAGATACCACAGTATAAAATGGTAGAGAAAAATCTCTGACCATTGGAACATTTCTACCATCTCACTGTAATTATCTTTTTAATCAGCCGATCCGACATGGAGACGTTTAAATCCAGCCGGGGACTTGATGGATGTAACCTCTGTCAATGACGATGGTCAACTCTCTAATAAGAGTGAAATCCTGCAAAAACAATCGCTCCGAACTTTAACTATCTCAGTAGTTTAAATAAAATGTTGAATCTGCACCCTGTGACAGGTTATACAGTATTCATATTCTACTCTTGCCCCATAAAAAGGAAGCTGAGGACACTTTAAAACCTGCAGCTGCCAGGCAGGAACAAAAAGGTCCCGGGGCTGGAACTAATTAATTATTGATGAAAATGCTGATTATTATTTTTAATTAATCAATCAATCCTTTAGTCTCTAAAATGCTTTTGTTGCCATTTTTCCCCCAGAGCCTAAGGTGACTTTTAAAATGTTGTTTTGTCTGACTAACCGTCCAAGCCTCAAGATATTTAATTCAAAATGATGTACAACAGAGAAAATATGTTGTTTTCTTTTATTATTGTGACGTTATCTGTTCCTGTTTGTAATTGCTGCCCATCTTGACCAGGACTCTCTGGCAGAAGAGATACTCAGTGGGACATTAATGATTAAAAAAGGGGAAATATTTTTTTTAAATAAAGCAGAAAATTAAAAGATTTAAACTATTAATTGAATTTTCAATTAATTTCTGTTTATATTCATCAAACTGATCATTTTCACAATAAAAGATACTCACATAAAAAATCCTAAACTGACCTAGACAAAGGTTGAACTAAAGGCAGATTTTAATTTAACAGTTAATTCATTGTCTCAGTTTTTCAGAGACATTAAGGAATATACACACTGCACAAATGTATTTCTATTTTTTTATTTACCACTTAAATTATGTCTTTTCTTTTTTTTCGAATCCTTATTTTTTACTATTATTATATTTATTATTTTTTTAATGTTACTGCATATATTCTAACTCTGAGTATGTGACAAACGTTTGAGTCTTTGAATCTACTGAATCCTCCACAACCCAGTCCTTGTGTTATATTAAGACAGCATTGTAGCGCAAAAGGGATTTTTATTTTTTAACTTTGACCACTAGTGATGAATAACAGCTGAAATATGGATCTATTCATCATAAGGAGGGAGCTGAAGGTGGAGTCAGGTGAGAGGAAGAGAAAAGGAAAACAATACAAGGTACAGGTTTGGGTATATAGACACACAGGCAGTAACAGCAGTCTATGCACCGGCTACTTCGGTTAGTGGGGAAAAAAATGGAGAGAGACAGGGGTTCAAACTAGGGGGTTAGAGAGGACAGCTAAAATACACAGGGCAGGACATACCAACCTTTTGAGAGAGTGGTAACTTGACCTATTATTCCAAATACAATCTAGGGAGATAGAACTTTGTGAGCAGAAAAAAATGGGCAAAAATGTTGAGTGGAGACGGGAAAAAAATGAAGGAAAATTGTTCAGATTAGAAAATGTAATCCTCGTCTTCAGGGCAGGGAACCTGGCGTACTTGGATGAGTGTCCGTTTTAATTAAAATGATGACTTGTCCATGTACGGATCCAGGTTAGGACGTTTTGTATGCTGGAAAATGTCAATTATGAGTCTATATATCCACCCAAACGTGAGTTAAAATAATGACTTGAGTCCAGTAAAATAAATGCATGATATCCAGAAGTCCCTCTTCAGTACGTAACGCTCCCCAACAGCAATGATGGAAAAATGAAGTATTGCATCTTCAATTTGTGAAGTCTGGCACATTCCACGTTGGTCACACTGTGCACGGTAATAAAGTAGTCACATTCCTTAGGCAGAGAGCGGGAAATCTGGCCATGTCAGATTAAGAATAAACGTCTCTGAATGGTAATCCATGTTCTTGACTGTAGCAGCGCTGTATTCATTCCCAGGGTGGAGAACATTCATAACAGTTTTGAAGCTCATGATGTTCATGTCTGTCTCCTTTACAAGCAGAAGAGCCTGCATGCAGTCCAAACCAAAGATGAGTCAATGGGAAATGCAGTTCATTTGTGCAACTTCTGTATGTGATTGTATCCAAGGTTAAATTATAGTTCCACGTTCAGGAAAGGAGCCGGTAATCCACAGAGAGGTATCTCCACACAGCAACTTTCCAGTCTCAATTTCCAGCATTCTTCTTTGAATTGTACCATCCAAACATAGTCCATGTTGGTCCTCGATTAATCTGCCAGTCTCAGTAGTTGAAAAGTAAAAAATAATCTCCACAAAAATGAGGCAGGAAAAAAAAAATAGTTTTTTGCTCACTTGTTTTTGTTGTCTCTACTGAGTTGGATCACCAGTAGAGGTCTCCCAGCACTCAAATTGTTAATGCCCTGATTTTAGTTATAATCCCAAATAAAACAACAAAAAAATAAAAAACAAAAGAACCAAGAAAGCAACCCATACCTTTAGCATGATATCCTTAAGGTGTGTGGCCAGTGTTAATCCAACAGAGAGGGACAAATATCCTGTGTAGGTTATCCATGTGACTCCAGCCCGCGAGACACCTCCGTGAGGTGTGCGCGATAATTGAAAACCAAATTAGACTAATCCAAACAATGGCGTCTTATACATATAATGTGTGATCTTGGTTGTTTTGTTACATGAGGAAAAAGGGTGAGATTAATCCACCGAGCAGGGCGTGTAACTCCAGATTAGGGGAATCCCAGGGATGGCTGCTGGACCACTCTCTCTTTTTCTCCCCCCTCCCCCCTTCTCTCTCTCTCAAGCAATCTCCAATAATCCTGGGAAATTTTCTTTCTTTGCCCCGTATTTTCCGCAAATGATACATCCACCTCACATTAAGATCACAATCCCCAACAGATAAAACTATTCCTTTAAGTAATAGATACACTTGTGTGCAAACATGCTCTCACTTATGGAATATCTCTGCGTCTACCTGCAAGTATGAATCCCAAGTAAATGAATAGATGGTGGGAAGATGCTTGGAGGTAAGGTGTATAGCAGAAACCACGGTTCCCCCTGCCTTCAGAGAAACTTTGTCCACTTACCCGTCTAGTCTGCGTTCATAGCGTCCATCTCTGCTGTGGAGCGACGTGGGGGGCCCATACACGGTCCCCCCTGCCGCCCTTGTGAACCCTGATACATCCCGGCCACGAGAGCCTAAGGACAGACTATCGTCCAGCCCCCTGGCGGCACTAGGAATCGTGCCAGGTTCATTGTAATCAGTGCGCAGGTCTCTGTCCCCCATCTTGTTGATCGCATTGTGAGCCTTCTGAGCACTTTTAATGTCCACAAAATCCACAAAGGCTGCGACTCCACCTTCTGAACCCCGCTTTGGCAGGACCTTGACACTCTCCACACGTCCATATCTAAAGAGAAATGAATGGAAAAACAAGGTGATCACTCGGTTTTGAATTGTAGTAATATTGCATTTGACGCAGTCCTACACCAAAGAAATTCTCAGGGTCCTGACACACCGAGCCGACGGTCAGCCGTCGGTGAGCGTCTGCTGGCCTAATTTTTGCGGTGTGTGTGATACTCTGCCCATGTTGGAGTAAAAACTCCGGCCGATTCAGCATGTTGAATCAGTGACGGCACACATCGGTGAGAGAAATCACTCTGATTGGCGGCTCAGCTTAAACGAATCAGTGCACGAGAAGAGGAACCAAAGTGAGGAAAGAAAACCAGTAAGTAAAGCCAAAAGGATCTTCTCATTTTTCATCATCTCTACTAATCATTCCAATACACAGATATTTTCACAACGATATGGCCATCTGGAATGAAACTAAGTGGTGAGAGTGACATGAAAATGGCTGCTTTGTTTCATGTACATATCATAACAACGGCTTGTATATCCGCCATCCTCGGCCTTCCAGTGTCCCTTTTTTGCCGGACTAATACAGACTACCGTGGCCTGCCGGTAGGGAGAGACAAAGGCGACGTGAGGTAACGTAACTGGCGGCCTTTGTCGCTGCTAGTTCTTTTAAGTCGGGTAGGTATATCCATAAAATTTTGTCGACTAAACAAATAGTTGATTTAAGCGTCAGATCTGTAACACACAACAGCATCACTTTAAAACTTGTGTTTATCACAGATGTGCTTGTACGTTTCTTGGAAATAAGTCACTCAGCGTGACAAAGGCATAAAAAATGACTAATCGACTTAAGAAATCTTGGTCGTAAAAGGCCAAAACGACCGACTGGTCAACTAATCGACTTAGAGGAAGTGTTCGGTTTTAATTCTTTGTAAAAATGATGCAGTTTCTCAAATTAAGTTTTATTTTGTCAAATTTCATACTGCTGAATTCACTTATGTCAATGTGTGTGTGTGTGTGTGTGTGCGTGTGTGTGTGTGTGTGTGTGTGTGTGTGTGTGTGTGTGTGTGTGTGTGTAGGGGTGGAGGAGGTAAAGTGGCTTTGCTATGCTTATTGTCTTCTCTGTGGTACTTTCTCACAAGGCAACAGTAACCCAGCAACTGGACTAGTTGAAACCTCTGCACAATGCATGTTAATAAATGCATATATGTTCCAACATCATGTTGCCAAGGAGGAGGCTGCGCTCATGAGATTATAGCGCACAGATGAGGTTTGGGTAGCATAAAAAGAGACCTGATTCGCTGTGTGTGGGTTTAAAAAAATGCATTTTGCAACATCTGTTTCATTATTAAAGTAGGTCTGGTGGCATTTTACATTATTTCCCCCAACTTAAAAATTGCTCAGGATATAATAGTTATTATATATATATATATATATATATATATATATATATATATATATATATATATATATACACACACACACACATATATATATATATATACATATATATATACGTATATATACATATATATATATACGTATATATACATATATATACATATATATATTATATATATATATCCTGCTGTTTCCTTAATAAGACTGTAAATGACAAAATCCCTCGTTAAGTGATGGTTGCGTTGACTGATGGGAAGCCTATTACACAACATTTGCAAGCTCAGTCTGGGGTTACAACGGCTGCCATCATCTCTGTGCGCTGAGTTTGAGTGTGTCCTCGCTGTCCGACAGAGACAGTAGGGTGCCCATAAATTTATTGGCATGCCAGTTCCCAACATTGAACAGCCTCCGACGCCATTTTAGAAAAGCTGTTCACACTGCTTACTCATTCTGCCGTCCCCCATCTTCAATGACTTCTATCACACATTGGGCTGTCATGCACCTGCATGCTCTAGACTACCTCTGGGTTAACGCTACCGGAGCTGGAGCTGAGGCAGCACGCCTAAAAAAACCACACAGTTTCCTCTCTGCTATGCTGCCGGCCACCATCCCCCCAAAACATAACGTTACGCACATCGTGGCACGGGCTTATGTAAATAAAACGGCATATAGGTAGCCCATTATTCTGCACGGCTGCATGAATCAGACATATTTGTAGTTCTCTCTACCGTGAATAATAGGACGGCAGCGCAAAGCAGATTATTATACGTTTTGTGCGTCTCGGCTATAAGTTTGCTCGGCATACATGTATGATTTATGTCCGTCTGATAACGCTGCTCATATAGGTAGACTGGTGTTTTTCAGCAGTCTGGTCTCCAGCACATATGGACGGGGAGGCTGGCTGCTATTTCCTTGACAGTCGAGGAAAGAGAGGTGAGAGCGCGCAGACAACCGTGATAGCCACACACACACACACACACACACACACACACACACACACACACACACACACAAAAGGTCGTATTTACATTTTCTGTCCCTCCGAGAATGACAACAAAGCCCAGAAATGGTGCATGGGGGTTTATCCCCCCTCCAAAATAAAAGTGGAGCTCAGTCAGAATATCGCAATTAAACTATCCTTAAAATCAGATCGCTGCAGGCTGTGTGCAAACCAGCAGCAGCAGCTGGGGGAAGCAACGCGGTAATAACGTAGCCAAGATTTCTGTGTTCATATGCGCACAAAGTAAACTAATACAACGTTTCGGGGCTGCGTATCAATCGGAGCAACAGTGTTGCAGCGTGGATGTCGCGTCGCCTTTCAGCTTTCACTGACTTGTGCAACATTTGGAAATAAAAAACGATCCAGGTTCTTGCAACAGCTACCGTCCATTCTGCTGTTAACTACAGTTTACGCACAGGTTTGGTTGAAAGCTGACAAACTCACAGAGAGTTACACCGGGTCCCTTTGCTCGGGAACCAGAAAGCACCCAGTCTGCCAAAGATGCAGACTGTGAAATGCATGGCTCGTACAATGCTAGCTCGCCAGGTAAGTTTGTTTACACTGCCTGCGCGCTGTTAGCTTTACAGAAAAACATGTTTTCCTACATGATAACCAGGGGGAAAGGCGTGTTTGTTTAAAAGTCAGATGGTGCGAATGAACGACCGCACAGCGTGGAAAGGGGGAAAGTAAAGTTATCACTAGCCAAGTTCGCGTCAAAATGGCAAAACCATATGTCTAGCTAGCTGGGTGGTTGACGCGTGCTAGCCGTTTTCGGCTTTATCTCGGCTGAAATGCAGCTTGTTCCTTACGGAGAGCTGACAGCACAGTTGCCAAATGGGACTTTGCTACAGGGGAACCTCCTGCTTCATCCCGACTTCACCAAAATGTGACACAACAGAGGGAGAAGAAGATGCTGGCCATGCACTCGTCGTTACACTACAAAACACACACATTTCTACTCACCGCTTGAAGTGCTCAATGATTTTCTCTTCTCGCACATTTTCGGGTAAATTTCCCACCCATAAATGTCTGGTTTCCCGGACCATACTGTGTGCTCCTGCTCCCCTATCATACAGATGAGTTTGCTATGTCAATTTCCTCCCGTGCAAAATAGAAAACGTTTGCAAAATAAACGCCGGACAAGCAAAAAAAAAATACTCGGCGCAAATCATTGACTGCTCGTTGTGACCCAATGTAAACCATTACGTTGGATCCCCGCACGCTGTTTGATACTCTTCACAGTTAAAGCGCGATCTTGCACCTCCTCGTGAACGCGCTCCGGACTGTTCCCGTGACTAGGCGCGTCCCTGACACCATGCGACCTTTGGGTGTCGAAAGAAAGCATGTAGCTTCCTAAAAGGATGCAGCAACTTCGCTTGTAATGAGAGGCACACCGCGCAGGCGTGGCTTTGTGTGTGAACTTCTTTTTTTCTCCCCGATGAGATCGTCTCCCGCCACTGCGCATGCGTGAGAAAACCCCTGGCTGAATGAAGGTGCGCTGACATCTGAGGAGCTGTTTGACTCACAGGAGGATCCCGTCAGTGTTTGGCAATGTTTGGCACTTTGCATACAGTAATGCTAAATTAACCCGAGTTTTATATTTTTAGATGTATTTGTTATTATAATAGGCGACATTTTATGTTTTACCAATGCACAGAAACAACATTACATCACCACACATTATCAAGTCAGTCACAGGCCCATATTTAAAAAAAGAGGTATGTTAATCATTAATCACTGGATGTAATTGGTTGTTGGGTTTATTTACTCTACATATATACACAGACAATAAAAAACAGCAAAAAAGATCAATCAAAAATAATTATCATTATGTCATTTCATAATGCCAATTTGTGTTGCATGCATCGTATTATATTCATTTAATATCTTAAAGGTCTTAATGTTTTTTTAACATTAGGTAAGATGGTGCTGCATAGTTTGAATTCATAATAAAGTGCAGAAAAGTCGGCTTGGTTTCCTGACTGTTTTTTTCATGAATATGGAATTTTTCCAAAAATAATATATGATTGTATGATACTGTACACAGCATGCTATTTTCAATCTAATCTTGACAAAAATATAGCATTACGTCAAAAATATCTGTTTTTATTGCAGCTGTCTATGTTAATGTGATAATAAGGTGTTAACACAAATTTGTTTTAACATCACTTATTTCTTTAACGGATTAATGGAAGTTGTGATTTTTAGGTTGTAGCGGGCTCTGTTTTAAAGCTAGAGTAGAGATATTGTTAGCATATGAAACTGTATATGTTATACTAGCTTGTCGGCAAGGATGCTAAATAGCGTTCCAATCTTGGGCTAAATTTTGGTGAGGAAAAACTGTCATGGCCATAGTCATAGTCAAGTCAGCACACAGACAGCTGTTGTTGTCTGTTGGGCTGCAGTTTTCCATGTTATGATTTGAGCATATCTTTTATACTAAATGTGGTGTGAGGGTTTCTGGACAATATTTCATATCAATCAGCATATTTGTCCACTCCCATGTTGATAAGATGAGTACTAAATACTTGACTAATCTTCCTTTAACACACATTTTGAACAGTTAAAAAATGTGTGATTAATTAGTGATTAGTTGCTTATATGGACAATCATGCGAATAATCATGATTAAATATCTTAATCAACTGACAGCCCCAGTTTTTATGTTTTTAGATTCTTGTATATACAGTATACCGTGGAAAAAATAGATGAAAAATACTCTCTTAAGTTTAAGCGGTTAAATTATACGTAATATCTTGAAAGACACATCCTTAAATTATTACACATTTTCCAAGCGTTCTCCCACTGTATATAATTTAATAAGGAAGACCAAAACCCTCTATGAAGGGACAGTAACATGACTATGTTCCTAACTTAAGCCTGCAGGAAACAGGAAACTAAAGGCCCATTGTGGGCGATTCTGAATGTTAATGATTAGATCATTTGATGATGAGCGGCAGTAAAACAACATACTGTGACATAAGTTAAGATCTGTATAGACTCTGTTAAAGTTCAATCTCTCAATCATTGTTCTGAGGTCAATTGGGCATCTTCATGATTCTGCAACTCCTAAAAACATAATCTTTATTTATATTTAAGAGAGAGGGGTCTTTGATCATAAACTGTACTTTTTTGGCCCTTAGAATTAACAGGAAATTATATATACATTTCAAACAAACCAAAGGAAAAGTCAGGGACTTGGGAAAGCTATGCCAATTGTTACTAAGACGCATTGTTTTTTTCCTTTAGCTTGTCACCTTTCAATTACAAACTAACCACCACAGTCTGTACACTGAGCGCTCACAAGCCCATAATATTCTGCCTAATTCTGGGAGAAAATCATGTAACTAGTGACTTGTGTATGCCAATCCATCCATTAGTAAATATGGGACTGCTGAACACATTAAAGAGCAGGGCATAGTTTCCAGTAGTCTAACTAAAATGCAAACATCAGAGATCCCTAAAAAGATATTTTCAAAACAAATAAATAAAATGGTTTGGCAGTTGTCAATCACTGACTGCCCTCAAACCTTAAAACTTTAAAGGTTTGTGATGTTTTTTGTGATTCTTGCAACTTTGTAGTTGTGTTGTTTCTGTTTTTGTTTGTGATTGTGTTCCTGTGAACGTTTCATATTTGCATGTCAGAAATCTTAATTTCAATGAGACTGCCTGATTAAATAATGATGAAACTAAAAGGTGTAGCAAAAAAGAAGCTTTCAATCCATTCAAATCCCCTTTATGTGTCTTTAAGTCAACTTGGTATCTTTCAAAGACAAAACCTTGAGCGATGCCTTGTTATTAGATCTGTTAGAATCTCTGATAAAACAAATGTAAAACAATCATGCATTAGAAGGTTTTGCTGACATGATGGGACACAAAACAAATCCAAAACCAGTTACAGATCAACACAGGACTAGGCAGGAGAGCAATGCAACAGGCACAAGAAAACACATACTGTAGTCATAAAACACAATTTATTATAATGAGGTTTATAATTTGTCTGATTCTGCTTTAGACTTTGTATTAACGTGCTTGTCTGCCTTTTGCTTGTAATGTCTGCAGCCCATCTGGACAAATAAAGATTTAACTACTATAAATATATACTAAAGTACTATATACTGAAATGGGATCAAGGCTATTAAGTCAAATACTTTGACCTGGTCTGAGCTCTGTTTTAAGCTAATAAGTAACATGAGCAATCGGGCCCATGTCCAAAGGTACAGTGGTGATAAACATTGATGAGGGGTAAATAAAAGCAGCAATGTTTACTGAATGTGTTTTTCCTTGAATGACTATCCCTGTTTTTATGATAGCCTACTTGCTCAATGTGTAAAAATTACGTCAACCTAATCCAGATGGGTTTCTGTACATTACCCTGTTATATGTTTATATTTCTATTTGCATACACATAAAACGTCATAGAACCCAAATTATATATATATATATATATATATATATATATATATATATATATATATATATATATATATATTATAAAATATATTTTTACTGTTTGTACTGTACTGTACTGTTGTTATTACTCTTTTACTGTATTTTTACTACTGTTAAATAGATATGTATGCACCGTTAGCATTGCTTTTTTAATTTTGCTTTACTCTGTGCAATAACATTAAAGGAATTCTATGCCACTGGCTTACAGAACATGAAGAGAAACACAAACGATAACAAAAACAAAAGCAAAAGAAAACTAAGCTCATATAACTAGAGGACTACAACAAAAATATGAAAAAAACATAAAATAAGCAGAAATACTTACTAATCAGTAGACAACAATCTAATAAAAACAAGCGAAAAAACAAAGTCAACGCGCTAATAAATTTGTTTTAATGTCACTGATTTCTTTTGCATTTACGCAATCAATCTTTGGGAGGTTGTAGTGGGCTCAGTTTTAAAGTTAGAGTGGTATCATGAAACTAGAAAACTTAAGGAATCCATTGGTACCAACCATGGCATTTTCAACAGGGTCCCTTGTCCTCTGACCTCAAGGTGTGTGAATGAAAATGGGTTTTATGGATACCCACGAGTCTCCCCTTTACAGACATGCCCACTTCATGATAATGGCAGCATGTTGATACACTGACAGATGTTGTTCCCTGTTGGGCTTAAGTTTGCCAAATTATGATTTGAGCATATATTTTTTTATGCCAAATGCAGTACCTGTGAAGGTTTCTGGACAATATATAATAAATATACTGTATATATACAATACATTTGCATAAAGCAAGCATATTTTCCCACTCCCACGTTGACAGGAGTATAAAATACTTGACAAATCTCCCCTAAGGTACATTTTGAGCGGATAAAAATGTGGGATTAATTTGCGATTAATCACAATTAACTATGAACAATCATACGATTAATCACAATTAGGTATTTTAATGGATTGACAGCCCTACAAACAACAGAACAAAAATCATCAAACTGGAGCTGAATGTAACGTTTAGCTCATATAAAACCATTATTGCGCTTAAGTTTGGTTCAGAAAACCTCTGTTACTACACAGCAGCATTTATTCTGCTTTTGTTACTATATTAAGCACTAAAGGCACAAGTGCGCATGCGTTGAAATGCGGTAACAGGGGACACGCGCAGCTGCTCTGCGCATGCGCCCGGCGTGCCTATCGGATGAGAACAGAAAGGTCTGGAACTGTCCTCGGAGGAGCCGACAACAAGCACTCAGTCATTTCAATGGGCATTTTCACCGTGCTCGGCTGCTCCTGTGTCTACTGAGCTCGTCCTGATGTGGATCAGTTAAAATCTAATAAACCCATGGGAGTACAATTTCCTATTTTGGTGGATCGACTAGACACCAAAACTAAATTTCCTCCTGGATTATTTTGGGAACTGGACCGTCCATAATGGCTATAATGTGCCCACTGTAGTTTCACACGCCTTTTTTGACACGGAGTGACGGGACTGATAAAACAAAATCCCTCTTCATGGAATATGTCCTCAATAAAGACACACCTAATGGGCACATACCGGCGTCAAAATGTGGATCTAACTTGATGTGGGTGTCTGAGAGTTTATAAGTGGTCACAAGAAGCCAGGACAATATAGCAAAGACTTGAATGTGTAACAACAGAGAAATATCTATTCAAAGTCTCTCGGGTGTTAATTGGTTTCCGCATAAATGTCCATTAATGCGAGTTAATGTCAAATATTTGGAGGAAGCTAAAGCCAGAGTCCTTTTCTTTGTCTAACGCCATTTTGTGTGTCTTTACAGCGCTATCGTTGTCGTCAGCCATTTTGCCTTTTCTTTTCAAGCAGACAACCGAGACAAGTCAAAAGCATAATGATATTTCTATACCCATATGGTGTGTGGAAAATGAGCTAACCGACTGAATACTAATAAAAAATAAACTTACCTATTGCCTATACGCTGTTTGGGTGGAGTTAATGTCTGCATTTAGTCTATTATTAACGTTTGCAGCTGTCAGTTTACTATATAACAGACGAAAACTGCGAGCTGTAGCAATTTGGATAAGCATGTTTAAGTGCTCTGCTATTTGTTTAATGATATAGAGCCTCGAAAACACAGTGATCAGTGAATGATAGTCTCCCCCTTTGAAACTGAAATTCATAATGTATTTAATATAGACTGCATTATGTATAATATGTTTTGTATTTATTTTTGTTGAATATTTTTGTGTGGTGTGATATTTAAAGGTAAAGAGAAAATTATTGTTCCGTGGCTGGAAAGGAAATCAAATAAATCCTTAAATCACACAGTTAATGGGGTGATGCAAATCAGCTGAGTAGGCTCGATTATAGCAATATAACACCCACATTAATAAACCTGGCTGACTTTGACCTTCTTCTATCAGTAGGCCGTGTAAAGGGTTAAACGCCCCCAGACTCTGCAGGGCCTCACCAAGAAAAGCTGGAACAATGAGGAGCAATAACTGTCAAGCCAACGTCTCTCCAGGATTACAACATGAATTCATATAAGATGTCACACAGTCTCCTAGAATAACGTCCACAACAGCATGTCAGGCACCCGAGTCACTGTTAAAGAACTGATAGTCAAGAAAATAAGATTTATAAAAGATTATATAAAAAAGATAGATTATAAAAGACCAGACAGGCAGTGTCGGGGAGTAACAAACAAGCAATATAAATATTCAGTATTCTTTGCAATATCAACATTTCTTACATGCATTAATGTGAACCTAACCACTTATTCAGTCTGTCTGCTATTATATTTTAAATCTTATTTTTTTTTATTGTTTAATTAATAATTAGGCTATATATTTATAGCTTACTTTCTATTATATGTTGTTTTGTTTTTTAGTGATGCCTCTTCCCTCTTTCCCTTTGCTTGTTTCTGCAAATATCTTCATCGTGGGACTAATAAATTATTAATATATTATATATTATATTATTTGATCTCATCTAGTTACATGTAGATTTGCATAAGTAAATCACAACATAAATGTAAATGTTATAAGTTATTTACTAAGTAAACTGTGTTTTAAATTACAAGTAATAAGCTAAATATTGAAGGCAAAATAATAGGTATAAACTTATAATCAAAAAACAATTAATAATCAGAATGTTGGTGATTACCAAGGGGTTACGTCTGAATGTTATTTTTGGTAAAAAGCTCATGTGAATATAACATTTATTCTGTTGCTCTGTTTCAATCTCAGTTCAGTGAAAGTTTGACACTGTGAGGTTTACACTGCCCGGTTTATTCTTATGGTTTTTAGGACTTTTCAGCTTTATTGCCCAGTTTAAAACATTTGTTAGAGTAATAAATTGCATTGCTTTGATGAAGTAATTAAAATACATTGTTTATTGCATTTACAGGGTAACTTACTAGTAATGTGTAACCTATTACTTCCCAACACTGCAGACAAGAAGATCCATTTTTTTCCTGAGGTTGAAAAAAAAAGCATAATAATAAAAGTATAAGCAAATCATAATCAAATCAAAATATAACTATCAAAAAGTGTGTGAGGCAGATTATTCTGTGGGTCATATTACTATTACACACAAAGGCAATGCTTTTATTTATTTATTTATTTTTTTGGAGTGTCTATTTGCACCCGGGGGAGAAAAGTCACATGGCAGCTATTTAGCTGTTTATACCTGGTAATAGTAGTAGTAATATAGTAATAATAGTAATATTAAGAATGACAAAGTAAATGCAAGGAGCAGGTTGTAATTGATGAATGGGCCAAACTCAGGACTTTCGCTTTTCTGTTTTTATTATTATTTTCAGTTTTCAGGCGTAGTTCGGTTAGGTTTAGGCCACTACTTAGTTAGGTTTAAGAAAAATACACATACTGTGCTGTGTGCCTGAGTCGGTTGCAAATAGTATTGTTGGCTAATGACAACTGGGTACTAACAGCATCTGCCTTTTTTTTTTTTAATTACCTTTTTTTAAAAAAATAATAATAATAATCATACTATGCTCCTTGAACTTTTAATGGAAAAAAAGTTACATTTGAAATAAAAAAAGTTGATGTAGTCTTAATGGGACTTAGAAAAATTAATGTCATTAAATAGACGTGTTCATCTCTGATGCTCCTTGTCTTGTGCCTGTGGTCGTCGTTGACGCTCTCGCTTTACGTAGGCTGTATAATCCTCTTCATCCTGTATGTACAAGTATGACAGATGAAAAATCATTAAATCATTACTCACCAAAAAAATCTATTAATACCAACAATGTTATATTGGACATTTGTGTGGGGTTTCAATTTGGCTCTAATCAAATGTATTGTGGAATGCTCACTAATTTTAACAACTTTTCTACTTGCTGATTCAACCCACTTTTTAAAGCCAGTTAACCCTCTGAGACCCACAATAGACCAGTTTTTGTCTTTTTAGGGAGGTACAGGGGGTCTTTAGGAGGTGATGCACCTCAGCACTGTGTCAATATGTTCTAGTCATAAATTAGAAATAAACATGAATGAATGAATGAATTAATTAATTAAAATGCACTGTAAAAATGTATAAGGGCTTAGAACATTATGATAGTATATGATTTCCATCCCCATGCTCTATTATGTCTCATAAGTAATTTTTGGTTGATACCATTTGTTACAGATTTTTTTTCACTCGAGAACTGTCAAAAAAAAATCAATAATCCTTCTAAAATACTACAATAAGACACAAAGACCTTGAAGAACATCATTGAAAAAGCCATTCTGTGATTTGGTATCAAAAACTTTCTGCAAGAATTGTATATTTCAGCAACTGGATGAAAATTTGATCGTAGAGGTCACCACGGGTCATTTTAAACAGTGAGGTCAAATCAAAAAATGGTCTTACTACATTGAAATGACTACTGTGGGGACTAACATCATCACACATGAATACAATTGGGCTCATTCGATCCACAAGAGTCTCAACTTTACAGTGATACCCAATTTATGTAATTCAAGACTGTTTAGAGACCCCAGTATGCAGAAATATTCAAACACACCATTTTCAAAAAAGGTAAAAATAACATATTTATACTGCATTCAAATAACTGCATTAGTTTTGGCCGAAACTGCATGTTATCGTAAAGTGGGCATGTCTGTGAAGGGGAGACTGGTGGGTGCCCAGAGAACCCATTTTCATTCACATATCTTGAGGTCAGAGGTCAAGGGACCCCTTTAAAAATGGCTATGCTAGTTTTTCCATGCCATAAGGTTTTCCAGTGTCATTTGTTACCTTCACTCTAGCTCTAAAACTGAACGTGCTACAGCCTCTGAAAGACAGTAAAGTTGGTCGGGACCGCCTGTGATCCCGTGGGGCTCAAGGGGTTAATATACATGCAAAATATTAAAGGTTTTCATAAATCAATTGTGTTACTTGAAACTCTGAACTGATAATGAGGCTAACCAGGGAAAGTAGGCTCAGTACTCTGAGCCAGAGACTACTTTGACCTGAATCTGTCTTGGGGATCTTCTTCTTTTCCACCTGGGACACAAGTTTGAAAAGTTCAGTCTCATCTTGGGACCCAGTCTAATGAACACATTGATATTCTGCCCCAGTTTTCAGGGTCCCGATGGACACAAAGTGCTTTTGGCCCTGTGTGCTGCTTCCAGGGAGACTCACTGACCTGTGAGGAGGATGCGGCATCCAGCAGATCCTTGGTGGGGATTAGACAGCTGGCCTCACCCAGGAAACACATTAGGATGTGGAGCACGTCGGCCCAGCGTCCAACAGTCAGCATCAGGACCATCAAACCGCTTAGACGCACCACCACTGTGTTCAAGACTGCCTGGCTGCCGGGGAGACGGTGCTGCTCCTCTGCAGAAAACGCAGTATTAGTGGGGAATATTTGGTGAAAATTTGTACAAATCATAACAGATCTTTAGAGCTGTTAAACATCAGGATGCTCAAATGAATGATGGATGCATTAGTGGTCAGACTAGACCAGAGAGCTGCATCAAGGCTTTCTTCAGTCTTGAGAGGGTCATACCGTTAAAGGCACTCTCTAATGAGTGTTGCACCACAATCACGTTTTTTCATGTTTCTCACCCTGCATGTACACAACCAACAGTGTGTAGCAGATAGTCAGTGGCGTCCAAAACCTGAGGGCCTCTGTTGCAGAAAGGAAGTGCTGATTGATGATGAATATGGCAGCCACCACAGCCACAGAGAAAGTAATGATCATAGTCCTGCACAGCATGGGCAGCAGGCAGCGGCCTGATGTGAGGAGGCTGATGCAAATGCCGCAGTAGCGCTGTGAGCTGTGGAGTTTATACAGAGCTGTGACATGGTGCAGCAGCCGAGTGGCCTGCCGAGCCAGGAACCAGCTGAGTGCTGCTGCCAGCAGCAGGCATAGCCAACGTTGGGACGCCCCCTCGTGGAGAAAGTGCAAACTGCAGCTGAGGGCACAGCCGAGAGAGAACTGGCTTTGAACCAACAGCTGCTGCAGAAATTTCCTGGACTCCTGGGAAATAAAGGAGCATATGAACAGAACTGATGGATCAATCTAAACAGATGATGGGTGATTGTTATAATAGCGTCGTCGTGATGTGATAAATTCCAGATATTAACTCAAAACTGGGCAGTAGCAGCAACAAGCAAATCAGGTGATATAGTTGAGTATCAGGTATATTTTTTAGGGCTGTCAATCAATTAAAAATTTAATCACAATGAATCGCTTGATAGTCCATATTTAATCACAATTAATCAGAAATTTAATCACATATTTTTTATCTGTCCAAAATGTACCTTAAAGGGAGATTTGTTAAGTATTTAATACGCTTATTAACATAGGAGTTGGCATATATGCTGCTTTATGCAGATGTATGTATAGATTTATTATTGGAAATCAATTAATAACACAAAACAATGACAAATATTGTCCAGAAACCCTCACAGGTACTGCATTTAGCTTAAAAATATGCTCAAATCTTAACATGACAAACTGCAGCCCAACAGGCAACAACAGCTGTCAGTGTGTCAGTGTGCTGACTTGACTATGACTTGCCCCAAACTGCATGTAATTATCATAAAGTGATCATGTCTGTAAAGGGGAGACTGGTGGGTACTCATAAAACCCATTTTCATTCCCATGTATTGAGGTCAGAGGTCAAGGGACCCCTTTGAAAATAACCATGTCAGTTTTTCCTCAACAAAATTTAGCACAAGTTAGGAGCATTATTTAACCTCCATTGTGACAAGCTAGTATGACATGGTTGGTACTAATGGATTCTTTAGGTTTACTAGTTTCATATGGTGCCATTATCTTCACTTTAAAGCTTTAGCTCCAGCTTTGGGGGCGGCAGTAGCTCAGTCTGTAGGGAGTTGGCTTGGGAACCGGAGGGTCACCAGTTCAAGTCCCGACATGGACCAATAACTGAGTGTGAACTGGAGCTGGAGAGGTGCCAGTTTACCTCTTGGGCACTGCCGAGGTGCCCCTGAGCAAGGCACCAAACCCCAACTGCTCGGGCGCTTGTCAGGAGCAGCCCCCTCACTCTACATCTCTCCATTGTTGCATGTTTGTGCATGTGTGTGTTCGGGCTGCATGTACCGTGTATAAGTTAACAACAGAGTGAAAATTGATTTCCCTCGTGGGCAAAGAAATATCTTCTTCTTCTTCTTCTTTAAAACTGAGCCTGATACAACCTCCAAAACATCAAATATATTAAAGAAATTAGTGCCATTAAAATGAATTTGCGTTATTATCGCGTTAACTTTGACAGCCCTTATATTTTTATCATATTTTCTTACTGGTCCTGCTGTAAGCAATCCAGAGACAGCTCGAAGACAAAACTCCAGTACCACCAGGGAGGCAACACGGGAGCCCACAACAGCCAGCATCCCAGTCACAAAGAAAAACTGGAGCGTCCCAACAAGTCCAGTGTTAGTTCTCCTCTGATGACTGGCTGTCCTCTGCCTTGATGTGTCTTTATCATTTTTATCACTCCAACTGAAACAAATCAAGTAAGGATCTGTACCAGCACTGAACAAACTGGGGGGATTTTGCAAATGATCAATCAAAGAGCCATTTCCTCACCTCTCCTCTTCTAGAAATAGGTGCAGTCTTGTCAGGGAGCATAGCACAGAGATCCCACATGCACCCACCAGTCCTGCAGATCACAGAACACTGAATTTTCAACCAATGACACACTCCAGGCACCTATAGAGATTAGAAACAGACTGTCGCAATGTCGATCAGAGAAAATGAATGGATGAGGAGCTCACCTTGTAGTAAACTATCCAGTGGATTTGTGTCAAAAGTCAGCCACCCTGGTAAGAAGTAGGAAGTCGGAATAAGCGACGTGATGAAGGATAACATCGTATTACTTTTAAATGTCACAGGTTTTACAAAAAATACATGGAGGAAAATTAGGCAATCACACACTCAGGAGCCATATTTTGTGGACATTCAGCTCAGCTCTTGTGTTTATTTCAGTTGCCTCAACGCTGACTTTGTTCATGCAGAAGGCTGTTCTGTGCCCTGTACCAAAGGTCACTAGGAGTGTTGGTGGAGCGGAGGCCCACAACAGCCTGACTCATAACAAGATTATGAAGGCTATTGCACCATGGGAAACACTTAACACTCTGACATGATGTCAGCTGTTAAAATTATATATGCAGGTGTATATTTATATATACAATTTATATAAGCATTGCTCTAATGAGGACTTCTTCAACTCATAGATCTTTGTGAAAAATCACATTTTGCCTAGAGCAATATTTCCAGTCAAGTTTATTTATATAGCCCGAAACTCCTGAAGGCCCTGTAATCTGTAGATTCTTAGATATTTGATTTGGATAAAGAGAAGTTCAACACACAAAACAGGAAATAAAGTGGGAAACCTCTGAGGGATCCCTCTTCCAGGACAGATAGACAAGCAATAGGTGACATATGGTTAAACAGAAGTCACAGTAGTAGAGCTACAATATGAACAAATAGTAATACAATATGAATGGGATGATACTACAGGTGAATAGGTTAAATATCCATCCATCGTCAACTGCTTATCCCGTTAGGGGTCGCGGGGGCGGCTGGAGCCGATCCCAGCTGGCATTGGGCGAAGGCAGGGTTCACCCTGGACAGGTCGCCAGTCCATCGCAGGGCACATAGAGACAGACAACATATAGACAGACAACCATTCATGCTCACATTCACGGGCAATCAATCAGATTTGAGCATCAATTAACCTAAACAGCATGTCTTTGGACGGTGGGAGGAAACCGGAGTAAAAACCCAAAACAGACAGCAGAATAGAATGAAACATAAATAATTAAAAAAATATAATAGGTAAATACATAAACAAATACATATTCATAGAGGTACTTATGCACATACAGTATATACACATATACTGTATGTACAACAGCGCAACACACAAAAGACTCAAATTCAGCTGACCTGAAAAGAGTTTTAAGACGGGATTTAAAAGTTGTCACAGAGTCAGCTGATCTGATGCTCAGTGGAAGAGTCAGGGAGCCAGTACTGCAGAGGCACAATCACCCACTGTTGTTAACCTGGATTTTGGAGCAGTTAGGACTAATATGTATGAGTGATATATGAATTAACACCTCTATAAAAACCTTCAGAATACAGATAGGAACACCTGAAAAAACACACCTGAACGTGTCTCAAAATCTCAAAATTGACCAGTCCATGAAAAACAATGTTTGTCCCCTTAAATAGTAAATAAAAATATGCAGTGTATTAAGTTTAAAGAGTTTCAAGCAAAGTGTAAAAGTCTTTGGAGTGAGGTGTGGAGAGTGTTACTGGTGGTAAATATATCCATTATCTGTAACCGTTTATCCCGCTGTGGGTTGCGGGGTGGGGCTGGTGACCCTGGGGAGAACCCAGAGAAGAAAATCTCCACACTAACATAGAGAGAACCACACAGAAGGGCCCCAAGCCAGTTCAAACCTGCAACCGTCTTGCTGTGAGGTGACAGAGCTAACCACTGCACCACCATGCAGCCCTTAATGATGGTGAATCTATACAAAAATAAAGCATGCTTGTCTTTTGAGGAGATGCAACTCAACTATAATTTGGGGTAAGCGGTATCTGTAGCGATAGTTAGTATATGCTCAAAAGTCAAAAGTCTTATTATAGGATCACCATGAAAAAACACTTCAGATGGAAATATAATGCAATGGCCTGATCAAATGCAAAAAAAAAATACTTTTAATATTAATAAGGAGTAAAAATAATATATATATATTTCAAGGTACAAGGAGAGGTGTAGCAGGTGTCTGCCTGTCCACAAGGGAGCAGCAGTGTAACATTCATTATTCATTCATTCATTCTTTAGGGCCCATGATAAAGCCATAAACCCTGGAGCCACCCTTCACCCTTTAACCTGACACTGGTATAACACATAATATGATGAACACTGTGACAGTAATATCTGATGTTTATAGGATTTTCTCGAGTGTTCAAATCTAATGAAACCTGAAAATAAATTCACTTACATCTTCATCTCAGTTTGTAAATGTAATGTGAATACAAGTTAACTCTAAAGTGGACAGATCAGAGCATACAGAAACCACAAGACATCTCTGAGACATTTTAAAGCCTCTGAACGCCCACCTGTGTTTCCACTGTTTCTGGCTGATTTGACCTCTGCTCAGATTGAAGGTGAGCTTTAGCTGCGATGGGAATTTTGGTATCTTCAAATGGGGTCGTGTTTACCGTGTTCACGAGAAGAGTCCATATGAACGCCCTCCCTCTTGTGATATTCACAACCTTGTAAGTGGAAAGTTTCTTGGGTCACGAATCTTCATCGCCCATAAAAGTGTGTTTTTTCCTGCCCTAACAGCTTCAACAAAGCGAACAGGAGACTCAGGAAGATGTCAGTCAATTAGTCTTCACATAATGCCCTCACCATCCTCAGAAGTCAGCCAGATTAACTGAAAACACCTGTGTGGGTGTACAGAGGATTTGAGGTCACAACATAAAATGAAGTGAGTGCGTAGCTGTGGCTGGTGGTTTGCTTTACCTCTATAAACACAGGAGGGCGCTGTTATTCCAGCAGAAACACAACTTCAGCACATTTCTTCTCTGCAATAGAGCCAGAGAGAAAATCTATGACAGCAAAGTGATGTTATATTCAACCACATCACATTTTCAAGCAGATTTTCATGAAAATATACAACTCAAAGTATTTTGCTTTGCAGCGCTGAATCCGGAGACAAACCACACAGAGCTTAACTTGCCCTTTATCACCGAGAAAGGGTCATAAAGCTGGAGAACAACCAATACATTTATGACAGGCTGACCTCAGTGAACACATGAACTATGACCAAACTTGAGGCACGGCTCTCTCAGTCTCAGTCTCGGTTGTGGATTTAAAAGAGCAGGAAAGCAGCAGAGCTCTTCAGACAGGTTGTTGACAGTTTCAGACTCATACAGGTGAGCACTAATTCAGTTTATTTGAATGTGGGGAGATAAAGGGAATTCTGCTTTGGGAGCCAATCATCAAATCACTGCTTTTGAGTCTGATTATCTCGGTCATGTGGTCTGATTTAGCTGAATGCTGTAACTGACATGATTAATTCAACATTATGATACAGATTATTATGGCCTTTTCTGACAAATTGACAGCAGTAAATTTACCTTTGATTCTTATCTTTACTACACATAATGATACCACATTCAATGCAACAGTTTTACTGTAGGTACCTTATAATGCTTAATGGGTAGTTTGTGTGTCCAGAGACTGAGCAGTGATTCCAGGCAGCAGATAAACCCCTGAGAAGAGGAAGGACCTCCCACATGGACTCCAACAGAGCCGGCAGCGTGCAATATGACCGCTGGAATGAGGACAAGATCAGCATGAACATGAAGGCATCACAGTCCGCTGGGATGAGGTGAAACAAAGTGGCTCCTGACAGAAAGATGCAAAGATCAAATATAAAATGATACTAAGGAACAGACCTATAGAGGCATAATAAGATGTGGATGAGATGAAACCGTGCACTGGGACATGTATGGACTAAACTCATGTATGGGTTTGATGGGATTAAAAAGGGTTAATTTATCAAAATATAAAGTTAAACCTGACACCAGTTGAATGCTTAAGCACTAGAAAGCTTTATAAAACCTATATAGTCAAAACAAAATGACTGTAGTTAAACTAGGTCATAAAATAATGAAAACAGCTGCTGTTTGATGTGACTCTGCCTCCCTCTCTGTTACATTCAGGATCTACAACAGATTGTGTACCGGCAACTCTGGAGTAGCAGTGAAGGCAGCAGGAGCTTTGGCTGCACTGGTGTCCATTTACATCATAGGATATGTGACAGGATACTACGTCCATAGGTGCTGATGGTGGAGGAGCTCAGACATTTAACATATGTTTAGAGTTTAAACATTTTTTAGATTTTAAACAACAGACAAAGAATGCTTACAGTGAAATATTTTTAAAGCTGAGGGAAAATTAAACAGCTGTTTTAACAGGGACTGGAAATTCAATATAGATATTGCAAGTAAAACATCCATTTCTGATGTTTGTGTCATTAACTTTCTATATATTAAAGTTATTTACTGTAATTTTGTAACATACCTTATTGTAATCATTCAAATCATTATCTGTTGTCTCAATAAAACTTGTGTTTCAAGGACTCGGTAACTGCTATGAAACTCTGCAGTGGGATCTTCTGGTGTATGGTGCTGTTGGGTCATTCCACAGAGTTCTTGCTTTAATACACAAGACAGAAATGTATTGTGGTGATGCTTTAAAAACATTTATTTGACCATGAATAGTGAACATTACCACTGGTTGCATGAGAAAACACACCAAGATCCCTTTAACTCCATAGGAACCCACCCAAAACTCTCACACTACATCCCTGACCGATAATACTGTAGACACCATGCACAGACCTGCTGTGACTCACTGTCCCTCAAACAGAGCAAGGTGACCTGACCTCTGACCTTCCCGTGGAGGTGAAAAGACATCACCTAGGGAGCATTAGCAAAACAATTTCCCCACATAGTGAAACTGAATGTTTTTACAGTGAAGCTACAACACAGTTTAGGGTTAAGAAAAGCTGCTTGTGGTAAATATTTGAGTTAATATCCGGTGTATTGTTTACCTGGTCTATTCCATTTCCATAATTTTATTGCCATGGTTCAACAGCTACATTTGGATCATAATGTCACACTAAAGATTTGCATGTAAAGCAATTACACACAATACATAAAATAAAATACCCATATTCATGCGTATTTGTATGACATGCAATCAAATCTTAGACAGCAAACAGTCAGATTTGATTCTTAATGAAATATCAGTGCATCAACCCTTAAAGGGTAACTTTGCTATTTTTCATCCTGAACCATTTTCCCATGTTTTTATGTCTAAGTGACTAATATCAGGCAGTGGTGGCCTAAAGGTTAGAGAGGCGACCAGAAGGTCACCAGTTCAATCCCCCTGACTGGCAGGATAAATCTGCGTGTGGAGAGTGGAAAAACAGCGTTTGCTCCTCCCTCATTACCACCACTGAGGTGACCTTGATCAAGGCCCTCATCCCTAATCGCAGCAGTGGTGCTGCTCAGTGGCCAGCAGATCAGACTGTAGTTGTACTGGGCAGCGTCCAGGTGTGAATGTGTAACTGTGTGATTGTGATCAGGGCATTCCTGAAAAAGAGAGCATCGCTCTCAGTGAATCTCCCCTGAATAAAGAAAGGTAGAAATGAAAAAAAAAAAAAAGTAAAAATAGGGACAACAATTTTGAAATTGGTCCGGTATTGAGGGAGAGTGCTGTAACCTGCAGTAGCAAAATGAGCTGAGGGCAAATGAGCAGCGCCAATGTAAAGTTACGTTTACTAAAAGTGTTTGTTTTAGCTACTGACAGGCTCAGATTGTTATTATATGTTTCTGGCAACATTATGAAAAGGACCCTACAGAGAAATCAAATGTTGTCTTACCTTTAACTAGATTCGGTCTGTTTGTTATTATGTCAAAGTTGAGCTTAAGGAGAAGTCTTGCTGTGACATCTGAACATCCGTATAGTCTGGCTCAAATAAATACAAGCGGCCACTGAATTCAAAGTCCTCATCCACATTGGGGAAATCATCTAAATATTCAGCCATGACACTGAAACACTTTTAGATAACACTAAGCTACGTTTTCTGTACTCCAATGCAACAAATTCTGCCGTGCTGGCACTCGTGTTTCCACCATGGATGTGTTCCACTATTCCACCGTTGTCTTCCAGCAACATGTCACCTCGCCAGATTTCACAACGAGACTTCACCTTGAGCGAGACTCTCTCTATTATGTCAGACACTTACAATAAAAATCAGAGCCTGTCATGGTTAAAACAAGCACTTTTAGCAGATGTAAATGACGCTGTCAGCTTTCCCCAGTGGACAGCTTCAACAGAATTGTGTTGCTAGGCAACAGCTTGGGTCCATGTTTACTTCCTGTCAGCTTGTCTCATTCACATACACTGCAACAGGAAAAAAAGTGGGACACATGGGGAATGTTAATGTTTAGAACTGTGAAATGGTCTATAGGATTACCGTCTACAGCGCTCTCCCTCAATACTGGACCAATTTCAGAGATTGTTGTCGCTAAAAGTCAGTTGGAAACAAAAACATGGGAAAATAGGGTTCAGGTTGAAAAGTACCTGAAGCTACCCTTTAACACTAGCTGCAACAAAATATACACATCTCTTTCTAGGTGATCCCACGTGTTCAGCCAAATCTCATGTTTCTTTTTGACTGTTCCAGGCAGCTCTGATAGGCTGTTATATACATGATTCACAATATCGTCACAGGCCTACGTCTTCTGGGCTCTCTCTTCTACATAGAGCTGCATCTGTTAAAGACAGAGAACAATCAATAATCATTTACAAGCAAATGGGGGAATTTCATCATGACGTAATAATGATTCAACTAATTATTACAAAATCAGTGTCTATGTTTTTGTCTTTGAAAAGATAAACTGATGAATGAGTGTGAAGTTTCTGTTCACCTTTACTATGTCAGACGTCATGGTTTTCAGTGGGATGAGTCTTGGCTCCTGCATGTGGACCTCCTGCTCATCAGCAACTATCCACGGAAAGTCCTGGGGAGGAAAATTCACAAATGACACAACACATGCATATAATATGTTAGTATTAGCAGTCACATATTATGCTTTATACTGTAGGTTTGCAATGTTTTAAAGCCTCACCTTGATGACTTGAACTTTCTCCATGTTGCGTGTTGCAGCATCTCTGGTATGTACCAGCACTGTAAATGAACACCCTGTGACAAACAACAGGTCATAAATCAGTCTATGATTTTTATCTATTCCACCCTAAATGTCATGTATGTGTCATATATTGTTATCATAATTAGAGGCTTGATACTCTGGCAATTCTCTAGTGCCCGGACTTGCTTGTCCAATAAGACTCTGATGTATCAGTAGGACTATTGCTCCTTAGGCTTATTGTTCCCCTCAGGCTACATCCAAATTCTGCCTCCTGACATTAATTTCAACAACAGTCCTAACCCTTATCACAGGCATCTGCAACTTAAAACTTTTGGTTAACAAGACTTGTTGGGCCCTCCACAGCCTGGTAGGCTTAATAACTTGGTAAAAAAAAAAGCACTCTGTCCATTGTGTAGGAGGTGACCAACTCTTTTACTATTGGAATTCCTGTCTATTGCACACAACGATCAATTAAGTCTAAGATTATATCATATTATGAACACCTGCATTTCATAAATGAAGAAGTGAGAAGTTACAGGTGTATCATAATAGTATTAATTGCTAATCTAAATCATTTGAGAGTGGTATTGCAGATGAATCTCACAAACGGAGGCATCACTGAAAAAACTTTGGGAACCACTGGTCTAGAGACTAACGTCTTTAGCTGCCAATACCGGACACTGGGCTGAATCATGTCAGGGATTTAGAGCAAAAAAACGTTTCAGAATCTTCATAAAAGTTTTAGGAGTATACTGTATATGTGACTATGTTGCTTCTCTTTACGTAATCATCAGTGGCGTTACCTGGTGGGTTATTATTTAAAACAGCATCGCACACACTGATCTTCAGGATGAATGCCCTCAGCAGCTGCTCCACATGTGACAGTAATGTGTCTGAGCTGTAACAATGGGTGGCAGTTAATAACCATGACCCTGAAAATGTATCACAAAATAACCATGTTGTTTATAGTCACTAATAATTTTTTTTAAAGAACAAAAAGGGGAAAAACCTGATGGACAGTAGTGGAGGTTGGGAAATCTCAAACACAAATCTCTCTACTGGATGATGCTCTTTGTCCATGATGACCACAACCACCTTTTCTGCATCATTCTGCGAGGGAAATGAAAGACTTGAGAGAGAGAGATGGTACGCATTTCCTAAATTAACCTCAGTCAGCATCATGTCATGTCTTACCTTCTCAATGAGTGGCTTTACACAATGAAGTGTATCTTGGATATATTGATTTAGCTCTGGGTGGCATGACATCTGAAAATAAACATACCAAAAACAGAAGACCAATATTAGAGATACAAAGAAGCCTTCCTGTAGACTGAGCATGTAGCTATTATACATATATTCATCTGTACCTGCACAGGTACATTGTATTTCTTTCTCTTCTGAAATATTCCTGAAGGATAAACTTCACGGACATACAGGATGAGATGAATAGCGACCTCCAGGAACTCACACAGGATATCAGCAACCACTGTACAAGAGAAATCAACTAGAAAATTAGATCTCCATCCATTTCATTTAAATATCATGGAGCTCTATAAAATATATTATAAAACCAAACTCTATGCAAAAACCCGGAAATTTAGTGTTGCCGTATTAACTAACAAACAGAGCAACTGCAAAACATTTTTTAAATAAATAAATAAATTTAAAGAAATAAGAAGCCGATTTGTATATGCCGAATAGGCCAA
The DNA here is from genome assembly GCA_947000775.1 of Pterois miles. Taxonomy (NCBI): domain Eukaryota; kingdom Metazoa; phylum Chordata; class Actinopteri; order Perciformes; family Scorpaenidae; genus Pterois; species Pterois miles. The sequence goes on along the minus strand of CAMQGK010000571.1, from coordinate 5,043,596 downwards.
CATATATCCCTGATTCAGTATATCTATGTTCATGGGTTATCTACTCATACACAAGGTCAAATTTAATAGCCAAATAAAGAAACTGATTTTTGTCGAGGTATCGGTCTACAAATCAGGGGCTATGAGCCACAGCTAAAAGACAGATTATTGTCTGCTTCATATCCTTGACTTGTTTGGTTGTCTTACCTTGTCCAAAATTGAGGTCTTGCCTTGTTAAAGTCGTCATGCTTTCTGTCCCACGAACTGTCAAATGGCAAAGAAATTGTTAATTTTCTAGCTAGCTAACAATGCGGCAGTTTGTCAAGCGTTCATTATCTTCAGGCCGGTTTAAGTTGATATAAAACCGGGGTAAAATGTCAGTTTTCCAAAGATTTACGGACTAATATAAAACACGCAGAGACATACAATAAAACGAACTGATGATATAGCCTATTTGACGAGCCGAAACGCGATTTCTCCTCCGTTGCAAAACGCCAAATGGCGCATTACAATAACGTCACTGTTTGTTTACAAGCTGCTTACCGCCCACTAGTGATGACGTCTCTTTGCCATTCTTTGGACGTGACCACGGACTAGACACTGTAATGGCGTATTGCTGCCCTCTATTGATTAGAAAAATTATATTTTTATACAGGCATAGTCCTGTGCAGCTATTCCACCAGTTTCATCATTTTAGTTATCAAGGTTAAGTAAAGTACAAACAGTTTCTCTAGTTGCTCCCTGATTTCTGAACACTTTAGTAATTATTGTGCATATATAAACATTATATTTATATATCTATAACTATATCAATATATGTCTCTCTCTCTCTCTCTTTCTCTCTCTCTCTATCTCTGTGTAGAGCTAAAGTTCTCAGGAAATCAAAATATGAAAATACTGACTCCTCCAAACATGATGTAAAACATGCAGATGGTTGCTCTGAGCATCTCTCTGGCACTGGGCGAAGGTGGGGTTCACCCTGGACAGGTCGCCAGTCCATCGCAGGGCACATAGAGACAGACAACATATAGACACACAACTATTCACACTCACATCCACACCTACGGGCAATTTAGAGTCATCAGTTACCCTAAAGTGCATGTCTTTGGACTGTGGGAGGAAGCTGGAGTACCTGGAGAAAACCCACGCTAACATGCAAACTCCACATGGAAGAGTCCCAAGCCAGATTCGAACCGGCTGTGAGGCGAGAGTGCTAACCACTGCGCCACCGTGCAGCCCACTGAAATGGCACTCCACAACATAAAACTACCACCTCTGTGTTTAACTGTTGGCATAGAGTCTTATTTTTATATCTCTCTCCCTCCCTCTTGGACTCATTAGTCCACAACACTTTACATCAATCTTCCTTTGTCCATTTCTTGTGTGCTTTTGCAAAGTCCAGGCATTTCACTCTATTTTTCTCTTTCAGTAATGGTTTCTTTGCTGCTATTCTGCCAACAAGTCCTTCTTCTCCCAGTTTCTGACACACAGTTCTTGAAGACACTGTTGCACCATCAGTCATTGTGGTGTTGATTCCTTCACACAGTTTTCGCGAGGTCTCTCTTTGGTCCTTAAGCCTGAGAATTTTTAGATGCTTCACTTGTCTGAAAGTTTCTTTAGTCTACCTTTCCCCTTTCGGTTCTGGTGTGAAATAAGGGCCTTTATTCAAACCTGTTGCTCACTCATCAGCTCCTTCTTAATCTTAGCCATCTTCAAAGAGCAACGTGTGCCTCAGGACTACTTCTAGAGGCTTTGAATATATACCAATTGGTGGTGTGGCATCAGTGACAAAACCCCGATGTTCCAATCACTTAATGAGCAGGACAGGCCTTGTACATTCAAAAGAACCACACATCTGTGTCCTCTTGCATCATCATCAGTTTAACTACAATCACACCTGACAATGATTACACAAGTAATGATGACAGTGAAACAGGCCTTGCTTGTTTTTTTGTAAGGAAAATGACCTAAATCTCCTTATGATGGCTCTATTCTATGGTTTATAGAGCATAATGATGATGTTTACCATATCCAGCACCCTCATTGAGAGACCATACATAGAAATCAATCATAGAAAGTTGAAATAAATCAAATGGATTTCCAGTTCTGATATTGAGCCAGCTGTCAGGATCCTGCCAAAACTGCAATGTGACTGAACAAGGTGTCTTTTTGACACGGTGTCCACTCAGAATCAGCCCACTGTGAAACCCACAATGCCCGTGCATCAGCCTGGTTATGATTACTGCATCTTTTCTGTTACAGGCAAAATTTTGTTTTGCTTTCTCCACTGTTTCCTATTTTATAAAGTAGGACCTTCCCATTTTTCCCCATGTAATCAGCCACATTTCTGTGACTGACTTGTTAATGATGAAGTGTATTTGTGTCGTAGGGTAATTTCTATTTATCCACAAGAGCAGCATTTTTTGCCAAGCAACAAGTAACTGCTCTGTGAATTCTGTTTAATGTTTTTTTATGTTTGATAAGTCTCATTTATATCAGGTTTAGGCTTGGATTTGGTTTTGCCCATCAAAGTTAACACTGCTGCTGAGTCACTGCATATGACTGAATTGCCTGGTTTATTGTTGAATCTGGTCTGAAATTATATGTCCTTTTTTTTTTTTTTTTAACTCTTATTCCATTGATCTATCAGTCTAAATGTGTAACTTCATTCTTCTACCAAATGGGTTTTAACTTCCTTCACTATATCAATCAGTTTCTTCCTCTTGTTATTATTCAGTATAGGTCAACATCAGATTCTGGGATTAGCCGTGATTATTGCTACAACTGACTGACAGACTGGAGGAAGCACATTGATATTAATCATTCAAATTTCCTCCACCTTAGATTTTAGTTTATTTGCAAAGGTTGTTTTGGCCTTTCTTGTTAATCCCAGGAATTGTCAATGATGATCTAACAGGCATTTTGTTTGAAATGTTTCACCAAGTATTTCAATCCAAGTTTATATGTTCTGCTTTCCAAGGGCATCTCTCTATTTTTTATTAATAAGGCAGGTATCAGAGTGTTGTAGAATGGCCTGCTACATTTGTTCAGGGCTTTGTTTGGGGCGGCAGTTTGGAGCGGCAGTAGCTCAGTCTGTAGGGAGTTGGCTTGGGAGCCGGAGGGTCACCGGTTCAAGTCCCGCCATGGACCAAGAACTGAGTGTGAACTGGTAGCTGGAGAGGTGCCAGTTTACCTCTTGGGCACTGCCGAGGTGCCCCTGAGCAAGGCACCAAACCCCCAACTGCTCGGGGCGCTTGTCAGGAGCAGCCCCCTCACTCTGACATCTCTCCATTGCTGCATGTTTGTGCATGTGTGTGTTCGGGTCTGCATGTACCGTGTATAAGTTAACAACAGAGTGAAAAAATTAATTTCCCCTCGTGGGACTAATAAAGGACTATCTTCTTCTTCTTCTTCTTCTAGCTTGCACTATATACATTTTTTTGAGGAGCTGCTGATCATTAGGTCATGCATCCACAATCAATAAATGATCTGATCATTGCTCCCCAGTTAGAACCTGCCACACACCTAACAACCATCTTTTATTTTTTTCACACGTTAATGCAACCTTCTCTGTGTGTACTTTTCATGTCGTCCGTCATCTAACCTTTCCAAGAAATGAAAGGATTTTTGTGGAATATAAGGCTTCATGGAAACACCACTATATTAACGGAAATATGCAAAAATATTAAGCTTATAACTTGCTTCCATACAAATTACAATGTGGTTTACCGTTATGTCTGCAGCAGCCACAGGCATTAGCCTGCTGGAAATTCAGACTGTCCCTCTGTTCTGCAGCAGCATTTGTGCCAAAAAACAATTTAAATACAAGTGATCAAATGAATTTTACAGGGGCTGTTGACAAAAAAAATCAAACATATTTAATGGTTCAACTATTTCACTGTAGACCTCATTGTGCCTGAACCAGCATAAGTAGCCAATATATTAATATATGTTGTTATATTGTAGACCATCTGTTAAAGCAGCAGTGGGTCGAATTGGAGCATATATGATTTTAGTTATTTTTATAAATCAGTCACTAGTGCATGAGATAAATAATCTGAAAGAAATCATGTGCCTCTGCGTCCTCCGGTGTCCTCCGGGGTCTTCCGGTGCTCCTAATGACAGCTGCAAGATTTTTCTTGTCTTGGGCTTTCAAGATGTTTTGTATTGTATTGCTGGTTGTTTCTGCTTGTTGTGGTCATGCCTAATTGGTTGTGAGAGGCTGATGACAGGCATCTCGTACACCACCATCTGCAAGAATTCCCAGACTGTAGAGCACCGTTGAGGGTATTTTATATCAAAGAAATAAAAACTGTTGAAGCATGCATGAACTGCTGCAAGCAGTGACTGATTTCTAATGCCTCTCTAATGACAACAGTGAAAGCCTGGTAGTTTTTATCTCCCATTGCATTAATACTAGGTAACTGCCACTTGAGTTATAATGAGTGACCAGTAATCATTCAGCAAATCTAACCATCAACACAGATATGTCAATGATTGACAATAAGGGGATTACTGAGCTGTTTTCACAACAGAAGTGCTCACCATCCAATCAGTCAGTACTGCAAAAATTTCCAAATGTGAAAAGTTTTTGATCCCATATCACAGCATGGCTTTTTCAGTAGTGTTCTTCAAGGTCATGGTGTCTTACTGTGGTATTTTGGGGGTATTATAGATTTTCTATCAGTTCTTCCGTATTATTCTTCCGTATTTGGGGGGCGGCAGTAGCTGAGTCTGTAGGGAGTTGGCTTGGGAACCGGAGGGTCACCGGTTCAAGTCCCGTCATGGACCAAGAACTGAGTGTGAACTGGTAGCTGGAGAGGTGCCAGTTTACCTCTTGGGCACTGCCGAGGTGCCCCTGAGCAAGGCACCAAACCCCCAACTGCTCGGGGCGCTTGTCAGGGCGCTTGTCAGGAGCAGCCCCCTCACTCTGACATCTCTCCATTGTTGCATGTTTGTGCATGTGTGTGTTCGGGTCTGCATGTACCGTGTATAAGTTAACAACAGAGTGAAAAAATTGAATTTCCCCTCGTGGGACTAATAAAGGACTGTCTTCGTCTTCTTCTTCTTCTTAAAAATGGTCAAATTTAACACCAAATCTGTGTAACAAATGGTATCAACCCAAAAACTTATGAGACATAATTGAGCATGGAGGCGTGCATCATATACTTCCATCATCACATCACCTGCTACACTCATACATTTTCACAATTTATTTTAATTAGTTAATTAGTTTATTAATTATTTTTTTATTTCTGATTTACATATGACAAGAAGAACTTTCCACACAGTGCTGAGCTGCATCTCAAATTAATCTTCAGCTTCCCAGCTTTCAGCTGATGTGACCACTTCTATGTGACATCTACTGTTGACTTTTTATCTCTCCCTAAACAACCCTGTCCCCCATCTCTACCGCTTAAAAAAGGAGGGGGGAACGGTAGGGGTTAAATACTTGACATAATTCCCATTTATTTCTTGTTGATGTTATTCCTTTCTCTTGTTTCTTCCAGTCATGGTCTGGAAAAAAATAATAAAATAAATTAAAATGGTGGTGCAGTGGTTAGCACTGTCACCTCACAGCAAGAGGGTCACAGGTTCAAATCCGGCTTGGGGGCCCTGCTGTGTGGAGTTTCTATGTTCTCCCTGTGTAAGCGTGGGTTTTCTCCAGGTTCTTCGGCTTCCTCTAACAGTCCAGAGACATGCAGTTTCGGTAAATTGATGACTCTAAATTGCCCGTAGGTGTGAATGTGAGTGTGAATGGTTGTCTGTCTCTATGTGTCAGCCCTGCGATGGACTGGTGACCTGTCCAGGGTGAACCCCACCTTCACCCAATGCCAGCTGGGATCAGCTCCCCGCGACCTCTAACGGGATAAGCAGTTGAAGATAGATGGATGGATCAAAATCAGAGAGGAAGTTCAAAGCCATTTGTTCCTTGCTGGCAAACTTAAGGATCTTCTCTCTGTAGAGAGGACCTCATGTCTCTGCAAGCTTTGGAGAGGTCTCAGAGTAGAGAATGCTGGGAAAACTGTACAGATAGGTAAAACAAGGGAAATACGACATAACCTGTTGACCTGTTGAAGCATCTTACATTCAGTAACATTCTGTCGCTGTCAGTAATGTTACCTGACGTTCTGAGATTTATGAATACATTTCATTGACAATCTACTCAGAATCAGACAAGACATAGTGACAAATCCCGAATTTCCCTCTAGGGATTCATAAAGGTTCATCTTATCTTATCTTATCTTAAAAAGGCTGGCATAAGCTACAAAAATACGCAGGCAGCATGTTGACATTTATTAATTTTTTTTTTTTTTGTTTACTGGAATTGCAGAGAGACAGAAAACAGAGTAGTGGTAGGCTAACATGCCACCCCACATGCTGACAGTTCTCTATCTCACTGTGTACATTGCCCTACGTAATATGACTCACCATGCCTGGCAAAATTAACCTTCAGCCAAGCAATCATCTGTACTGCCCGTTCATCAGAGATGTCAGACTGAGAAAAGAGATCAGAAACAGCAAATGTTAGGATTAAAGGAGGCTGATCAACATTGTAATTAAAGAAAAACATGACAGCGACAATGACGGTGAAATGAAATGACAGTGGCCAACTTAAAGTGAAAAGTAGAACCTCAGATTGTCAGAGGGTCAAAGTCAAACAAATGATCTTATCAGGGATGACAGGAGTTATGTTTTGTTCAGCATGTCCCACAGTTGCAGTGTTGTTTTTGACAATGTCTCAAGCTTTGTACCAATTTCTGAGGCATTCCTCCAAAAAACCTGTAGAAAGACGGCTATTGCGTTATTGCATGTACCATGCCTCCTGTAAATAATGTGGGGTAAATAATACTGTTATCATTACAAGTTACAGCGTACAAATCACAACTTGTATGACAACACCAGAGAAGAGCATTATCCTATTCTAATAAAAAAGATAGCCCTACTCTACACAATAAGTCTACTTGTTGAAGACATTTAAAATTTTATTTAATTAATTTATAGGTTACTCATATCACTGATTATCAGGTCCTTTTGCATTACAGTAGAGTGAAATGTATAGTGACCTTTAAACTAAATAGTGCAAATTATGGTACTGGCAGTAAATGGTTCTTCTCCTGAAGGACTGGAGGAAATCAGAGCCGAGCTGGAGCCTGTTGTCTCTGAGCAGCTGTCAATCACTCATGAACTCAGATCAAACAGTCAAACTAAGTTGCTCAGTGGCACATGAAGTCAGTGGGTTTACTTCTGGATCTGGAAAAGTACCCGGCTCTTCTGGGGTCTTCCCAGTCTTACTGGGCCATAGTGTGTATTCCCGATATGCGCAGTAGCGTCCGCTCGGTCACATGACTCTGTCACAAGTTCCAACGTCCCAACTGTCACCGCGATCTAGGTCTCCATAGACATAAACAGAGGAAGGAAATAACTCTGGATTCAGCTATTATTTCGTTTTACAACATTTAGGACCTATGATTTAAATAAGGGTTATTAGAGTGCTTATACTGGGGAGTTGATTCACCTCTAAAACCCGCTGAGTTACAGACGTCTGTTTCTCAATGTAAGTCTATGAGAAGAAGCCTTTTTGGGCCCAATGGCGTCACATGAAGTTGTAATATCACCGTTTGGCCACTACGACTATGTTGGGATCAACAACCGGAGCTCTTCCTGCAGGGTCGCCACAAACTTTCTCACATGAAATCTAGCAGATGCCATTAATAGCCCCAGAGGACACAGAGGCACGTGTTTTTTTCAGCTCGCCTGTGTCATGCACTACTGTCAGGATATACTGGGAGTTTTTATATGAATTACTTTTTTAAAATCAATTTTGCTCAAATCTGCCTACTGCTGCTCTTTTTACCCTAAGGCAGCTTTTATTTTGAAAAGGCAGCAGGAAATGTCGGTTGCTTAGAGACCGGGGCCCGGCCGGAGTCAGACATCATCGATAACCTGTTATCAGCGGGATATGATGAGGTTAACCCGATACACCGAGCAGCGTTATTCACAAGATATCCTAATAATGAGGTGACGCTTGCAAAATTGGGTAAAGTAGTCTAATTTATCTATTTTGACGTGCTAATTTAATTAATATACATGAGTAACGGTAACTGGACGGGTTTTGTTTTTAGCTAGCAACAGTCAAACGTTAAATACCAGCTAGACAGATGTGAGGGCCAGCACCTCCACGGGAAGCACCGCCCCTCGTAGGAGTAGAGCTCCTACCTTTATTAGACCAGGTGTGGGCGATCAGAGCCTCTTTGTCTGAGTCCTGGTAAATGTGTGGCAGGGTAACACTGCAGGTAAGAGAGAGACATATGGTTTAACGTAAAGAGTTGTGGAAAGTGAAACGTCCTCAGCCATATGATGCTAAATACCCTAAATAGGTGACATTATAAAAGGACTAACGTTACTTGTGTGGGGGGAAAGCCACAATAGCCTAAACTGCTGTTTGACATATCTGAATACCCAGATAAGGTCTGTCCTAAGGCATTTATTAGTTTCATACTCTGAGAAAGTGCATGGGGAAAACAGTGAAACTCCCAGTATCTCTGAATTATCTCTTTAAACAAATCATTTAGGTTATTCTATGTGATCTTCTTTTGATAATAAATGTAATATAATATAAGGTATTATGGTGTCACTTACATCCACTAAAACTGGGGGGAGACTCCCACTTTAAAAACATCTGGTGTAAAAATTCTTTCATCTGATTTGTTTGTTTTTTTGCCATGTAAATAAGATATAAACAAATAATTACACACTTGACCCATATGTTGGTGTAGCGGATGATGACTGAGAGATGAAGAATATGATAATGAAAATAATGATGAATCCACAGTACACATCTTAACTTTTACATCCTTCCAGAAACTGTTTGTTTGTTTGACCTCTCAGGGCGCTAAGTGGTGAGATTCTTCATTTACAACCAGCCTGGTGAATCTCACTAGATAACAACCCAGTATGGTCCTGACCAGATAAAGTTTTTATGACTTACAGGTCAACAGGTCAAATACTTGGTCTTTCTCTGGCAGAGAAGTGGTGAAACACAGACACATTATAGAGGCAGAACAATCTAATTCTAACATTACCATGTATATGAATCGATGTGTTATGTTTTTCTAACATGTGTTCTAGTGGCAGGAAGTTGTTGACATAAATTCAATCAATGCAAGTTAAAATAGCTGTAGGTTTTAGACCAAAACCTTCTCTCTTATGCTAATGAGGTCATTACATCGGTCTGCATCAATACCTTACATGTGTATCTTATTCACCAATTTATAGGGGAGCTTAAACATAAAGTTGGGTGCACACTAATGCCTAGTTAATGTTATATTTGATATATATTTTAATCTATGGTAGGTGAAGTGTATTACACCATTTTATGTTGTGAACCATACATAAATTGATTCATTTTATTACACATGCTCAGAACATATAGATTTCATTTCATCAACTCTGTTTACAAGTTTCATCTGTATTGTGTAATTGTTTGATTCATTTTAATTCAGTTGATCAGTTTTATTCAGTGGTTGATGTCTTGTGTTTGGTATGTATTTGAAAGATATGAAGCCCAGATTTCAAATATGGAAGAATTAATCATATTGAAACTAGTCAATTAGTTTAATCTAACAAAGTAAGTTTACTAAAGAATCAGAATAGTTTTTCAGGTGGGAGGAGAATCCTGTTCTCCCGCCAACTAAACGGCGCACCCCCTTTCTCAACTGATAATAAGAAGCTTCAAACATTTAGTCTGGTGAGTCTTTTCTGGGGCTTCAGGCTCCTTGGGTTTGTTCAGCTCTTAGAGCTGTGCCCCTCTGCATCTCCCCCCTCCATGGGCCCATAAACCACAAGAGGGTTGGGGGGAATCACTCCAAGGACACTAGCTCTCCATCCTGAGGACTCAGGTCCGACACCTCATACCCAGATGATACTGGCACCCAGTCTACCTGAAAGGAGGCTCTGAACCTTTGGACTTGATCCAGTCCGGCTGAAGAACCGAATGCTGTTCTGCTACGCTGTCTTTCTCTTGTCTGAGCCCTATTTATTTATTATGTCGCCGCTCTGCCCTGACGGCTGAAACATCCAGCTGCTGAAGCCTGAAGCAGTTCCACTGTATCTACGTGCTGGTGAATCCCAGCCATTGTGAAGAGGGACTTAAAGAAAGACTTTAGGTCCAGAATCTTTTGAATGGAGTGACCCATCCGGCTCCGAGGAGGGGGGTCTGAAGAAATGGCACAGAGATGCCTCGCCAGACAAAGAGACGAAGATGGAAACATGCATCAAGGTGACATGCCAGCCATCCAAAACCGAGGGTGTCCGAGGGCACCAAAGAGCCACTGAGGGAGAGAAACGACTAAAGCCGGGTCGCATCGTTGGATCCAGAAGATCCAAACTGTTCCAGACAGAAGCTGCTGCCGCTCTGCTCCAGACAGCACAACCTCCATCTACCATCTACTCAGAGAGGGTGATGTATAGATGTGTCTTCAGAAGAGAAAGAGTTTGATGACTAGACTAATGAACCAATTCATAGTCAATTCATAGTCAACCAATAACTCAGTTACAAACTTTACAATTAAAATTAGACCACGTCTAAATGTATAACATGAAACTGATTCACAATCTTCCCTGGTGCTTCTTAAACTCTTTGTTAAATCCAATCAGACAGATATCAGTCACTGAATTGATCTGGTCATTTTTAATTTGTTTGATCCATGAATGTTCATCATTTGTATTTGCTGTATTCCTTTAATGATCCTTTATTCGATTCTATCAGCGTTTTATCATTCATTCAGTTATATATTGTTAATAGTATAGTCCAATAGTTAGGTAAATAAACACTTCATTTATAAAGAACTTGGTTACTTGATTTTGTGTAAACATTTATAAACTATTCAAATCACTGTTCACCAGGCCAAGAACTCTGTAGCAACCATGAGATTATGAGACGCAACTGATTAATATCAAATTTAATTATTTTTCCCAGTTTTTATAAAACTGGGTGGTGCCCCGAGTAAATCCTGATATTGAAGTTAACTGAGGGTAATATCTGAAGTTGAATGTTACCCCTTTTTCTTCACATTCTATGATAATTTGTCTTACAATTAATAATTTTGGATTATTAATTGTGAATATGAATCTTGATATTAATTAATGATTAATTGTTAATCTGCTCAATGCAATAACGCTACATTTGAGTCATACATTAACTATCCTTAGCTGCCGGTGTTGGTTTCTAGTCAGTTCTGTAAATCAGTATCCTTGGGTTATTCTCTTTACAACACGTCAAACGTAGTCGTCTTTGCAGATTGTGAAACTGTGCAAGACATGCCTTTTTTGGAGTTCATAGCTGGGAGCATTGCTGGTAAGAAAAACTATATTTTATTCCTGTCAGAATAGAGAAATTAATTTAATACAGCGTTTGTACACATGTGGAGTTATAGTTTTATAGAGTTTTATATATGTATGTATGTATTTCCTTGTTGGTTATTGCAGGTGCAGCGGGGCTGGCATTTGGACATCCATTAGACACTGTGAAGGTTGCCTGATCTTTACATGCTGAAATCTATGACCAAATGCATATAGCTATTTTTTTTCCTTATACATCATGTTTCGTTTGTAGGTGCGTCTGCAGGCCCAGTCCGTGTATAAAGGGATATTTCACTGTGTGGCTAAAACATACTCTAATGAAGGGGTAGGTTTTATTTCCTCTTAAACGGTTTCATTAGATATCACTGCACTCCCATTTACATTCAGCTCAGCCATTGATCATGAAATACTGAAATACTACACCATGAAATACTATCTTAACTTGCACTATTTATGTCTTTGATTCTCATTTTGCTTGTACTGTAATTTTCCTTTTTATATATACATTTTAATGAGCAGTGTTGAAGGGTACCTGTAACCAAGGTTTTCAATCCCAAAGTTTGCATGCTGTAATTGTGTGAATGATGAATAAACAAACTTAAATAGCCCAAGCCTCCATCAGACAAACAACTGACAGAAACAACGGACTGATACATGCTGATTTTTTTTCTCTTTATTATGCATTTACTACATCAGCTCCATGGATTCTTCAAGGGCCTGGCATTTCCATTGCTGACCACAGGCCTTGTCAACTCCGTTGTCTTTGGCTCTTACAGTAATGCCTTAGATTTCCTCACTCAGTCTCAGCGCAGTGACCGTGATCAAGGCAAACCGGCCTCTGCTGCACAAGTCTTCGCTGCCGGGTGCTTCTCAGGCCTGGCACAGGTAAGAACACTTGATGTTCATAGGATGGTTTCATCCAAAGCATGTTTGCCTGACTATAACTGTTGGCATGTTGACTGGTAGGGTTCTACAAGACCATGATGAGTGCCATTCTTCATGAAAACTCTCCATTCACAGAGGTAACAGCAAGTTATTTCTAGCTGCATTTAGCCTGTGTGCTCCCCACCTATTCCCTAAGACAATTCAGACTTAATGTGTAAAGAGCTACTGGCCCCTAGAGGTTGCAGTGTTCATTACATCCCATAAAACTAAAGTCTTCAGAACGGAGTCTAGAATGTGACCTGGGTCAGGCGCTTGAACAGAGGCCATAAAAAGTATTTGATAACCCATGTATATGTCATCCATATCATGTGTTCAGGTGGAAAGTTATCTTGATACTTGGGCCAAGTAAAGGTGGAAGGAGAATTAAATAGTTGTCAACATACAGTACATTGTCATTACCAGAAGTGTCAAGTAGGTGCCAGAATCATTACAATTCACTCTGAGAGAACCATTAATACCATACTTTAAAGGTACAGAGTTTAAAATTTCAGGGGGATGTAGTTGCAGAAATGAAACAAATTAATAACTTTTCTTTAGTGTATAATCACCTGAAAATAAGAGTCATTTTTTGTTACCTCAGAATAAACAGTTTATATTTACATACACAGCAGATCTTCTTCACGGAGTTTGCCATGTTTCTACAGTCACCGTCGCTCTCACTCTTGCTTCACCACTCACTTATCACGCAGACACACTCTACGCACTGTCTCTGCTCCAAATGGCTCATCACCTACTGTAGCTCCTCACCTCAATATGAGATACTGCCAAATCCTACACACTGTTCCTTTAAGAGCAATATTTGGGAAATCTAGCTATTAGTCTTTGAGATACCATGTCATGGTCCAAATAATTAATTCTGGTGGTGGACTAAGGTCAGAGGGGTCACTATCATGACCCAGCTCATGAACCAAGAAAAAAGATGGGAGAGACACAGATTTAAACTCAAAAGTGTACAATTACTTAACAAATACTAAACATGTTAACCAGTAAACATACTAGTTAATTGGTGTCTCTGTACCTTTAAAGTATGGTATTAATGGTTCTCTCAGAGTGAATTGTAATGATTCTGGCACCTACTTGACACTTCTGGTAATGACAATGTACTGTATGTTGACAACTATTTAATTCTCCTTCCGCCTTTACTTGGCCCAAGTATCAAGCTAACTTTCCACCTGAACACATGATATGGATGACATATACATGGGTTATCAAATATTTTTTATGGCCTCTGTTCAAGCGCCTGACCCAGGTCACATTCTAGACCAGGGGTCTGCAACCTTTATTATCAACAGAGCCATTTTGCCCCCTCTTCTACCCAAAAAAAATAGTCGGGAGCCGCAAAAAATAACAGAGCTTGTAAACTGTAAACAAAAGACTGTGGAGAGGTAATCCACTTCTTGAAAGATAGTTTGCTCTCTTCAGCTTTTCGTAGCAGTTCCGAAATTGCTCTCTTTCGCTCATCTTCGGTTGGGTATTTTTCGGCGAATGCAGAGTGCTTGTTTTGAAAATGTCTTTCAACGTTACATTTTTTGTTGTTCGATATCTTCTCGCCACATATCAAGCACGAAGGTAAGCCAGCGTCATTGGCAATGAAGGCAAATGAATATGTCCACACTGAATCAAACTCTCTATTTTCTTCCGAAACTTTTCTTTTTTGGGATTTTTTCATGGTTAGGCTATTGCAGGGTTCGCACACTAAAGGCTGATGACGTTATGTGACATATATTTTCGTTGACAAATTATAAATTAAAAATAGCTCTTTTAAAATTAGATGGCATCAAGTCAAACTCCAAAATAACTGCGCAACAAAATAAACTAATAATGGTAATATTTTATATGAATAAAAATGAATGAAGAAATACCATTTATTTATGTTCGGGGTTTTTTTTCAAGGCCAAAGGGAGCCGCTACAATGAGGGTGAAGAGCCGCATGCGGCTCCGGAGCCGCAGGTTGCAGACCCCTGTTTTAGACTCTGTTCTGAAGACTTTAGTTTTATGGGATGTAATGAACACTGCAACCTCTAGGGGCCAGTAGCTCTTTACACATTAAGTCTGAATTGTCCTAGGGAATAGGTGGTGTCACAGCGTGTCAGCAGATGGATAAGGTGAAAGAAAGGTGTTCATTCATTCATTCATCGTCAACCGCTTATCCCATTAGGGGTCGCGGGGGGCTGGAGCCGATCCCAGCTGGCATTGGGAGAAGGCAGGGTTCACCCTGGACAGGTCGCCAGTCCATCGCAGGGCACATAGAGACAGACAACATATAGACAGACAACCATTCACGCTCACATTCACACCTACGGGCAATTTAGAGTCATCAGTTAACCTAAATTGCATGTTTTTGGACGGTGGAAGGAAGCCGGAGTACCCGGAGAAAACCCACGCTTACACGGGGAGAACATACAAACTCCACACAGAAGAGTCCCAAGCCGGAATCGAACCTGCGACCCTCTTGCTGTGAGGCGACAGCGCTACACTACACCACCGTGCAGCCCGAAAGAAAGGTGTTGTACTTGCAAAACCTAAACTAGTAACAAGTCAAAGCCGACTAAACAAGAACATGGTGCTATGTGATTGGAGAGAGAGCCTTCGGAAAGGAACAGCCAGATCGTAAATAACTGGCCAGGTGCTGTGCCAGAATCCATTCCAAGTCTCTTAATTGCATCCACTACATCCACATTGTAGTGATTTAAGTCCCATATTTTAAGAAGAAGAAGAAGAAGAAGATAGTCCTTTATTCGTCCCACTAGGGGAAATTCAATTTTTACACTCTGTTTTTTTTTTTTTTTTTACTTATACACGGTACATGCAGACCCGAGACACACACACACGCACAAACGGGACCCATATACATGCATCAAATGGAGAGATGTCAGAGCTGCTCCTGACAAGCGCCCCAAGCAGTTGGGGGTTTGGTGCCTTGCTCAGGGGCACCTCGGCAGTGCCGAAGAGGTAAACTGGCACCTCTCCAGCTACCAGTTCACACTCAGTTCTTGGTCATGTCGGGACTTGAACCGGTGACCCTCTGATTCCCAAGCCAACTCCCTACAGACTGAGCTACTGCCGCCCCCAGTCATTACTGGCTGCTAAATGGTAGATGTGCTCCGAACGAACAATGGGCTTGTTCTAGATTAACCAGGCCTGCGAAGAACTGATTGCCAGAGATTGGCATGCTGTGCATGCTGGTTAGATTTGTGTCTGATTTGATCCTGACTTGCTCTGACGTCATGTACACGTGGGAAACAATAACCTCACGAGATCGAGGCGGCTGCAGTTTTTAGCGCCAGGTGCCGCAGTTGCTCTTCACTGACTGCAAGACCCAGGGCATTATGGGAAATGCCTACCTGATAGACTCTTAGTTTTGACAACAAACACAGCATGTTGTAGAAAGTCAGAACTGTCTGTGAAATTAAAATATCACTAGATTGTAGGTTATTAGTCTCATGTTGTACAATGGTTTCATCTGTTAAACATCTTTTAGAGATGGTAGAGAATGATAATAATGAGGGTTATTTATATAGGACTTATCAAAACATGCTCATTACAAAGTGCTTTACAAGGTGGACATAAAAATTGTAAAGGAAGTCCAAACATGGTTTGCAAACTACAAGTAGCCTCCGTTTTCTGAGACTTTCTGTAAAATCTTTGATGGCTGCTGAAAACAGCTGGAAACTATCCAACTTGATTTGGTTCAGCTTTTTGTCACCACTCCCTGCTGCTGCTGCCTGGTCTTGTCAATTCGTCTCCAACAAGCCTATTGTGTTTCTTGTCTTCACTGACTGCAAGACCCAGGGCAGGACCCTCTGATGAGGTCAGAGAGGAGCTTCAGGCTCACCTGGGCTGTTTAGAGACAACTAGGCACAGGTGAGCTCAATCTGCACAATCAGCACTCCTATAACAAAGAGGGAAGGAGGAAGAACGTTTCTTGCCCTGCTACCAGCAGGGTCTGTTTTCCCTGTCTTCATCCAGTGTGTCTAAAATACACCATTTGATGATTTTAACAAGGCAAGTTAATCTAAAATAAAGTCTCTTTCTTGGTGGAAATAGCTGGCTCTCTGTCTCTAATTATGGTTACCTCGGACGATACACGTGTCCCTGGTCTCTAGCCCTCGCCAGTTAGGTCACCTAAACAAACAAAATAGTTAAAATACTTCACAACATTGTGGCTGTTTACCAATCATGTCACTTTTTAATAAGTTTCAATCTCTCAGTTGAGACATTAACAGCACACAATGTTGTTTGATGCACACAAAACACCACACAGTGTCATACAAAACACAATAACACTGCTCATTTACCAGCACATGTGGTAACTGGCATGTGGCCTGTATTACCTGTGGCCAGCCTCTGCCTACTTCAAACACCACCCTAGTATTTGTGGGCATATTATACCCAACACGAATAAAATACATGGCTCCGACACACATTTTCACTAGTGTTTTTTCCTTGTGTGTTAGTCCTTCCCACCTGGGATGCATGGAGAGAGGCAAGGAAACCATGTGAGGAAAGAGGAAAGTAGGAAATGTGTTTTTAGAGAAATGAGATGTCCTTTCCTCTGAAGTGTCACATGAAACAACGTTTTTTCTGATGATGGTGGCAGCAGCTGTAGAGACTTTGGATGGAGTTTGTTCAGGAACCAGCTCTACTGGGACAATGGCTTCATATTAGTTATTCATTAATAGTGTCTGTATTTATTGATATTCTTATTGTGAATTCATTATTTAATAACCCTGAATATGATAATTGTGTCTGTTGGACACTAGAAATTATTCATCTGGCTAAATGTGTCGGGGAAACTTGAAATGATATGATATTGATCTCATATCAGACCTGTGGAAATGATGATAAAAAGTGTCTGACTTTAATTGTATCAATAACAATAGGAAATATTGGAGGAAATAACTGATCATGAAAAGACAAATCTTTCTGAAGAAAGTTGTTTGAGGTGTGGTGGTTGTTCAGACCTACAATTAATACAGATTTTTAACTAGATGGTGAATCAGAAAGCAAATCAAATAGAAAACTTGGACGTGATACACTTATGTTTAATCTGTATCTGCGTCCTTATCTCCAGCGATGTTGAGATGTGTCTGATCAGCAGCAGCGTCCAGTCAGTAACTGATATCCAGTAAGCGGGCATGTTGGTCAGTAAAAGACTTCTGTGAAGGCTGCTCTCCTGTATCCTCGCTCATGGCTCCTCAAAGATCCCTCCTCTCCTTGAATGTGGCTGGAACTGGTTGAACTGGTCAAGCGCCTCAACACATGTCAGGCTACACAGTTTATCAGTAATTGGTATTAGGCTTTTCATGGGATTGGTTGTCAGTAATCCCTTATGGAGATAGCCTTACATAAACCTTAGATAAAACCTTTAATGCTGACTAAAACACAATCACATTTTATGCATAATTTTGGTGGACTAATGTATACTTGATATGCTCTCAGGTGATTGTTTGCGCACCCATTGACCTGGTGAAGGTGCGTCTGCAGGGTCAAACAACAGCTGACCGATATCGTGGACCCTTTCATTGTGTTGCGGTCATCCTGAAGGAGGAGGGACCCAAGGGTCTGTTCAGAGGAGGTCTAGCCCTGGCTCTGAGGGACGTACCCTGCTATGGAGTCTACTTTTTGCCTTACGAGATCACTCGAAAGGCTCTGACTGAGAGCGACAAAGAGCCAGGTCAGTTTCAGAGGGAACAGTGTCACATTATTGACCCTCAATCAGTTACCACGGTAGTGTGTGAATGAAAAATAACGGCTGACATGTTAGAAATAATCAAATTAAAATATAGTAAATCAATATGACAACATGGTAGGCCAAACTTTTAACTTATAATTCTATGTCAAATATTGACTTGAATATAGGGTTGGTAATGTTTTTCAAAAACATGCTAGCGTTACAGCAGTGAGTAGTAACAATAACCATGTTTGTTGATTACGTTTATAATGATAATTTTGGGGAGAGGCTTTGGAGGAAGGCCTGAAGCCTTCAGTGTTGCAGACTTGGCAACTTTCTTATAAGGTTTAGTGAGTCTTGCAGCTAGTGCTGCGAACTAATTTAACTGGAAAAGAGATAGCAACACGGGTGGGTTATTTTTGGTTTTGTACTTTTCCTAGCTTCGCAACATTACCAACCCTACCTTTAGAAGTAGAAACCATGAAATATGTTGTATCTCATGATATAGCTTTAGTTTTCACTGAGTATGTCTCATGATTTTAATAGTTTTTTGAAATTGCCACACAATGTTTTGTGTGTGGCACAATTATTGAAACCATTAACGCATGTAGCTCATCTATTGACTATGCATGCTAAAACATAAGTAAACTGCTATATACATTTATTTGATTTAGTGAGAATAAGTTAGACATTCAAAAACAGTTTTTGCAAAAAACTACACCCAGAATGCACCTGTGAAAACACCTGTAACCACTTACATCATTTAGAAATCACAGTTTCAACATTATAAATAGGATTCAGGGTTGGTGTGCGTAACAATGGAGGTCGATTTCGGAGAGAGTTAGTGGACTATAATAATATACTGTATTCTGTGTACAGTGCAATGCAGCAACTATGTTCATGTCATCTTAAGTTAGTTCAAGTAATCGTGTCTGGTACTGTTATGAATATATGAGTACTGAAAATAAACACATTTGTTTTCTCAGTGCATTTGTGTGCATTGTGTATATTTATAGAAGGCTACAACTGAAAAGTCAAACACTACATAATAGTGTTTTGTACTTAGCACATCAGTGTGTAGTTGGTGTTGGTATGTGGAAAGAGTTATTTATTTAGGGTAAAGTTGTGATGTAAAATACCATTTTTATAAGACCTTATATAGTTTTGAATGAAGTATTTGCCTTTACAGGAGATGTAGTAGATGTGGTATTTTGTTTGTTTTTTGCATGTAGAGTTTTGACAAAGAGGGCCCTTGTTTCAAAAATTGTTTTAGCATTTACAAAAAACTGTAAGTCTTAATATTGACTCTCAGTATTTCATGGGTTGATTTAGTTTTGCATGTTTGACTTTTTATCTCATAATTTTCCAGTTTTATTGGTGAGTCCAGGTTTCTCTGGATAGAGCTTTTGTTAAGTGTCCAGGAGGAAGTTTGATTTTAGGCACAACTTCAACGACTTACATTATACACTAAACTCTTCTGTCCTCAGGTACGTTTGCAGTATTGATGGCAGGTGGCGTGGCGGGCGTGGTGACCTGGGCCTGTGCCACGCCCATGGACGTGGTGAAAGCCCGGCTCCAGATGTCAGGGGCCGGCGGCCGGGAGTACACAGGGGTCCTCCACTGCATAAGGGTGAGCTTCAGAGAGGAGGGAGTGAGGTTCTTTTTCAGAGGCCTTCTACTGAACAGCATGAGGGCATTCCCTGTCAACGCCATCACCTTCCTCAGCTACGAGACTCTGATGAAGATCTTCTGTCCACTGACGAGATGACCTCACTCTTGATGGTGAACAGATATATCTTCCTGTGGTGTGGAGGAGATTTTAATATAAAAACACAATTTGACTGATGGTCAAATATTCTCAGGGTTACTTACCATTATCAGTTGAAACAGTTTCAGTTGTAGACAGTATTAGGATGATGAGTATTGAATTACTATTTGTGAAATGTTTAAAGTCTGTGAGAAATAGGTCAACTCTCATCTAGCTCGTGTCAGAAACCTGATCACGGACATCATGCACTTCACAAAATATGAATGTGAATAACTTTGATGTGAACAGAGACATGCTTTTCACTTAAGGTTTGATTTTATTTCAATGCATTTTATATTTCTCAACTCAACACAATCAGTGAAGGATGACCTAATAGATAAGTAATACAAAGAATGTAGATGATTGCATTACTGGTGTCTTGTCCATGTAGCCATTCTAGTAATTGTCCCTAGAAACTGTACTTGAAGGCCACATAAAAATAAACTGTGTATATGAGTAGGTGGAACATCACTATGTGACATTTGACATTCAGAAACTGTCCAAATGTTAAAACTCAGCTCCTTGTTGCATCATTTTCAAGAGATAAACTTGGAAAAAAAAGTTTGGAAATTTGTGTTCAGTGGATTATTTCTCTTGTTGTTATAATGCTAAGGATCATGCATTTGTGGGATGAACAGCACAGCTGATTACGTGGGTAGCGCCCAGGTGAAATTTGCCAAACTTCTCTGCCAGTGCTAGACAGTGTATTCTCCTGCTGGTACTGACTCTTGTTTTGAGCTCCAGGTTGCTGCCAGTCAGGCACCACAAGACAAGACCACAGGATCACAAAGTGATCTGTTTCGTCCTGAAAAGTCAGCTTTTTCAAAACCAGCCTGTTCAAAATTTAGTTTCAAAACAAAAGTCATCTCTTCTCTTGCAGGATTTTGACAACAATCAAACAGTGCTGCCAATCAGTCTTTTGAAATCATGTCAGAGAAAAGGTTCAAGTGTAGTTGTATGACGTACCTATCCATAATCAGTGTATTACCTACAGTAGATGATGGTTGGCTTTGCAGCTCTATGGCGCTTTCTGGCATGTTTTAGATCATTCTTTTGGTTTTCTGGCTCACATCTTAAACATTTAGATTCACTCTCACCGCTCTCATCAGCATTGATTCCAGTTGCAGCTGGGAGATGTTAGCTGCGAAAATACTTACAGTAGACAAAGTTAGCAGCCCAGCTGGTGAGCTTACTGAAGCGTTTTAGCAAAAGAGCCAGATATTTCACTCAAGTGAGTGGAGACTAAAAACAGAGCTCAGAGGAGAGAAAATCTCAGACTTGCATTTACCTGCATGTACAACTTGTGCTGCCTCTAAGTGGTCATTACAGGCTTAAGAATTGTTGCACAAAATGGGATATATGATAAAGGATAAGTACATTACCAAAAACAAGTAATAGAGATCACTGTCAATACTAGCTGACCAGTCAAAATACAAAGTACGCTTACACAAGGTGCTGAAGAGAAAATACTTTTTATTTTCTGCACATCATTATATCCTCACTTAAGTGTTACATTAATGAATATTTTTACATCTTTGATTTGCACGTTCCTAAACAAACACGACTGCTCTCTCCTACACTTCCCACTTCTAAATCTTTTATGATACAAATGCACAGAACAACATAAGCATATAACTTGGACTTTCCTCTTGAGGCAGCTTTCTAAAGACTTAAAGGTACAATGTGTAGGATTTAGTGGTATGTAGTGGTGTGGTTGCAGATTGCAACCAAATGATTACCCCTCCGCTCAATCCTCCCTTTCCAGGACTGTGGTAATGTGAGCATTCTTACCATAATAACACTACTTTAGGAGCAACAGAAGTCAGATGGCAGATCATGTTACCACAGTTTCACAAACATGTTGTAGACCTACGATGGCGTAAATTGTAACGTAGAAACATAAAAGTCTCTCTAGAGTCAGTGTTTAATTTGTCCATTCTGGGCTACGGTAGAAACATGACGTAGGAACATGGCAGACTCTGTGAAGAGGACCCGCTCTCTATGTAGATATGAAGGACTCATTCTAAGCTAACGTAAACATGATTCTTAGTTTCGGGTGATTCTACACTAATGAAAACAGTGATGAATATTATATTTTATTTCTGCTAATAGATCCCCCGAAATGTTACACACTGTTCCTTTATTATGGAGGAGAAGATGTAAAAAGACATATTAACAAGACATCAATATCACATTTAAGCCCACATCTGGTTTTTATAAGCACTTAATTGGGGGCGGCAGTAGCTCAGTCCATAAGGACTTGGGTTAGGATGTGGAGGACCCGGGTTCAAATCCCCCATGGACCAAGACCAACTGGTTGCTGGAGAGGTGCCAGTTTACCTCTTGGGCACTGCCGAGGTGCCCCTGAGCAAGGCACCAAACCCCCAACTGCTCTGGGCGCTTGTCAGGAGCAGCCCCCTCACTCTGACATCTCTCCATTGACATGTATATGTACTGTGTGAACAACAGAGTGTAAAACTGAATTTCCCCACTTGGGACTAATAAAGAATATCTTTCTTTCTTTTTTCTTTAAACAAGAAACAAATTCTCAAACAATGAAAAAAATGTACGTTTTCGCTCAAAATTAGGAAAAATATGTTAAATTTAAACAGTTTATGGTCACAATCAAAACAGCAAAACATCAGAAAAAAATGCTTCTTGAGGCACAAAAATGGCAGCAAAACTAGAGCATTAATAAAACACTCAAACTGATGTGATTATCAGACTGACAATGATTAACACAGATTAGTCCTATATCTGATGGACTTTGTTAGTCACTGAACAGAAAAATTAGGAGGGAAGCCTGCAGTAGAGACATGACGCAGTATGATTGAATCAGTATGCACATTACATTATTGGCACTATGTAGCAAGTTGGCAAAAATAAACACTATTAAATATGAATTTTAATTTGTTATCACAGCTCTTAGCATGAACTTATTCATGAGCTTTAAAAGTAGCAACAACCACTGGCTGGTTCACAGAAATGACACTTTAACCAGTGGCATAGGTTTTACTTTGAATCCTACTAGTATAAATTAACAGAGGCTGGATGCACATGGTATGATGCTTTTTAGAAAACTCTAGTTTATACAAGTTGGGTTTTATTTTGTTGTTCTATTGTTTGTGATCAGCAATCAGCTGAGCTCTGGGAATACAGAGACATAGCCAGAGCCAAACAGTCAATCAAACAGCTTGTGAATAAGTAATTTTGATTGATGACTTAATTTGGTACCTCCAAATAATAATAATCACTAATAATCCCTAATTTCACAAGAAAACTGAGTGCAAACAACTACAGCAAGAACAGTAAGTCATGGTTGAACCAGGGAGTTAGTTTGTAGGCTGTGATGGATGTTTACAACATACAGTTTATGTATTTATTTTACAGTTTGACATCTAATGTGACTAACTTGGGGGTATGTTTAAAGAGGACCTAATATGCTGCTCTGATTGGTCAGCTGGCCGACTGTTGTGATTGGTGAACCGAACCAAACTCTTTGGAATCCGCTCCAGCTCTGCTCTAAATAGCTTTGTTTGAGGGCGTGACAAACTAGCCACTAGACAGGTATTATGCAAACGTTACTTGGTGACACCACCACGTTACAGAGGAAAAGTCAGGACTTAAAGTAAGGCGTTTCAGACAGTTCAGGAGCAGTGTTTCTGAGGGGGAAAGGAACTCCCTTTGGTGTGGACTTTGCAGCTTTGCAGACCCTTTACATGCACAAAAACACACTAAAGGAAAGAGGAAAAGCACAAAAGCATAATAAGTCCCCTTTAAAACCTGTTTGATTGTCTGACTGTTGGATATACCCAATATGAAAATGAAACCCCAGTTGCAATAAACCGTTTCATGAATGATCATAAATGTGTGATCTACAGCAGCCCATTGATCCATTCATTTTCTAAGGCCCTTTTCCTGCTCAGGGTCACAAGGGCTGCTATCCCAGCATGCACTGGGGGAGAGTCAGTTTACAAAGAAACACTTAAAGAAAATGCAAGTACATAAACAGTTCATGATGGAGGATGAGCATTCCTGGAATGCAGTATGTGGCTTTCAAATGTTGCACACATTTAAAAATGGGTCAAATGACAAGTCTGAGCTTTGGCTGGAAAAGCCACCAAAAGGCCTCCCATCTCAGGCACCGGTGCCCTATTCACATCTTATATTCAGATGCAGTCAAGATCAATTTTATATTACACCTTCACAGAATTAAAATCTTACAGCTTCAATGCTTTACAGATATTCACAATAGTGTACATTCAGTAGCTGCTGTACCACAGATGAGAGAGAAACCAGCACACTCTGGAATGCAAATATAAGACAAAAAGCTTACAGAAGTCACTTCCTCCAACAAGGCGAAGGACACCCTGAGCTTCCCCCTTTACTGACCGATATCAGACAAAGCAAAGGATCAAGGATGATTGAAGTGTAAGTACATGATCAGGTTAGGGACAACGAAATACTGTTACACAGGAAAAGTGATGGATTTGTGAAGCCTGCACTTTCACACCTGCAGTTCGCTCTGTGTGGTCCGGACCAAGGTGAAAAATTATACATTTCTGCAGTTTAGTTCTGGTCCGGGTTCCTGTTCAAATTGTTTTTTTTCACAAACAATTTAATTTTTTTTTATTTTTTTTAATATTATTAGACTGGAAATTGAGCACATGTTACGAATAATGACTGAAAGAGGACTGGTTGGGGAGCGACTGGACACAAACATGAGCCTACAGAAATAATTCAGGGCTTATCTTTATGGGACACAGTTGCACAGTTGTTTTATTAGCTTTTGACCTCTTGATCAGAGAAAACACCAGTGCTGTTTTTACAGTATATACACCTGATACAGATCAATTAAAAGATCGCTTCCTGAACAGATTTCACCATCTGAAGACTGATAAATTAGTAGTTTAGCTTCACACCACAAACAAATCGCATGGAAGCAAACTGAGACCCACCTTTTCAAGCAGTCTCGGTTCATTTGTTTGGTTCACACCGGGGTTCGACTGACTGCTTTCACACCAGCCAAAACACACTGTACTAACTAGAAAAACGGACCAGAGTTTGTTTTAATCGAACCAAACTGGTTAGGTGTGACAGGTCAAACGAACTCTGATGCGAACCAAAAAATCAAACTCTGGTCCGCTTGAAAAGGTGGGTCTCGGCCGTACGGTTTGTTTGTGGTGTGAATGAAAACACACCAAACACAGGATTTTATGACGCAGATATGCGATTTCAAAAGCTCAACTACTAATAAATCCATCTGCTGCTCGTGAAATCTGTTCAGGAGTCTTGATATGTATTTAGGGCCATGTATAAAAGCCTGTCAGCGCGGGTATTTTCCCTGATTAACAGGTGTGACAGCAATCCCACAGTTATACGCCTTGTGCACATGTCCATGCACTTCCTGACGTTTGTGCTATATGTTTGCGCCAGTCATCTGGGAGCATGCAAAGGCACTTTTATACAGTCCTGTCTCTACCATTGTTTTTATTATTTTTTCCCTTTGGTCTGGACCAAATGAACCCGAACTACAGGTGTGAACTGTGAAAGCACCTTAAATGGATCCTGGGAAAACAAAACATGGGGTGGGTCCTCTTTAACTGGAATGCGTGCACATTAAAGAGCAAAAAAATTTCCAGTCAACCTTTCTGGACCGCCACAGGTAAGCAAACAGAACTTTGTTCATACCCATTTCAGGTAGCATTATAGTCTTAAGTTCTGAGTCCTCAGTGTGCCTGAGAGGCTGGGAAGTTCTGGTCCTGAAGGAGTGGTCTCTGGTTCTGATCAGCAGCCATGGCCTGCAAGGTTGCTGTCTGGATCTGCCTGGCCTTGTTGTACAAGAAGACCCCGATGAACACGAGGACGGTGCCGATGGCGCTGAGGATGGTGACCTGGTTATTGAACACGATGATGCTCAGCCAAACCAACAGGGCATGTTTGACAGTACTGGCAACACTGAGGAAGAGATGAGGACTTTTACTGTTGGCTTTAGCATTAATCCAATTCATAGCCCGTTATGAGAAACATCGTAAAGAGGCCTGGCTCACTCTCATTTGGTTACGGGTCTGTATGGCAAAACATGACTTGAGAGTTGAGGGGTCAGTGGAAACAGGACAGATTGATTTAAGCACTGTAGTAGTAGTGTGTAGACGGTATGAATGTACAGTATATCTACAGCAGCAGAAGACCATGCCAGGTATAACTCCTGTCAACTACAAGACAGAGATGATCACCCAACCTGGACAAAGCCCGACACATCTTAATTTCAGCTACAGCATAAATGGTAAATGGACTTGCATTTACATAGCACTTTTCTAGTCTTCTGACCACTCGAAGTGCTCGACACAACACTATATGTCACATTCACCCATTCACACACATTCAAACACTGATGGCAGAGGCTGCTAAGGTGCTAACTTTGCCCATCAGGATCTAATCTAAATACTCATTCACACACTGATGGCTATGCCTTCGGGAGCCTGGGTTAAGTTATCAACCTTCACCCTCTGTGGTCTGGTCCAAAGGAAACTGAATCCAGCGAGGTCGATGTTCGTATCCAAAAGTGTAGTAAAGAGTTGGAGTGGGTGGATGGAATTAATTATAAACAGGATGTGTGTGTAGGTGTTAAGTGAATCCAGGTGATGTGGTGCGAGGTGGAGAACTATGCTGACTACATGCTCAATAGATTGGTTGGCTTTGTAGGCAAATTTATACAGGTCCATCAGTGAGGATGGTTGTGGGTGGAGAGTTTGAAGGACTGAGGGATTGTACGTTGGCTCAGAGTGGCGTTGAATGTTACAGAAGTACTGCACTCTTTTAGCTTAACACTGTCAGATTCACAGCAGAAAACAATTGATGCTGCAGAACCAGAAACTCCACTTGCTAATGTAGCCTCAAGCTGCTAGTCTCAAGCTGTCTTGAGAAAAGGGCTCCAACAGGTCTGGTAAGCTCAGATAGCTCAGCTCTAACTTTACACTTCCAGAATTACTTCATTTTTCAAACATGAGCCCCAGACTTTGACAGCTCCCTCTGGGGCCACAACTGTTTTCACATATGCACTAATTCTCTCCCTGACCAGTAAACAGACACCGATGTGTAAAATCAGTGTTGTTCCCCTTTAAGATAAACTGAAATGGCTGGAAAATGTGTAAACGCAGCATGTTGTTATCTAATATGCACGGACCATTTTCAACATGATGATAAACCTCACCAAGAACTCTGTACTGGACAGGAGATATAAGGGATCATATTTAGGCAGGTGTGCCCAACAGTGTGTGTAATTATCTTCAACAACAGCTTCACCAGAAAACCAAACCTGCAGCTGGTATGAGCCAGCTGGGACACAGATAACCAGATATGACAACATGTTTTCAGCAGTTTTAGTAAAGATTAAGAGTAAATAAAATAGTAGCTGTCAACTAATACGATAATAATGCGTAATTTCTTTAATGCATTAATGCAAATTTGGTTGTAGTGGGCTCAGTTTTAAAGCTAGAGTGGCATCACAAGAAATTAGAAAGCCTAAGGAATCCATTAGTATCAACCATGTCATACTAGCTTGTCACGATGAGGTTAAATAACAATTCAAACTTACACTAAAATAATCAATAGCTTACCATGGTTTTGTGGCTGGTGAGGGAAGCAAATCTAGCATCCACTGGCATGTCGCCAGCATTTGGCTGGCGCTAATTTCCCACCCTGGTACCAGCCATGTCAGAGAGCAGACGGCTAAAAAATGCTATCAAGGTACCCACGAGTCTCCCCTTTACAGAAATGCCTACTTTATGATAATCACATGCAGTTTGGGGCAAGTTATAGTCATAGTGGGCTGCAGTTTGTCATGTTATGATTTGAGATTTTGAACAGATAAATAAATGTGCGATTAATTTGTGATTAATCATGCTTCAATTAAATACTTAAATATTTGAAATCAATTGACGGCCCTAATTAAGAGCCATGTTATGAATGGGTTTTGTGCCTGTCTCCTACCTGAAGGTAACTGGGGAAATCCGTCCCATGAGGGCGTAGGCAGTGACACTCTGCAGGTGGAAAAGGACGCCATCGAAAAGCAGCAACAGAACAATGTCTTGACTGAAGATGAAGCTTCGCCCACTCTTCCCGATCACTGGGATGTCCTGGAAACATGGAGACAGCATGACAACCATCAACATCACAACCTTGACTTTGATTTTAATTGGTAGGGACGATGCAATTTAACATAGCTCCTATACAGGACATGAAACTGATGTACTGCACAGAGAGTTTATGGCTATTGCTAATTGTCAACTCTTGTCCCTTGCTGGGCTTTTACATGTACGATGTATTTAAAATATACGACTTTCTATATCGTTAGACCATGATACGATACACTTACGGAAATACAAATAAATACACATCACACAATACTAGGGATGCACCAATCCAACTTTTTCAGTCCTGATAGCGACACCTGGGTTTTTGGGTATCGGCTGATACCGAGGACCGATCCGACACCTGTCTTTAATTAATAAGCTGTGTGGAAGTGACTGGGATTTTTTACATGAAAGGCAACATCAGGCTGTACTTAAACATCACTTTTTTAACTTTGAACAACATACATAGATATACATTTACTGAAATTATATTTATTAGAAAATAACAAATCGTGCATCAGCAACTTGGTAAAAAAAAGCTTCAATATTAAAAGGAATTACAAGACAACAACAAATTGGTCGAAAAATTTAACAGAAATAAAAATGGCAGTATACTGTACAATGTGTATGGTATATGAACATAGAATTGAATTGAATAGCTCGGCCCCATTGTCACTGATACCCGATCCAGTTATGTGAGTCAGTATCTGCCTGATATCTGATCTGGTATCCATATCGGTGCAACCCTCAGCAATACACATACCACAGTGCTTTTAGCCAGCACTTAACCTTTGTTGTAAAGGACTTGATATCTGGAATTGATCTGATTTCAGTTGGTAATGTGTTCCAGAGTTGATATCCTTTTATGGAGAAAGAAATGTAGTTCTACAGTGTGCTCCTAGTTACTCTATTACTGTCTTGTCTTTGGCTATATCTGGAAACAGGCTCTGGGGCTAGACTGTTAACATATCTGAAAACTAATTTGAGAAAACCAAAATTAGCAAAGCTCTCAAAGCTAAATAGATTGTGTCTTTTTAATACATGAAAGTGATGCCACCTGGACAGCTTTTTTGTCCATTTTTGACCTTCAATTCTGCCACATCCTGCAGTTTTAATAAAAAAAAAAAAACTATCAATGCATCTGTTCTACAGATCCCTGCCTGTTTTCTTATGTAAACATTGCTGCTGTATTACCTAACCTCTCATAGAAACTGGCAGTGTCACACTACTTCTTGCCACAAATGATGACAGACTTTAGGTACATAACATACTGTAAATACACTTACTGTAACAGTAATTACAACAATAGTTGTAGTAACTGTGTGTTGACCTACCAAGAGGAACACCCAGGCTGGTATAAGCATGATGACTGCTGCTGCGCTGGTATAGAACTGTAGTTCTGGTGGGCTGAAATAAGACATAATAAGAGATTTATAAAAAGTGTTTTTTAATTGCACAAAATTCTGGTTATAAATCAGAGGTTTCAGTCTTTTACCTGAACCTGTATGTGTCTCCACTTAGCAGTTTTTTGGAGAATACGTTCTGCAAACTGAGATCAGAGATAAAGTGTTAAATAAAGCATTAAACTGTCGGGGGATGGCTGTGTTGAGTGCTGCAGTACCAGTCCATGATGTTGGTGGACAGAGCGGCGGAGAAGCCGAGCATGTTGAAGCTGATCTCTGTGGCTGTGCAGAGGGCCAAGCCGGCCATGACAGGGAACAGGGACAGATTGACCCACACTCCTGCAAATTGGAGAGCAAACAGCATACACAATGAAAGGAGTGACCACACCTACCAACACAAAACCCCTGACCTGATTTACCTGTGACAGTCCTACAGGTAGGATCACATTGCATGCATTATCATTACTATTACTGACTGATGGAGGTATTGTGGGATAAAATGTTTAAGGGAACATGTATCAAATTAATTCAGTAGACCTGCTTTGTGAAACTTGTGGTTTCACATGTCAACAAAAGCATTTATCTTTGGATCTAACAGCCTACACAGAGGCAGCCTGTTTGGGTGCCTGCCTTCAGTGATTTATGTGCATCAGCTAAGCCATGAAAATGCTTTCAGTGTATCCTGACTCATTATATGTTGGTCAAGTAAGAAGTAATATTACTTTAAAAGGATTCAGCTGGTGTTTTACTATATTGTTCCTTTTGTCAATCCTGAGAAGAGACCAAAAGCAACAATGTGTTCACTTCTCCATCAGAAGTGAAATACATTCATAGCCCTGCTGTCCTTACATTGTATACCCCGACACCTCCGACAGACCGTGCGCCCTCTACCTGTGTACTCCCCGAGGATCAGCCTGGACATGATGACAGTGAAGATGGGTGCCGAGCTCTTCACCGTCTCTGCAAAAGACACCGCCACGTTTTTCAAGCTCACCAAGCCCAGAACCACTGTAGTGAACCTGACAAATAGAAACAAACATAATGCCAAAACTGGACTTTTACAAAACCGGCAGTTCTCTATTTGTTAATCTATGGTCAAGTTTGAACTTAGTCTCTAACTGGTGATTTACTAAATTCCTAAAAAGAGAGAGGGGCCCCACCTCATGAGTCCAACAAACAGCATGATCATGATGAAGTTGGGGGGGTAGTCGGTTCTGGACTTGTGCTGGTACAGGCAGCAGGGCACAAACATCTTTAGGAAGCCTATGACGGTGGTGGACAGCATCTGAACAGCACCTGGAGGAGCATATGGAGGTCAGCAAAATAGAGCCACAAACAGACAAGACGACATGAATGTCAAAATTCTTTACATCCTTGAACTGCTTGCTGTTATCTAATATTTACCACTGCCTTGTTCATTCACACCAATAAAGGCGTAAGCATAAACACGTTTACAGCAGTACAGCTCATGCTGTAGGTTTTAGATAAGCCATTTGTTTTCAATAATTTCAGTGAACAACAAAAATCAATTTAATGTAATGTAAAATGCTTGAATTGGGAAATCCATCATAGTGAACTATTTAATGTATTTAAATATTAATATATGTTATCAAAGCTACATTCAATTTTACACATTAAATATATTACACTAAGGCCAAATGTATTATTGAAAAATGCATTTTAAGGGAAAAACAATGAGCTAATATGATCACTGTGAAAAGTCATTTGAACTTGGTTGTTTCTTTTAGAGTTGAAATGATTAATTGCAAACTACTTTGATAATTAATTAATCGCTGCGAGTAATTTTTTAATTCTCTGATCCCAGCTTCTTAAATGTGAATAATTTATTTTTCTCTTTACGTTTTATCATTTTCTGACAATTTATAGCCCATACAACTAATCAGGTAATTGAGAAATTAAACGACAGATTAATCAACAATGAAAATATTCACTTGTTGCAGCTGGTTTCCTGCATTCAGATCTTTGGGATTTGGCAGGCAGTTGAGTGCCGCTGTGTCAACATATTTCGTAATCTTTGACAAAACAAATAAAGGTTGGATTACATATCTCAGCTACATGTTTCTGCAAGTTGCTTTTCATGCCTGGAAGGCAGGAAACCAACCTTAAGACATGTGGTGTGCTTTACAAATACTCAGCAGTAAAACTAAATAATATGCAATATACTGTATAAACTTTTAAAACCTGCAAAACCACCAGTATGGCCCCATAAGGTTTTACTGATACAATACAAGTTTCATGCCCTATTTTGTCTAGTAATATTACTATTAGGAGTAAGCAAGAGTATGTGTTTCTTTACCCAGCATGCTCGGCTCCCCCTCTAGCAGTGACAGGATGTACTTGTTGAGGAACAATGTGCAGAAGCTGAAGAAATACCAGAGGCCCAGGTAGGTCAGAGAGCGCCAGTTCCACGCCCCGGACTCTGCCTCGATCACCGTCGTCTCTGTGACTGTGATCTTTAGCACCTGCTCCCCTGGCATGCTCTCGCTGCGGGCCAACACCACTTGCTCCTGGCGGGTGCGAAATGGTGACAGGAGGCTCCACACCGAGGTCCTGCCAGTCTGCTTGCTGCCCGGCATCCCGCCTACTGGCTGAGGGCCCCCAGGGGCCCGACAGGTGGGTGATAAGAGGGAGGTGGGGGTTTCGATGAGAGCTTTGATGATTAATCCATCTTCTGATTGATCCAGCAACTGATCAGTCTCTCAGTCTTACTGTCCTGGTGTCCCCCGTCCTCTGCTGCAGATGCTGGAAAGTCTTCTGTCAGGTGAGAGACAAAAGGTCAAAGAGGGGGAAAAATAGTCACCCTCGTCGTATACACTAGTAAAAATCCCATTTTTGTATCACACTGCATTTAGTGATTGTCCATCCACTTGTAACAGCTTTAAACTTCTCTTAAATATTAGTGCTACTCATGCTGGTCTGAAATTTACATACAATCATATAACTGCCTCCCCATCATCAATCAGGTCAGCTGAGTCTGCACTATAAAAAAAAACATTAAAAAACCCACATTACATCACATTCATACATTCATTGCTTGCAAATCCTTTGTTTTTATTTGTCTTTTAATTCCCTTTTGTTTAGTACATAGCCTTTATTGTTTAGTATCTGCTTCACTTTTATAAATTGTGTGTGTTTTCATATTCTGTTGTGTACTACCATGCATTGTATTTTATTTTATTTTAACTGGAAGCTGTGTTCCAACTGTGTTTTTTTCAAAGTCCTAATAAATAACGTTTATTATTTATAATTTTTCATCACTCCATTATTATGTCACATTCAAGTTTCTTTATTATAATCACAAGCGCAACAGTTACAAGGAAGCCGTCGCTTGTTACCTTCAACAATGCTCATTAAATATATATGATAGATAAAATGAGAATCTAAGACATATAATAGTGGAAAAAATAAAAAATACATACATAAATAAACAATAAAAAAATAATAATGTAAATTGTGGTAGACAGTATTTCAAATAAATAAACATACATAAATAAAACATATATAAGAAAATATGTATCTAAGTTAGATATAAATAAATGTTTATACATATATAAATGAATGACTAAATGAATGAATGAAGAATAGGAATATTTCATTACCACTCTGTTCACTGTCTCTGGTTAAACTGCTTGTCGTGTTCTGGTATTAAGTATATATTTACTGACTACCACACTGATGCTGCACACAGCTGGATTGACATGGACTCAGCTTCAACATCCCAGAGCTCCTGGTAGCGATCATCAGCTAACTGAGCACGCTGCCGAAAGAAGACCGAGGGTAACAGGTGAACCAACCACGAACCGCTTTTCACACAGATCTGTGTTATTTGGTGTGTCTGCTATTACACTGTCCGAGTTCAAAACAGGTCCAGTATCCTGAAGGCACCCTGAGCTTTGTTATCAAATGGCAACGACGGGCAAACAATGCAACATCACTGCCTGCAACACAGACGAGATTTTAAGTTTGGTGCAGCCAGCTAGAAGTTAGCACAAGATGTGTGGATTAAATGCAAACTCTACATGTAAAGACATCTTACCTCTTTGGACGCTTCAATTTGGACTGAAAAATACTGTAAGCCCAGCCGGGTCAGCGACACAGCAGCGAGTGTTATAAAAAGAGGAAGTTGCTCATTGGCGCTAGCTAGCCGCTGTTTTGTGCGGTAACGTGAGATGCAAATGAGAGGAAGCTACAAAGCCAGTCGGGCTATCCGCCATATTTCACAATATTCACTGTACTATAACATCACCTATCTATCTGGGTTAACCATATCGACGATCTGTGCACCTGACTTTGAGACGTGGCTGCTAACAATCAATGCGCAGTGTCAAGCTAACCCGAAAGAACACAATACAAGCACAAACCTTCAAAATAAAACCTCTACTCGCGAATTGAATTTAGTCGCACTGCGAGGTTACTTGACCACTTTGGGTAATCCACTGGTCATATTTGGTGGAGTTTAGCAGGAGTTCAAACCCATTTATCGTAATGATTGCTTTGGATGTTTAGATATATGTTGTGATTATAAATTCGTACTTTTCACCAGAATAAAATATCATGCTTTTATTTTACATGAGCCAATCGCTGTGTTTCCGGTAAGACTGATTTAACTTGACGGAGCTGCCACGAAACAAATGGATGATGCTCAAAAGATATGTCTTCAAAATAACAAGTGTGTAATGTGTTTATGGTCATTTTAAAATGCTATTTTGAGTGATTAAATACAATACAACATAATAAATACACTTTTATCGTTTTTATTATTTATTATATCATTATTAATATACTGTATATACTGTAAAACGAGTTGTAGTTCCCCACTGTGACCACTGGAGGACAGCAAACACTGATGATCAGTTATACTTTAAGGACAACAGGGATTCAGGGTTGCACTTTCATAAAGTTGGGACTTTAAAATAAAACCTTACTCTTCAAAAACTGATTTAACAAGAATATGCTTTTAGTTAATCAAATGATTAATTCAAACGGGCTTTTTTTTATTAAGGAGTTCACCACAGTTATGGGCATTATGAACCCTCTAATTCGCCTACAAGATGCAAAAAGACCATGTTTACCATACGGTGACCAGGTGTCCCACTTCACAAGGGACTGCAGAGCATTTTTAGCCCTTGTCCCACATCCTACATATTGAGACGATGTCCTACAGTTTCAGTGGCTCTAGTCTTCAAAAGTCACACCACTACAAGACAGACGCTTTTATCCAGTGGCTGTGACCTTTGGCCACAGTTGTCAGGTGTCCAGAGGGAGTATCTGACACTACATATAAACTACTGATGCAATCAAATCAATTTTGTTGCTGACCTTTGACATATCCAAGACTCTAATCACCACCAATGTCCCATCCCCCTGCTATGTATTAAATGGAAAATAATTCAATTCAATTCAATGATTAATTTTTTGTAATAAATGATTATAAGTCATATAATTAGACTGACATTTAAAGGGTTAAAATCCTGAGGATGATTGAATGTTTGGTAGTTTTGAGCAAGTCTGAAGTTGTTTAAGTGATCTATGAAAAAAAGCAATATATAAATATAATTATATATAGATATAGATGTATGATGATTTACAGCTGTGTTTTTTTGTACATTTTTGGCCACGAAGGTGTCCAGAGGGTGTAAAATGCATCAAGAGAGTATAACAGACATGCCAGAGTAAAACACATCGGTTCTCAAAAATTCTACTAAAAAGAAAAGTTTTTGAAAAATTTCACGCCCCAAGCTGAAACAGCCAAAAATAATCATAAATCAAAAAACAAAAATGAGAAAAATGTACAGAAATGATGGAGGAGGGCATGAGGGTTATACTCGGCTGGCTGACCTGAAGGAAGCGTTTCTGTCCTCCAGGGGGCAGCAGCGCTTCCGAGCGGCCAAAAATAAACAGACGAAGAAGAAATATAAAACAGTAGAAGAAGAACTCTCCACGCAACAGGCACTTGTTCCTGTTTACATTTTTATGTCAAATGTGAAAGTGAAGTTCTGTTAGCTGAAGGTGGACCGAAAGGAAAAGCCCTCAGGAATGTAAGCTCCGAGTCCTACAGGCTGGTCCACGCGGAAATGGACGAGATAAGGTCAGCAGAGAAGTTTGTAGAGTTATTACTTTGCTCTGAATTGTTTTACTCGGTCGTTTGCATCACGAGGAAATGTCCCAAACTCTGTTCAGATATCTGGTTGTCGGATGCTAATCGTTACCCTCTCAGTGACGCGTTATGAAAACAGCGGGTTATTTTAACTAAATGTAAACCTCAGCTCACAGGCTGTATTTATAGTTTTGTATTTATATACAGTATATGGTTGTCTTCTATTAATTTACCACTTTATGGCTGTAGAGGACAGAACCTGACACGGCCTGTTAAAACTGACATGTAGCATGAGTTAAATGATAAAATGGCAGTTTAAATGGAGAAATAGCTAAACAAATACCAAAATACACAAAACATGTAATGTACAAAGACGCTGGGAAACATATAGATATAGAGGTGAGTTTTTAAGAAAGTAAGAGAAATCATTACATTGTCAAAGATGAAGTAGGCCTTTTTCACAGCAGCCATTTGACATGTGATTGCAGGGTAACCACGGTGTCATTACTAACATAATTATGGCCCTGTTGCATTTAGGTGGGTCAAGGCCCTGGTGTTGTGCGTGCTGGCCCAGCGGAACAGCTGAGACACACTAAGTGGAACAGGACCATTATTAATGTCATGGATTACACCTGCGTTTACTGTGCCATGACATGTCAGAGTGACTGGGCCTGCTATTTTACCTTAAAGCTTCAGTAGGCAGTATGTTTTTGGTTCTTCTCTTGACCATGGGTAACTATGTGCTCTGTCCCTGTTAAAGATCTTTGTGGTCAGCCTCTCCTTACTTACCGTACTTACCGTCACAATCTGCCCTGCAGAAGTTATGTTTTTCATTTGTTTCTTGTAATTCATTCAATCTTCTTTATTTTTTTTTTATGTTATCCATTCATGTTCAGTGTTTCCTGTTTTATTTTGAAGTACTCATCTTACCTGTCATTTCAGGTAGCTTCACTTCCTGTCCATGTGTGTTTCCTGCTTGTGTGATAAGGGGGGAGCTTATTAGTTTCACCTGTCCCTCTTTCATTCGCCTTCCTCCCTTGTTTATTTAGACTTTGTGCTCCCTTTGTTCACTGCCTGTTCCTCTCTGGACTTCCATGTCAAGCTGTTTCTCATTCATTCCTAGTGGTAATTTAGACTTTACTTTTTGTGTTTTTATGCTGTAGCCTAATGATTGTTGGATACCTCTTATTTCTGAACTCATCTTCTGTGTATCAAACCCCTGCTTTTAAAGACCTTTTTCATTCCTCCTGCTCTGAGTGTTTTGAGTCCTGCATTTGAGTCCACTGTTTATTTGTATCAGTGTCTCACATACTTGTTAACAAGGTCCATTTAATTCTGTTTGCAGATGTCTTCAAACATCTGAATATGCAGTTTAATCAGTACATGATTTCCTTTTTTTCCATTATATGGCGCCTTTTTCAGAAGAAATTTTTGACATGTCACAGTAGGAAAAGCACAAGTGTAAATAATTTAATCAGTTATCATTTTCACCCTGTCCAATTTTATTAGGACCTGCTATATACTATATACTATTTCTGCTGTGAAGAAGGCCTATATATTGTTCTTCCCTTTTCTCGTGTACTATCCTGTGCTTGCAGTTAGTTGCTTTGCTTCTTTAGTCATTTTCATTTTGTATTTTAATATTCTTATGTACATCAAAAGAATAAATTAATAAAAAAGTAACTCTACAAGGTATTTATGTTTGCTGACACTAGGGCTGCAATTAACGATTACTTTCATTGTTGATTAATCTGTTGATTATTTTCAATTAATCAATTAGTTGTTTGGTCTGTAAAATGTCAGAAAATTATGAAAAATTTTTTTTTCTTAAAATTAAATACTCAAACCAACTAAATGCTTATCAAAATAGTCAGATTCATAATTGACAACTTATCAATTAATATAGATGTTGCAGCTTTAGTCAACACAACAATAAATACCTATATTCTCAATATACAATACAGTGAACCCTCGTTTATCGTGGGAGTTGCGTTCCAAAAATAACCCGTGATAGGTGAAATCCGTGAAGTAGTCAGCTTTATTTTTTACTATTATTTTACAACGCAATACTGTACTATAGAATGAAACCAAAAATCAAAACCTGTTTTCAGGCCCAAAATTTGTTTAAGAAATAAAAATATTAACGTTTTCTTACAAATAACTATGATAGTTTAAAGAACGGTATTGTAAAACAATAATTTGAATACAGTACAGTATAGTAATGAATACAAGGTTGGAAACATGGTCACTCGCGTATTTCACCGTCCCTCCAGCTGAGCCTCTCCGTCCTCACTCCGCTGCGCTGTAGCGTCTGTTTCAACTGCAGGCTGCGCAGGAGTCTTTCTCCGAGAGAACAACATCGTTATGGGTAGTTGTTGGCACTCTTTCTTTTTCAATCAGGATTCAGAGCACAATAAATGCACTGTAAAAAAATCCGCGAAGCCGCAAAAGGTGAACCGCGTTATAGCGAGGGTTCACTGTACTTTGGTGCAATATTTTGTCCATGTTTGTATTTTGGAGTGACAGAAGATGATTCAGTGGCTTTAATGGCTATTTTAAACCACTGTATAGCTGTCAGTCTCATATGCAATGTATTAAATATATAACTGCACCCATGTATAATACACCTTTTTTTTTTTTTTATAAATACACTGCAGTCCTTTGTTAGGCAACCAGATTTCTGGGCAACCACAGGACAGCCCAGACCTTCTGTCTCCAAACCTGCGGCCACGACACCAGGAACTGATCCCAACACCATGTGGACCGGTGAGCTGCTGCAACAGAAATGAAACTCAACTATGAGTAATTCTGAGAGCAGAAATCAAGTCCAGTTTTATTTGCACAGTGTAATGAAATAGAGGGACACTGAAACAAATTCATGATGCATCCAAATGATCATTAAATTATCTTCATCTTCATCTCCATCTTCAACCGCTTATCCGGGGTCGGGTCGCAGGGGCAACAGCTCCAGCAGGGGACCCCAAACTTCCCTTTCCCGGGCCACATTAACCAGCTCTGACTGGGGGATCCCGAGGCGTTCCCAGGCCAGTGTGGAGATATAATCTCTCCATCTAGTCCTGGGTCGTCCCCGGGGTCTCCTCCCAGCTGGTCGTGCCTGGAACACCTCCCTAGGGAGGCGCCCAGGAGGCATCCTTACCAGATGCCCGAACCACCTCAACTGGCTCCTTTCAACGCAAAGGAGCAGCGGCTCTATTCCGAGTCCCTTACGGATGACTGAGCTTCTCACCTTATCTCTAAGGGAGATGCCAGCCACCCTCCTGAGAAAACCCATTTCGGCCGCTTGTACTCGCGATCTAGTTCTTTCGTTCATGACCCAGCCCTCATGACCATAGGTGAGAGTAGGAACGAAGATTGACCGGTAGATAGAGAGCTTTGCCTTCCGGCTCAACTCTCTCTTCGTCACAACAGTGCGGGACAGCGACTGCAATACCGCCCCCGCTGCTCCGATTCTCCGGCCAATCTCACGTTCCATTGTTCCCTGTAGACTGGATGGGCATACTCCCAGGCCCCCTCAAGGATCCTTGTGAGAGTGAAGAGCTGGTCCGTTGCTCCACGGCCAGGACGAAATCCGCATTGTTCCTCTTCAATCTGAGGTTCGACTATCGGCCGGACCCTCCTATCCAGCACCCTAGAGTAGACTTTACCAGGGAGGCTGAGTAGTGTGATACCCTTGTAATTGGCACACACTCTCTGGTCCCCCTTTTTGAACAGGGGAACCACCACCCCGGTCTGCCACTCTTTAGGAACTGTCCCTGACTTCCACGCAATGTTGAAGAGGTGTGTAATCCATGACAGCCCCTCCACACCCAGAGCCTTCAGCATTTCTGGGCGAATCTCGTCAATCCCCGGGGCCTTGCCACTGCGGAGCTGTTTAACTACCTCAGTGACTTCCCCTAGGGAAATTGACGACGATCCCCCATCAGCTTCCAGCTCTGCCTCTACAAGAGAGGGCGTATCAGTCGGGTTCAGGAGTTCCTCAAAGTGCTCCCGCCCGGTTACCTCCTCAGTTGAGGTCAACAGTGTCCCATCCTTACTGTACACAGCTTGGATGGTTCCCCGTTTCCCCCTCCTGAGGTGCCGGACAGTTCTCCAGAAGCACCTTGGTGCCGACCGAAAGTCCTTCTCCATCGCTGCTCCGAACTCCTCCCACACCCGCTGCTTTGCCTCCTTTACGGCAGCGGCTGCCGCCCCACGGGCCCGTTGGTACCTTGCAACTGCCTCCGGAGTCCTCCGAGATAACATATCCCGGAAGGACTCCTTCTTCAGTCGGACAGCTTCCCTGACCACCGGTGTCCACCACGGTGTTCGAGGGTTACCGCCCCTTGAGGCACCTAAGACCCGCAGGCCACAGCTCACCGCCGCAGCTTCAGCAATGGAAGCTTTGAACATCGCCCACTCAGGTTCAATGCCCCCAGCCTCCACAGGAATGCTAGAAAAGCTCCGCCGGAGGTGTGAGTTGAAGATCTCTCGGATAGGGGCCTCCTCCAAACGTTCCCAGTTCACCCGCACTACACGTTTGGGTTTACCAGGTCTATCCAGAGTCTTCCCCCACCCTCTGATCCAACTCACCACCAGATGGTGATCAGTTGACAGCTCTGCCCCTCTCTTTACCTGAGTGTCCAAAACATGCGGCCTCAGATCGGATGATACGATCACAAAATCGATCATCGATCTTCGGCCTAGGGTGCTCTGGTACCAAGTACACTTATGAGCATCCTTATGTTCGAACATGGTATTTGTTATGGATAATCCATGACTAGCACAGAAGTCCAATAACAAATGACCGCTCGGGTTCAGATCAGGTAGGCCATTCCTCCCAATCACGCCTCTCCAGGTACCTCCATCGTTGCCCACGTGTGTGTTGAAGTCCCCCAGCAGAACAATGGAGTCCCCTACTGGGGCCCCATACAGGACTCCATTCAGGGTCTCCAAGAAGGTCGAATACTCTGAACTGCTGTTTGGTGCATATGCACAGACAACAGTCAGAGTTTTCCCCCCACAACCCGAAGGCGCAGGGAGGCGACCCTCTCGTTCACCGGGGTAAACCCCAACGTAGCAGTACTCAACCGGGGATTTGTGAGTATCCCCACACCCGCTTGGCGCCTCACACCTTGGGCAACTCCAGAGAAGAATAGAGTCCAGCCCCTATCCAGGAGAACGGTTCCAGAGCCGAGGCTGTGCGTAGAGGTAAGCCCCACCAGATCTAACTGATAGCGCTCCTCCTCCCGCACAAGCTCCGGCTCTTTCCCCCACAGAGAGGTGACGTTCCACGTCCCCAGAGCCAGCCTCTGCCGCCCAGGTCTGGTCCGTCGAGGTCCCTGGTTTTCACTGCCACCCATATGGCAGCGCACCTGACCCCAGCGGTTCCTCCTGCGGGTGGTGGGCCCACAGGATGGAAAGGAGGG
Organism: Pterois miles; assembly: GCA_947000775.1. Classification (NCBI taxonomy): domain Eukaryota; kingdom Metazoa; phylum Chordata; class Actinopteri; order Perciformes; family Scorpaenidae; genus Pterois; species Pterois miles. The sequence continues at coordinate 5,002,745 of CAMQGK010000571.1, read as the reverse complement.
GGTTTCCACGTCGCTTTTTCGGGCTGAGCCCGGCCGGGCTCCGTGGCAAGCCCGGCCACCAGGCGCTCGCTCACGGGCCCTCCATCTGGGCCTGGCTCCAGACGGGGGCCCCGGGCTTCCTCCGGGCCGGATCACTCCTCCTCTGCCTCGGTTAAGTTAATCTGAAACTAATAAAGTAGAATTGTCCCAGAAATGCCAGCCCCTCAGCACTACTGTGGGTTTCAATGAAAGCTTTGTCCTCATCACAGGTTGTTTTACATTATTTGTCTTCTCCATCTCCACCCTCTTTTAGATAAAGCCCTGGTCAGAGCTGTCATGTCTGCTCAAGCTCTACTTCTGCTTCACCATAGCGTCTCTGCTGGCGCTGCTCGGCCTCACCCTGTCCAGCATCTACAAGCAGCGCATGGACACAGATGTCTCTGATGAGGACAACTTCACTGTATCTCTCATCCAGTTGGTTGAAATATGTGAGTACAATCACTCCCATTACAAGGAAGAAGCCATGCACTGTCAGTGTCTTCAGGAAGTTGATTTCATGCCACGACCAGCTGCACTGTTTTCTGGTGTTATCATGTGATGAAAACTGTGGAGGAGATGAACACATAGCTTTAACACTGCACTTCCCCCGGATGGCTTTACTGCCTCATTTTCAACAAACAGGAAATAACCTTGTGCTGAAGCTTCATTCTTTCTTAAAGTGTCTGTAATGCTCCGTTTTTCTTTTTTTCTGTTTTACTTTTCTTAAAGGTGATTTGTTGCTGTATCACTTCCATCATTCGACAATTAAACCTATATAATAGCCACAACTGTCATAATGAAGTTATGGTTATAACAAATTATTATTTTCCTTATTTATTAGTCTACCAATTAATTTCTCAATTAGAAAAATAAAATTACAAAAAATGCATTGTAACATCCTTACATTTTTTTCATTCATCTGACTTACAATCCCAAAGAATTCAGTTTACTATCATTCTCACATTTAAGAAGCTGCAGCCAGTGAATCTTTGCTATTTATACCTGAAGATTAAAAGATAATTGACTATGTTTCACAGTTTCAGTGGCACTTTTTTTCTTCTGCTGATCAGACTAAGTTAAGAAACCTTCAAACAAAACATTGGGTTTGGTAGCTTGTAATAGGCATTTGTTATTATTGTTGACATTTACACAAAATGATTAAGAGAATAATCAAAATGAATCAGCTGTTAATTGTCCCCCTTCAGATGCAGCATAAGAATATAGTAAATGGGACCAATGCAGTTCCAGGATACAGTTTCAGGACCATAACATGTATAAACTAGAAAAGTACTCGGAGAGCGCAGACCTCCGCCAAGAGTACCCCCATTTTTTTATATAAATTGCTATAAAATCCACCATCTGGATCAAATCTGGATCAGCCTTTGGGATTTGATAGAAGTACACATTGTAAATCCCTGAGTCAAATTTCATGAGATTTGGGCAACAATTACCAGAGATATTGAGAAACAATTTTTTGGGTCCCATTTACCCCAATGTTAACGAAAATTTCAAAGTGATTCAGAATCCAGGATTACCCCCAAAATTAAATCAGTTCTTCCTTTTCACATTTTTGACACACCCTGAAAATTTAATCAAAATCCGTCCATAAGTTTTTGAGTTATCTTGAACACAGTCAAACAGACAAACAGGCCGTCAAAAACATAACCTCCTTGGTGGAGGTAAATGTGAATGAACACTGCATTATAAGAGCTATACGGTTAGAGATACACAGATGATGATGGAGTGTGTTAGCATTAAAGAAAAATGTTCATGCAAAAGATATGAGACATGACAAATATGAAAGCGTAGCTATATAAAGAATATATTATTGCAGAGAAGTGACTCGTGTTGTATGGTCTGTCCCCTGCAGTGTTCTGCATCTACTACATCAACCGGGGCGTGTTGCAGGAGAACAGACAGGAGCTGGTGGTGTTTTTCCTCAATGTTTTGGTGGTGATGGTTCGATCGGTGGTCAACTTCTCCGTGCTGGGGTCAAAGGGCAAGCAGGAGCTGCTGGTAGGTCGCCCTCTACTGTTATTAAAGGGTTATTTTTCAACCTATTTTTCCATGTTTTTGTGTCTAATTGACGAATGTGAACAATTTCGGAATTTGCTAATGGGCTGCAATGTGGTGCTATTGGGTCATTTTGCACCATCATTTATATCTGCTAAAGGTTTTTCTGCCATGACAGCCTCTGATTGTTATTATAAGTGTCTGACATTATGGAAAGAGTCTCGCTCAAGGTGAAGTCTTGCTTTGAAATCTGCCAAGGTGACATGTTACTGTTGGACATCGGTGGAATAGTGGGATATATCCATGGTGGATATACAGAAAGCTTTACTTAGTGTCATCTCAAACATTTTCAATGTCATTGCTGAATATTTAGATAATTTCCACAATGTGGTTGAGGTCTTTGAATTCAATGGTCGCCTGTATTTATTTGAGCCAGAGTATACTGATATTCAGTTTTCCCAATGAGACTTCTCCATGAGCGGGACTTGAACACAATAACAAACAGACCGGATGAAGTGAAAGGTAAGAAACACGTTTAAATACTTTCCATAAAATGGTCAACAATCTGAGCCAGTCAGTGGTAAAAACAAGCACTTTTTATGAACATAAAGTTCCACTGACACTGCTCACTTGCTCTCACAGCTCATTTCTGCTCCCAGTTACAGCATTCTCCCTCAATACTGGACCAATTTTAAAGAATGTTGGACCCATTGGTCACATAGACACAAACGTGGGAAAATATGGAACAGGTTGAATATTACCAAAGTTACCCTTTAAGGATTCAAACAAGAATCCAATATACATGTATAACATCAATCAGAATGAGTTTTATTATTAAATACATACATACAAGGAATTTGACTCCAGCTTCAATGCATCTCTCAATATGTACTTACAGAGAAATATATATATAAAAAAAAACAGCTAGAAACAAAGCTGGACAATTAAAAGTGAGGATACATTTCCATCATGGCCCCAAGATGTTAAAAACAAGACAGACATAAAGACTTAACAGGGAAAATAATTCTTTAAAATCAATATAGATTCGTTCTTAAAATACTCTATTTCTCATCAACCATCAAGATCATATATAAGACAATGTGTTAATGTCACTTTTTCCCCAAAGATGAGATCAGACCTGACTTTTAACTATCCCGCTGGATTTGGACAACCTGATATAATATAACATATAATGGGAGGACAGTGGGACAGCAGCTCAAACCAGTTGTCAACACCAATCTGTGATTGGAGCTATTAAACTAGGCAAGGGGACAGGTTTGGTGTCAGAAGTGGGGTTATACAGTGAAGTCAGATATTCTTTGACAAACAAAAAAATTAATGCTATTTACTGCATAAATAAACAGTATATTATATATACGCACAAACTGGTTAACATGCTTCCCATAATAATGGTATTTTAAAAAACTTAGGGCTACAACTAACTTTCATTTTCATTGTTGATTAATCTTATTGTCTGGATTAATTAGTTATTTTTTTATAATATGGTGAAAAATGTCAGTGTTTCCCAAAACCCAAGATGACGTCCTCAAATGTCTTGTTTTGTCCTCAACTCAAAAATATTCACTTTACGGTCATAGATGTTAAGAAGCCAGAAAATGTTCACACTTAAGAAGCTCAGTGAATTTTGCCTTTTTTTTTCTTAAGATATTACTCAAACAGATTAATCAATTATCAAAATAGGTGGCGATTAATTTAATAGTTGACTACTAAGCAGTTACTCGTTGCAGCTCTAAAAAATACTTTATAAATTGCTGCATTGTTTGTGTGCATTTACCCTACAATCACTTTTAATTTTCCTTGACAGAGACCTGATACTTTATGATGTTCAATTCTAGGGTCTTTTTATGAAAATTTTAACTGCAAATAGAAATATAATGGAATCAGGTTTTATTTCCCAAAAAGCATTCGTATTAAGTGGAGTAAGTTTAGTCTGCGGTCTTCCTCTCAGAATGCATACAGCCCCACCATTTTCTACCAAGGAGATAGGCAGCCTGTATGTGTGTGAGCAGCAAAACCCAGGGCAAAAATGACCAACAATCACTCACTAATGCTAGTAAATTGTAATTACTGCCAGCACACTTAATATATATGGAACTGAGCTTATAAACATAATGATAACATAACTAGAGCTTCTCTGTGGACAGTATGAGGACAGTGTTAAAAAAAAAAATTACAGTAGAAATAGATAAGATTCACACTTGATGCGGGTTGCTTTTAATATCCTAATGACAGGAGTAGCAGCAGATCCTCACAGCTTTTATCCTGTCGAAAGGAGTCACGGTTCCACCACTAGATGTCACTATTGTTGTTATATCAGTCACATCAAGTTGTTAGTCTCGATATCTCTGGCTTGATGGCATGGCTGATGTCTGCTGATGCTGAACCATCTATGTTAATCATCTGCCTTGATATGGTGAGCGGGAGCTGATGGTAAATTGTGAGGAACAGATTTTGGCTTGTACAAGAGGAGAAAACACCCATGTTACAGTAGTTTCTTCTAACATAGCTGCATCACTGATGAGTTTCTCCTGTTTAGTAAAAGGTTTGCTGATCATTGACCTGTAGACTTTACATGGTGCCTAGTTACTGACTACTGATGGTTTAATAGGCTTTACCCCCTGTAGATTAGCTATGTAAATGCTATGTACATCATTTTTCTATGGATGGCAGTTGGTCAGTCATTTTCATCTGAAATGTCTCAGCAATAATTGGATGGATTGGATTGGATGAAATGAGGAGGATTCATCATGTGCTTTGGTGATCCTCTGACTTTTCATGTAGCGGCATCCTCAGGTCAATGGGTTTGATTTGTATCTATATGCCTGCAAAACTACATCAGCTTTAAGTATCATCACTCATCATGACTGGTTTACGAGCTCAGATCTGTTTGCAACGCAGGTTCGTTTTGTGTGCATCATGTGTTTTGGCGTGATCCATGTCTTCTGCACCATGCTGCTCATCCAGAGGCCCAACATGATGGCGTTCCGTGTGGGTGGGGCCTTGGAGCGCCTCCAGGAGCAATACTTCCTCCTCAACCTGTGTTTCTCCATGGTGACCTTTGACCTCCAGGCTCAGGTACATGTACATTCCTCTCTACAGAAATGTGGCAGACAGCCTCCACAGTGTAGATGGTTGGACACTTTTTACTCTCATGAGATGCTTTTCACCACCACTATTTAATAGGATTATTAACCACACATGTTTTATCTGTCCAAAATGTACCTTAAAGGGAGATTTGTCAAGTACTCTTAACAACATGGGAGTGGACAAATACACTTGCTTTATGTAAATGTATGTACAGTATATATTTATCAGAACTCAATTAACACAAAACAATGACTGCTATGACTTTTTGATGTACTATACAAGGACTTTTTCCCCACTTTTGTCAACTTGCTGTGCTATGACTTTTTATGACTTTTTTTTCCACATACAACACTATTAGTTTTTTTAAAAAAAAAAACTTTTTTTTGGCATGCTGTGCTCAGACTTTTTTACAAATTATTTCAACATGCTTTTTTCAACTTTTTTGACATACTGTACTGACTTTTTTTTTTTTTTTTACCACTTTTTTTTCAACATACTAAACTGTGACTGTTTTTTAACATGCAATGATAGGACTTTTTAACATACTGTACTGCGACTTTTTTTTTTTTTTTTACTATTTTCACCACAATACTATGATTTTTTTTCAACATACTATAGACTTTTTTTTAACCACTTGCTGTGCTGTGACTTCTTTTGACTTTTTTTGATATACTACATTATTACGGTTTTACTTTTTTACTATACTCTGCTGTTCTATTACTTTCTTTCAACTTTTATCAACATGCTATATTGAGACTTTTTTACAAATTATTTCGACATACTATACAATACTATACAACATGACATTTTTCACTTCTTTCAACATGCCATATTACTTTTTAAACTTTTTTTGACATGCTATTCTATGACTTTTTTCGACATACTATACTTTGACTTTTTTTTGCTTTTTTTATGCTTTTTTTGACATACTGTCACTTTTTTTTCCAACTTTTAAACTTTTAAACTTTTAAACTTTTTAAACTTTTTCCAACATGATATAGTATCACTTTTTAAAACTAGTATGACTTTTTTGACATACTATACTATGACTTTTTCGATATGCTACTTAACCTCTTTTTTTGACTTACCATGCTATTACTAACAACAAGTTACAGTCAGACTTTTTTTTACCAATAATTTCGACATGTACTGAGTTTTTTTTTTTTTTGACATGCTATACTGTGACTTTCATCACTTGTTTCAACTTGCTATACTACTTTTGACTTTTATTTACATATTATACTATGATTTTTTTTACTTTTCAACATGCTATACTGTGAATTTTTTTTACCACTTTTGTAGACTTGCTATGCTATGACTTTTTTATGACTCTTTTCGACAAGCTTTATTCAGATTTTTTTCCCGAATTATTTCAACAAACTATACCATGACATACTACACTAGCACTTTTTTTCTGTCTTCTCAACATACTATAATATTTTTTTCAACATACTATACTATGATCTTTTTTGACATGCTACTCTATGACTTTTTTTTTTTTTACCTTTTGTCGACTTGCTATGTTATGTTGGTAAATTTCCCCACTGTGGGACTAATAAAGGAATATCTTATCTTATCTTATCTTATCTTAATACGTTTGACTTTTGTCAACAGGCTATATTCAGACTTTGATATGAATTATTTTGACATACTATACTATGACTTTTGCAGACTTGCTGTGTTAAGACTGTTTTGGCAAACTATTGTCAGACTTTTTTCTGAATTATTTAAACATACTATATTGTGACTTTTTTGATACTGTTTGATACTGACTGTTTTCTAATTTTTTTTTTGACATAATATATACTTTGACTTTTTGACAAACTATACTATCACTTTTGTTTGACTTTTCAAGATGCTATAGACTTTTAAATTCTTCTGACATACTATGACATTAAATTTTTTTGACATGCTATATCACTTTTTTGACATGCTGTACTATCGCACTTCTGTCACTTTTCTGTGACATGAATTTTTTCAACGTACTGTTTCTATGACTTTCGACATGCTATGCAACTTTTTTGGATTTTTTTTAACAAACTAACTTCTTTCACTTGTTTTATACAAAAAATAAGAAAAGAAATACTATGATACAAGGACTTTTATTTCAACATACTATACGATGACTTTTTTGAAAGCTATAATCATACTTTTTTCTGAATTATTTCGACATACCATACTGTGACTTTTCACTTCACTTCTTCGACATACGTACAATGATTTTTTTTTCCAACATACAGTACAATGCTAGGAGTTTTTCCCATTTTTCCACATGCTACAGTATGTTTTTTTTTTTCCTTTTTTGTAGACTTGCTATGCTATGACTTTTTTGTTTTCGACAAGCTACATTCAGACTTTATTCCGAATTATTTCAACATACTATACTATGACTTTTTTCGACATCTTATACTATGACTTTTTTGACATGCTATAGACTGTTTTCCAATTTTTTTTTTTTACATAATATGCTGTCATTTTTTTCTGACTTTTCATTTCTGACTTTTCTTTAACTTTTTTCCACATGCTATACTGCCTTTTTCGACATGCTGTTTTGTTTTTTTTTTACATTTTTGACACATGACTTTTTTTTTTACCGGTTCTTTCGACATGCTAAACTGTAACTTTTTTCAATATGCTGTACTATGATCTTTTTTGATACATTATGAATTTTTTAAATTTCAAAATACTATGCTGTACTGTGACTTTCTTTGACATATACTATGCCTTTTCAGACTCTTTTGCGATATGCTACACTATAACTTTTTTATAATACTATACTGTGTGGTATGATATTTTTTAATATACTGTACTTTAGACTTTGATGTGCTATATTATGAATTTTTCCCCTTTTTTCAACATACTATATGTTGACTTTTTTGACATATAATACAAATTGCTATAAAATCTGCCATCTGGATCAGATCTGGATCAGCCTTTGGGATTTGATAGAAGTACACATTGTAAATCCCTGAGTCAAATTTCATGAGCTTTGAGCAACAATTAGATATTGAGAAACAATTTTTTGTGTCCCATTTACCCCAATGTTAACGAAAAGAATCCAGGATCCAGAATCCAGGATTTCTTCTGGATCACCCCAAAAATTAGTAAATTTAAATTAGTAATTAGTAATTAAATTAGTTCTTCCTTTTCACATTTTCGACACACCCTGAAAATTTCATCAAAATCCGTCCAGAAGTTTTCGAGTTATCTTGAACACAGACAAACAAACAAACAAACAGACAGATAAACGCCGGCAAAAGCATAACCTCCTTGGCGAAGGTAAAAATGTCATAGTATAGCATGTTGGAAAAAGTCATTGTTTAGCATGTTGAAAAAATGGTTAAAAAGTCATAGTATAGTATGTAAAAAAAAAAAAAAATCATGGTATAGCATGTCGAAAAAAGTGGAAAAAAATTATAGTATAGTATGTCAAAAAAGTCATAGTATAGCATGTCTTAAAAAATGCTAAAAAAGTCATAGTATAGCATGTTGAAAATAGTCATAGTATAGCATATCGAAAAAAGTCATAATATAGCGTGTCAAAAAAGTCATAGTTTAGCATGTCGAAAAAGTAATAAAAAACGTCATAGTATAGTATGCCAAAAAGGCATAGTATAACATGTCGAAAAAAGTCATAGTATAGTATGTTAAAAAAATCATAGTATAGTATGTCGAAAAAAGTGGTAAAAAAAAAGTCATAGTATAGTATGTAAAAATAAAGTCATAGTATAGCATGTCAAAAAAAGTCATTGTATAGCGTGTCAAAAAAGTAATAATAAACGTCATAGTATGCCAAAAAATGTCATAGTATAGCATGTTGAAAAAAGTAATAGTATAACATGTCGAAAAAAGTCATAGCGAAAAAAGTCATAGTATAGCATGTCGAAAAAAAGTCATAGTATAGTCTGTCGCAAAAAGTCAAAGTATAACATGTCAAAAAAATGGAAAAAAGTCATACTATAATTTGTCAAAAAAGTCATAGTATAGCTTGTCGCAAAAAGTAGTAAAATACGTCATAGTATAGTATGCCAAAAAATGTCATAGTATAGCATGTTGAAAAAAGTCATGGTTTAGTATGTTGACAAAAGTGGCAAAAAAAGTCACAGTATAGCATGTCGCAAAAAGTCATAGTATAACATGTCAAAAAAATGGAAAAAAGTCATACTATAATTTGTCAAAAAAGTCATAGTATAGCTTGTGGAAAAAGTAGTAAAAAAACGTCATTGTATAGTATGCCAAAAAAACTCATAGTATAACGTCCAAAAAAGTCATAGTGTAACGTGTCGAAAAAATGGAAAAAAAAATCATACTATAATTTGTCAAAAAAGTCATAGTATAGCTTGTCGCAAAAAGTAGTAAAAAACGTCATAGTATAGTATGCCAAAAAAAATGTCATAGTATAGCATGTTGAAAAAAGTCATGGTTTAGCATGTCGAAAAAAGTCATAGTATAGCGTGTGGAAAAAAGTCATGTATGTCGAAAAAAGTCATAGTATAACACAGGGGTGTCAAACTCATTTTCATCCCGGGCAACATCAGCATCATGGTTCCCCTCAAAGGGCCGGTTGTAACTGTAAGATTATATAAATATATCTACTCTGGATCATATTATAAAATTGCCTCTGAATTTGATTAGTATTAGTTTTAGTAGTAATATATTTAATAACTAGCTCTGAAGACAAAAAGTTCCTTTTTTTAAAATTCAGGGCTTGATTCCCAGAATTGTACATTTACATCAGCCAGCGGCGACTTTGTGCAGGCGGGATTCATTCAGTCTGGATGCGGAGGGGTGAACAGCTCTGACTGCCGCTAGGAGGGACTGCTGACGAGGACCGGGCCCCCTATGAGAGCTTTGGGACCGGGGAGGGGTCCACGGCAGCACCCGCTGCTCATTGAGAAGAGGATGATGCTTTCTCCATAACACCAGAAAAACTCGTTAGTTTTGGCGCTAATTTCTTTTTTGAAAGATGCTACAGGGGTCTGAAAACTGGCTAAATATAGCGACTAAGTCGCTAAGTAGGCGTCACAGCGCTGTTGCTGGAAACCGCAGATACTGAGACGCTACAGTGCGCATGTCACAAAATCGAGATGCATTGTGGGATATGCAGTTTAAAGACAGTACTTCTGTGAAGCGGCATAGAATTGAATGATATGCATTCTATATTCTTTGCAAGCCCTCGCGGGCCACATCAAGAAAATTTGACGTTTTCATAAAAAACTTCGACATACTATACTGACTTTTTTTTGTAAAATGTTCCAACATTTCACGAAATGACTTTTTTCCACCATAGAATCATTTTACGTGCTATAATACGACCGTTTTCATGATTTTTTTCAACATCAAGAAAATTTGACGTTTTCATCGAAAAATTTCGACATACTATACTGACGGTTTTTTTTTGTAAAATTTTCCAACATTTCACGAAATGACTTTTTTCCACCATAGAATCATTTTACGTGCTATGATATGACCGTTTTCATGATTTTTTTCAACATCAAGAAAATTTGACGTTTTCATAAAAAAAATTTCGACATACTATACTGACTTTTTTTTGTAAAATTTTCCAACATTTAACGAAATGACTTTTTTTTCCACCATAGCATCATTTTACATGCTAAAATACGACCGTTTTCATGATTCTTTTCGACATCATAGAAAATTTGACGTTTTCATCGAAAAATTTCGACATACTATACTATGACTTTTTTTTGTAAAATTTTCCAACATTTCACAAAATGACTTTTTTTCCACCATAGAATCATTTTACATGCTATAATACGACCGTTTTCATGATTCTTTTCGACATTATAGAAAATTTGACGTTTTCATCAAAAAATTTCGACATACTATACTATGACGTTTTTTTGTAAAATTTTCCAACATTTCACGAAATGACTTTTTTTCTACCATAGAATCATTTTACATGCTATAATACAACAGTTTTCATGATTTTTTTCAACATCAAGAAAATTTGACGTTTTCATCGAAAAATTTCGACATACTATTCTATGACTTTTTTTTGTAAAATTTTCCAGCATTTCACGAAATGACTTTTTTCCACCATAGAATCATTTTACATGCTATAATACGACCGTTTTCCTGATTTTTTTTCAACATCAAGAAAATTTGACGTTTTCATCGAAAAATTCCGACATACTATACTATGCGTTTTTTGTAAAATTTTCCAACATTTCACGAAATGCCTTTTTTACCACCATAGAATCATTTTACACGCTATACAGGTGCTGGCCAGTAAATAGAATATCACAAAGATATTTCAGAATTCCATCAAAAGCTGATTCCCTTCCTTCCACAAAAGACATCATTTTCTTTTTATTATTACAACGACACATAACACCAAATCAATCTCAGAAATTCTCCAAAAAAGACACCTGGCCACACAACACGATAACTCAAACACCTCAGCCTAAAGCCCTCAGTCGTGTTCTAGGCCCACAATCATGGGAACTCTGACTTAACAGTTCCAACGACCATGACACCTACAAGGGCAAGACACAAAGGGTGCTAAAAACGGCGTCGCAGAGCCTGTGCCAAGCACATAACAGCAGGCGAAGGGACGGAAAAAATGGGAGAAAAAAGGACAACCAAACCGCACCCTCAAATTCGACAAACCCATCAAAAATGGGGAACCACAAAGGGACTGCACGACACGCTCAAGACCACCACGAAGACGCAGAAAGACAGGGATCAGCTGTCGCAGCCGTGTGTCAAGCCCTCTTAACAAGAACAGCGAAACGCTCGCCTGGCCAAGACAAAAGGACTGGACTGCTGCTGAGTGGCCAAGTATTTTTCTATGAAACAAATTTTCATTTCCTTTGAAACGCCCAAGCTGGACACACAGACCACTCATGCCAGAAATCCACCCAGAGGGGGGGCCATGCATCTCCGGTGCCCCTCTTTCCTGCCGCAACACCGCTCTGGAAGGTAGAGCCTCATCTTCCTCTCACCACTTTATGGCAGTCCTTTTCAACGCTGCACCTCACACGCCAAACCACCAGACCTGTCAAGACCATGGATCCCTGTCCTTGATTGGCCAACTCCCACCTTAACCCCTAAAAACAAGCGACAAACGCAGCCCACAATGCAGGGAGCTGAAGACGACTATCAGACAACCTGGCTCTCATAACACCTAGCACCCCTGATCGAGCCATCCCCCCAATCTGATTGCAGAGCCCCGACTAAGATTAGTGCAACATGCACTTTCATTTCATTCTTTTCATGCCAACATTTCTAACTTTTTTTTCATTCCTTTTCAATCAATTTTTAAATCACAAAAACAAAAAAAAAAAACATACGCCCAAAACCTTTTAAGAACGAAAACTTTTTAATCAATTACCCACCCAAATTCATTTTTTTCATCAAAATCATCAAAATTCCAACATTTTTAAATTCCAACTTACTTTTTTCCACCAAACTTTACACATTTTTTTTTTACCATTTTTTCATCGTTCACAACGAAATTTTCAACATTCACCTTCCACCACATTTAACATACTTCATATTCTTTTCACAAATCTCAATTCCCACTTTAAATTCCAACTTAACTTTTTCACCAACATTTACAACTCATCTTCATCAAAAAATCTTTCATCAAATCAACATTTTTTCAACATTCAAGCTTCCACCAAACTTACACCTATTTTTTTACATCAATTTCATCAAAAAATTCACAACATTTTAAATTCCACTTAATTTCCACCAAATTTACAACTATTTTTTTAACAAAATTTTTTCATCATTACAAACACTTTTTTTTAAATTTCCACATTAACTTTCCCCAAACATTTACACAATTTCCTTTTTTACACAAATTCCAAATTACAAAACATAATTTAACATTCAACCTTTACCACCATACTTTACACAAACCTCATTTTTTTTACACAAAAATTCACAAATTACAACACTTTTTTTTTCCTTATTTTTCCACCACTTTCCCCTTTCATTTTTTTCAACAATTTATTTCATCGAAATTTCACACCATTTTTTTCCACTTCAAACTTCCACCAACTTTAACGCCACTTTTCATGATCTTCATAAATTCCCCATTTTTCAACTTCACTTTTTTCCACTTTACACATCATTTTTTCACTCAATTCTTTCACATTGCCATCACTTTTTTTTTTCCCACTTTTCCACCAACTTTACACAGCCCTTTTTTTTCAATTTTTCTGAATTCAACACTATCGTTTTTTTAAAATTTTCCAACATTTCACGAAATGCCTTTTTTACCACCATAGAATCATTTTACACGCTATAATATGACCGTTTTCATGATTTTTTTCAACATCAAGGAAAATTGCGTTTTCATCGAAAAATTTCGACATACTAACTAGCGTTTTTTTTGTAAAATTTTCCAACATTCACGAACTTTTTTCCACCAAAACTTTACACAACCCCATATTTTTTCAACCTTTATTTCATCGACTCAACTTTTTTTTCCAACATTCACAAACTTTTTCCACCAAGACATTTAACCCCTTCTATCTTTCACACAAGATTCTCACGTCACAACATCTACTTTTTTTAATTTTCCACATCCAACTTTTTCCACCACTTACAAACCCTTTCATGTTTTTTCAACATATCTTCACAAATTCACAACAACCTTTTTTTTTTCCAACATTCCAACTTTCCACCAACTTTACACACCATTTTTTTCCATCCACGTTCACCTTTTTTAAAATTCCAACTTCACAAACTCCACCATTTACACAATTTCCTTTTTTTTCAACTTCCAGTCACCCATTTTTTTTTCCAACTTCCACCTTTTTACCACCCTTTACCAACCCTTCTTTTTTTTACTTCCAGTGCCCCTTTTTTTTTCCACTTCCAAACTTTTCCACCCTTTACACCTCATCTTTCACACTCTCAGTTCCTTTTTTTTCCCTTCCCTTTTTTCCACCCCTTTCCACCTCATCTTTCACACAGTCTTTCACTTGACCCTTTTTTTATTCCTACTTTTCCACCACTTACACCCCATTTACTTTACTTTCTGTTCCACACATTTTTTTTTTCCCATTCTTTTTCCACCAAACTTTTACATCTAAACGCCTTCATGTCTTTCGCAAATTCCATCAATTGACTACTTTTTTTTCACTTCCAACTTTCCACCAACTTACACAGCTTATTTTTTTTCAAATAGTTCCATAAAATTTGACCAACCTTTTTTTAATTTTACACTTTTTTCACCACTTTTTCACCCTTTAACACCACTTTTTCCACTTTTTACCTTTTTCCAACACTTTTCACACTTTTTTACTTTTGCACCACTTTTTCAACACACTTTTTTCCCCTTTTTCATAACCACTTTTTCACCCTTAACACCACTTTTTCGCACTTTTTCCTTTTCCACCTTTTATCTTTCTTCACCCTCTGCCCACTTTTTTCCTTTTTTTTCCCCCTTTTCCCAACCACTTTTTAACCCTCTTTTTTGCCTCACTTTTTTTTTACCTTTTTTTCCTTTTTCACACTTTTTCCAACTTTTTCCATCCACTTTTTCCCACTTTTTTCACCCTTTAACACACTTTTTTAACCCTTTTTCCCCTTTTTTGCCCATTTTTACCTTTTTTCAAACCACTTTTTTACCACTTTTTCCCAAACCACTTTTTCAACACACTTTTTACCTTTATTTCACTTTTTCACCTACTTTTTTCCACCTTTTTTCCTCTTCTACCTTTTTACACACACTTTTTTTACCCTTTTTTACTCTACCTTTTTCAACATCCCTTTTTCACATCACACTTTTTAACCACACTTATTTTTACCGCACCCTTTTTTACTTTTTTAGCCCTACTTTTTTTACACCCTTTTTACCCTTTTTTCTCCACTTTTTAAACACTACACTTTTTCGACACTACTCTTTTTCATCCACTTTTTTTACCCTTTTTCAATATCCACACTTTTTTCAACATCCCTATTTTTTTTCCTCTACTTTTTCGTATTTATACTCCCCCCCCCCCACCCACCCCCTAAAAAATACTCTTTTTGACACTACACTTTTTCACTACTTTCATTTACTTTTTTCCACACTTTTTCACTCACTTTTTTACACTCTACTTTTTTCCCACTTTTTTACCACTTTTTCATCAACTACTTATTTTTACACAACACTATCTTTTTCCACTTTATTTTTCACTTTATTTCTTAGCATCCACTTTTTTCACATCACACTTTATTTTTACAACACACTTTTTACTTTTTTAGCCCACTTCCAAGCTTTTTATTCTTTTTCGCACTACTTTTTCTACACACTTATTTTTTTACCCTTTTTCCACAACCACTTATTCAACACCACTTTTTCACTATACTTTTTTTTACCTTTTTTTTTATACCTTTCACCCTTTTTCGCACAACACTTTTTTCCACACACTCTTTTTTTCACTCCTTTTTTACCTTTTTTACACCACTTTTAAAACACTCTTTTTCCACCACTTTTCCTTTTTTATTTTTCAATATCCCACTTTTTTCAACATCCCTTTTTTTCACACTTTTTTCATATTTGCCACTTCCCCCCCCCACCCCCAAAAAAACATCTTTTTTCGCACCCTTTTTCCTTTTTATTTTACTTCCTTTTTTGCACAACACTTTTTTCAACTTTTTTGACACTACTACTTTTTTCCACCATACACTTATTCCCACTACTTTTTCCTCACCACTTTTTCACTACATCTTTTCATTCCCTCCTCCAAATCTCCCGCCACCCCTTTATTCCCCTCAAAAAGACATCTTCAATTCTATCCCTCACAACTCTTTAAACCTATCCCACAATCCTCTTCTCACCCCCCATACCTTTCCACAACACCTACCCTACTACCTTCCTATTTTAGCCATCAACCCCTACCTTTCAAAAGAAATTAGCCCAAACAACATTTAAAAAAAACTTTCTAGGAAAAGCTTTTTAATATTGAAAATTTACTACGTTTTTGACTTTTTAAACGCACTAAAATACAAAACTCGAGAAATTTACAAAAACCACAAACATTTTTCGAAAACAATTTTCTTATTTAAAATAATCGCAACTGCAGGGACTTTGATTTAAAAACAACGATTTAATTTTCACGAGACACGCAAGCAGGGACTCGGAATTTAAAACACGTTTTTAAATTTTTTTTAATGCAACAGCAGGAAAAAGCTGTTGAATTTACAACAAAGTTCATTTTTAACATTTTTTATAGATAAGCAAGGACTCGAGAATTTACTAAACGATTTTTCGGCAATTTTATCGAAGCAAAACCAACAATGTCAGGGAAACTAGATTACAAAGAAATTTTTGAAAATTTTATTTAATAACAAGCTAGGGAACTGAATCAATTTAAAAAAAACGATTTTTCGAATTTTCTTATTAACAAACAAGCGAAAACCAAATTGAAATAAACACATTTTTCGTACTTTTCTTATTTAAAGCAAACAATGCAGGAAAACCTAGAAATTTTACAAAAGCATAGATAGTACGAAATTTTTCGATAAAACGCAATTTTTTATTTGAAAAAACATGAAAACGCTATAAGCAGAAAATGTTCTATGTGGAAAAAAGCTTTCGTGAAATTTAAAATTTTAAAAAAAGCATAGATAGTAGTCGAAATTTTTTATGAAAACGCAAATTGTCTTGATTTAAAAAAATCATGAAAAGGATTATAGCATAAAATATTCTATGGGAAAAAGCTTTCGTGAAATGTTGGAAAATTTTACAAAACGCAAGAAGTATTCGAAATTTTTTATAAAACAAATTTTCTTATTTGAAAAAATCATGAAAAGTCGTAAAGCAAAAATGTTCATGGTGGAAAAAAGTCATTTCGTGAAATGTTGGAAAATTTTACAAAAAAGTCATAGAATAGTATGTCGAAATTTTTCGATGAAAACGTCAAATTTTCTATGATGTCGAAAAAATCATGAAAACGCGATTATAGCATGTAAAATGACTATGGTGGAAAAACATTTCGTGAAATTTGGAAAATTTTACAAAAAACATAGAACATCGAAATTTTTCGATGAAAACGAAAATTTTTTATTTAAAAACATCATAAAACGTCGTATTTTACTGAAAATGTTCTATGGTGGAAAAAAGTCTTTCGTTAAATTTGAAAATTTTACAAAAAATCAGTATAGATGTCGAAATTTTTTGATGAAAATGCAAATTTTCTATATTCGAAAAAATCATGAAAACGCGTATCATAGCAAAAATGTCTATGGTGGAAAAAAGCATTTTTGAAATTTGGAAAATTTTAAAAATGAGTCGAAATTTTTCGATGAAAACGTCAAATTTTCTATATGTCGAAAAGAACATAAAAGTCGGTTAGCTGAAAATATTCAGGAAAAAGCTTTCGTGAAATTTGGAAAATTTTACAAAAAATTATAGTATAGATGCAAATTTTTCGATGAAAACTCAAATTTTTTATTTGAAAAATCATGAAAAGGGCAATTATACATTAAAATGATTCTATGTGAAAAAAGGCATTTCTGAAATGTTGGAAATTTTACAAAAAACGTCATAGAAGATTCGAAATTTTTCGATAAACGCAAATTTTCTTATTTGAAAAATAGGAGGCTATTATAGCATGAAAATGATTCTAGAAAAGCATTCGGAATTGAAAATTTAAAAAATTATAGAAGATCAAATTTTCGATAAAGCAAATTTTGTATTAAAAAACATAAAAGCGTATTATAGCATTAAAATGATTCTATGGGGAAAAATCTTTCGTAAATTTGGAAAATTTTACAAAAAACTAGAAGTATGTCGAAATTTTTTATAAAACGCAAATTTTCTTAATTTAAAAAAATCATGAAAAGCGTATTATAACATTAAAATGATCCTATGGTGGAAAAAAGCATTTCGTGAAATGCTGGAAAATTTTACAAAAAGTCATAGAATAGTATGTCGAAATTTTTCGATGAACGCAAATTTTCTATATGTCGAAAATCATAAAAGCATATACATAAAATATTCTATGGTGGAAAAAAGCATTTCGTGAAATGTGGAAAATTTTACAAAAAACGCATAGAAGCATCCGAAATTTTTGATAAAACATATTTTTTATTTAAAAAATCATAAAATCGATATAGCATGAAAAATTCTATGGTGGAAAGCATTCCGTGAAATGTTGGAAAATTTTAAACGCTAGTAAGTATGTCGAAATTTTTCAAAACGCAATTTTCCTTATTTAAAAAATATAAAACGGCTATAACGTGAAATATTCATGTGGAAAGGCATTTCTGAAATTTGAAAATTTTAAAACGCATAGAAGTATGCGGATTTTTCGATAATTTTCTTATTTAAAAAATCGGAAAGGCGTATTATAGCTGAAAATGATTCTATGGTGGAAAAAAGCTTTCTGAAATGCTGAAAATTTTACAAAAAATCATAAATAGTATGCAAATTTTTCATAAAGCAAATTTTCTTATTTAAAAATCATAAAACTTTGATTATAGCTAAAATGTTCTATGGTAGAAAGCATTTCTAAATGTTGGAAAATTTTACAAGCTAGATAGTATCGAAATTTTTTATAACGCAAATTTTCTATAATTCGAAAAGAATCATAAAACGCGATTATACATTAAAATGATTCTATGTGGAAAAATCATTTCTGAAATGTTGGAAAATTTACAAAAACGCAAGAACATGCGAAATTTTTCGATAACATCAAATTTTTTATTTAAAAAAATTAAACGCGATATACATTAAAATGTTCTATGGTGGAAAAGCATTCCGTAAATTTGGAAAATTTTACAAAAAAAGAAGTATAGTATGACAAATTTTTCGATGAAAACGCAAATTTTTTATTTAAAAATCTGAAAGGCATTATAGCATTAAAATGATTCTATGGTGGAAAAAAGGCATTTCTGAAATGTTGGAAAATTTTACAAAAAACGTCTAGTATAGATGTCGAAATTTTTCGATGAAAACGCAAATTTTCTTATTTAAAAAATCAAACGGCGTATTATAGCTGAAAATGATTCTATGGTGGAAAAAGTCATTTCGTGAAATGTTGGAAAATTTTACAAAAGTCATAGTATAGTATGTCGAAATTTTTCGATGAAAACATCAAATTTTTTATTTAAAAAATCATGAAAACGCGATATAGCATGAAAATGATTCTATGTGGAAAAAAGTCATTTCGTGAAATGTTGGACAATTTTACAAAAAACGTCATAGTATAGTATGTCGAAATTTTTTATAAAACAATTTTCTTATTTAAAAATCTAAGAGATTATAGCATGAAAATATTCTATGGTGGAAAAGCTTTCTGAAATGTTGGAAAATTTTACAAAACGCAGAAGTATTCGAAATTTTTTATACTCAATTTTCTTATGTCAAAACTAAGCGATATAGCATGAAAATTTCTATGTGGAAAAGTCATTTCTGAATGTTGAAAATTTACAAAAAAGCATAGATAATCAAATTTTTCGAAAAACGCAAATTTTCTATATGTCAAAAGAACATAAGCGATATAGCATAAAATATTCTATGTGGAAAAGCTTTCAAATGTTGAAAATTTTAAACTCTAGATAGCATTCGAATTTTTCGATAACATAAATTTTTTATTTAAAAAAACATAAGCTATTAAGCTAATATTCTATGTGGAAGCATCCGTAAATGTTAAAATTTTACAAACGCAAGTAAGATGCGAATTTTCGATAAACGCATTTTCCTTATTTAAAAAATCATAAACGCATATACATCTGCCAGAAATTAAAACATCAAAATTAATTATTCAGATTCCATCAAAAAGGAACTTGACATATATATTCATCAATCCCAGCCGATATTTCCAATTTTATTTCTTTTAATTTTATATTTATACACATACCCAATTTGTACCAAATATATTAACCAATAAAAAAATTTTTAAAATGTTGGCCAACTAAAAGAATAACATAAAAGCATGCACATGTATAGCACTCAATACTTAGTCGGGCTCCTTTTCCTCAATCACTGCATTAATGCGGCGTGGCATGGACTCGATCAGTCTTGCACTCTCAGGTGTTATAAGCCCAGTTGCTCTATAGTCGTCTTCAGCTCCTCTCATTTTGGGTCTAGCGTATTCATCTTCCGCTTCACAATACCCCTAGTTTTCTATGGGTTAAGGTCAGCAGTTTTCTGCCAATCAAGACAGGGAACCATGTCCTTAACCAGGTACTGTGGTTTTGCACTTGTCAGGTGCCAAGTCCTTTAAAAGTAATCTCACTCCATAAAGTTGGTCAGCAGCAGGAAGCATGAAGTGCTCTAACACTTCCTAGTGCGGCTGCATTACCTTACCTCAAAACAAGGGCCAACACCGGCAATACATGCACCCCACACCATCACTACGGTGGAAACTTTACACTGACCTCATCAACGTGATTCTTGCTTCTCCGCTCTTCCTCCAACTCTGTCCTTATTTCCAAAAATCAAATTTCTTTCATCAAAACATACTTTGACCACTCAGCAGCAGTCCAGTCCTTTTTCCTTGCCCAGCCGCTTCTTACGCTTTTCTTTTCAAGTGGCTTCACACGCATCACAGCTAATCCCATGTCTTTCATCTCTCTTCGTGGTGGTTCTTAGCGCTACCCAGCTCAGTCCCTCTTTTACTCCCCACATTTTTAATGGTTTGTCGTCACAATTCTCTCAGGGTCGGTTATCCCTAAGCTTTACCTTTTTTCTACCACATTTTTTCCGTCCCTTCGCCTTCTTTAATGTCTTGACACAAGCTCTCACAGCCACTTCTTTAGCAATCACCTTTTTGTCTTCCCTCCTTTACAAGTGTCAATGGTCGTCTTTTACAACTTTAAGTCAGAAGTCTTCCCCATATTTGAGCCTTCAAACACGCTAACCTTTTAAAGCCTTTCAGTGTTTTAGTTAATCACTATTAGTGTGGCACCAGGTGTCTTCTATATTAGCCTTTTCAGAATATTCTAATTTTCTAGACTGATTTGTTTTTCATTAGCTGTCAGTAAAAAAAATAAATAAAACTTAAATATACACTATTTTGAGAAAGGCAGAACAGTTTCACTTTTTAATTACTAAATAATTCAACTTTTTATATATTCAATTTCTGCCAGCACCTTAATATGACCGTTTTCATGATTTTTTTCAACATCAAGGAAAATTGACGTTTTCATCGAAAAATTTCGACATACTATACTATGACGTTTTTTTTGTAAAATTTTCCAACATTTCACGGAATGACTTTTTTCCACCATAGAATCATTTTACATGCTATAATACGACCGTTTTCATGATTTTTTTCAACATACAAAAGATTTGATGTTTTCATCGAAAAATTTCGACATACTATACTATGACGTTTTTTGTAAAATTTTCCAACATTTCACGAAATGACTTTTTTCCACCATAGAATCATTTTACATGCTATAATACGACCGTTTTCATGATTCTTTTCGACATCATAGAAAATTTGACGTTTTCATCGAAAAATTTCGACATACTATACTATGACTTTTTTTTGTAAAATTTTCCAACATTTCACGAAATGACTTTTTTCCACCATAGAATCATTTTACATGCTATAATACGACCGTTTTCATGATTCTTTTCGACATCAAGAAAATTTGACGTTTTCATCAAAAAATTTCGACATACTATACTATGACGTTTTTTTTGTAAAATTTTCCAACATTTCACGAAATGACTTTTTTCCACCATAGAATCATTTTACATGCTATAATACGATCGTTTTCATGATTTTTTTCAACATCAAGAAAATTTGACGTTTTCATCAAAAAATTTCGACATACTATACTATGACGTTTTTTTGTAAAATTGTCCAACATTTCACGAAATGACTTTTTTCCACCATAGAATCATTTTACATGCTATAATACGACCGTTTTCATGATTTTTTTCAACATACAAAAATTTGATGTTTTCATCGAAAAATTTCGACATACTATACTATGACTTTTTTTGTAAAATTTTCCAACATTTCACGAAATGACTTTTTTCCACCATAGAATCATTTTACATGCTATAATACGACCGTTTTCCTGATTTTTTTTCAACATCAAGAAAATTTGACGTTTTCATCGAAAAATTTCGACATACTATACTATGACGTTTTTTGTAAAATTTTCCAACATTTCACGAAATGCCTTTTTTACCACCATAGAATCATTTTACATGCTATAATATGACCCTTTTCATGATTTTTTTTCAACATACAAAAATTTGACGTTTTCATCGAAAAATTTCGACATACTATACTAACTTTTTTTGTAAAATTTTCCAACATTTCACGAAATGACTTTTTTTCCACCATAGAATCATTTTACATGCTATAATACGACCGTTTTCATGATTTTTTTCAACATACAAAAATTTGACATTTTCATCGAAAAATTTCGACATGCTATACTTGACGTTTTTTTTGTAAAATTTTCCAACATTTCACGAAATGACTTTTTTCCACCATAGAATCATTTTACATGCTATAATACGACCGTTTTCATGATTCTTTTCAACATCATAGAAAATTTGACGTTTTCATCAAAAAATTTCGACATACTATACTATGACGTTTTTTTTGTAAAATTTTCCAACATTTCACGAAATGACTTTTTTTCTACCATAGAATCATTTTACATGCTATAATACGACCGTTTTCATGATTTTTTTCAACATCAAGAAAATTTGACGTTTTCATCGAAAAATTTCGACATACTATTCTATGACTTTTTTTGTAAAATTTTCCAACATTTCACGAAATGACTTTTTTCCACCATAGAATCATTTTACATGCTATAATACGACCGTTTTCCTGATTTTTTTTCAACATCAAGAAAATTTGACGTTTTCATCGAAAAATTTCGACATACTATACTATGACGTTTTTTGTAAAATTTTCCAACATTTCACGAAATGCCTTTTTTACCACCATAGAATCATTTTACACGCTATAATATGACCGTTTTCATGATTTTTTTCAACATCAAGGAAAATTTGACGTTTTCATCGAAAAATTTCGACATACTATACTATGACGTTTTTTTTGTAAAATTTTCCAACATTTCACGGAATGACTTTTTTTCCACCATAGAATCATTTTACATGCTATAATACGACCGTTTTCATGATTTTTTTTCAACATACAAGAAAATTTGATGTTTTCATCGAAAAATTTCGGCATGCTATACTATGACGTTTTTTGTAAAATTTTCCAACATTTCACGAAATGACTTTTTTTCCACCATAGAATCATTTTACATGCTATAATACGACCGTTTTCATGATTCTTTTCGACATCATAGAAAATTTGACGTTTTCATCGAAAAATTTCGACATACTATTCTATGACTTTTTTTTGTAAAATTTTCCAGCATTTCACGAAATGACTTTTTTCCACCATAGGATCATTTTACATGTTATAATACGACCCTTTTCATGATTTTTTTCAACATCAAGAAAATTTGACGTTTTCATCAAAAAATTTCGACATACTATACTATGACTTTTTTTGTAAAATTTTCCAACATTTCACGAAATGACTTTTTTCCACCATAGAATCATTTTACATGCTATAATACGACCGTTTTCATGATTTTTTTCAACATACAAAAATTTGACGTTTTCATCGAAAAATTTCGTCATACTATACTATGACTTTTTTTGTAAAATTTTCCAACATTTCACGAAATGACTTTTTTCCACCATAGAATCATTTTACATGCTATAATACGACCGTTTTCCTGATTTTTTTCAACATCAAGAAAATTTGACGTTTTCATCGAAAAATTTCGACATACTATACTATGACGTTTTTTGTAAAATTTTCCAACATTTCACGAAATGCCTTTTTTACCACCATAGAATCATTTTACATGCTATAATATGACCCTTTTCATGATTTTTTTTCAACATACAAAAATTTGACGTTTTCATCGAAAAATTTCGACATACTATACTATAACTTTTTTTGTAAAATTTTCCAACATTTCACGAAATGACTTTTTTCCACCATAGAATCATTTTACATGCTATAACACGACCGTTTTCATGATTCTTTTCGACATCATAGAAAATTTGACGTTTTCATCGAAAAATTTCGACATACTGACTTTTTTTGTAAAATTTTCCAACATTTCACAAAATGACTTTTTTTCCACCATAGAACCATTTTACATGCTATAATACGACCGTTTTCATGATTCTTTTCGACATCATAGAAAATTTGACGTTTTCATCAAAAAATTTCGACATACTATACTGACTTTTTTTTGTAAAATTTTCCAACATTTCACGAAATGACTTTTTTTCCACCATAGAATCATTTTACATGCTATAATACGACCGTTTTCATGATGTTTTTCAACATCAAAAAATTTTGACGTTTTCATCGAAAAATTTCGACATACTATACTATGACGTTTTTTTTTTGTAAAATTTTCCAACATTTCACGAAATGACTTTTTTCCACCATAGAATCATTTTACATGCTATAATACGACCGTTTTCATGATTCTTTTCGACATCATAGAAAATTTGACGTTTTCATCGAAAAATTTCGACATACTATTCTATGACTTTTTTTTGTAAAATTTTCCAACATTTCACGAAATGACTTTTTTTCCACCATAGAATCATTTTACATGCTATAATACGACCCTTTTCATGATTTTTTTCAACATCAAGAAAATTTGACGTTTTCATCAAAAAATTTCGACATACTATACTATGACGTTTTTTTTGTAAAATTTTCCAACATTTCACGAAATGACTTTTTTCCACCATAGAATCATTTTACATGCTATAATACGACCGTTTTCATGATTTTTTTCAACATCAAGACAATTTGACGTTTTCATCAAAAAATTTCGACATACTATACTATGACGTTTTTTTTGTAAAATTTTCCAACATTTAACGAAATGACTTTTTTTCCACCATAGAATCATTTTACATGCTATAATACGACCGTTTTCATGATGTTTTTCAACATCAAAAAATTTTGACGTTTTCATCAAAAAATTTCGACATGCTATACTATGACTTTTTTTGTAAAATTTTCCAACATTTCACGAAATGACTTTTTTCCACCATAGAATCATTTTACATGCTATAATACGACCGTTTTCCTGATTTTTTTTCAACATCAAGAAAATTTGACGTTTTCATCGAAAAATTTCGACATACTATACTATGACGTTTTTTGTAAAATTTTCCAACATTTTACGAAATGCCTTTTTTACCACCATAGAATCATTTTACACGCTATAATATGACCGTTTTCATGATTTTTTTCAACATCAAGAAAATTTGACGTTTTCATCGAAAAATTTCGACATACTATACTATGACGTTTTTTTGTAAAATTTTCCAACATTTCACGAAATGACTTTTTTCCACCATAGAATCATTTTACATGCTATAATACGACCGTTTTCATGATTTTTTTCAACATACAAGAAATTTGACGTTTTCATCGAAAAAATTTCGACATACTATACTATGACTTTTTTTGTAAAATTTTCCAACATTTCACGAAATGACTTTTTTCCACCATAGAATCATTTTACATGCTATAATACGACCGTTTTCATGATTCTTTTCGACATCATAGAAAATTTGACGTTTTCATCGAAAAATTTCGACATACTATACTATGACGTTTTTTTGTAAAATTTTCCAACATTTCACGAAATGACTTTTTTCCACCATAGAATCATTTTACATGCTATAATACGACCGTTTTCATGATTCTTTTCAACATCAAGAAAATTTGACGTTTTCATCGAAAAATTTCGACATACTATACTATGACTTTTTTTTTGTAAAATTTTCCAACATTTCACGAAATGACTTTTTTTCCACCATAGAATCATTTTACATGCTATAATACGACCGTTTTCATGATTTTTTTCAACATCAAGAAAATTTGACGTTTTCATCAAAAACTTTCGACATACTATACTATGACGTTTTTTTTGTAAAATTTTCCGTCATTTCACGAAATGACTTTTTTTCCACCATAGAATCATTTTACATGCTATAATACGACCATTTTCCTGATTCTTTTCGACATCATAGAAAATTTGACATTTTCATCGAAAAATTTCGACATACTATACTATGACTTTTTTTTTGTAAAATTTTCCAACATTTCACAAAATGACTTTTTTCCACCATAGAATCATTTTACATGCTATTATACGACCGTTTTCATGATTTATTTTCAACATCAAGAAAATTTGACGTTTTCATCGAAAAATTTCGACATACTATACTGTGACGTTTTTTTTG
The DNA here is from genome assembly GCA_947000775.1 of Pterois miles. Taxonomy (NCBI): domain Eukaryota; kingdom Metazoa; phylum Chordata; class Actinopteri; order Perciformes; family Scorpaenidae; genus Pterois; species Pterois miles. The sequence goes on along the minus strand of CAMQGK010000571.1, from coordinate 4,976,353 downwards.
TAAAATTTTCCAACATTTCACGAAATGACTTTTTTACATGATAGAATCATTTTACATGCTATAATACGACCGTTTTCATGATTTTTTTCAACATCAAGAAAATTTGACGTTTTCATCGAAAAATTTCGACATACTATACTATGACGTTTTTTTGTAAAATTTTCAAATATTTCAAGAAATGACTTTTTTTCCACCATAGAATCATTCTACATGCTATAATACGACCGTTTTCCTGATTTTTTTCAACAACAATCGTTAGATTTGGCGCTAATTTCTTTTTTGAAAGACTCGCTACAGGGGTCTGACAACTGGCTAAATATAGCGACCAAGTCGCTAAGTAGGCGTCACAGCGCTGTTGCTGGAAACCGCAGCTACTGAGACGCTACAGTGCGCATGTCAGAAAATCGAGATGCATTGTGGGATATGCAGTTTAAAGACACAGTACTTTTGTGAAGCGGCATAGAATTGAATGATATGCATCTATATTCTTTGCAAGCCCTCACGGGCCACATAAAGTGAGGTGGCGGGCCAGATTTGGCAGACCTTGAGTGTGACAATGAAAAAAGTCATTGTATAGCATGTCGAAAAAAGTCATAGTGTTGCATGTGGAAAAAGTCATAGTATAGCGTGTCAAAAAAGTCATAGTATGGTATGTCGAAAAAAGTCATAGTATAGCATGTCAAAAAGTGGTTGAAAAAAGTCATAGTATAGTATGTCGAAAAAAGTCATAGTATAGCATGTCGAAAAAAGTGGTTGAAAAATTTAAATTTTATTTTTTTAAAAAAAGTCATAGTATAGCATGTCAAAAAATCATAGTATAGCGTCCCAAAAAATTCATAGTATAACATATCGAAAAAAGAATACTGTAAAAAAGGCATAGTATAACGTCAAAAATGGTAAAAAACATTATAGTATAGTATGCCAAAAAAGTCATAGTATAGCATGTCGAAAAAAGTCATAGTATAACTTCATCTTCATCTTCAACCGCTTATCCGGGGTCGGGTCGCGGGGGCAACAGCTCCAGCAGCTCCACAGTCATAGTATAACATATCGAAAAAAAGTCATAGCATAGTATGTCAAAAAAATCATAGTGTAGCATGTTGAAAAAAGTCATAGTATGGCATATTGAAAAAAGTGGTAAAAAAAAAGTCATCGTATAGCATGTCAAAATAGTCATAGTATAGCATGTCGAAAAAAGTCATAGTATAGCATGTTTTAAAAAGTCATAGTATAGCATGTCAAAAAAGTGGTAAAAAAAGTCAGTCAAGTATGTCAAAAAAAGTCATAGTATAGTGTGTCGAAAAAAGTCATTGTATAGCATGTCGAAAAAAGTCATAGTGTTGCATGTCGAAGAAAGTCATAGTATAACATGTCAAAAAAATGGTAAAAAAAACGTCATAGTATAGTATGCCAAAAAAAAGTCATAGTATAGCATGTTGAATAAAGTCATGGTTTAGCATGTCGACAAAAGTGGTAAAAAAATAAAGTCATAGTATAGCATATCGCAAAAAGTCATACTACAGCATGTCGAAAAAAGCAATAAAAAATGTCATAGTATAGTTTGTCGAAAAAAGTCATAGTATAGCATGTCTAAAAAATGCTAAAAAAGTCATAGTATAGTATGTAAAAATAAAGTCATAGTATAGCATGTCGAAAAAAGTCATAGTATAGCATGTCTAAAGAAATTCTAAAAAAGTCATAGTGTTGTATGTAAAAAATAAAGTCAAGAAAAAAAAGCATATTTGTATGAAAAAATAAAGTCATAGTATAGCATGTCGAAAAAAGTCATAGTATAGCGTGTCAAAAAAGTCATAGTATAGTATGTCACAAAAAGTCATAGTATAGCATGTCAAAAAAAGTCATAGTATAGCATGTCAAAAAAGTCATAGTATAGCGTCTCGAAAAAATTCACAGTATAACATATCGAAAAAAGTCATCATATAGCATATTGACAAAAGTCATAGTATAGCATGTCGAAAAAAGTCATAGTATAACTTCATCTTCATCTTCAACCGCTTATCCGGGGTCGGGTCGCGGGGGCAACAGCTCCAGCAGCTCCAGCAGTCATAGTATAACATATCGAAAAAAGTCATAGCATAGTATGTCAAAAAAAATCATAGTGTAGCATGTTGAAAAAAGTCATAGTATGGCATATTGAAAAAAGTGGTAAAAAAAGTCATCGTATAGCATGTCAAAATAGTCACAGTATAGCATGTCGAAAAAAGTCATAGTATAGCATGTTTAAAAAAGTCATAGTATAGCATGTCAAAAAAGTGGTAAAAAAAGTCAGTCTAGTATGTCAAAAAAAGTCATAGTACAGCATGTCTAAAAAAATGCTAAAAAAAAGTCTGGTAGTCTAGTATGTAAAAATAAAGTCATAGTATAGTGTTTCAAAAAAGTCATAGTATAGCATGTCGAAAAAAGTCAGTATAGCATGTTGAAAAAAGTCAGTATAGCATGTCGAAAAAAGTGGTAAAAAAAAGTCATTGTATAGTATGTAAAAAAAGGTCATAGCATAGCATGTCGAAAAAAGTCACAGTATAGCGAGTCAAAAAAGTCATAGTATAGCATGTCGAAAAAAGTCATAGTATAACGTCAAATAAATGGTAAAAAACGTCATAGTATAGCATGTTGAAAAAAGTCATGGTTTAGTATGTCGACAAAAGTGGTAAAAAAAAAAGTCATAGTATAGCTTGTTGAAAAAAGTAGTAAAAAACGTCATAGTATAGTATGCCAAAAAATGTCATAGTATAGTATGTCGAAAAAAGTGGTTAAAAAAAGTCATAGTATAGCATGTTGAAAATAGTCATAGTATAGCATGTCAAAAAAAGTCATAATGTAGTGTGTCAAAAAAGTCATAGTATAGCATGTCGAAAAAAGTCATAGTATAGCATGTCGAAAAAAGTCATAGTATAGCATGTCGAAAAAAGTCATAGTATATCAAAAAATTCACAGTATAACATATCGAAAAAAGTCATCATATAGCATATTGACAAAAGTCATAGTATAGCATGCCGAAAAAATGTCATAGTATAACTTCATCTTCATCTTCAACCGCTTATCCGGGGTCGGGTCGCGGGGGCAACGCTCCAGCAGCTCCAGCAGTCATAGTATAACATATCGAAAAAGTCATAGCATAGTATGTCAAAAAAATCATAGTGTAGCATGTTGAAAAAAGTCATAGTATGGCATATTGAAAAAAAGTGGTAAAAAAAGTCATCGTATAGTATGTCAAAATAGTCACAGTATAGCATGTCGAAAAAAGTCATAGTATAGCATGTTTAAAAAAGTCATAGTATAGCATGTCAAAAAAGTGGTAAAAAATTTTTTAAAAAAGTCATAGTATAGCATGTCAAAAAAATTAAAATCTGGTAGTCTAGTATGTAAAAATAAAGTCTAGTATAGTGTTTAAAAAAGTCATAATTTCTTTCAAAAAATTCTAATTTAGTTTTTCAAAAAAGTCATAGTATAGCATGTCAAAAAAAAGTCATAATGTAGTGTGTCAAATTGCAAAAAATCATATATCATTCAAAAAAGTCATAGTATAGCATGTCGAAAAAAAGTAATAGCGTCTCAAAAAATTCACAGTATAACATATCGAAAAAAGTCATCATATAGCATATTGACAAAAGTCATAGTATAGCATGTCAAAAAAGTCATAGTATAACTTCATCTTCATCTTCAACCGCTTACCCGGGGTCGGGTCGCGGGGGCAACATCTCCAGCAGCTCCAGCAGTCATAGTATAACATATCGAAAAAAGTCATAGCATAGTATGTCAAAAAAATCATAGTGTAGCATGTTGAAAAAAGTCATAGTATGGCATATTGAAAAAAGTGGTAAAAAAAGTCATCGTATAGCATTCAAAATAGTCACAGTATAGCATGTCGAAAAAAGTCATAGTATAGCATTTAAAAAAGTCATAGTATAGCATGTCAAAAAAGTGGTAAAAAAGTCAATCTAGTATGTCAAAAAAGTCATAGTATAGCATGCAAAAAAATAAAAAGTTTTTTAAAAAATTTTTTTTTTTTTCAAAAGTCATAGTATAGCATGTCGAAAAAAGTCATTAGCATGTTGAAAAAAGTCAGTATAGTCATTGTAAAAAAAAAAAGTCATAGTCATAGTATAGCATGTCGAAAAAAGTCATAGTATAGCGTCAAAAAAAAAAATCATAGTATAGCATGTAAATTTTTTTTTTAAAAATAAAAAAAAAAATTTAAAAAAAAGTAAAAAAAATCTTATTTTATTATTCCAAAAAATATTATATTATATTATGTCAAAAAAGTGATTAAAAAAAGTCATAGAAGCATGTTGAAAATAGTCATAGTATAGCATGTCAAAAAGATAATGTAGTGTGTCAAAAAAGTCATAGTATAGCATGGCGAAAAAAGTCATAGTATAGCATGTCGAAAAAAGTCATAGTATAGCATGTCGAAAAAAGTCATAGTATAACATGTCAAAAAAATGGTAAAAAAAAAAAAGTCATAGTATAGCTTGTCGAAAAAGTCATGGTATAGCTTGTCGAAAAAAGTAGTAAAAAACATCAGCATAGTATGCCAAAAAATGTCATAGTATAGCATGTTGAAAATAGTCATGGTTTAGCATGTCGAAAAAAGTCATAGTATAGCGTGTCAAAAAAGTCATAGTATAACATGTCGAAAAAAGTGGTTAAAAAAAGTCATAGTATAGTATGTCACAAAAAGTCATAGTATAGCATGTCGAAAAAAATCATAGTATAATATATCGAAAAAAGTCATAGCATAGTATGTCGAAAAAAATCAGAATAGCATGTCAAAAAAAGTGGTAAAAAAAAGTCATAGTATAGCATGTTGAAAAAAGTCATAGTATAGCAGGTCGAGACAAGTCATAGTATAGCATGTCAAGAAAAGTAATAAAAAAACGTCATAGTATAGTATGCCAAAAAAAAGTCATAGTATAGTATGTCGAAAAAAGTCATATTATAGCATGTCGAAAAAAGTCATGGTTTAGCATGTTGAAAAAAATGGTAAAAAAGTCATAGTAGAGTATGTCAAAAAAAACATAGTATAGCATGTTGAAAAAAGTCATAGTATAGCATGTCAAAAAAGTAATAAAAACTGTCATAATATAGTATGTCAAAAAAGTCATAGTATAGTATGTCAAAAAAAGGCATAGTATAGTATTTCAAAAAAATCATAGTACAGCATGTCGAAAAAAGCGGTAAAAAAAATTCAAAGTATAGTATGTCAAAAAATTCATAGTGTAGCATGATGAAAAAAATGGAAAAAATCATAGCATAGTATGTCAAAAAAAAGTCATAGTATAGCATGTCGGAAAAAGTAATAAAAACGTCGTATATACCAAAAAAGTCATAGTATAGCATGTAGAAAAAAGTAAAAAAACACATATATATATCCAAAAAATGCCATAGTATAGCATGTTGAAAAAAGTCATGGTTTAGCATGTCAACAAAAGGGGTAAAAAAAAAAAAAGTCATAGTATAGCATGTCACAAAAAGTGATAGTATAGCATGTAGAAAAAAGTAATAAAAAAAGTCATAGTATAGCATGTCAAAATACATAGTATAGTAAAAAGTGTAAGCAGTATAGTATGAAAAAAAATCATAGTATAGCAGAAAAAAGTCATAGTATAGCATGTCAAAAAAATGGTAAAAAAGTCATAGTATAGCTGTAAAAAAAATAATAAAAAACATAGTATAGTATGCCAGAAAATGTCATAGTATCGATTGAAAAAAGTCATAGTATAGCATGTCAAAAAAAGTCATAGTATAACATGTCAAAAACATGGTAAAGATAGTATAGTAGTCAAAAAAAAAGTCATCGTATAGGTGCAAATAGTCATAGTATAGTTGTCGAAAAAAGTGGTAAAAAAAGTCATAGTAAGATGAAAAAGTAATAAAAAATGTCATAATATAGTATGTCAAAAAAGTCATAGTATAGTATGTCGAAAAAAGTCATAGTATAGTATGTCAAAAAAAAATATTGTATAGATGTCGAAAAAAGCGGTAAAAAAAGTCAAAGTCTAGTATGTCAAAAAAATCATAGTATAGCATGTATTTAAAAAAGTCATAGTATAGCATGTCGAAAAAAATAGTAGAAGTATAAAAATGTCAAAAAAATCATAGTATAGCATGTCGAAAAAGTCATAGTATAGCATGTCGAAAAAATGGTAAAAAAGTAAAGTAAAAAACATCAGTCATAGTATAGCATGCCAAAAAATGTCATAGTATAGCATGTCGAAAAAAGTAGTAAAAAACGTATAGTATAGTTTGCCTGTCGAAAAAAGTCATAGTATAGCGTGTCAAAAAAAGTGGTAAAAAAGTCATAGTATAGCATGTCGAAAAAATGGTAAAAAAGTGGTAGTATAGTATGTAAAAATAAAGTCATAGTATAGCATGTTGAAAAAAGTACAATTCAAAAAAAAATAAAAAAAACTTATTATATAATATCAAAAAAAAAAAAAAAAAACATCATAGTATAGTATGTCAAAAAAAGTCATAGTATAGCATGTCGAAAAAAATTGTTAAAAAAGTCATAGTATAGCATAAAATCATTTTAAAAAAGTCATAGTATAGCATGTCAAAAAAATGGTAAAGTCATAGCATAGTTTGTCAAAAAGAGTCATAGCATAGCATGTCGAAAAAAAAAAAATAAATCAGAATAGCATGTCAAAAAAAAGTGGTAAAAAAAAAAGTCATAGTATAGCATGTTGAAAAAAGTCATAGTATAGCATGGTCGAAAAAAGTAACAAGTCATAGTATAGCATGTCAAAAAAGTAATAAAAAACGTCATAGTATAGTTTGCCAAAAAAAGTCATAGTATAGCATGTCAAAAATGAAAAAAGTCATATTATAGCATGTCGAAAAAAGTCATAGTTTAGCATGTTGAAAAAAATGGTAAAAAAAAGTCATAGTAGAGTATGTCAAAAAAAAAGTCATAGTATAGCATGTTGAAAAAAATATATACATGTCGGAAAAAGTAATAAAACATCAGCATAGTATGTCAAAAAAAAGTCATAGTATAGCATGTCGGAAAAAGTAATAAAAAACGTCATAGTATAGTATGCCAAAAAAGTCATAGTATAGCATGTAGAAAAAAGTAATAAAAAACATCATAGTATAGTATGCCAAAAAATGCCATAGTATAGCATGTTGAAAAAAGTCATGGTTTAGCATTTCAACAAAAGGGGTAAAAAAAAAAAAAAGTCATAGTATAGCATGTCACAAAAAGTGATAGTATAGCATGTAGAAAAAAGTAATAAAAAAAGTCATAGTATAGCATGTCAAAATAGTCATAGTATAGCTTGTCGAAAAAAGTGGTAAAAAAGTCATTGTATAGTATGTAAAAATAAAGTCATAGTATAGCATGTCGAAAAAAGTCATAGTATAGCATGTCAAAAAAATGGTAAAAAAGTCATAGTATAGCTTGTAAAAAAAAAGTAATAAAAAACATAGTATAGTATGCCAGAAAATGTCATAGTATAGCATGTTGAAAAAAGTCATAGTATAGCATGTCAAAAAAAGTCATAGTATAACATGTCAAAAACATGGTAAAGTCATAGTATAGTATGTCAAAAAAAAAAAGTCATCGTATAGCGTGTCAAAATAGTCATAGTATAGCTTGTCGAAAAAAGTGGTAAAAAAAGTCATAGTATAGCATGTCGAAAAAGTAATAAAAAATGTCATAATATAGTATGTCAAAAAAGTCACAGTATAGTATGTCAAAAAAAGTCATAGTATAGTATGTCAAAAAAAAATCATTGTATAGCATGTCGAAAAAAGCGGTAAAAAAAAGTCAAAGTCTAGTATGTCAAAAAAGTCATAGTATAGCATGACGAAATAAATGGTAAAAAATCATAGCATAGTATGTCAAGAAAAGTCATAGTATAGCATGTCGAAAAAAGTGGTAAAAAAGTCATAGTATAGTATGTTGAAAAAAATGGTAAGAAAGTCATAAAAATGTCAAAAAAATCATAGTATAGCATGTCAAAAAAGTCATAGTATAGCATGTCGAAAAAATGGTAAAAAAGTCATAATATAGTACGTAAAAATAAAGTCATAGTATAGCATGTTGAAAAGTCATAGTATAGCATGTCAAAAAATGGTAAAAAAGTCATAGTATAGCTTGTCGAAAAAAGTCATAGTATAGCATGTTGAAAAAAGTAATAAAAAACGTCATAGTATAGTATGCCAAAAAAGTCATATTATAGCATGTCGAAAAAAGTAATAAAAAACGTCATAGTATAGTTTGCCTAAAAAGTCATAGTATAGCATGTCGAAAAAAGTGGTAAAAAAGTCATAGTATAGCATGTCGAAAAAAATGGTAAGAAAGTCATAAAAATGTCAAACAAATCATAGTATAGCATGTCAAAAAAGTCATAGTATAGCATGTCGAAAAAATGGTAAAAAAAAGTCGTAGTATAGTATGTAAAAATAAAGTCATAGTATAGCATGTTGAAAAGTGATAGTATAGCATGTCAAAAAAATGGTAAAAAAGTCATAGTATAGCATGTCGAAAAAAGTAATAAAAAACATCATAGTATAGTATGCCAAAAAAAGTCATAGTATAGCATGTCGAAAAAAGTGGTAAAAAAGTCATAGTATAGCATGTTGAAAAAAGTCATAGTATAGCATGTTGAAAAAAAAAATGCTAAAAAAAGTCATAGTATAGTATGTAAAAATAAAGTCATAGTATAGCATGTCAAAAAAAGTCATAGTATAGTATGCCAAAAATGTAATAAAAAACGTCATAGTATAGTTTGCCAAAAAGTCATAGTATAGCATGTCGAAAAAAGTGGTAAAAAAGTCATAGTATAGCATGTCGAAAAAGTCATAGTATAGCATGTCAAAAAATGGTAAAAAAGTCATAGTATAGTATGCCAAAAAAGTTATAGTATAGCATGTCGAAAAAAGTAATAAAAAACGTCATAGTATAGTTTGCCAAAAGTCATAGTATAGCATGTCCAAAAAAGTGGTAAAAAAGTCATAGTATAGCATGTCGAAAAAGTCATAGTATAGCATGTTGAAAAAATGGTAAAAAAAAAGTCATAGTATAGTATGTAAAAGTAAAGTCACAGTATAGCATGTTGAAAAAAGTCATAGTATAGCATGTCGGAAAAAGTAATAAAACACGTCAGTATAGTATGCCAAAAAAGTCATAGTATAGCATGTCGAAAAAGTAACAAAAAACGTCATAGTATAGTATGCCAAAAAAGTCATAGTATAGCATGTCGAAAAAATGGTAAAAAAGTCGTAGTATAGTTTGTAAAAATAGTCATAGTAAGCATGACGAAAAAATGGTAAAAAATCATAGCAAGATGACAAAAAAGCAAGAAGCATGTCGAAAAAAGTGGAAAAAAGCAAGTATAGATGTTGAAAAAAATGGAAGAAAGCATAAAAATGTCAAAAAAATCATAGTATAGCATGTCAAAAAAGTCATAGTATAGCATGTCGAAAAAATGGTAAAAAAGTCATAATATAGTACGTAAAAATAAAGTCATAGGATAGCATGTTGAAAAGTCATATTATAGCATGTCAAAAAATGGTAAAAAAGTCATAGTATAGCTTGTCGAAAAAAGTCATAGTATAGCATGTTGAAAAAAGTAATAAAAAACGTCATAGTATAGTATGCCAAAAAAGTCATATTATAGCATGTCGAAAAAAGTAATAAAAAACGTCATAGTATAGTTTGCCTAAAAAGTCATAGTATAGCATGTCGAAAAAAGTGGTAAAAAAGTCATAGTATAGCATGTCGAAAAAAATGGTAAGAAAGTCATAAAAAAATATTTATTTTATAAAATATAATTTTTATTTTATAAAAAATAAAAAAATTATTATAGTATGTTAAAATAAAATTATATTTTATATTTTTAAAATTATAATTTTAATTTTAAAAAATTGTAAAAAAATATAGTATAGATTTCGAAAAAAGTAATAAAAAACACATAGATAGAGCAAAAAAAGCATAGTAAATTAAAAATCATATATACATGTCAAAAAAGTCAAGAAAATGCAAAAAAAGGAAATCAAGCAATTTTCAAAAAAAGCAAGAATAGCATTTGAAAAAAATCAAAAAAACAATATAGATAAAAAAAAGCAAGATACATCAAAAAAACATAGTATTTTCCCAAAAATTTAATAAAAACCATAGTATATTTCCAAAACAAAACACAAAAAATAAAAGCAAAGAAAAAACAAGTAAGCACAAAAAATGGAAGAAAGTCATAAAAATGTCAAAAAAATCCTAGTATAGCATGTCAAAAAAGTCATAGTATAGCATGTCGAAAAAATGGTAAAAAAGTCGTAGTATAGTATGTAAAAATAAAGTCATAGTATAGCATGTTGAAAAGTGATAGTATAGCATGTCAAAAAATGGTAAAAAAGTCATAGTATAGCATGTCGAAAAAAGTAATAAAAAACATCATAGTATAGTATGCCAAAAAAAGTCATAGTATAGCATGTCGAAAAAAGTGGTAAAAAAGTCATAGTATAGCATGTTGAAAAAAGTCATAGTATAGCATGTCAAAAAAGTCATAGTATATGTCAAAAAAATGGAAAGTCATAGCATAGTTTGTCAAAAAAAGTCATAGAATAGCATGTTGAAAAAAAATGCTAAAAAAGTCATAGTATAGATGTAAAAAAAAGTCATAGTATACATGTCAAAAAAAGTCATAGTATAGTATCCAAAAATGAAAAAAAACATCATAGTATATTTCCAAAAGTCATAGATAGCATGTCGAAAAAATGGTAAAAAAGTCATAGTATAGCATGTCGAAAAAGTCATAGTATAGCATGTCAAAAAATGGTAAAAAAGTCATAGTATAGTATGCCAAAAAAGTCATAGTATAGCATGTCGAAAAAAGTAATAAAAAACGTCATAGTATAGTTTGCCAAAAGTCATAGTATAGCATGTCCAAAAAAGTGGTCAAAAAGTCATAGTATAGCATGTCGAAAAAGTCATAGTATAGCATGTTGAAAAAATGGTAAAAAAAAAGTCATAGTATAGTATGTAAAAATAAAGTCACAGTATAGCATGTTGAAAAAAGTCATAGTATAGCATGTCGGAAAAAGTAATAAAACACTCAGATAGTATGCCAAAAAGCAAGAAGCATGCGAAAAAGAACAAAAAACTCATATATAGTATCAAAAAAGCATTGTCGAAAAAATGGTAAAAATCTAGAAGATGAAAAAAGTATATATACATACAAATAAATGTAAAAAATCATAGCATAGATGACAAAAAGCAGAAGCATGCGAAAAAAGGTAAAAAAGTCATAGTAAAAAAAAAAAAAAAAAAAAATAAAAAATTTTTATTTTTAAAAAATTTTTTTTTTAAATTTTTTTTTTCAAAAATTAAAAATCTTTTTTCTTCAAAAAAAAAATAAAAAACTCTAATTTTATTTTCCAAAAAAGTCTAGTTAGCATGTCGAAGGGGCATAGTATAGCATGTTGAAAAAAGTCATAGAAGCATGTAAAAATAAAGTCATAGATAGCATGCAAAAAATCAAGAAGAGCCAAAAATAAAAAAAACGCAAGAAGTTCCAAAAGCATAGAAGCTGCGAAAAAAGGGAAAAAGCAAGTATAGCATGTCGAAAAAGTCATAGATAGCATGTCGGAAAAAGTAATAAAACACGTCAGTATAGTATGCCAAAAAAGTCATAGTATAGCATGTCGAAAAAAAGTCATAGTATAGCATGTCGAAAAAATGGTAAAAAAGTCATAATATAGTACGTAAAAATAAAGTCATAGTATAGCATGTTGAAAAGTCATAGTATAGCATGTCAAAAAATTGTAAAAAAGTCATAGTATAGCTTGTCGAAAAAAGTCATAGTATAGCATGTTGAAAAAAGTAATAAAAAACGTCATATGCCAAAAAAGTCATATTATAGCATGTCGAAAAAAGTAATAAAAAACGTCATAATATAGTTTGCCTAAAAAGTCATAGTATAGCATGTCGAAAAAAGTGGTAAAAAAGTCATAGTATAGCATGTCGAAAAAAATGGTAAGAAAGTCATAAAAATGTCAAAAAAATCCTAGTATAGCATGTCAAAAAAGTCATAGTATAGCATGTCGAAAAAATGGTAAAAAAGTCGTAGTATAGTATGTAAAAATAAAGTCATAGTATAGCATGTTGAAAAGTGATAGTATAGCATGTCAAAAAATGGTAAAAAAGTCATAGTATAGCATGTCGAAAAAAGTAATAAAAAACATCATAGTATAGTATGCCAAAAAAAGTCATAGTATAGCATGTCGAAAAAAGTGGTAAAAAAGTCATAGTATAGCATGTCAAAAGGAAAAAAGTCATAGTATACAACAACAAAAAAGTATATATAACATGTCAAAAAAATGGTAAAGTCATAGCATAGTTTGTCAAAAAAAGTCATAGAATAGCATGTTGAAAAAAAATGCGAAAAAAAAAGTCATAGTATAGTATGTAAAAATAAAGTCATAGTATAGCATGTCAAAAAAAGTCATAGTATAGTATGCCAAAAATGTAATAAAAAACGTCATAGTATAGTTTGCCAAAAGTCATAGTATAGCATGTCGAAAAAAGTGGTAAAAAAGTCATAGTATAGCATGTCGAAAAAGTCATAGTATAGCATGTCAAAAAATGGTAAAAAAAGTCATAGTATAGTTTGCCAAAAAAGTCATAGTATAGCATGTCGAAAAAAGTAATAAAAAACGTCATAGTATAGTTTGCCAAAAGTCATAGTATAGCATGTCCAAAAAAGTGGTGAAAAAGTCATAGTATAGCATGTCGAAAAATCATAGTATAGCAGTTGAAAAAAAAAAAAAAGTCATAGTATAGTATGTAAAAATAAAGTCACAGTATAGCATGTTGAAAAAAGTCATAGTATAGCATGTCGGAAAAAGTAATAAAACACGTCAGTATAGTATGCCAAAAAAGTCATAGTATAGCATGTCGAAAAAGTAACAAAAAACGTCATAGTATAGTATGCCAAAAAAGTCATAGTATAGCATGTCGAAAAAATGGTAAAAAAGTCGTAGTATAGTTTGTAAAAATAGTCACAGTATAGCATACGAAATAAATGGTAAAAAATCATAGCATAGTATGACAAGAAAAGTACAATATACATGTTGAAAAAAGTCATAGTATAGCATGTCGGAAAAAGTAATAAAACAGGTAATAGTACAAAAAAGTCATAGTATAGCATGTCGAAAAAGTAACAAAAAACGTCATAGTAAGTATGCCAAAAAAGTCATAGTATAGCATGTCAAAAAAATGGTAAAAAGCGAAGTCATAGTAAAAATAGTCATAGTCAAAGCATGTTGAAAAGTCATAGTATAGCATGTCAAAAAATGGTAAAGTCATAGTATAGTATGTCAAAAAAAAGTCATAGTATAGCATGTCAAAAAGTAATAAAAAATGTCATAATATAGTATGTCAAAAAAATCATAGCGTAGCATGTTGAAAAAAATCATAGTATAGCATGTCAAAATAGTCATAGTATAGCTTGTCGAAAAAAGTGGTTAAAAAAAGTCATAGTATAGCATGTCGAAAAAGTAATAAAAAATGTCATAATATAGTATGTCAAAAAAGTCATAGTATAGTATGTCAAAAAAAGTCATAGTATAGTATGTCAAAGAAAATCATAGTATAGCATGTCGAAAAAAGCGGTAAAAAAAAGTCAGTCTAGTATGTCAAAAAAAGTCATAGTATAGGATGTCGAAAAAAAATGCTAAAAAAAGTCATAGTATAGTATGTTGAAAAAAGTCATAGTATAGCATGTCAAAAAAAGTCATAGTATAACATGTCAAAAAAATGGTAAAGTCATAGTGTAGTATGTCAAAAAAAAGTCATAATATAGCATGTCGAAAAAGTAATAAAAAATGTCATAATATAGTATGTCAAAAAAATCATAGCGTAGCATGTTGAAAAAAATCATAGTATAGCATGTCGAAAAAAGCGGTAAAAAAAGTCAGTCTAGTATGTCAAAAAAAGTCATAGTATAGCATGACGAAAAAAATGGTAAAAAAAATCATAGCATAGTATGTCAAAAAAAGTCATAGTATAGCATGTCGAAAAAAAATGCTAAAAAAAAGTCATAGTATAGTATGTCGAAAAAAGTAATAAAAAACGTCATAGTATAGTTTGCCAAAAGTCATAGTATAGCATGTCGAAAAAAGTGGTACAAAAGTCATAGTATAGCATGTTGAAAAAAATGGTAAGAAAGTCATAAAAATGTCAAAAAAATCATAGTATAGCATGTCAAAAAAGTCATAGTATAGCATGTCGAAAAAATGGTAAAAAAGTCATAGTATAGTATGTAAAAATAAAGTCATAGTATAGCATGTTGAAGTCATAGTATAGCATGTCAAAAAATGGTAAAAAAGTCATAGTATAGCTTGTCGAAAAAAGTCATAGTATAGCATGTTGAAAAAAGTTATAGTATAGCATGTCAAAAAAGTCATAGTATAGCCTGTCAAAAAAGTCATAGTATAGCATGTCGGAAAAAGTAATAAAAAACGTCAGTATGGTATGCCAAAAAAGTCATAGTATAGCATGTCGAAAAAAGTAATAAAAAACGTCATAGTATAGTTTGCCAAAAAAGTCATAGTATAGCATGTCGGAAAAAGTGGTAAAAAAAGTCATAGTATAGCATGTCGAAAAAAATGGTAAGAAAGTCATAAAAATGTCAAAAAAATCATAGTATAGCATGTTGAAAAAAGTGACAAAAAAAAGTCATAGTATAGTATAATGAAAAATGTCATTGTATAGTATGTCGAAAAAAGTGGTACAAAAGTCATAGTATGTCGAGTGGTAAAAAAAATTGGTTAAAAAAATCTTGGCATGGTATGTCAAGAAAGTCATAGTGTAGCATGTCAAAAAAAAAAAAAGTCATGTAAAAAAAGTGGTTGAAAAAGTAACTATAGTATAGCATGTCAAAAGTCGTAAAAATGTCAAAAAAGTGGTTAAAAAAATCATGGTATAGCATGTCAACAAAAGTGGTGAAATAAAGTCATAGTATGGTAACTTGAAAAGTGGTAAAAGTCATCATATAGTATGTCAAACATACTTCATAAAACAGTCATAGTATATAATGTCCAAAAAAGGGAAAAATGTCAGTATAGTATGACTCAAAAAGTCGTACAAAAATCACAATATAGCATGTTGAAAAAACGTCATAGTACAGGATGTCGACAAATGTAGAAAAAGTTATATATACTATAGTGTGATGAAATAAAGTCAATAAAAGTCAGACTATAATGTTAAAACAATGGTAAAATAATCACAGTGTGGTTTGTCATAAAATGTAAGTATATTATGTCATAAACAATGTCATGTCATATTATAGTATCTAACTATAAAGCAAGGAATCTGACTGTATGTGGGTGTGTATATGTCCTTTGGTTGTAAATATTATCCAGCACAATCTTGTGCTGGATAATATTTACAACCAAAGTCTTTGTTTGCTGCATTGAGTCCAGAATCAGGCTGCTCCGAACCAGCATGTGTTTCTATCTGGGCCTGCTGCATTTTCCTCTTGTTATGAACAGGGGCAGAGTGAGAACAATGCATGTTTTTCTGGTTGAGTTCCATTCTGGTCATTCTTTGCTGCTGTTGCTGGAGGAAGTGGTCTATGTGCCTCTTCTGCAACACGTTTCTGCTTGTGTTTTACATTTGCTGGTGAACCTACAAAAATGCCTGTGTGATTTTAGAACTAGAGGAAAGAAACAACTAAAATACAAGTGTCTGTTTCGATGAGCTGCTGGCTTCATTAATGACGTGTCGTTGCCGTTTCAGTTGTGTCTGTGTATCCTGATCACAACGTCGGACTCAGCCATGTCTGCTACCAATAGCATTATCCTGGGCATCGGGGTGGGGTGGGCCTGCCTGACCGCCACCGTCGGGGCTGTTGCGGTGAGTCTACTTCATTCATCTTCACTAGTAACTGCTCTTCACACAAAGGGACATTAAACTAATAAGAAAAGAGCAGCTGTAGTAATATTCAAAAGCAGTCAGTGGCTGTAACTAATTGTTATTTTTCAGGTTTTAAAGGAAGCGAAGGTCTTAGTTTGGGTCTTCATGGTGCAGAACCTTCCTCAACTAGCTTTCTTTGTGTATCTGATGTACACGGTGAGTTCAAATTCATTGAGTCAAAATAATACAGGTTTCCTCAAGGGGATAATAAAGTATTTTATCTGTAGCTGTTCTATGACATGGCATGTATATCATTAATGTACAGTGAGAAGTGGATTTCTGCAGGATAAGAAAGGGTTTGCTTTAATTACAGGTGGTAATGAAATGGTTCCAGGACAGCATTTACACCCTGGAGGCGGCTGCCATCACCGGAGCTTTGATTTCACTGGTTATTAAAGCGGTTTTATTCTGGGGCCTCATCAGACTGGTGCACAGCTTCGGTCAAGGCCTGAGGGAGAGGAGTGAGTAGACTGTCTGCCATTGCTTTTTGTTTGTATCTTGTTCTTAGTTTCAGTCATTCAAACTCTGAGCAGAAGACAAAACAAAAGCTACATCATGGGAGCATTAACTAATCTCTGCACATTTCTCCTGATTGTGAGAGTTTTCCTGACTCTACTGACCTTGAGTGCATTATGTTGGCTAGAAAGCTCCAGAACACCAAAATGTTGTACTAAGTGTTGTACTCATTTTTGCAGTGTTTGCACCCAGCAAGTGATAGAACACATCCGGTGGTTGTGGACCAAGGACACAGCTGCATGCTGCTGACTATGCCAACATCACCTCCACCAGAATGGTCAGACAGCTGCCATCTTTTTTTTTTTTTTTTTTTTTTTTAAAGCCTAATGTGCCATTTACTGTATATTTTATTTTATAACTTCTTTGTCACTGTGCCTATCAACAAGATGTAAAGCACCACAACTGAAACTGCATCAAATGCCTTTGTAGATTGGATTCATTATGTTTTTATTATGTTTTTACTGTAATATGCATTGTAATATTTGAATCCATACAGTTTGTAGACGTCTGTTCGTTCTATAAATTACATTCAGTGTTGACTTGGCTTTTTAAAATTCTAATTGTTAAACCTAAATCTTGTGATTGAATTGCATAGACTGTTTCTTTGGGCAACACTGGAATATTTTTTACTTAACTTTCTGCAGCACCTTAATATATTTAATCAATTGTTTGTTTGTTTTTTAAATTCAAGGTTCTTAAAAAAATGTGAAAAAAATGTTGATGTTTTGATCTGTTGCTCAATGAAAAGTGAGAAGGAAATTATTTGGATGTAACGTCTCTTTCCCAATGCTCATACTCCTTGAACTGGAGTTATATCCAGGTAAGTACTGTTTTTATTTTGTCACTTTTTAGTGCATATTGCTGACAAACTGCAAGACTTTCACCACATTCCCATAATTTATCGCAAACGTGAAACTCAGGACTGGTTTCAGGTGTGAAGTACAGTCGTGTCTAGAAGGTAACACTCGCGAGATGGTTCAGGTAAAGATCCTGACACACTGAGCCGATGGTCGGCCGTCTGTCAGCCTGTTTTTTTTCGGTGTGTCCTGCACTGTCCGCTCTAGTCTGCCTGCGTCACTGTTTTGTCTGCCGATTCGCTGCCCGTCTGTGAGAGAAATTACTCTGATTGGTAGTTCAGCTTAAACGATTCAGTGCATGAGAAGAGAAACGGACGCGAGGGAAGCGAACCAATGAGTAAAGTCAAGGGGAAAAACACAAGGACTCTTGTCATTATTCACCTTCATCTGGTCATTCCAATACACTGATAGTCGGAGTGAAGCTAAGTGGTGAGTAAGAGTGGTGTGAAAATGGTCGGAAGATTACACTTGTATATCTGCCGTCTTCAGTGTTCCGGTTTCCCTTTTTAAATGACGAATACAGACTACCGCCGCCTCCTGGTGTGGAGAGTTATATCGCAGATCATACGTGCTGACCGACCGTCAGCTGTAGGCTTTGTGGTGTGTTCGAGTGCAACTTTTTGGCCGAGACAAAGGCGACATAACGCGACACAACTGGTGGCCTTCGTCGCTGCTAGTTCACAATGTTAGGTTAGGATAGGTTGTCGGACAGCAAGTCTCTGCCACATTTTGCAATTTGCCTTCTAGACACCACTGTGAAACTCGGTGATCGAACAGGAGGATTCACACTTCCTGGTAAAATTTTCTAGCCGTTTATTAAAGTGCTCTGGGGGAAAAAAAAAAGTAGGATGAGCAAACTTACCGATACAAAAGTCAGAGTTATAAAAGTGAAAAGCACTTTGCGAGAAGAGCTGACAGTGCTTCACAGAAAAGAGAAGTCAACGCCAGGGCTTTTTGCAGAACTGTGGTTCAGGGGGACGTCATGGTTCAGACCAACACTGGAAATAAACTAGATTTGTTTTCATTTTCTGGTTTAACACACGGATTGAGCTTCAATTCATGTGTCAAAACTGATTTAGTTTGTGTTCCAAGATGGATCAAGTTGTCCTGGAATGTACTTTGAATAAACTTTGACTCTATTTGAATGTACAAGTACTTCTGGCCAAATACAAGCTGTTGAAAAACTGAGTTGGAGTCAGAACTGCTAAAGATTTTTTTTTCTGTCAACTAAAATAATAACCGAAGAACTTATTAATGTAAAAAAGTACCAAATAGATTTATTTTCAGCAATGATACATTGTAAACGGGTTAATAAACATATAGTCTTTACAAAATACATCTTATTCAAGCATCACATATATACATATAGTTAAAGGAATGATTGCCTTTTAGAGCTCAGTTGGTCCACTTGAGTTACAACCATGATTCATGTTTTCTTTTCACCCTGACACAATTTGTTGAGCCAATTTAGAAAGTATATATTAACATCTAGATATTATATGTGAACAGATAGGTAAAGTAGGCCACCTGAAAGTATTCAGCCAAGACTGCATCGTGGCAGACCAACTGAACAAAGTCTGAAAAATTCAATTTCTCAACAGACACCAAGCACACAAACCAGTGAATCACCCACAGACGTTGGTCTAGAAAACCTCCACCGAGTTCAGCTATGGCTTAGACGGTACTTTATAAAACAGACTTTAAAAAGACACTGAAGAAATCTGAACTGGAATGAATATCACCTCGTCGCACTGTTGACACATTATCCAACGTTTGGACGACATGACTGGAGAACAGAGACAGTAGCCGTGCTTCCATTCAACCCTCAACCGAATTTTAAACAAACTTGAAATGTTGCAAAAAAATCAATGTGAATTTTGTGCATTTCCATCAGTTTGTTGGCTACAGCGTAGTTTGCTCAGAAGTTGGCACAATAGGCTACTTAGGGCTGTAATTCACCGGTAAACACGGTAGAAGTTGTGAGCCGGATGTAAAACAAGTGGGCTTGGCCATCAAACCATCTAGAAAAATGGAGCGAGGTCTTCAGGAATTTTAATTGCTCCTTCATGTCAGATAGTAACGGTCATGACAAATAAAAGACAAGTTTATGGGTTATGGGAATGTCCGAGAAGACACCGACGGCGGAAACGAAGTTAAACGTCCTGTATGTCACAATTTATTCAGCAGAGCCATATTCAAAATCCATTTAGCACATTAACTCTTTTCCGATGTTTTTTTGCAATTGAGGCGCTTTTATCAAATTTTACAGCTTTTCTAGTACAATACTACGGAAACACGGCTACTGTGACACATAAATAGCTCTTAGTGTCAGACAGCCAGGACAACGGTCAACATGGTGTTACAATTAAAAATGCACAAGTCACATCTGTGCTAGTGTGATTACATCATCGTTATGATGTAAACCTTGAAAAATAATATTTCTATACATTAATGATAACAGTGTTTAAGGCACAGTCTGTACAGTAGGGCCACTATTGCCAAGTCGATGTTCTGTAAACTTGCTCGTCCTCAGGATGGACCTAATGATTGTGTAACGGCCGGGCCACATTAAGATAAGATAAGATGAACCTTTATTAATCCCCGGAGGGAAATTCGGCATGATCAGCGCATGACGGCTGCCTCGCTGGACTGCTGCGGCTCTCGCGTCTGTTATCACTCCTTTCTTTCTACATCGAGTTTGTCTTTCATAACGGCATTTCATTATAAAAGTCATTTATATTCATTTTAGTCAGAAAAGTTTAAGAAGAGTGTGCTAACTCGTGAATAATAATCCCTGATTAAAAGCAGATACTCTGTTAATTCATCAGCCGTGCAAGTCGCTGCACTATCCTGCAAAAAACAGGAAGTGTTTTTCACATCTGTGACATTCTACAGATACTGAAACTGTAGTTATGTTGCTGGTATTACATCCATATACAGTCAAAAGATCGCTATCAGCTCATCTTTGCTGTAAACGCTGTAGGCGAGACCAGGGATGTTAATAATTAACCCATTAACCGATAACTGATATTAAGCACTTTAACCGACTAACGCTATCATTTATCTGCAACAGCTACGTACAAAACTATAACGCCACCAACAAACCCACACTCACCGCCACCACATTCACGGTCTGTGAGAATCTCGCTGCAGTTACGCTACAGTGGACACAAACATTTTTGTCGGACAATCGCTGTCGTTCATCCGGGCAAACACACAGCTATTAACCTGCTAGACTAAATGTGCGGTGAAAACTTTTACTAGGAAAGTGGCTTAATGTCCACGACACTACACACAGCACCGTGGCTGCTAACGCTCCTGGATGGTGAACTGGGGACAGTGAAGGCAGCACCGTGGCTGCTAACGCTCCTGGATGGTGAACTGGGGACAGTGAAGGCAGCACCGTGGCTGCTAACGCTCCTGGATGGTGAACTGGGGACAGTGAAGGCAGCACCGTGGCTGCTACAGCGGCCCTCCTGACGGTGAACTGTTCACTCAGTTTGTTGTGCTCATAGACTGCAGCTGGCGAGGCTCTAAACTTGTCAGTTAATGGTTAATAATCAGTTAATGAGGGTCGGTTATCGGTTATTAGCATCCCTAGGCGAGACCTCGAATCTTTAGAAGAGATGCAGCTGAGATGCAGCTGACATGCAGCCGATCTGCGCTGCTCACATGGGCTGTTTGGCTGCTCTAACTTGTTAACAAGGGCGCTGAAATAAAAAGCAAGAGGTTCCACGACGCACACGCGCCGCTCGTGCTCAGTGTGGCCCGGGCGCAAGACAACATTGTCATTCATTCATGACATATCATGAGTTTTTCCTGATTTAATAAACAGGTGTTAAGAATGTAGGTGTAGAATTTTCCAGAAAAGTGCAACTGATCCTTTATCTCACTAAACATTAGTCGTCTTATGAAGTAGTAGATGTGTCCCTGCCATCTGTCTTAAAGACTAAAAAGTGCTAAAACAGACCATCAAGAGTATTGCGGTAACTGCCATCTGCATCTGACCATCAGAGTTTTCATCCAAGTTCATCCCAAACTTTGCATTTCCATCTGATTCCGAGTCAAAAACCTGCTTTGTGACTTTGAAAGGTCAAAAGGTCAGTTTGCCCAGTTTACAGAAGGAAAACACACAAAGGGACGATCCTGAACCGATAGTGGGGCCAAACTCCATTCAAAAATCCATCATTTTAACGTGCCAACACATTAGAACGTGACATAATATCTTCTGGTGTGTTATTCTGTACTGAAATAAAAATGAAATAAATACAATTGCTACTATAAAACAAGAATGATGAAATATTTTAGAATTGTGATTTGAGTTTTAATAATTTAATAGGATATTTAAGAATGTATTGGTTTATGTATTTGACTCAATTTATTCATATGATTATTTATTTAAATTACTTATTCAATTTAATTTCATGCTTTGGGGTTTCACACTTTGCCTCTTATTCCACCCACATGGAGCACCACAGCAAAAGTGCCGTTTGACCCAATACTTGCAATTTTACTATGGAAATACTTGAAGACATTTTTGAATAGAGTTTGGTGAGACCTATCCATAAAAGATAACAGCACAGAACACGGTCAAACTAAAACCAAGATCTGAGGCGTCCTTGAGACTTTGGAGAAGACTGTGAAGATACCTCGTGCCTCAGAACTCCTCGTCCTCTGAGCTGAGGTAGTTTTGCTTCTTCCTCACGTTCCAGTGTAAACACTGGGCCAGGCTCTCGAACCAGTCGTTGACCGGGTCCCGGAAACAGATGGAGGGAACGGGGAAGCAGGAAGTGGTGATGGTAATGCTGGAAGAGGGGTGGAAAAAAGAATCGTCAAAGGTTGCGTCACGGTTGCTGCAGCCTGAATGGTGAAAGAAAAGTCCAGGTATGTGCAATCATGAAAACAAAAGAGGAGGTGTTGACATCAGGTGCAGTAATGCTACTTCCTTCTGAGGCAACACTGGGTATTTGTTTAAGTCTGCTTGGATGACTCAAATGACTGGCAGTGCATTTAATTTACCAGGAAGGATTATATCTAGATAAGTTACATAAAGGAAGAACCTGGATCTGGCACTGGGGACACTCCTGGCCTCAAGCCCATTAAGCAGGTTGATAAGGTTACATAACAAAGCCAGTCAGTGTTGAGGCAGCTGCTGGGAGAGTTAAACTTATTATCCATTACTGAGGCTCTGGCCTTTGTTTTGCTTCACTTTCTCAGTGTCTCTTATAGTCTGTTTGCTGCCTGTGTAATTGAGGTGTAATGACAAGCTCGGTATGTGGACTAACCTGTCTCCGTGGCAGATCTCTTGTCTCTTTCTTCCATCAAATGACACCCAGGCTGTGTTTCTGGCATCACGTGACAGCATTATCTAGAAAACAACAAGGACAGTACTGAAAAGTCACGGAAGAAATTTTTGTTTTTTTTTATAGTTGAGAGAAAACATGTTTTCCCCCTCAGTGCTGAGTTCAAATGAAATGTACTCAATGTTAAATGACTTCAACTGAAATTCACCCACCACTCTGTTTCATTTACTTCTAACATAATATAGTCTTTTTTTTTAAATCATTTGGGGTTTCAGCCTGTAAAACATGCCTGTCTCTCTTTGAACAAACATACAATTATTGATTCAAAAATTAGGGATGTCACAAGAACCAAAACTTTGATGCCAGAACTCTGAATATGTGACGGTACTCGTTTTTCTCCAGTACCACATTTACCGTCAGTGCTTGAGACTAACGGCGTCCTGTCATCTCGGGGGACGACAGAAAATGAGTTTGGGATGCCGTAAACTCAACGCGTTTCCTTTTTTTTCCCTTCTGATGCCACATAATGAACAACAAATGAGGTGAAATCTGCAGAACGAAGCTAGTTAACGTTAGCTGTTAGCTCTGTGCTGCTTACCAGTGATTTACACTGTGATGCGTTCAGACTATTAAGTAAATATAAGTATTGGGAGGTTAATTCGTTTTTGGTGAGATACTTGAATAAATCCAGTTGTTTGATGTTTTTGCTGCAATATAAAATAGATAACAGAGAGGGAATTATGACCTGTTTAATAAAACCCAGTTTGCAAACAGTAATAAAGGAGTGGCTGTTGAATGGGGTTTTATCTTTATTTATTTTTTTTTTTACAGTGGTACTGAATTGTATGAAGAATCGTGGGATTTCAGTGGTACTGGTATCAACTACTATAATTTTTGGTATTGTGACATCCCAATTCAAAATACAGTCATACTGCAAATAATTAAAATCCAATGTGTAGGATGTTTATCAAAATGTAACATAACTTAAGTGAATGTACTAGGAGTAGCTGCAGCACTTTGCATGTGATACATATCATGTGCACCAGTTTTGGGAAATGCCTTGACTTCTGATCAGTCAGTGTAAACCAAAGCACTTCCTCAATTGACTCAGTTATTGTTAATACCTTGAGCTCCACCCCTGCAGGCACCACGATGGGTCGGAAGGACAGCGAGTGTGGGCAGATGGGGGTGATCATGATAGCTGGGACGTTGGGATGGATCATGGAAGCTCCTGCTGCCACTGCGTACGCTGTACTCCCTGTAGGTGTAGACACTATCACACCTGAGAGGACACAAAATTATGGTATTAATGGGTTTCAGCGGGGACATTTTGGCAACACACTCTTTCCAACATTTATGCTATATGCATCAACATAGCAAAAATATAAAAATTTAAACACCACAAATGTCCTTAACAAGGGTTAAACAATAGACTGAATATCAAAAGTGTTCAAAATTTTTTATTGCTATTAACTGAGTTATAATTTTAGCACAACAGTTAATGCATCAATATTCCAACGGGATGTGAACAGTGGAAACAAAAATGTACAGTGTGTGACTAAATGGCAAGGCATAGGTTTTGCCAACAATAACAATACAGTTCATAAATGATTATTATATTATACTACAATCTTAAAGTATTAGCGTTGCTGGCTACATGTTGCAGAGTAACGTTACTTCCCTGGTGTCGAGCTTACACCTTTACCGTTTTTATCAGGACGTGGAATCGGGTGAAAGCCTGTGCAGAGCCATTCAATTTTTTTATTATTATCTTATTTTTTATTTAAGAGCAGGTCCAAAGCCGGACCAAGCTCCATTAAAAAAAAAAAACAACAACTAATTTTACCTGGCAGAGCTCAGGAGTTGCTGATCTACCGCTGCATCTGTCGGTTAGTTTGTTTATGTTATTGCACGATTTCCTGATCCGAACTAACGTGGCCGACAGCCATCTAAGTTACTGTATGCAATGTTAGTACAAAGACTACATATGGCAGCGTCATCATGCAGAACTCTATGTGAGATCAGATGGGAAAAAGGTTTTAGAAGGGCTTGGGAAATTAGCATTTTGACATTAAAACATGCTAAAATGTGAACGTTGGCATTTGAATACATAGTGAACACAACTGGGAAGCTACAGAATGACATAAAAACCTCAAAAAACAACAAAATAACAGACTCGCCCTTCAACTCACTTGGTTGATTCATTTACACATTTAGTTACAAGTAAATATTCAGTTGTTACATGCATTTTTACTACATTTGAATGGTCTGTAATTATTCAGCTGCATAAATCTCATGCAACCTGCAGCCAGACATGACATGCATGATTCGTATTCAGAGGGTAATCTTTATATTCTTTCCCGAATTTCCCTTCGGGGATTAATAAAGGTTCATTTTATCTTATCTTATCTTATCTTAATATTTGAATAATAAGATTTGACTTGAATACCCTCTCAAACCCGCTGGTAATGTCTAGAAGCTTGCTGCAGCTTGCTGGGAGATGAAGCGAAGCCAGACGTGCAGAGAGTAAACGCTGCTCTCGTCACCGTCTTGTTTGGCCTGTCAGACTTGTTTCCTCACAGAGTATTTAAGCACACAGCTGTGAAGGTGTGAACATGTGGTAGCTTTACAACCACACAGCACTGAGCTGATTTATGTCAACACTCAACGTTCTGATGAAAAATTAAAAAGGGCAACTGTTGTCCCTAAACTGGATTTTGCATTAGGTTTCCGTTATCCCTTGTCTGTATGCAACATGTTTTATTTTATATTATTTATAACACTGTAAAGGCATGCTATCTTGGTCAGATCTCCCTCAAAAAAACAACAACAACAAACATTTTCCCACACCGCTGAACATCAAGACAGATTATGTGCCCACTCACCGTCTCCCTGCACTGTAGTGATGAGGTGTCCATCCAGGAAGAGGTCCACATTGGAGAGATATGAGGAGGGTCCTCTGTCCACCACCACCTCATTCAGTACCTGAGGCACACAGTCACATGTTAACCTGTTTGTCCTAAACACATCCACACACTACTCGTCTGCACTAGACCAGGCAAACCACTCATTTTGGGATTTGGGTCAGTAAAAAACCTGCCAAAGACAATTAACCCTGCAGGCCGACCAACATTTCTTATTATAGAACTGATGACAGTCTTCGCTCCTGTGGTTCTTTAACAACATGTTCTGTTACTGTGGCTGCTACCATGGCAACAGTTAATATATATTTTTGTCTTTGCTAGTTTTGGAGAACCAGAGCCAATTATCTTCCAGGGCTGGTGTGTAAATCAACTTACATGAACCAACTATTAGCATCTTGCCACGCAGGGTGAGAAAATGAATGCTGACAAAAGCTCAAATGTTTGTTTTTTTTATGTTTTCCATCAGTACCGGTTTAAGCTGCAGACACACGGTACCTGATACTGCACTGATTTCCGGCTGCTTTCGATGTCCCCATTAGTCAGGATGATGCCCTTTCCATCCACTCTGGCCTTCTTCTCCCAGTTCTCTTTAAGCACCCGGACCTTCAAGCGACTTCGCAGGACG
This sequence comes from Pterois miles, assembly GCA_947000775.1. Lineage (NCBI taxonomy): Eukaryota > Metazoa > Chordata > Actinopteri > Perciformes > Scorpaenidae > Pterois > Pterois miles. The sequence goes on along the minus strand of CAMQGK010000571.1, from coordinate 4,950,188 downwards.
ATGGCAGCATTACCTATATACAATACATACACAAATAAGTGTCTTTTATATATGAAAACTAGGGCTGTCAACCTTTAGGAGGCTAAATAATGCTGCAAACTTGGGCTAAATTTTGATGAGGAAAAACTGTCATGGCCACTTTCAAAGGGGTGCCTTGACCTCTGACCTCAATTTATGTGAATGGTACCCACAAGTCTCCTTCACAGACATGATCAGTTTATGATAATCACATGCAGTTTGAGGCAAGTCATAGTCAAGTCAGCACACTGACACACTGACAGCTGTTGTTGCCTGTTGGGCTGCAGTTTGCCATGTTATGATTTGAGCATAATTTTGATGCTACATGCAGTACGTGTGAGGGTTTCTGGACAATATTTGTCATTGTTTTGTGTTGTTAATTGATTTCCAATAATAAATATATACATACATTTCTATAAACCATATTTCTCCTTTCCCATGTTGATAAGAGTATTAAATACTTTGACAAATCTCCCCATTTTGAACAGAAGAATAATAATAGATTGACAGACCTAATGAAAACTGGAGCACAGCACATGCTTTGCAATGAGAACATGAGTGTGACGCTAAATGAGTTAGAGAATAGGCAGTAGTACCTTCGATAATCTGGGTGACCTGAGACTGGTAGGTGTCAAATTTAAAAGGTGTCAGGAAACCCAGGGAGCCCAGGTGGAAGGCCATAACTGGTGGAACGCTCTCCTACAACACACAAGGGAGAGAAAGAGAGGACTGTAGTGTTACACCAGGAAATGTAAAAGCACACACAAAGGCTGTTTTTAAAGTGTCAATAGAAACACTGGCTGAATACCTGGAAGAGCGAAGACGCATACAGCAACGTTCCATCTCCACCAAGACAGATGATGAAGTCTACGCAATTGGAGATGTCATCAAGATCTGCAATGTACAAAAATTATAAATATCTCATCTCAGATCTAAACTGTTTTCTTTTAAATATAGCGTGCACAATTCATAGTAAGGTTGGCTTTCATACCATCTCTGAATGTGCAGAATTTCTTAGTGATGGCCCCAAAGTTTTCATCGTCTGAAATGGCTGGGTCCTCCAGAACTTTCTTTTCCACATAAACTATCATGTCTTTCACCTACAACACAAAAAAAACACATTAGCAACTGACAGCACTGACTTTGAATTAAAGTTGGCATCACACACAATGGTTTCACACACCAACCTCCCACCCACAAACACAATTACGCCAGTTACGTTCATTGTTAAAGGGCGCCCCATCACAGTCGGCCATGGTCATACCTCGGTGAGGAACATGCAGAGCTCTTTGAAGGGCTGAAGCAGACTGGCATCTCGTATCTTCTTGATCACAAGGACACTTTTTGGTGGCTTGTTCCACGTCAGCCTCTGGCTGGCGGGGTCCTGAATGTGCCTGAACACACAAACAACACTGACATCAGGAGGACAACACAGACTTCCCTTTCATTAGGATAAGACCTGAGTGCTGAACAACAGATTGTGGCTGATGTAGGATCTGTTAACTAATCGAAGCATCCTACTTTCAGTATTTTGCAAGGCAATATTGTACCATTTCACAAACATCAAGTATCGACTGTTTTGGAGATGCTCCGATACCAGTTCAGATACCTGAACTTAACCGATACTGACTACTGATCCAATACTAGCGTGGCAAAACTGTTGCAGCCAAGAGAAATTATTTCAGGTTACACAAACATTTTTTTTTTCTGGGTTAATACACCTTGGTATCTGACCTAGTATCACAGGAATCTGGTACCATAGGAAACTAAACAACCCAAGGAATCGATTGATACCAACCATGTCACATTAGCTTGCTAGAGAGATTGCTAAATAATGCTTCAAATTTAAAGGCTAAATTTGTGGAGGAAAAACTGGAATGGCCATTTTTAATGGGGTCCCTTGACCTCTGACCTCAAGATATGTGAATGAAAACTGAGATAAACAAAGTGAAAACTCTTATTAGATAAAACAGATGTTGACAAAATACATAATTTGCAGTTGAAAACATGTAATAAATTGTAATATATCTCATTGCAATACTCAGCATATTGCAAAATGTTTAAAAAAAACAATGAGATTGAATGGTGACTTATTGACTTGTATCATGGGGCCTCTGGTGAGTCCCACCACTACATCCTACTGTTCATGACAACCAGGACTGTGAACCTAACCAATTAGACTCACTAGCAACGTGCAGCTCTGTAGCTACATACAGTTCACGTCCATGTGTTGTCTGCAGGGCTTCCACCTCATCTCAGCCCCTCACAGAGAGTCAGTTTTATTATTGGCACAATGTAAAATATTTAGAAAAACAAAACTGTGAAAAGCACAAGATAAGAATGTGGGAGTGGTGTTTTGAGAGAGAGAAAAAAGGGCAAAAATCTCCTTAAAAGTCAGCTCTTAAAACCAAAGTGCGTTCTCAGATTGCATGCGAAGGGCCACGAGTGTTGAGGATGAAACCAGAGGAAAAAAACAACATAAAAATGACTAAATTAAAATGTGGCATGAAAATCTGAACTCCCCCGGGCTGAAAATGAAGCCACTGAAACTAAAGAAGAGAATAAATCATCTATTCCTGAAGGATTTCATTACATCAGAAAACATAAACCTAACGTTCAACTTCAGTTCCACTCCACACATTATTCCCTCTGGTCATGCAATACTCTGCACAGTTTAAGAACCAGTTGCTGCATTAATGTCATGTCTGTTTTACCGTGAATACCAGCTGATACACTGCTATTAGCCTTCCAACGGTGATATCTTTACTCGGCCGGACAGATTTCATCAGTGTGCACATGTGGCCAACTATCTACTACTGTATAATATTAAAATGATAAGACTGAAGAAGAAAAATGGGGAAGAAGATTAAGGAGGAGGAGGAGGAGAAGTAGAAGAGGGATAAAAAGGAGCAGAAGAAGAAGAAAACAAAGTTACATAAAGAACGTATATTGCCAAGAAGTGAAAGCCAATTGTTCGCTCCATTGCAACGGCAGCGTCCATGTTGGACTGAAACGACTACCAGACGCCAGAAAAACATCCAGCTGTGCCGTCCAAAAGTAAAACAAAATCATTTCTATTATATTGTCATATATTTAATGTCTCTAACGAAATGGCCTGTGTTGAACAATAAATATCATATTTATTACAAATATGCATACTATTATAAATATTTAATTACTTACTTGGCTATTTATTAAACTTTTTTGGCCTCCCAGAGGAGCGTAAAGTGAGCAATGGACATAAATCGAAGTTAAAAAAAATTAAAATAAAAAAATCCAGCACACAGATTTTGAGCAATCTTGAACATTTTCATGTCAAGGACTGCTACTAGTCATCCTACTAGCACTACTAGCTACTAAGCGGTTGGTTAGCAACCTTAATAAATCCACCACGGTACACGCTTTCATACTTGTACCTGACGATCGCATCAGCTCGCAAGAGCAAGAATGAATCTCCAAAGTATTACCACCTAGCTAATACAGCTCAGCATTCATGTTTCATGCTTCTTGTGCACATCTGTGTACTAATGTTCAACGCAAGATATAGAAATGAATACTCAAATTGTGATCTAACATATGACTGCGTTTTCATTAGCACCCTATGTCATAGTTCACAATGTGATGATGCAGGTAAAGCCTGCTTTCAGGCCCAGTCATGCTTTCCTATTAACTCTTCCTGCCTGCACATGTACGATTTACTGTTTATTTTCCTGTTTGACCTTTCTTTTGTGAGCAAATGTACAAATAAACATTACCATACCCCTGATTCAGCACTGTGAGGACAGTCTGCAGCAAAAGACACAGAAGAGGTCAGTGAGCCACCTGAGGCTGCAGGTACTCATACTGTTAGATTAACCCTTTCATGCATGGTGTCCACTAAAGGCTTATGTTACCATTTAGTCTGTGTGTCATATATAAATATTTTTCCAAATGTCAGCAGAGGACAACAGTAAATAGCTCTGTTCTATGAAGTTATACTTTGAAGTGTCCCAGTGAGTGACAGTGAGCCAGCATGCACGATACCAGGAGCCTGAAATCAAAGCAGCTTTAGCATTATTTACAGCTCCATGTGTCCTCCATGAAAAAGGCCCATCAGCAGACAATAAGGCTGACAAGGTCATCAAAGCTGCCAGAGGTCACAGGTATATAACTGCTCATACTTCACTATCACCCCAGTCCTCTTATGCATGGTGTCCAGTACAGGCCTACATGTATATTAAGTGAATCATATGTATTCACATTAGCAAGCAAAAAAAAAAAAAAAAAAAAAACAACTCCATTTCTTATTAATCTTATTACATCTGTGAGTAGCTGCTGTCTACAGCTCTCTCCCTCAATGCTGGACCAGTTTCAGATACTGTTGTCTCTATTAGTCAGTTTCACATGAAAGAAAACAGGGTCTGGGTTGAAAAATACTGAAGTTACCCTTTAAGTGAACCTGATTAAACCAACCATGGACAAGAACACAACAGAAGCTCTGCAGGCCTGGTTTCAAATACAAACACAGGACACAAAGCAAAACTTGATTAGCATATGAAGCGGTGACGAGCCGGAGCTATGATCTATTCAGGGACAGTTTCTCCTCCGATCACCTCAAAGCATCCACAGCCTGACCTTGCCCTTTCATTCAACAACCCCTCTTTGTCCACACCACAGGGCCATGCTGTTACAGCAGCCTGCCTGTGATAACACGCTTCTTAAGTGTTACAAATACCGCTCGACACGGTACAACTAAACCTTTACATCACATCAACCTCAAATCAGTCCAACCATGCACACCCAGGACAAATATAACAAATATAATTATAGTCAAGAGAATAGCTCTCTATCTGGTCTAAATTTTGAAGCCTGACATTAGATTAATATTCTATAAGCTGCTAGTTAATTTTCCACATATCAAACAAAATCTCTCTGTTAAGGCATAATTAAGATGCTCTCACCATTTCCACACTTTGTTCTCACTGAGGCTCCCAGGAGTGTCCTGCAGTACGTACTGGTTGAACTTCATGGCTGTACACATGTAACAAGGATGCTGCTTCAGGTTGATATCAGCTGGAGAATGGGGCTCTGTCCCGGTGACCTGCACTGGCAGAACAGCTCATTCTACCTCAAACAACTTCCTCCATTGCTACACATTGTAAAGCAGCTGGCGCAACAGAGTCAGTTCACTTCTTGCTGTGAGTCAGCCGCCGGCTGTCTGAGAGGCTGAGCGAGGCGGAGAGTCTCACCATGCGCTGCGGACAGATCCAGGATCAGCTAACAAGCCCTGGAGCTGACTCCTCTGTGGCTATATTTGTCCCAACGAGGAATTAAAACTAAACCTTCCTGGTGTATTCTGCTGCTGAATTACAGCTCTCACTCATCTTTAAGTTGACTTCATCTCAGTCCAGCCCACTCTGCTGTGTTGAACCCGCCTATTTCCGGGAAGGGCTTTCCTTATTGAACGAGTGATTTACTGAAACACAACAATGACACGCTGTTCCTCAAACTAGTATATCCACAATAATGACAGGCAGTGTAACACACAATTATGCACCACAACTATTCTTCTATATTTAAAAAATTCATTTCCCAATCACGTAAATTACACAAAATAACAAAGGATGACACTGTTCCAGTATAAAATCATTCACATTCAGTTTTCCATTATTATTATTATTATTATTATTATTATCAAAAAAAGCTTGATTTCCACAAGTTAATTAAAGGAAACAATGTCAAAACTTCCCCCTTAAAGAATGAATAAACTAATGAGGTTTTGACAGAAAAATTCCCATTTCTAAAGAGGAGAATATGGCCTGATGATGCAGGAAGGGGAAGTGCAGGGAAAAATAAATCAATAGAGCTACGTCAGCGTCGCGACAGGTAAACATGTAGAACATGGTGTCCCGCCAAGGATGGCTCTATAATGACTCTTTTCGTTTCAGGGTGTGCTTACGGCATCAGGGTGGAGATTCTGTATGTAGTTGAACAAATGGTCTGCAACGATTGATAACAAAAGCAACGCCAAACAAAAAAAAAAAAAAAGTAGTATCACAACCACACCCTTCCACAGAGAATGAATGAAGTGGCTAGTTCAGTTTGGATGGCCTAAACTGTGACTACTTGCATGATCTTGGTGCATTTGCACAGTATTTCTCTGTGGACATACATTATCCTCAAAGTACTACAGCCTAACCTTTATTTTGGAATAAAGATAGGCTGGTTTTGCCACTTTTAACCTGTCTAGCAGCTTTGAGAAAGCTAATCCTTAATTACGGCTGACTAAGACAAACAGTGCCAGAAGCTACTTATGTGACTGAGGAAGTCAAGAGGCCAACAGTCCGACAAGAAAAACATCAAGAGTCTTTCATAACTCTGCTGATTGACTCATTAAGTGGATTTTGCAAGTTTGACACATTAACATGAACACCTGCCATCTATAACGCAATATGAACGGTTCTGCAACAATGAAACGCCTACATGCGGTACCTTTGTGAAGTGTTCAGCTTCTGCTGATAATATGTCAGAATAATGCTGATATGATTCTGTGGCAATTCGTGCTGACATACTCTATTAATCATAAAACTAAGTTATACTGCCAGGTCAATAGATCAGTCCACAGAATGAACCAACACCTCTCTGAGGCCTTTTAGCAGCCTTTGCTAGTTGCCCAGAGCTTTATGACTTTACCAACTGCAGTTACCATGATCTGGGGTGGTGCTGCGTGTCGTGGGCTCTCATCGCCCTGAAGGGGTTTCTTTCACAACAATGACCCGTTAGCTGGACATTATCCCACTTATTACATGGCTACTTACTCAAGAAATTAATAATTTGACACAAAAACAGTCCTCCAGAGTCTGTATAATATATACTGTATATACTCACAGACATATACATATGTGCATATATCCTTTATTTAACCAGGTAAAATAAAAACTCATTGAGAGTAAAATATCTTTTCCCAAGAGCAACCTGGCCAATTGAAATGGTATACTATGAAGTATTTGGGTCGGGTCATGTTTTCCCAACTGCAAAACACACTGATGAGGGCCTTAGGGGCCGTGCACATACCTGAGTCTAAAAATGTGACAACACCAGCCATGCCGTTTTTTCCTTTACAATGTGCTTGAGAGGTTGTGCCCCTGTAACACCCCTCCGTTACTAAGCAACCAAAACCCGATGATTATGAAGTTGAGGTAATTTAGTAGGAAGCTTCACTGATTAAACTAAACAGTCAAAACAAAGATAAATGGATTTCCAACACTGTAAAATGATTAACTTCTCCATATATTTACCATAGACTGATATATATGGAAGAAAGAAAGCCTATCTGCCTGCTATGAAGACAAGCGTCGCGCGATGCAGCTTTCCAAAAGTTGAACTATTTTGATCTCGGAGTGCAGAAAGATTGCCGCTTGGGAAGGCGTGTGCGCCATGATGGCGTCAAGAGTGAGTCTTCCGCACATCTACGTTGACAACAATGGATTTGAGGGCGCAAAAAATGCAGCACGTGTACGGCCCCTTACAATCTGAACAAAAACTGAATGTTAGGAGCTTCATGAAGGTTGTGCGTTTATTGCTGAGCTATTGTACTGGACAATCAAATAATCGGTTAATGAATCTTCTCAAATGTGAATATTTATTTTATTTGTCTTATGTGATAGTAAAGTAAATATCTTTGTATGATAAAGTACTCTACCTCATCTGACATTCTCACCTTTTAAACCCCATTAACTTGTATTAGGTCTCCACCAGCAGATAAAATCAAAGGTGCTGGAGTAGTGCCAAAATAATGCAAAACAGGTCTTATTACTGGTACATGTCTGCCTTAGTACTTTTTAATTTGACAAACACTTCATCTGGCATCATATCAAGTCAAAGATGCATGTTTGTGAAGAGACATGATGTGATGCGTGAGCATGCTTGAACACATCTTCATTATTAGTATGGAGATGCAGCCGCATGATTACAACGTACCGAACTCTGTTCAAATTCATAGAGCACAAAGTAAGCAAAGTAAGGAAAGATCCCAAATCTATGATGCTGATGGAAAATACCATAACATCAATAAGCAATGTCTGATGTTTTAGTGCTGCCATAAAGCACATTAAACAAGCATATAAGGGATAAATGTGTATGTGACTTTGACATAATGGTGCGCAATGTTGTTTTTCGCAAACTCTGAAGTTACTTAAAAGGATATTGAGAAATTTAAAGACTGGACTCATGACGTTACATCTCATAAATAACCAATTTAGGAGAAGTACACCATATACTGTAGAGCTGTATGCTGTATTTATCAGTTATAGGAAGAATGGGGGGGGGGGGGTCCTCCATCTGATAAACTATAACAGCTTAATAATAAATGATGATGATGATGAAATAACAAATGATACGCAAAATTTCTCAACTTCAGTAAACATTTATTGAACAACACCTATGGTCTGTATCTCTAATCTAGAAGAAGAAGAAGAAGAAGAAGATATTCCTTTATTAGTCCCACGAGGGGAAATTCAATTTTTTCACTCTGTTGTTAACTTATACACGGTACATGCAGACCCGAACACACACATGCACAAACATGCAACAATGGAGAGATGTCAGAGTGAGGGGGCTGCTCCTGACAAGCGCCCCGAGCAGTTGGGGGTTTGGTGCCTTGCTCAGGGGCATCTACATTTTGCCTATACTGCATTTCACTTATATATTTTAAATAAAAGTAATGTATAATCTAAATATTCAATACATGAAACAGGTAATCGAAAAAATTAACTGTCAAATAAACTGTTGGTTGAAAAAATAAAGTTTTAGTGCACTTATGCACCTGCTTGATAATCGGCCAATTATGGAAAAAAAAAAAAAAAAAATCAACTAATCGGCCGACTGATTAAACGATCAGCCTCGAACGTGAAGTGTGTGATTGATGGCTGTTTCTTCATATTTTGGATTGCTACCTGATTTAATAATGAAACCAAGATTTAATTAAGCTCGGACCTAACGTGGTTCGCTGGTGTCGGTGTTGTGGTTAGTTCTATCGTAGCTGAGGTACTATGTCAGCTAATAAAATGAAATCTCATACTATGCACCAAATACATGTAAATCTTCACTTCCTGACAGCCTCCTTGCTGGTTGAAGATGTGTAACCATGGTAACCCGTTCCAACCTCATGTCACCAAAATGATGTATTAATAAAGGTTCATCTTATCTTATGATTTGTGAAAATAATAAAGTCTGAACTATTTTTAAAAATATATTATGCCTAGGAAAGTGAAACCTGATACTTACACTTAAATTGAAGCGTTATTGATATTACAGAGGTGTCCATCAATGTCACTATCATATTGCATTATGGGATAATTATGTTGCCATGGTGTCCAGCGTTGCAACAAGCTTTCGGATGTACTAAAAAATCGAATACATACGCAACCAGTGTTAAACTTGAACCCCACCAAACTGAATTTTCTTTGTTGGTCAAGTAAAATTTTAATAATAGCCTGATATAGATAGCCTGTTTATTTTTAGCATTTAGCAAACAAGTGCACCAGAGCACAGTAAAGGAATGGGTTATGCCAGATGGATGCTTGTTTTTATACACTATGGCTGCTACGTTTCTTTGCATCCCATCGACTTTCAATAAGGAGGAAGCTATTTGTTAAAGCTTCATAAAAAGTTGGTCAAACATTAAAAGGTGCTAAAGCTGAGATTGGGAGCACTTCTATTGGCTCCGCACAACTCTCGACATGGCGACGGCTAAGTTTGCGGCACACAACTAACAGTGCTAACAGCGCTAGCAAAGGCAACAGTGCTGACAGAGCTAACGGTATCGACCTGGAGGGTGACGTAGGGTGGACGCTACACTTTATCAGCTGTAACAGCCGCCATATGAGAGCAGTGCAGAGCTGCGGCCGTGAGCTAGCCAGTTTAGCACACCCATATGCACAAACATGCTCTAAAAGCGCAAGGTGCCGACCCAGCGATGTCAACAAAGCATGGAGATACTCAGATTACAACACTAAGACAGTGACTTCGTTCTCTGCTCAGGTACACTCCTCTACATCTTTACATAGCAAACAGCAGTTTGGTGTTATATTAATGCTCTGGATATCGTATAGAGCATCTTTAATTGACAGCTAGTTTGTGTCTCACAGCATCTGTAGGTAGTCAGCTGCACTGGCACCATGTTCTTGTCTTTTTAACAACAAGTGCTAGAATATGAAACATTTTGCCAAATTTCTGAATGTTTTTTAGGATTCTACTACGTTATGTAGTAAGACCAGAAAGTTCTGTTTACGCTTGAATGGCAAGTTTTTACGAATGAGTAAGTGCCATCTAACAGCTGTTTCGAGTTAAAAAGAAAGGTTAAATATTTACCATGTTACAACTGACCCCAAATATCTCGCTCAACAAGATCAGCAAGTGGCTTTCATGGTTATTGGTGCTGCACAGACTAAACAGACACTACTATGCAAAGTTGTACACTGACTTGTGACTGAAAAAAAAAAGCAAGGGTACAAATACTCTTTTTGACGCAAATTTGCTCACATTTGCTCGGTCTGACTTACATTACTGTGTGTGGATTCTGGAGCATGCATGCCTTCGGGCCGAATGTGGTCACAGGGCTTGGTCCATGAAGCGACTGGGGCCTCCTGAAAGAGAGGATGAAAAAGGCAAACATTAAGGTTGGCGAAACTGAAGCTGCGGGACAATTATGCAAACAATTACCTGGAGAATTTGTTAAAGAAATACAAAATGGCTTCAAAGTGCATGCTATTTTTAAACAGTAAAAAGAGGAAGGACAAGTTTAATTTTGTTTCAGTTGTGATATGTGAGGTAAGTGCTACATTCTCATCATTTACACCGGAGCTGGATCAGTCGAAGCTGAGCTCTAAAACTCCAACATTTCTAAATGCTTCTTTATGTAAAATGTCTTATCAAATATATCCCACTTTCATTTCTCTGTTTTAAAGAAAAACGGAGAAGTGAAGCCACAGTGGCTGTCTGAAATGTTTAGAGCAAAAGTGTGAGCCTAAGGATTTCTACAATTTGATTCATCATCAGCAGATTATTTCATACACTGTGGGTCATTTTTGTGGTCACCCAGTAATAAACCACCACTCTATCTCATGTAGTATACAATCAACAAGTCCTGCATTCAAAATAATACTTGAGTAAAAGTACAAAAGTATCAGCATCAAGAACCAAAAGTGAAAGTACTCATTATGTAGAATGGCCCATTTCAGAAAAGTATACTTTATATTACTGGGTTATAATCATTTAATCTTAATGTTGAAGCTGGTAAAGGTGGAGCTGAGTTTCACAAATATATATATTGTTGGGTAGCTTTATCTATAATAATTAGGGCTATAAAAATTATGATATCGTGTTAACGCAAATTTGTTTCGACGCCATGAATTTCTTGAACTCACTAAAGCAACTTGCAATTTTTAGGTTGTAACTTTAGTTTTAAAACTAAAGTGAAGGTACTAGTATCATGTGAAACTAGACAGCCTAAGGAATCCATTTCATACTAGTTTGTCAGAAAGGAGGCTAAATAACGCTCCAAACATACGCTGGAATGAACATTTTCAGAGGGATCCTTTGCACGCTAAATGCAGTATCTGTGAGGGTTTCTGGACAGTATGTCATTGATTTGTGTTGTTGATTGATTTCCAATAATTGATAAATACACACATCTGCTTAAAGCAGCATATTTTCCCACTCACAAGTTGATAAAAGTATTAAATACTTGTCAAATCTCCCTTTAAGGTACATTTTGAACAGATAAAAATGTAAAATTAATCGTAATCCTAATCATAATGCATCATAATTAATTTATATTACTATGTATTACTAACCTGAATCTGCAAAGTAACTAAAAACTAAAGCTATCAGATAAATGTGGAGTAAAAAGTACATTTTCCTCTGAACCTTAGTGGAGCAGAAGTATAAAGTTGTAAGGGGTTCATGCGGTAAAGCTGTCGGGTATATGTTGCATGCTTTTGTTTTGACACTTCCTGTTTTATTTTGTATTCTAACATCCCTTCTCATTTCAGAGCACTTCACTTCCCGCCTGCCTGCATGCCTTCCTGCCTGCACTGTTGAGCACCTCCTCCTGACCTAGTTTCCAGCACCGTTCACCTGCGTCTGATTGTCATCCCCCGGCCCCGATTGTGTTCACCTGTGTATAGTTATTCACTCCCCTCACGGGTATTTAATGTGTGCTCCCCATTCCTCCTGTGCCAGTTCGTTTTGCTCCTTAGTGACAATCGTACCAGTGTTTATTTCCTCGTGTTTGACTCCCGGTGAATTTGATTACTCTGCTCGTGTTTTTTGATATTGCCTTTAGCCTGCCGTTTTTGGACTTGTCTGCCTTGATATCTGCTCTACCGTGTACCGACCCTGTTTTGTAATAAAGACGCTGATTTTTGACTATTCCTGCTTCCAAGTCTGCTCTTGAGTCCAGCCTGTTAGTACCGAGCCTTGACAAAAGTAGCATAAAACAGAAATACTGAAGTAAAGTACAAGTACTTCAACATTGTACCTAAGTACAGTACTTGAGTAAAGTAATTAGTTACTTTCCAGAAGAAATACAACATTAAAATGTGATAAATGTTCTCTGTGACCTTTGGTGCTGAATAATGGGTCCGACGGACATACTGTATCAAGACTTTTCACAATTCTTGACAAATATTAAATATGCCTTGTGAAATGTTTGAAAGACAAACACGTCTATCTATCCTATCTGTATCAGTAAATGATGAAATAAAGCTCAGCAGTTTTAATAACGATTAACATTAAACACTCTTGCTATTATTACATAATCGCCTGATTGTGATAATTTGAGCTGATTGTTTTGTGTAACTGCATTGCACAATCAAGGGAATTCAAAGTCACTGTTAGAAAGGGAATCTGCATAATCATCCACTGAAGCGTTAACCTGAGCACAAGCTTCCAATGCCGGGACAAAGTCTTGACTGTCTAGATCTTGCTGCTGTTGGCCACCTTCTTCTACTTCTGCACATATGAGACTGTATTTTGTTGCTGTACAAACCAAGATAATGACAGGTGGGGATGATGACTGTCTTGATTTATAGCATCTGCCCTACGGCTGTAGCACTGTACTGTATTTGACAGCTCTGGGAAAGTTACCCTGGAGTTCTCACTGCCATCCATCTTTTTCAATTAACATGTCGCTGTACGAGTTGCAGGGGGAGTGACACATAGAGCAGACACATGCTGCTGATCAGAGAAGAAATAAGCAGGAAAGTTGTCTCGTAGCAGCAAATGTACCGCGTAACCCCGACAGCAGCGCTAACTCTGATGTCTCCTCTGCGCCTTGTTTCCTCGTTGCATATCAATTTTGAAAATAAAATCAAGCCTCCTTCTACATTAACTGTCCTGAATGGCATTTTCTTTATTTTTTATTATTTTTAAACTAAATCAGTGTGTGCAGCAGAAGAGAAACACATGGGTTTCGAGCAGGAAGCAACGTACAAACACAGTTTCTCGTATTTTTGTTCACATCTCCGATTTGTTGGTGTTTTGTTTCTGCGAATTGATTTCTGGGCTTTAACAATGTTTTCTTACTTATGCTTTTATACCACTTTCACACCAAGGACCAGAGTTATCTGACCCATGCTGAACCCTTCTTTTGTCAATTCTATCAAAGCAAGCCAACACAGGTTAATCCTTGGTCAGGACAGGTCAGTTCAGAGACGACCTGGTCACAACCCGGGAGCAATGCATACCAGTTAGCACAAGTGCATGTCTGGAAGACTACAATGAGGGGATGATAGTTTTATCTTTGCAAAAATAGTAAGGTGTAAATACAGTACATACTGCATTTTTACTTACATTTTATCTGTAGCTGATGTAAAAACATACAGACAACATACAGATCTACAGTATCTGTCAATCACCTTTTTCCTCTATCTACAGCACCCATTTATCATATATTACATTGTGCTATCTGTGATAATATAGGCAACATTTACAAAAGGATTACAGAAACTTTAGCAGAAAAATGTGTATTTCACTCACTCCACCACGTCATACAGCAGACCTACTAATGTTTTTCAGCTGGTTGTGTGGCAGCTGTTAGATAATGTAAGACCTTATCCAAAAGTAATAACATGAGTTTATATGTCATGAAGTTTGCTAATTGCTTGATGAACTATTACTGGATTTGTTACTTTATAACAGATGGAAAAGGTGACAAATCATTTTGCAGGTATATTTGAAAAATTAAAAAAGTTATAAAAAGGTAACTTTAATAAAATAATACAATAAATAAAATGTCCTTTAAAGACAGATGCGCTCTCACCAAGATAAGAAAAACAAGTCTCTTTTTCACAGTCCACTAATTAACTAATGTCCAATGCAAGGACATGCGTTATAAACTTTCAATCAAATTTAGATTATTATAAAATGACTGGATTATTGTTCATGGGGTTAAGAATAGTATTGGTCCACTGATCCAAATTAAGGCTATAAAAACCCTTAGATGAGATTGCATGGCTGACATATTGACTCTTTGAATCAATCAATCTATCTATGACTCCAAGTTACTCTTCTTCCTACAGACTATTTTTGGCAGCATCTCTCCAATTCTTATAATAGTAATAATAGTTTCATATGGTACAACACCTGACTGTAGTATTTAAGGGCTTTTACCTATGATAATACCTGCCCTTATTTTGTGTTTAAGGGGTGTTACCTATGCTAATAATAAACAATCAGCCACAAACCTCCACTTTATGATCATGTTGGATTCATCATTGAGCACACCTGGTAAGAGCAGATTTGGATGGCGAAGAACATTTAGTGCATCGAGAGTTGACTTCTAATATTTTTTCTCTTAACAGAAATTTAAGAGAAAATATAAGAGACAATTAAGAGAATGATGGTGCATGAGGCCCAATGTTTCAGCAGGCTATTTGAAGATTTATTCACGCTCCATTGCCATCATCACCATCAACATCATTTCAATGAGCGACATTAAAATGAACGCCATGGATTTAAGCGTAGTTGTAAAGCCAAACACAACAGCACCGCAGACAATGAATCTGTTTATCGCAACTATTTGTTTGTCATGACTGTGACAGACCTGTTAACACATCAGATGTGTCAGACGCTTCCTCCTGAACAGTGAAAAAATCCTAGCACGCCCCGTCTTTCTGGACACTGTATAACAAGAGGATTGCACTGACGCTAAAAGATCGTCATGACTATTTCAGGCTTTTAACCAAAGTCAGACTCAGATGGTAATCACCTTTCAGCTGAGGGAATCCCCTTCCCTCGTTTGTTTTTTATGAGTCACTGCTGTGTAATCATGAACGAACTGCAGCAAATTTATCACCTTCCTACTGTTGCATAAAATGACCAGAAATAGACAATTAAATACTTTATCACAATCATTTGTATGAAAATGAATTGTCTACTAAAATTCATGGTTGCAACAGCCCTAGTAAACACATCTGGTGTGTCAGACGCTGCTTCCTGAAGAGTAGAAAAAAAAGTCTAAAAAGAGAGGGTGCGACTTTGTTAAAACAATACGATTATACTGGGGGTGAAAGGTCAGGGACACTAATGCAGCACTACAAGATGACTGCCCCTAACAACAGAAGCCTTTGCGCTTCGTCACATCACTGAGCCAACAAATCCTCTTAGCCGTCTGGTTCTGTGAATTCACCATCTGCTGTTTACTGGTTCTTCAAGCTGCATTCATCAATATGTTCATATCAGTAACACTGAACGAAATGAATATGTGTAATGTGATGGGTGTCGCAGCTCTGTGCAGCGCTACAGTTTTAACCTCTTTTAGCTCTTTGCTTTGGAATCAGTCAGGAGGTCAGAAACATAACTAATGGGATGATAATGACATCAGCTATCAGCTGACAGCAGGCAACTGTTTGCTGACACTTATAAACAACTTTATAATCAAATCTAAAATAGTTCAGTGCTGTGTTCTTCTGTTCATCAGTCGAAATTTTTTTAACGCATGCCGACAAAAATAATACAAAAAAGGGTAAATGTGGCTGTCGCAAAAGTGTGATAAACCTGTCATCATTCTTATTCAGGCCAAATGATTTGACGACTTTCTCCCTAGATTTATTTTTAGTTGAGTTGGCAATGCTGGGCTCAGTTTTTCAGCATACTCTTGCTGGTTTTAAGGATGCACCGATCCAACTTTTTCAGTCCTGATTGCGATACCTGGGCCTTGGGTATCGGGCGATATCAAGTACCGATCCGATATACCAGTGTTTACTTAATAAGCTGTACGCCTCACTGTGTGGAAGTTGCTTTCTTAACTGTGTAAAACAAAATGTAACAAATAAATACACAGATATAAATTTGCTGAATTTATATTTAGAAAAATAACAAATCATGCATGATCATCAACTTGGTACAAAAATCCTAAAAATTTACAGGAATTACAATTTAAGTATGAACTTTTTAATGCAGCAACAAATTGCATAAAACTTAAAGAGAAATGAAATGGCAGTATAGAATGCACGGTATATGGTATATAAACATAGAATTGAATTAGGGATGCTAATTTTGAAAAATGTTGGCTAATAACTGACCCTCGTTAACTGGTTATTTACCATTAACCAATAACATTAGTGCCTCGCATGCAGCGGTGCACCAGCTGCAGTAAATGAGCACAACAGACAACTGAGTCGACAGTTCACCATCAGGAGAGCTACTGTAGCAGCCACGGTGCTGCGTTCACTGTCTCCAGTTCACTGTCCAGACGTTGCGGACATGCAGCCACTTTTACAGTAAAAGTCTCCACCACACCTTTAGTTTAGTTGGTTGTCAGCTGTGTGTCTGCCCAGCGTAACGATAGCGAGTATCTGACAAACACTGTGTGCGTTTGTGCGACGTCAACAGCTGCTAGCTGCTAGCGTTGCCAGTGGCTTTGTGCCCACTGTAGCATAATTGAGTGAGTTTCCGACAGTCCTTAAAGTGATGAGCTGCTCCTCTGCATTTCTCTCAGCTTTTTAATCAATTATTAATATTTCTTGTAACTGTTTAACAATAGTGTTGATTATTAACATCCCTAAACTGAATTGAATAGATCGACCCCATTGTCACCAATACCAGATCCAGCCATTTGAGTCAGTATCGGTCTGATATCCAGTCCGGTATCTGTGCAACCCTGGCTGGTTTCTCAAGATTACCAATACTCGCTTTGAAGTTCCCATTAAACACTAGCAGAGTGCAATTTGCTTCCACATAATTATGCGTTTCCTGTAAGAACAGAAATCGCGGGGGGGACTTTACGCCAACAGTGATTACATATTCACCAACTCAACAAGAGAAAGGACAAACAAGCCTGGAGACTCTGATAATGCAACACATGAAACAAGGTGGAGAGATGTGATTTACAACTGATATTTAAATATTACTTCTGACCCAGAGGGACATTTTAGTGGAGACCAACAAACAATTATCTTCACTACCGATAAATCTAACAATGTTTTTTTTTTGTTGTTGTTGTTGATCCTTAGTCTATGAAATGTCAATGAACTGTGTGAGTTAAAGACTTCGTCTTCAAAAGTTTTCTTCTGGGATAGGACAAATAATAGCAACAACAGGAAATAAAGGACCTTAAATGCAGCTACAAAGGCAGCCATGTTGGCCAGTTACAGTATTTTTTGCACTATAAAGCGCACTTAAAATCACCCAACTGTTTAGACTCAGACACTGATGATGAAGGATTTGATGGATTTGTGGAAGAAGAATGAACTGAAAGTGAGTGTATTGTTTTGCATTTCATGTGTTACAACTGAAAAATGTTGAGAGTTATTGAAGTTATTGAGTTATTAAATGAACTGAATAAATTTTAACATATCAGACTGTTTCGTTTCACTTAATGCGCCTTATAATCCGGTGCGCCTTATAGTGCGAAAAATACAGTATATTAAATGCCAACGGGGTCCAGCCTGAAGTCGATACCAAATGCTATCCTGGTGAAATCACTGTTTTATTTTTTTTCTTTTAGGTGATGATCAAAGAAATCTAAGAGGAGAGAGAAGCCTGTTTTCAGCTGGTCTTCATCTCTGACTTTATTTCTGGCTTTTAACCAAACTTGGACTCAGCACCTTTAAGCCAGGGAAACACCCTTCCCTAATGTCACTGGGATGAGTCACTGTCCTGAGTCACTATCCTATAAACATAAATGAACTCTGGCGAATTCATCATCATCCTATTCCGATTCCTAAACAGTCATATGTTTACCTAAATCCATCACAACTGCTTTCTGTCAAATGTCATAAAAAACGCATCACTGCCAAATTAGGATGAACTCAATAAAATTGTATCTGTGGGGGTGTATTTCATCATCTTGGAAAGTGTAACCTCTTGAGTGACATTTCATTTCTTCATCAATAATGCGACAGTCCTCATTGGGCCAACTCCTTCTCACTTCTCCTTTTACTCAACCTCATCGCTGTTGCCAAAACATTCAAACAACGCTCTTGCATCATCCACAGCATTCAAACGTTCAGTCTTCTTGAAGGCATTTCTGTGGCGATATCTGAGAGGATATATATGTAACGCAGATAATGTCACAAGGCTTTTTCAAAAACGTTTCTCATGCAGCTTAGGGCAACAGCAGCAGTAAATTAATTTTGTTGTTGCAATGTGCTCAATGAACTTAAAAGGGCCAGGCACACCTAGGCATGTTCTTTCAGGATGAACACAGTTTATCCTTATGTGGCCTCTAAATTGCCACTCACTCATATAAATGTCAGTTTAATCCTGAAGAAAAACACCTTATGTGAAGCTGACATAAGATACAGAAATGTAGATACGGCAAACCCAGGCATGTTTGCTTTAAGATTAGTTCACACAAGGCCAGTAAGAGACAGGCTGCTTCTTCATTTACCAGTAAGACCCTATGAGCTCCTACTTTCCACATTGGCTAGAAAATAAGCTGGTTTAATACATGGTCTAGGACAAAATGGGAATAACAGCATGTAATTAAAATGCTTGTGACATATGGCTCCAAACATAATAACAAGCTTAACATCGCCTTGACTAAGTATGTTCTGTATGTGGGCTACTGTTCAACACCCACCTGTAGTCAGAGGAGCTGCTGGCCGAGGAGGTGCTCAGGCTGCGGGTCTTCCTGTTGCGTCGAGCCAGGCTGCGACCTGCGACCTCCCCTCCATCCCAGGTGGAGCAGCAGTATGGCCCGGCTTCCACTCGCACCTCCTCTCCACCATCCATCTCAGACAGCCAGGCAGCGAGTAATCTGACAAGGCACATTAATTATTAATGAAGCTCGAGTGAAATGTAAACAAGCACATAATCATTAGTCAACTTGGCCAAACTCCATCGGGGGAAAAAAAAGCAATTTATATTATGCTTAATAGAAATGCTAAAACCTTATGAAAATTATTTTACATGAAGTATGCATAAATACATGAGATTCAAGTCTATAATTCGGCACACATATCATCCAACGATCCGCTGATAGGTTTTCTTTTCGTTTTTTTTTTTAAAATTGAATCGAAGGCAACTGGTATGGAACTAATTTTTGCTAATTTTTAATATCCGATAAATAACATGCCTTCGCCAAATTACAGAAATCCAACCGCCCAGATGGCTCTATTTCTAACCGTATAAAGTTGAAATAAAGTGCTACCGTAATTTCTGTTACAATATGAGAAACTCTCAAGTTACGTTAAGGCGAAATTTACGGTTGACATGAATGCTGTAACGAGCTCAATAATGTGAGGTTACCGTAGGCTAGCCAGCTGGACAAACTAGCTAGCTATGGCTTAACGCTAGCTAGCTACATACAGTTTAATAATTTTGATATGGCTACGTAAGGCAAGCGGTCTCGTTGTCACTTAAGCGAACTAACCTAATGAGTTATCAGTTTCCCAAATGTGTAATAATTTATCGGTGGTCGCTACAATAAGACCTCCACCACGACTGTTAAGCTCATGAATGGTCCAGATGGTAGAATATTCACATTGAGCTAATTAAACTAGTGCTAAGCTAGTTAGCGAGCTAA
This sequence comes from Pterois miles, assembly GCA_947000775.1. NCBI lineage: Eukaryota > Metazoa > Chordata > Actinopteri > Perciformes > Scorpaenidae > Pterois > Pterois miles. The sequence continues at coordinate 4,930,159 of CAMQGK010000571.1, read as the reverse complement.
GGTAGCTAGCAGTCAGGCATACAAAGCGTAAAATAGTTCAGTTCTGAGTCCAACAATACCTTTCACCCACAACGTTACAGGGGACGACGAAAATTTGGAGCACAAACTGCCGTTAGGGTTCACACCCTCGCCATTATTTCATTAGATAACTATGTTACACCATCTTACTTTGCGAGAGAGCTGCTGTCAACATTCAGCTCATCGCTTCCTGGTACGAACCAACCAATCACAGGCTCGCTCTTCGCCGACGTCATCGCGGACGAGGTGACCAAACTGACCAGTGTCAGGACAGAATGTATAAGCATCTGACTGCGTCACAGGCAAATCAATAACTATGCAATTACATTATAATAAAGAAATCTAATTTTACAAGCGTAATCAGTGAGCTACTAAAATGTAAAATCCTTCATGCACTATTTTGCACATTTTTAGATTAATTTTACAATATTTAATGCACATTTTTAGATTATAATGTACGGTCTTTAATGCCTATTTTAAGATTTTAATTTTGTCTTTAATGCACTTTTTTTGCACATTTTTAGCAATTTTAAGCATTTAGGATTTTTAGTATGTATATAGCTCTACCGTGTACACACTGTACCAGCAATAATATCGTGCTAATTTCACCTAATGACTGTCTTTGCTCATTGTCAGTATCCGTGTGTTTACTCATCTGTGTAGCTGCTCTCTACTGATGCTGCTTTCACGTCATGGCTGCAATATGACTTTTAACGTTAAGACTTTAAGTATATTTTCTTGTCTTTGATATTTCATGAAACAGATGCAATTGTTTCATTAACTGAAACAGCCTTTAACACTGAAAAACTAGTTTTTCTGGCTGAGCAAGGTACCACTAAAGGCATATTACAGCCCCACCCTCAGTCCATCATTAACAATTGTACAGTGTCTGTCTGTGTGAAATTTAAAAACACATTTTGAAAAGAGGATGCAAATGATACCACGTCACACAAAATGATACCACATTTTTACAGCTGCCTTACATTGACATAAAACAGAGAAACCTGCAATTTCTCACATTGGAGAAGCCAACCAGAAAATGTTTGGTATTCAAGCTTTAAAAAAATGACTTAAACGATTGAAAACGAGTTGTTGCCAACTATTTTTCTGTCTATCGGTCTAATTTTCTAACTGTCATACAGTGAATTCAAACATTTCAAATCAAATTCAAACATTAAGACAGAAATGTAAACCAGGTTCAGAGATTAATACAGTTATTAATCATTGAACCTGGGTAACCTTTCTATCTTAATATTTTCATATTCATGATAAGAATTTGTGAATATTTACTTCAGTAATGTGAGCAAGTTTGAAGACAAAAACATCTCCTGAGACCATGTTATGGTTATCATCATTATTTCTGTTCATGCTCTCTTTGTCAGAATGTTGGGTCTGAGGCGACCCGGGGGTCCAGCATCGTGGGAGTCCTGCTCATCTTGGCCTTGACCTCGCATGTGTCCTACTTGACCTTTGTCAGTTTCGACTACGGCTACAACATGGCTGCTAACGCCACCATTGGTACAGCAAATGCTCAAAAAATCACATTAAAGCTCATATTTGGTTCGTCGTAATATCTTATTTTTAATAGCTGTGTTATCTTGAGTACTTTTCTGTAGCTCCTTTATACTTTTTTTAAAATGTATCTATACCTACTAATACTTTCGCATTACATTTTTTTTTTCAAAATGTCAAACATTTTTGAAACCAAATCACAGTATGGCTTTTTCTACGGTGTTCCTTGAAGTCTTGGTGTTTAAATGTGGTATTTTGGAGGTATTTTTGATTATTTTGTCAATTCTTGAATGGGAAAAAAATGGTTGAATTTAGCAACAAATCTTAACAAATTGTATCAACCCAAAGATTACTGCAACAACTTATGAGATATAATAGAGCATGGCGATGGGACTCACAAACTCATGCTCCTACGCACTTTCACAATTTATTTGAATTGATTCATTAATTTATTAATATTTATTTCTTATCAGTGACTAGAACATCTTGACACACAGTGCTTAGCTGCAGCTCAGATTACTCTCCAGGTTTCCAGCTTTCAGATGATGTACACCACTTCTCTGTGACATAAACTGTTGACCTGCTACCCCCCCTAAAGACCCCCTGTACCCCACTGCTACACCTTTAAAAAAGGGGGTGGAACGATAAGGGGTTAACATGTGCATATGTTTTCAATAACACCTTCCAGTAACTCCTTATTAACTTCAAAAGCATCAGCATTTGTGACGTATTTTTTCCAGAACACTGACACAACAAGGTGTACCTGCAGCAGCTGACTGACTGAGTAGAGTCTCTTATAATCAATAATCCATACATTATTATAATAACTAAGACATGTTGACTGTATCAGTATGTGGTATTTGGGATGTTATTCAGGAAAATCTTAACTGAGCCAACCATCTGTGAAAACACCTTTGCTTAATTGTGGAAACTTAATAGTGGAAGTCTAGACTGACTCATTTTAAGGCAACAGGATTATGTCTGATATTGAAATGTTACATTAAATATCTTGACTATTGATTTTATGTTTGTACTTTACAACAAACTCAACGCTAGCGTTACCTATTTTAATTGTGTCATCTTTAATTTTATAATTATGAATGAAATAATTATAATAATGACACTGTGA